>CM052899.1:108375234-108465153 GCA_028534135.1 Potos flavus
TCAGTGTATCCCACAGTAAACTGAGAAATATTAACGAAATGGTCTACTGGTTAGAAGCACTAAGCTCAAAAGAGAGACCACATGAGAGAGTAAAATACCTTCATATCCATCCTCAGATGTCCTAGATGCAAGACCTCACGCTGAATACAAGTGTGCATGTCGGTCACTGCATTCTGGCTACAAGGGGAGTTACGGCCCCTGGAAAACAGGGTGTTTTGAACTCTTGATTCACCCTCGAATAAAAAACCACAGGGGGACCTGGCTGGCTCATCGCTGGAGCTTGCAACTCTTGATCTCAGGGTTGTTAAGTTCGAGTCCCACCTTGGGTGTAGAGATTACTTAAAAAAAAAAAAATCCTAAAAAACAAAGCAAAACCCCCACAATTCTCCCTGTGGCTTAAAGGTAATCAAAGTTTTGTTTTAAAAGTAGAAGTGAATTACTTATGCAAAAGATGCCCTAAAGACCATTAGATAGCCATCATTTAAAACAAACCAAGCAGAACACTGAAATTATTAGAATTCCTCTAGAGAGTAGATTTCGTTATCTCCTACTGTCCATTTAATGGCCTGCTTATTAGAAACTTGTGAGGATTCCATATCAAACTTAAAAGATTTTTCCATTCAATCATATAGAGAAGGTCTAAATAAATAGAAAACACAGGGATAATGAACTTATCTTTCCAACAGACATTAATGAGAGATCTCAGGTTCCATCTCCACTACAGCAACTAACCCTACTTATAGGCTTTATTGTGTTTCCATCACGAACCAAGTTTAATAACTAAATTGAGATATGTATGAAGAGATAGATAGTAAAACCCAGTCACTCACTCATTTTTTCACTTACTCAAATTCTAGCAAGGGTCCAAGCTTCGTCTCAAATAAGAAATTGAAACTGACAAGCTTGCCTAATAAACTGATGCGTTAGAGTCCTTGAGAGTTGCATGAAAGTTTTTCATGAGCACATGGAGTCAGAATTAGAAAAAAAGGTCAGCAGTCTACCCTTCTGCTGCCTTAGTCCCACTGCCCTTGAATGGGCCTTGTGCACAGAGAGGCTGTGTGCAGAAGTTGAAGCTGTTTGGGGAAGGGACAGGATGCAAACAGTGCTACTTTAGTGGCTCAGTCCAAGTGAGACAGAGCACAGTGGGAAAGAGCCCTTTTCCCATTTCTGCATTAGCACACTTGCCATCAGCACGTCATGGACTCCAAGGAAGACAGCGCCATTTTTTTTCCATATCCAAAGGCTGTGTCCGCAAAGCCACCTTGTAGCACAATTCCGGCAAGTGCCATTCACATTGAGTTATGGAAATAGTGCTCCCTCAGGTTGTGCTGGGCATCACCTGCATGGTCCTACATGGACCTACAGGCAGCTCTATTCAGAAAATCGGTAGGCTACGGCTTAGCAAAATTATTAGCGTTGCCATTTCGAGCCCCCCAAGCACTTTCTAATCTGCAGGAATCAAGAAGGGGGCTGGAGTAGAGAACATGACAGACCTACTCTTCAGCTCAAATAAGACACTCCTTTTAAACTCCCAGAGATCACTGGGTGAGACAAAAAGTCAATGTGGTTCACCCTGAAACTTTATCTGTAATCATAGATTTCCCTCCATACAGCATCCCATCCGGGGCTTCCCTCATTCGGTAACACAGACCCTTCTGAAGGATTCAGGAGACTGTTCACGCACACAGAGATATACGTTCAGCTTTTTCTTGCTCTATTCGTATTTTAATTTAAACAAAAATACTAAAATCCCCAGGGGTGCTCTCTTTTTTCCTGACTACATTCAGCATAAGTGATAAAACAGAAAAGATTTTCTCTCTTTCCTTCCAAATTCCAAGCGGTATTAAAAAAGAAAAAGTTCCCATAAACATTGGTTGTGTGGCCAGGTTTGGTGGAGGCATGATCTTTCCTTTTGTGTTCCAATTTATTGCCTCCCTCTATTTTGGTCTACCCACAGAAGGTCACAGTCAGAAAGGTGGTGTTGAGAATGGAGGAACTCATTCAGATACATTTTGCCCTCAACATAATTCCACCCTAAATATTGAGATCATTTAATAAAGTATCATCTCACCTTAAAGGTTCTTGTTTTGCCCTTGATCTTATGTAACTAAACCTGTGGCAATGCCTCCTAGAAACGATTTACTCTCCACTTTTGTAAAATCTCCACTTTACTTTGATGTCCAGTCTCAGTGCTACAAACCAATACAACATAAAAACAACAAGAAAAAAACCCCAGGAAACTCTGCCAGCAAAGTCAACTTTCCCGGACAAGATCCAAATATCCAGGTTCACAGCACACATAAAACCTTTCATACTCTTGCATTGGAAAGGATATTTCCAGCGATCCACCCATCTATTTTTTTTAACCTTTAAATATCTTAATCCCTTGGATCATACTTCACACTGTAGTTCTCACCCTGGACATGAAACTGTTAAGCTCTAAGTGACAGATTTTTATTTAAGAAAAGGCAGCTCACTACTTAACAAAATAAATTCATTTCCTCATATAGATTAAAGTTTGAAGACTGCCCCTCCCTCCCCAAGTCTCAGCCTCTAGACTAAGCTAATGTTTAAGCAGCAGTTTACCTGGTACTCTGACAAAAGTTACATCAGAGGGCCTTTGTTAAATGTCCTTTCAGCGGTGATAAATGAGAAAGCACTTTACCAGAAATTGATTTAAGCAGAACTCTTGGCCCACTTAAAGCTTTTGCTCACACCCTTCTCTCTACTGATGTAAAGACCAGGTTTACGACTGAGGACAGGGACATCTTAGACGCAAAAATATTTCTTGCAACATAATAAAGATGATCATGAGAATTGAGACTTATTTTAATTTAATTGAGATATATTTTTATATAAAATAGATTCACTTGATCTAATGATCAAATGGGACTATTTCAGAATGGATTCTAACTATTAGTAGGCTTTCTGTTTTAGTCATCTGAAAACTTATTCACTTGCATGAAAATTACTTAATTCATATATCTGAGGTAACCATAACCATTTGACGTAATCATTTTTTTATGAGTGAGCTGGGATGCTTTTGTGATAGTAGATGTCATTTGTATTTGTTTGATATAAAGAATATATTTCAATATGTTCGTGACTCTACCACCTTTTTTAAAACTTCAATGCTTATTTGACACCTGGAAAACCGAACCTTCAATTTTAAATTTTCTGATGGGAAAGCAATTACATTTTAAGTAATATTTTAGTTATGCTTTCCACGATTCCTAGGGCAGTATATCTGAGCTCCTTTTGCTTCTTAACACCTACCACCAACATAGATTTAGTGAAGAACTGAATATGATAATATCGTGCCCAAATATTGGAGGTGAAAAACAGAAACCATATTTCTGGCTTCCACTATGCTAACCACATAAACAGTTTTACTGTTTATGATTAAACTGAGTGGTCAATTTAATACAGAAAACAACTGTGGGTCAGATCACTTAAAAGAGTCAAACTATTTGACAATATCATCTACATTTATATTAATTAAGGTTCCCAAAACTCTAACTTTGGAATCTTTCTTTTACCAGTTAATGAACAAAATTTTTAATCTTAAGACATGAAATGAGCAATAATTGAAAGTAACAGCAAAAAACTGAGACACTGATGCTTGATGTTATGCAAGAACAGAGGGGGTTACCTCACAATGCATGAGAATTATGGCCTGGTTTAGGCAGCATAAAAAACATAGTTTGAATATTTTTAATAGAAAATATGTGAATAGGCTGTGATTTTTATGTAAACCAATATAAATATCCGTGTATATTTTATGAAAGGTAAGTGCCAGGATCCAAGTAGCAAATTGTAGCAGGTGCAGGACTCAGTCCCTTTTGTGGTTCATCCCATCTCCCCTCACAAGAAATGAGAATGGCGGGGGAGGGGCATAACTATCAATATGGTCAAGGGCAACCGATGTTTATAAGTATGTGCTTAACTTTCCTGGCTGGCATTTTACAATCTCGCTTGCCTCATAACAAACTGAGAAATCACTTCCACAGTTTCGTCGTAATACGGTGACACGGTCCTATCCTTGTTTAGGAGGGTGGCTAGAGACAGGCAGGACAGGCAGGGATGAGAAGCCCAGCCCAATTTAATAAAATGTCTATAGAAACATTAAGGAAGTAAAGTTTTTAATTCTCAGTTACACATCATAAATTTAAACCGAAAAATCAGGGCCATTCTTTAATGATTAGAATGAGAAGAAAAACCAAATCTGCCTTAGTGAGTAGAAAAAGATAAATCCGTAATTTAGTTCAGGAAACAAAACACAACAAAACAACATGACCAGCCCTCCCAACAGGGCCGGGAGTGTGATTGTGCAGGTTGCGGCTTGCACAGGGCCGCCAGCCCTGGAGGCCAGGGTGAGTGGAAAACCAACCGGTACTCCTCTCGCCGGGCCATAGGACACTGGTAGGTGTCTGCGCCTGCTCAGAGAAGGGGCATTTTTTTCTAGTTCTGACGAAGGCAACCTTTGGACAAATAGAGGTCGCGCTTTAAGGAAAATGCTCAGTGTTTTGTAGGGCTCAGGAAAATAAAGATCACATATACCGCTATCAGAGTAAAATTAGTGCAAATTGCCTAAAGGGAATTCAGGAATATGTAGAAGCCTGAACGTGTTCCATATCCCTTGATCCTTTAAGTCTCGTCTTTAAGAATTTATTTTAAGGTTTGTTGTAGTGGTTTTAAAATGTGTCCACAGAAACTTTTCACATTCCTCCCTTCAAAGGATGGAATTCCCTGCCTCGAACGTGGACCAGATTTAGTGAGGAGTCACTTCTAACAGACAGGATATGGCAGAAGAATAGCTATACGAATTCTAAGGCTAAACCATAGAAGAACAGCTTCTGTCTGGCTCTCTCTCTCTCTGTCGCTCTTACAACATGGCAGTTGGCGTGTTGTAAGAACACTCAAGCTGCCAGGCTGTATGTTGTAAGAACAGCTGCCATGGTGTAAGAACACTCAAGTAGCCCACAGAGGGGGCCACACGAAGAGGAACTGATGTCTACAGCCAAATTCCAACACCAAAACTTGCCAGCCATGAGAGTAAGCCATTGAAGTCAAGCTTTCAGCCTCTGACAAGATTTCAGCTGACTCTTCAATAAATGGTGTTGGGAAAACTGGAAAGCCATGTGTGCAAAAAAAAAAAGTAACTAGATCCCTGACACCACACACAATAATCAATTCAAAATGGAGTACAGACTTGAACATAAGAGCTGAAACCATAAACCTAGAAGAAAACATAGGAGGTAGGCCCCTTGACATCAGTCTTGATGATTATTTGGATTGACACCCAAAGCAAAGACAACAAGAGAGAAAAGAAACAAGTGGGACTGTATTAAACTAAAAAGCTTCTGCACGAAGTAAATGGTCAACAAAATAACCTACCAAGTGTGAGAAAACATTTGCAAGGCATATATCTGATAAGGGGTTAATTTTCAAAATATATCAAGAACTCATAAAACTCAATAGCGAAAACCATACACTCTAATTTAAAAATGGGCAGAGGATCTGAATAGACATTTTTCTAAAGAAGACAAATGGCCAACAGCTACATAAAAAGGTGTTCAACAACACTAATCATCAGGGATATGAAAATAAAAACCATAAAGGGATATCACCTCACACCTATTAAAATAGCTATCATCAAAAGACAAGGAGTAAGTCTTGGTAAGGATGCAGAGAAAAGGCAATGCTTTGCGACTCTTGATCTTGGGGTTGTGAGTTCAAGGCCCATGCTGGATGTAGAGATTACTTAAATATTTTAAAAAGAAAACTTTAAAAAAATAAATGGAAAAAAAAAGAATGCTTGTGCACTGTTGACGAGAATGTAATTCACCATAGGGTGCAGCCCTTGTAGAAGACAGTATAGAGTTTCCTCAAAAAGGTAAAAATATAGCTACCATATGACCCAGCAATCCCACATCTGTGTACATATCCAAAGGATCACAAAGAGATACCTGCCCTTCCATGTTTATTGCAGCATTGTTCACAATAGCAAGATAGAAGCAACTTCGGTGTCCATTAATGGATGAATGAGTAAAAAAAATGTATATTCATACACAATGGAGTATTATTTAACCATGAGAAAGACGGACGTTTTGACATTTGTGACAACATGGATGGACCTTGAGGATAGTATGCTAAGTGAAGTCAAACAGAGAAAGACAAATACCATATGATCACACTTATATGTGGAATTTAAAAAAGCCAAACTCAGAAAAACAGACTAAAAGGGTGGTTCCCAGAGGAAACAGGGAGGTATAGGGGAAAGAGGAAGATGTGTGTCAAAGAGTGCAGACTTCCAGTCATAAAATGAACAAGTTCTAGAGATCTAATGGTACAGCGTAGTGACTACAGTTAATACTGTATATAATAGTAATAATAACAATAATAATAATAGAAGACTTCAGATGACTAAAGCTACCTTGACTGCAGCCTATGAGAGACCTCTAGCCCAAACCATCCAGCTGTACCTCTAATATGTTGGCCCATAGAAAATGTGAGGGTTAAGAAGTATTTATCATTGTTTAAAGCCATTAAGTGTGGAGTAATTTGTTAATGCAGCAACAAACAATACAGATATACACAAAGCTTCGACTATATGACTGTGTAGTGCAATATTGTCTGTAGTAACAGAGTATGAAAAATTTAAACATTTACTATCAGAGAATGATTAGACTATTATCATATGTTTACCCCTAAGACGAAATAAGACGTAGACATTAAAATTAGATTCTAAGTAAGATTTATTAACATTGGATATTTTTATTAATATGAGGTGAAAAGTTCATTTATAGACTATTAGGCACAAGGTAATTCTCTTTTGTAAAAAAAATTTCTATGTATTTATATCTCTATAAGAAAGGCTGGAAGACTCAAATAGAATGTTAGTAGCGATAATCTACGAGTAGCATAGAATTAAAGTTGTTTTATTCTTTTCTTTCCCCTGTGGGTCTACATTTTTCAGGTGTTCTGCAATAAACCTGTGTTACTTCTGTCAAATAAAGACATTTTTAAAAATCCGGGGTGGAGGGACAAGTTAAATGATTACAACTGTGGAATCCCAATACTTCTGATGTTTGGATCCCCTCTACAGTCTTCCTAGAAGTGAGTCTGCCCCTTATGCTCAACGCCTCTATTGAGATGCAAACTTACCCTTCTCCAAAATACCTGTTCCATCATTAAGCAGCTTTGAGAGAAAGTTATTCTTTATATGAACTGAAATTAGTTTTTCTATAACTTCCATTCAAAGTTTCTGAGAGGGAACACACCCTTTGTGTGATATAATTTGTGAAGAATGAAAGGAAATTTATATCTCTTATTCTACATTTAAACTTATCAGTGAAACATAAGACCTTACTAACTTCTGGCCAACTCCTTACATTATCAATGCATTCAGAGCTTACTGTCAAATACCAACTATAAATTCTTCCCAATTTTGCCAAAGCACTTTCCCTAAGATCACCTTAAAAATAATTGACATGTGTGCAGAAAAAAAAATTTCAAATATTTTGTACACGTGGAAAGGGTTTTACTTTAGTCATTTACAAATATTTAATATTCAGTAAGCTGGGTCCTGGGAAGCTTTAATAACACCCTTTTAGGATGATTCCAAATCTCAAATTGCACTTTAGAAGGCTTTTGTAGACGTTATAGAGCCTTGCCCCAAATACACAGTCACAAACTTTGCATATAATTTTAGCGGCTTTGTGGACATTTTGAAACCCATCATCTATCTTCTGGGTTGATGAGTGCATGGGTCCATTTAGGGGGTTCCTACTCTTCACCATAATTTACCTCTTTGACTGCAGAGATTCATTCTTCCTAACTTATTCAATATCATGGCATACACAGAAAATGATCATTGTCGCAGTGCTAAGCAGAGAAGGTCAGAGTGCGGGTTGTTTTAGCTTTCCAGACTTGGCCCAGATGCTAGGAGGAATCCATATCACTGCCTGTGTGTGAATGGTTGGTGGCACACTTGTAGGGCCTACTATTTAGGAACCATTAGCAGAGGTCAGGTATTTTGAGATAGAGAGCCAAAATAAATATTTTAAAATATATCATGTTAACTTACGCAACAATAAAAGATGATGTCTAGATCACTAGTTAAACTGGTTCTTTTCAGTATGCACGATGCATAAAAAATGGCAAGGAGTCTCAAATGACACGTAGAGGAGTGTAAAACACCCCAGTGTGAGGCAATTTTTAGATATCTCTATTCATTAAACATTGATTGGTGCCCACTACACCTTGGATTTTGTTAAGTCCTTAATAAACTCCTGAAAGTCATAGATTTCTTTACTCTGAACATTTGACAAAGTTTTTTGAGAAAAGGACAAGATGGAGAAAAAATGGGCCTGTTTGTATGATTTGAGTTTGTAAATAAAAAAACTTGGATCAATGGGTACAATCTCAGTAACCTCATTGAACGATTCAGTCAGGTTACATGTGTATCAGAGATTCAAAAAGATGAGGAAATGTTGACCTAAAGAATAGAAGCAGAAACTTCTGGTTGAAGGTGGCATATTGAAAAGAATTTTCCACTGCTGAGTACTCAATAAAGTTAGTCATAATACAAATAAAAAGATTATCTGACATTCATTACACATCTGCCTCATGCCAGAGACTCTTCTACCAGCTTTACATGTTTTAACTGATTAAACTGAATAACAACTCTTTTAGAAAGGTGCCTGACAGACTGGGAAACTAACACCACTGAAGCAAACATCTGACCCCAAGTCTCAGAGTGGGCAAGTGGTAGACACTTCAAGCCAGGCAGCGTGGCTCAGGAGTTCATACCTTCATCCATTCTGCTCAGTCTGCCTTTGTAGTTTAAAACAAATGTAAAAAGTCAACAAAAAGAAAAATTCATCAAACCACCGAATAAGGGAAGAGGCATAATCGACTGCAATAAGAAACAGCTGATTTTGGAATGAAGCAATGATAAAAGACATAGCTTGGCTCAGAATCCAGCCCTCAGCTTTCCAGAAACCATGATGGTAGGTTCACAAAAATCTGAGAATTCCCACAAAAACTTCCAAATATGGAAGAAAGGAAATTGAGTTGGTTTTATTATCTGACTCCTCTCCCCCTTTTCTCCTGACTGAGGAACAGAAGAAAAGGAGGAACGGATGAAACAGAAAACATGTCAAAGTGCAGGAGTGAATGGTGTTGAGTCCTGATGAGCTGGAGTGAACTGTGGTACAGGAGATGTAATAAAATCTCAGGACCTCAGTTCATCTAACACAGCCTGCACACTTCTCCCCTCTCTCACCATCCCTTTAGGGTACAGAAGAAAAGGGAAGAACATATAGAACCCCAAGCTGTAGGTGGGATGTGAAAAAAAGCCATCTTCAGATATTGTGGAAATAGGTAGGAAGTCACTCCTGCATTATCAGAGCAAATATAGTGGAGAGCTCACTGAGGCATGAACAATACAAAAAGAAACAGCACAGTGACTCTGCAACATGCAAACATGAAAATGGAAGGAAAAACTGGGCGCCTGAGTGGCTCAGTTGTTAGACGTCTGCCTTCAGCTCGGGTCATGGTCTCTGGGTCCTAGGATCAAGCCCCGCATTTGGCTCCCTGCTCTGTGGGAAGCCTGCTTCTCCTTCTCCCACTCCCCCTGCCTGTGTTCCCTCTCTCGCTGTGTCTCTCTCTGTGTCAAATAAATAAATAAAATCCAAAAAAGAAAAAAAAGAAAGAAAGAAAGAAAAAACCAAACACCAACAAAATGAAGGAAAAGGAAAGGAACAAACCGCCCAGAAGAAAAAGAATGAAACAAAAGAAACAAAAACATTCAGCTCCCCCCCCAAAAAATCAGATAATATTTCTTTTCTTTTTTAAAAGTTTATATAAGTAATCTCTATGTAGACCCAACTTGGAGCTCAAACTCATAACCTTGAGATCCAGAGTCACATGTTCTTCCTAGTGAGCCAGCCAGGCGTCCCAGAAAAAAAATTCAAAACACAAGATTCAAACACACACACACACACACACACACACACACACACACACACACACAATCCAAAAGACTCCTCCCAAGCACTTTGTATTGTTTACCTTAATAAGAATATCAGAACAATAATAAAAAAGAGCTCAAAGATGGGATTATACAACAAAGTGAGATGAAAAGAAACATGGCAGCTGAAATGAAACAAAGTTAATTTCTTGGGGAAATGAAGTCAGTTTCAAAATAAGGATGATTGCTTTCTCTGAAGCGGTTCCCAGGAAAAGAATAGAACATCTATTCAATGGTAATATAATACAAGAAAATTTCTCCAAAATAAAGGGGAGAAATGGGGTATTTGCAGGATACAGACTGTATTTCAGGAAAGTTTGATATAGAAATCTTCAGCCTGATCCACACCCCAGTTAAGTTATGGAGCTTCAGGTTACAGACCAGGTCCCCTACCCCCCAAAATACATACATACACACACACACACACACACACACACACACACACAAATCTTCTCAGAAAATCAGTCTAGACTCAGTCTAATTTACAGTAAAGTTCAATGCTACAAGTCAATGAAGCAATGTTTGGCAAGTTCTGAGGAAAATAAAAGCATGACATAATTATTATAGCCAGTCGAGATACTCAAATAGAAATTCAGCGGGCAGAATTCTCAAAGATAAAGACAGGCACTTAAAAATACAGCCAAATGTGCCCTTCTGAAAAAAATTACTTGACAATGAAATCAGCCTTTTAAAGGTTGATTCAAGATACAGAATATAGAAATAAGAAAGTTGTGATAAGAGATGATAGCACCAGGTCAATGTAAACATAGAATATATAAGAATAGGCAGGTATTAAAAAAAATAGGCATCTGTTCTATAGAACACAGCATTAACATTAGAAACTGGGCAATACAAAAGTAAGTAACAAATATCAGGATGTGAAGGAGAGAAAAAGAGGTCCTGTGGGGGCGCTCACGTTCCATATTTCATAACCAAGGATCTGTTCCTACTATTTATTTATTTATTTGTTTGTTTGTTTGTTTTTAAAGATTTTATTTATTTGACAGAGAGAGAGAGAGATCACAAGACAGAGAGGCAGGCAGAGAGAGAGGGGGAAGCAGGCTCCCCGCTGAGCAGAAAGTCCGATGCAGGGCTTAATCCCAGGACCCTGAGATCATGATCTAACCTGAAGGCAGAGGCCTTAACCCACTAAGCCACCCAGGCGCCCCTGTTCCTACTATTTAAAAAGGATTTTTAAAAAATCATGACCATGTCAACTTTTAAAAAGTTATTTTTCAGACTTAACATAGTTTAGAAAATAAGATCTCTGGAGTTGTGTATATTGAACAGTTCATTCCCTTCTGTTTCAGCTTTTCTTTTTCTCTTCACATTCAAGTAAAATTAAAATTAAAATTAAAATAGCATCTTTAGAATGATTCTGGTTTTATAAAAGGATTTCCACATGTCCACAAGCCTAGGAATATATTGCAACTGATGTTCACCTAATGTTGATGATGGGTGTTTCTGGGTGTGGGGTTTGGATTTTTTCCCTTTCCCTTTTGTACTTTTCTGCATCATTCAAGTTCTTTATAATGAATTATGAATCATTTTTTTCAAAAAGAGTGATGAAGATAAAGGAAGAAAAATCGGAATGAAAGAAAGAAGGATATCTTCGAAGATTTGTTAATCCTGGATGGTAAAAATGTGAAATAATATATTCTTGTGCATTTTTGTCTTTTTTAAATTTCCAATAAAAAATAAAAGAGGGAAATAGAAGCATAGGTAAGACTGAGGTTCTCTTGTGTACACATAAAGTCAAAGGACTATGTATAAAATTTACTTGGTTGGAACTAACAGATGATATTTTAGAATGTCAGGGACTGAAGACCTCATTCAATCCCTGTACTTTTACATATTGTGATTTAACCATCCCCACACGATTGCCTGCTTCTCCTACCACCTGTCATGGCTCCATGGCTCTCACAAATACCCCTAGAAAGTACTGAAACTTTGATCCTAGGGAATCCTTCCTTTCAAGGTACTTGGAATGAAACAAGACAATGAAACTCTCAATTCTTTTGCTGTTTTTGTTGAGTTAACTGACCAATGCAAACTAGCAAGAATACTTTCTACGAAACTAAAATCAGACACATAAAAAAACTAACGAACCAACCAAAACACAAAGCTTATCAATATTTCTCCTTCCCCTTCTGGCTTGGGTTGAGAGTCACATGTGGTGTTTGAGAAGACCAACTTTTCTCCTCTATCCTCGCTTCCTGGAGATTCCTAAGACACATCTCATTGCCCTCTCATGTAAGGTGTGGCTATGAAAATGGTGAACACCCTTTTGAAAATTCTTGAAACAACTCAGCAGGCAGGGAAATTACCCTGAAGCTAGTGGTTTGTCCTAACTGGAGAGTCAGAATCAAGTTACAGATCGAGTGAACCACTTCTGGCCTTCTGGCATTTCTTTCTTTCTGACTATATATCATGTGTCCTCTGATTTTCCTACAGCACTTGCAGAGGCTCTGTGCTACTACTAATGCTCAAAGGAACTACAAAGGCAGAATAATGAGTCACCACAGGACCTAATAGGTTTTTTAAAAATTCAGCAATAAAGTCATACTTTGGTTTGGTTGAAAACAATTTTCAAGTAAAAATACTTTTGCTTGCTACAAACTGATCATCAGGCAGTATGCTATTCTCTGACCCTAAGTATCTGATAATTGTAGATGCATAATTGACACAGTCATGATTAGAAGGGTAAAGTTGGGCAAAATACTTAATTTTATTTGCTACTGAATGTATATACCTTCTACCTACAGCTGTCCTCATTATCTGTTTAGTGGGAGGTAGTTCACTGCCTGGGACTAGAAATAATCAACTAACACATGCAGAGAAACTAAATTATATTTCAAAGATACATGTCCCAAGAATCAATAGATTCCCTGGGAAGAGTGGAACTCCTACTGAATGAGTGATATGTGCAAGTTATTCCCTCTTCTCACTGAGGAGTGGAAAAGAAGAATAAATATTCTTTCTTTCATTTGTTCAATGTCTATTGAGGACTAGTACATCTCTAGTTTTTCTTTTCTCTCTGCTTTTTCTAATAACAGGAGCTATATATGCCTTTAGGGAATAATCTCTTTCCCTTTTCCACTTTCAGTCTACTTGGTTCCATTGGCATATTTCCTTTCCTGCACCTTACCCAGGATTGGTCCTTTAGGGGTTTCTATCTCTCTGGCCATGATGATTGAATGAAGGATATAAAAAAAAAAAAAAAGAGAGAGAGAATGAAGGATGTCCCAGACCCAAAGACAGGTCCATGGGACTTGGTTTGGGACTTTTACTAGAAATATTGGCAAAGAGAACTTTTCTTTCATTGGGTTGGCAAGGTTGGGGAAAAAAATGTGAATCTGAGACCACCAGCAGCCATTTGTCTACCTCGGTTTCATTCAGTTGGCAGCTGGGATCCCTTGAACTCATGGAGTTAGGCCCTTTCTTACGGGATCATGATTGGTGTTTTATGTATAATAGTTGTCAAACTCAGCTGCACATTAGAATACCTGGGAAACTTAAATCTGGCGATTGGACCAGATTCCAGAACAATTTCATCAGAATCTCTGGAACGGAGACTCAGGCATCAGTATGTAAGTCTCCCAGAGTAATTTCAGTGTGCAGTGAAATCTGAGACATGGTCACCTAGGTCAGTCATGGTGACGGCAATCCCTTTCCTTTTCCTAGTGAGTGGTCCGGGGTAGGCAGGTGGCCCAGTTTTGGCTAACGTGGGTGGACTCAGTTCTAGCCAAAGGGATGTTAAAGATAACTCATTGCTTCTAGAAATCAGCTTTTCTTCTCAGGTGAAAAGACTGAGCCTTCTGTGGCAAAGGCCTTCTACTGCCATACTCTCGTGCGGCTTTGAGCTGGATGAGCAACCGTGACAGCCAAATTGTCACCATGATAAAAGATGGTAAGATAGAAAGGTCTTTGGGTCTTTGGTGATACAGCCACATTGTCGTGAAAACTATGACTGCCTACCTTCACTTTTCCTGTTGTGTGAAAGAATCAAATGTCTTTACTACTAATCCACAGCTAGTTGGGTATTCTGTTACTTCTTGCTGAAAGGTTCCTAACAAAACCAACAAAGAGTTTTTATAAGGGAAAGAGGTCTTAGAAACAATCCAAAAGGGCTTAAGACATGGTCTTTGTATCTATGAAGCATTTACAACACACGAAGTAGAAACGAGAAGCAAACTTGGAAGCTCTGTGAAACACGATGCGAAGAAACATGAAGGCATTTACATAAGAGAATGGAATCACCAAAGCAGGACTTTTCTGACTCTTGTGTGACCTCCAATACCCCTGGCTTTCTTAGCCCCCACAATGGCCAACTGATCTGCCCATTTCACACCCTTAACTCTAAGACTGATGCAGAGTTGAAGCAGACAGTAAGTACTTAAGCAACATTAGCCATATTCTTCCTTCCCCTCTGATGAAGCTAAATACTGAGGTGCTTCCCTTTTTAACCCAAAGCAGGGCCTCTACTTTCACTCTGCGCCAAGTCAAATTACAAAAAAAAAATGTTAACCTCTTTGTCTAGTTATTTTACCGCATTGTTCAGCTTCTTATATTCCTACATTTATTTCTAGGCCTGGGTTTCCTTGTGTGAGTTTTCCTTCCTCTGCCTGCCTTAGTCCATGTAACTGCAGTTTTCTCATGGGCCCTCTTTAAGTAACGCCTGATACCCGTTGTAGCATTTCAGCACATTCTTAGTATTGAAGTCCTATCTTGATCTTATCAATCATCTTCCCTCTGATAAAATTCTGTCCTTTGACCCCTGACCAGGGTCTGATTTCTCCTTGTTATGGTTAGCCCTCTCTCATATAAACTTCCAAGAATCCCCTATCTTGAATTCTCAGTTGCTAGGAATTCACTTCTTATGAGATCTCATTTCTTATTCACTTTGTAGTTCATCAGTAAGTCTAAACTTCTCGTTGGGAACTGTAAAGGGTCTGATGTTTTATATACATCTATATATATATTGGGAACTGTGAAGGGTCTGATAATAATATATATATTAATATATATTAATTATAATTATATTATATTAATATATTATTATATTAATTATAATAATATATTATATTAATATATTATGTAATATATTAATATATTAATTTTATTAATTAATTAATATTAATTAATATAAATATATTAATATTAATATATTATATATATTGTTATAGCTTCCAAGTATAATATATAATATATATATATTGCTTGGAAGCTACCAAGTTAGCCTGCTTCAGTATTATGGATGCTGGCTGGCAGAAGACATGAGAATTTTGAGCTAGAGACCAAGAAATTTATTGCTCAATAACTACAGCTAGAATATTAGCATTGTCTTACACCAATTCCTCAAGCTACAATTCCTATAGGGCAAAGCAATGAGGGCCAGATAACCCTTACATACCCAGTGAGTTGCTTTCCAGGAGAAGAATCTTGAACTTGGAGGAATCACATCTTCTATAATGGTTAATAAACATGCCTGCCCTTTGGTCTAGAGGAAGATACTATTTCTGTTCTCCAAGATTACTCCCTATACAGAGTGATACAGTTTA
The DNA here is from genome assembly GCA_028534135.1 of Potos flavus. Lineage (NCBI taxonomy): Eukaryota > Metazoa > Chordata > Mammalia > Carnivora > Procyonidae > Potos > Potos flavus. The sequence continues at coordinate 108,390,832 of CM052899.1, forward strand.
GAAAAGATTGCCCAAAACAAAAACCACCAGTGATTCTCCTTGCAAGACATGCAGAAATAGGAGACTCCTCTCGAGAAGTGTCTCCCAATACCCTGCCATCAAGCACATATTCAAGTATTTATCTTCTACTTTATTCAGTACTACCTGCCTCTCTCACGGAGACTATTGCAATAGATTTGTAAATGGTCTTCCTGTTTCCGCTATCATGCCCTTATAATCCAATCTACCCACAATATGGTTAGAATGCCATTCTTAAAATGTAATTCAGACTCTGTCTTAAAATCTCTTCTCCAGCGGTTCCCATCATGGTGTTGATAATATCCCTCTCCATAGAGCCAGAAGCCCTCTGGACATGCAAAGTCTTATGTTTTTGCCTCCACTTCCTTCTTTGGCTTCAACTTCTCCTGCTTGCTCTCTCCCCTTCACTGTGCTCCAGTTCCCTGGCCTCCTTTCTGTCCCCGAACAGGAAAGCTTCTTCTCTTCTCAGGTTCTTTGCTCCTCTGTTCTGTCCCCTTCCAGCTGGAATACCCTTGCCCGGGATCTTTGCAAATTCTGGTTCTTCCCAGGGCCCTCCTTGACCCCTATCTTCACTAATCCTGACTTCAACTGCGTTTGCAGTTAAAGCTGTCTACTGAGTTTTTAGTTTCAGTTCTCATTTGTTTAAGCTCTGTTTGGTTGATTTAAAGAAACCGCTAAGACCTCTAAAACACAGTTTTGATCCCCGCAGGCATTTTCAAGTTTGCCTTTCCTTACCTCAGATAGGACTTGTTTTAAACATAAATTTATACTTATATTTACACTAAAATATGTGTCTCATATGAACATTTGAAACGTGTACAGGTCTGTTTTTGTTGCCTATTGTTTCGGGTTCCTGCCCATGGTACCTTGTTTCCTGTGTACTTGATTACCTATGACTGTGAACTACATTTTTCCCTTGAAAAATTCTATGTGGGTAATTTGTGAGGCCTGGGCTGTGGGCAGGGGCTCTACGGAGGGAGCTGGCATTTCCTTCTGCCAGGGACACAGGGTACTACCAGTCCTGGAACACTTCAGGTTAAAATCAAGGCTTGAACTTTTGGGGGCCTCCCATATGCTGTGAATTTTGCCTATAAAATCCTTTTTTGGACAAGGCTTGTGGTCGCCGCTTCTCAGGCATGGCTTTATTGTTTTCTTCCCCATATCCTGCTTTGCTCACTTTCTATGCAATTCTCACAATCTCCTGAGGTTGGGGAAATGGAAGGAGCAGAGCGAGCTTCTTAGTTTACTCATACATCCTTATATATACGGCACGACTCTTTGAGATCCCAGGTATATTAGGAATTTACTCGTTAGACTGCCTGGCTTTACGTTAGAAGGGTTCTGTCTTCTGCCCTTCACACTGCACAAAGCCTTGATAAATTCAGCTAGGTTCAGCATAAGAGCTCTGCTTACCTTCTTGCTTACCGTCCGTTGGGTACATTTTGGCCTCATATTTCCTGACCATTTTTTCAGCATTTTGATGCTTAAAGAAACATACACGTGTGCACAGCATTTTGTTCCTTCCAGTGAGGAGGTTAGTATAAATACTCTGATAGCCATATTACAGATGTGGAACTCTTAGAGGCTACCGCAGTTCCAGAATATTTATAAAATCCCTTCGTTCCTCTCTATTCCTATGGCTCCTGCTCTAGTTGAAATCATGGCTTCTTACCTGAATCATTCAAGTGTCTTTTATAGTGTTTCCCCAGCCTCCCGTCACTCCCCATTAATTTCATTTTCTACCTAGCAAACACTTTGATCTATCACATGACTGTTTTACTCTAAAATATTCAATGGCTTCCTGTTGCCTACAAAGGTCAAACTGTAGTCTTGTTCCAACTTGACTTGACTCATATTCAACCACTTTCCTCTCCACACTCCAAAGTATAATGCTCATCCCCAAACCACCATGTACGTCCATTCTTCCAAGCCTTTGTTCCAACCAACTCTCCTACCTCCTATGTGCTGGTCTCTGCTCACTAAGTTTCTTCTCACTCTTGGACCAGGTCTCAACTCTTCACTTCTCTGAGGCAAGCCTTTACTATGCACAGAGCGCTACCCCTCTCTTTCAAGACTCTACCATCTTACATATTAATACTTTGTTTATATGGTCATCTGAAAAACAGAATACAAGGCTAAAGTAAGTCTGGAAATGAGTGCTGTATCTTTAATTAAAAAATGTCTAGCCCTGGGAAGTCCTGGCTAGCTCAGTCACTGGAATGTGTGACTCTTGATCTCAGGGTTGTGAGTTCGAGTCTCACATTGGATGTAGAGATTGCTTAAAAATAAAATCTTACCCTCCAAAAATGTCTAGCCTTTAGCATATTGCCTTTTACCTCACCAGTGTTTAATCAATAAATGAAGGCAGCTGGGTCAGCCTTTATAAAACTTCAGTGTGCGGATTTTTGTTTTAAATTCCCTGCCTGTGGCAATGCAGTCATAGCATTTCAGTTAAAAGGTACTTTGGAAGTCATTAGCATAATTGCTTTTATGAGTATAAAAAACTAAGGCCCAAAATGGTTAAGTGTAAAACTCCATGAAAACTCAATGGATGTTTGTTGTGAAAATGAATACTATTTATTCACTGTTTACTGGATACCAGCCATCACGAAGTATGCTTTATTTTATTTCATTTTCCCCATGACCCTATACATTAGGAATATTTTCTTCATTTTATGCGTGGTATTTATCAGTTATACCAACTAAACTTGGTGATCTGAAATAATGCCACAGGTTCGAGCTATTGGACCTTTTCATGGCCCCTGGCACCTTCTCCTTCAGCCAGTTGCTGGCTGCCATGTAGAGGAAAAGGTTTTATTGCCTCCTTAACACCTTCTGGTTACTCTAGGCTTTTAATTTTTCTCCCCTAGGGCTGTTCCTTACTTAGAGGCTAGAGCTCAAAGCCTCTGTGCACTTCCTGCTTTTATCAAAATGGTGGCAAATCATTTCGTAAGCCACCTCCCCACACACACATGCTTAGTGAGGAGCCACTTCTTCCTGGAAAAATTCTTACTTTTGGCACTCTGGTTTCTTAAAGGGACCCCATTTCTTTTACATGTATTTAGAACTTTTTTCCCAACACCATGTCAACCAAGCTGAAAAACTAACTGATTTAAACAAGCATCACTGATTTAATCAAGATTCCTTCAGCTATAACAGTTTTCTAATTCTGTGGTTTTTATGTCATTATACCAAATTAGGCTAGCTCTATAAGTCTTTTAATTGTCGCAAAATATTTTTGTAAATTTTCCAGTTTCTGTATGATTTTTTTATGAAATTTCATAAGGCTAAAACAGTTGGAGGTATTCAGTAAATTAGTAGATTAGACACTAATTGGGAGCAATTAACTGTAGGATGCCTCGGTAATTCAGCCTGGATTTCTATTACCAAATTGTTATTTTTAGTAAAAAAGATTTTCCTGAATATGGTATCATTATCATTCCCAGGCCAAGTATCGATTAAGAAATTATTGACTTCTTAATAAATGGAGAAGGAAGGAGACAAATGGAAAATCACCATACCCAAACATTGTTTTAAGGCAAGAACTATCAATGGATATCCAATCTAGTGAGCAAATGCACAAGGAGAGACAGCCTATTTGCCTTGTCTGAAAGTATCTCCTCACAAGATAGGTTCTTAATAACCAGGAGAAAAACTGTAACTTTGTAGTGGAGAAGCCTGGCTGACTCCGCATGAACCAAATGAGCAAAGTCAACATTACTGGTAAGAAGACGCACGGGACATGATGTAAACTGACGCAATGCACAACATCCCTTGTGTGGTGTCCTTGCTGACAAAGCCTAACGTCAAGCTAATCCTAGAAAATTGGGAGGCATTCTATAAAATAGTTGACCATTATTCTTCAAAACTGTCACGGTCACAAAAGGGGAGCCTCAGGACTCTGAGGGATAGGAACCTGTGCTTTTCTTTGGCCTTCTTAATGAAAAAGCACAGCTTCAGAGCTCTCCCCATCATTTCCCTTTCCGACACAGAAAATGTTCACAACTGTCACAGTTCCTATTTTTCAAAATGTAGAAGTAAAGGAAAAAAGTTTCGTTATTCCAGTGCATTTGCTTTCAAAATATACAGTGATTAGAGTGAGCTATGTCATTTGGCAATGAATGTTGGACCACCCTTTGATTTGTCTGTTCCATTCTTGAAGGCCATGGGAATTCTTGGCGCTCAGCTTTCTGTTTTCACAGCTTTGCCCCAGCACCTGTTCCAAAAGCAATTGAAAGGACTTGACTGGATCCTGATTCTTAGTTTTCAGCTCACAAGCAAGGATGTTTAGGATTTTAGGTATAATAACATATTTTACAGTGTAAGAATTGAAGCTTTTATGTGGAATTATACCATAAAACACTTTTCACGATTTAGTGAAAACAATATATTTAAAAGGGATTTTGTCTTTACTACAAGAATACAAATATAAGCATATATGATAACCACATAAGGCATGAAAAATACGTATTTATATGACCTTGTATTATGTTGAGCTGTTCATTAGATTATAAACTTTCCTCTTATGGAATCCTATAGAGCATGAATGCCTTATAAATGTTTCATCCAACAATGAAAGAATAAATTAAGAAAGACTTATTCTGATATGTCCAGATATTTGCCCACCTACATGAATCAAAGATCTTTCCTATCTTATAAGTGTAGGAATGAAGGCATCAAGAATAAAAATGTTAACTACTAATTAGTTCAGCAAATACATAAAATAGAGTCCAAAAATTACCCAAGCATTTGGTGAGATTCGTCCAAAGATGACTTATATGAAATGGTCTTGGAAAAGCAAACTTTTAGCATATTTTGGTGGACTTAGCTACCAGCAGGGAAAAAAATAAAATAATATTGAGTGGGTTTTTTCTGTTCTTCTTTAGACTAAAAGAATTCTAGCCTAAATCAATATAAAATGACTTTAAAATATAAACTGATTTCTCACTTAGAATTCACTCAACTTCAAAAACATACCATAATTATAAGTGGTGCTGATGCAATGGGACCCTGGCCTTCCATGGGGACTCCCTTCCTGGGTAGTTGTTTCTGCTGGGGTCAAGTCAAGGGCCTGGGCAAGTCCAGGCTGGGCCAAGGCTTGGGCCTATGGAGAATCACTCAAAACAAAGCAAGGAACAAGAGGCGGCCTGACCTATCCCGTGCAAAGGAGTACGCACCCAAACCTCAGAAGTTTGGTACAAACTTGAGAATGGGAAAGGGAGGACAGAAGTTTAGGAGTGAAATCCTGAGTAGATCTCCCAGGCAACCTGTACTGGGTTGAGGGAGCTGTTCTCAGAGAGAGGGCAGCCCCAGGGCCTCCTGCTGGGAATGGCTGTGGGGGCACAGGTGGGGGCTGGGGCCAGGGTGCCAAGAAGGAAGTACTCAATGACATTGAGTGCCGGCAGCAAGGACACTTCGGAGAGTGAGAACGAGAAGATAAAGTGGACATTCACACTCTGCCTTTTTGTAACCTAACAGAATGTCATTCTGTCTCTTAACAGGAGATTCTGAATTATGCAAGAAATGGCTCGTCTGAAGTCAAATGTGATAGGCATGTCCCAAAGCATGTCCCAAAGGACAAAAAGAAGAAATGGGAACAAACTTTCTCATGTATGGAATTTAAGAAAATATTTTTGTTCGCTCACTTGATACAAATTCTAAATACCAGATTAAAAGCCCTTTTACAGTATCACCACTCAGGATTATTCTCATTTAAAGTATGAACTTTTGAAACACTGTTTACTAAATTGTTAATGTAAATATCAATAGAAACAACAGTGGTACACAGACCCACAGAAAGTTTTCCTAAGTGTATCTGCGAGAGTTAGTTACTTCCTAAGCTTATAATTTCTGTGCTTGTAAATTAAACAATCATGAAAAACAAACCAGTTATCTCAAACAATTGAAAAATCTCTCTCCAGTTTTATAAGGATTCAAGAAAACTGTGTATTCTAGAATTGTGAATTAACTAAATAAAAATAATGTATTCCACACTTTTCCAGATGGTGTGTTCTGATTTTCATATCATAAGATTTTGTTTAAACAGAGTGTTGTTAGCCTTTAGAAATTTGGAAATCTCTGCCCTCGTCCAAACTGAGCATCTAAACGAACGGCGGTGTTATGACTAGAACCCGAATTTCCTGACTTCCACCCTGGTGCCATTTCCATTAGAACATACTTAGGCAAGTAAAACAAAGTTGATCAAACTGATGTTGAACTTTAAAAAATTACAATAAAATGTAGTTCCAGATTCTGCCAATGTATTTGCAATTTATATTTGACAAATAAAAGAAACCTGGAATCTTATTAGTTTAATAAAGAAAAGGTTTAATTTGTAATAGTGATCTAAATATAAACTTTATGGATCTGGGCCATGTTGCAATGTTAAGTTCATATTTTGGCCCCTAGACATTAGAGTATAGTGAAAGTATCTGCTACAACTGTGGAGGAAGATTGTGCCAATGTCATAAAATTCAATACCATAAGTTTTCAATTTTATACCAAAAATATAAAAAAGTAAACAAATAAGAAATTGAGAAATTATGTGGCAAACCTATTAAATGTTTAAGGGGCAATAAAACTGCCACCATCCCATTAAATATTCTCTTGTAAGCATTAGATCAGGAGTCAATAGTACCAAATTTCCCAAAATTAAAATAAGAAAATTCTAAAGGACAGACTTACTGAAAAACTATAAAAATGGCTTAGTTATGGGTGAGAAAATAAATGTATTTAGTATTCTAAACATTATACCTATTTTTACTATTGTGCACCATAAGCAAAATAATTGTTGCAGGAAGATGAGGGTTGAAGATAGAATGTTTTAAGTCAGGATAAAATTAAGAACTGGGAAAAATCTTCAAATTCCTTAACAGAAACCTAAGAAAATATAAGCCTAAGAATACAACATGCAGTTTATTTGCTCTAAACAAAGTTAGAAAGGGAACACATATTGTGTTCTTAATGAGGCAAAGAAAATGAAATCACTTTCAAATACAACATGTTGTATAGAATATGAATGTACTTTGTGAATCAAAAAATGTTGATTTGTGATACACTTATGTAATGTTAAAGAGAACACGTCATTTGTTCAAATATTTACTGACGATATGAAAGATTCTCTAATATTTGTGAGTTGTCCTAATCAGACTTGAATTTCAAAAAAGAGAATTCAGTTAAGGAGGGCTTTATTGTTAGGACAGATGTAGAATCTTGGTTTTCTAACAAGTGTTCTCAGAAGGGCACATTCCACGTAGAAATATAGCCATGATCTACCAGCAGGAGGGGGGAGTCTTGCTCTGATTAACTTGCCTTTGTATCCACCCAACTTATGTAAGCTCTGGAGTCAGACTGTCTGAATTTGAATCCTGAGCTCACAACATGCTAGCGATGTAAAATATTTTTATGAAAAGATTGCGTGGCTGTAATTAGGAAACATAGCACTTATATTCATTGTTTTTGTCTGCTATTCCTCCAACTACTTCCAAATAAAATTCACAACTTACTTAAATAGCATAGAGGAACAAAAAGCACTCAACATCCATATAGTTTTGGGAATATGGCTAATGCCTCTTCCTTTAAGAGTTTCACATCTGCCAATGTTTTTTTAATGGCCTCGCCAGACAAAGGGAACAAATCAGAGACCTCGATCCACACAGGATAGAGAATCGTTCATAGGAAATCCTCCCAACAACAAGCTGGGGAGCAAATGGGCCACGTCTTCAGGATGAAGTTGAACTACAGGTAAACCAACCCTTGCCTGGATTTGCAGTCCAATTTCCTACCACCTGGGTTGTATAGGGAATTAAGGTGCTCTATATTTGCAGTGTACCCAGGATGGTGTCATTGTACTATGCATTAAGGCAAAGAAAGGAAGAAAGAAAGAAAGAAAGAAAGAAAGAAAGAAAGAAAGAAAGAAAGAAAGAAAGAAAGAAAGAAGAAAGAAAGAAAGAAAGAAAGGAAGGAAGAAAGAAAGACAATAATTTGATAAAGACAAAATATTTAATTCACTGGGAAAATATAACAGTTTTAATTTATAGATACCTCATAGCTTCAAAATAAATAAAGCAAAATGACAGAATTAAAAGGAAAAATAAATGAGAGTTTTATGAGTAACTTGACAGAATAAATGAACAAAAACGAAGATTAAAAGAGATTATACAATCTGATTAACAAATTTGACCTAGTGGAGATCATATATAAATGATTATATATATATATGATGTATACTCATAAGAACTTGTAGAATATATATCTTTTTCAAGGATACATGGCACATTTACAAATGTTAAGTATATCTTGGCCATAAGACAAGTCTCAACCAATTTCAATGAATTGAAATCATATAGAGGAAGTTCTCAAACCATAAATTCTAGCAATTAAGCTAGAAATAAATAGCGCAAAGATAATTAGAATTCTACAGTGTTTGGAAATAGATCATTTAGAAGTAAATTTCTTAAAGGGTCAAAGAAGAAATCAAATTAGAAGTATCTTGAAAGCCCATAGCTAACATCATACTCAATGCTGAAAACCTAAAAGCTTTTCCTCTAAGATCAGGGTCAAGACAAGGATGCCTACCCTTGTCACTTTTATTCAACAAAGTTTTTGAAGTCCTAACCAGAGCATTTAGGCATAAAAGTCAAAGCATCTGAATCAGAAAGGAAGAAGTAAAACTGTCTCTATTTGCAGATGACATGATACTATATACAGAAAACCCTAAAGACTCACCAAAAACATGTTAGAATAAATGAATTCAGTAAAGTTGCAGGATACAAAAATCAATACACAAAAATCAATTGCATTTCTATATACTCACCGTAAACTAGCAGAAGGAGAAATTAATTGCATTCACAATTGCATTAAGAATAACCAGGAATAAATTTAGCCAAAGAGGTGAAAGATCTGTACAGTGAAAACTGTCCGATATTGATAAAAGAAATTGAAGATGACACAAATGGATAGTCTGTGCTCGTGGATTGGAAGAGTATTGTTAAAAGGTCCATACTGCCCAAAGCAATCTACAGATTCAATGCAATCCCTATCAAAATCCCATGGACAATTTTTTACAGAAACAGAACAATCCTAAAATTTGTAGAGGACCACAAAAGACCCCAAATAGCCAAAGAAATCTTGAAAAGAACAATAAAGCTGGAAGCATCACGCTTCCTGATTTCAAATTATATTACAAAGCTATAGCAAGTCAAACAATGTGGTATTGGCAGAAAACAGACACAGAGATCAATGGAATAGGATAGAGAGCCCAGAAGTAAACCCATGCATATACGGTCAATCAATTTAGAGTAAAGGAGCCAAAAATATACAATGGAAAAAAGACAGTCTCTTTAATAAATGGTGCTGGGAAAACTGGACAGCTACATTCAAAAGAATGAAACTGGACCTGGACCACTATGCTATGTGATACACAGAAATCAACTCAAAATTGGTTACAAACCTGACCATAAGACTTGAAACCACAAAACTCTTAGAAGAAAGCGTAGGGGGTAAAAACTCCTTGACATCAGTCTTGGCAATGATTTTTTAGATGACACCAAAAGCAAAGGCAACAAAAGCAAAACAAGCAAGTGGGACCACATCAAACTAAAAAAACTGCTGTGCAGGAAAAGAAACCATCAACATAATGAAAAGGCAACCTCCCAAATGGAAGAAAGTATTTGCAAAGCATATCTGATAAGGAGTTAATATCCACAGTATATAAAGAACGCATTATTCGATAGTAAAAAAAAAAAAAAAAAAAAAATCCAATTTAAAAATGGGCAGAGGAACAGAGTAGATGATTTTCCAAAGAAGAAATATAGATGGTTAATGGGTACATGAAAAGGTGCTCAACATCACTAAACATCAAGGAAATGCAACTCAAAAACCACAGTGAGATATAACCGCACACTTGGTATGGCTATCATCAAAAAGACAAAATAGTGACAAAGATGTGGAGAAAAGGGAACCCTTGTGGAGTGTTCATGGAAATGTAAAATAATGCAGCCTCTATGGAAACCTTTATGGAGATTCCTTAAAAAAAATTAAAAGTAAAACTACCATATAAGCTAGCAATCCCACCTCTGGGTGTATATCTAAAGGAAACAAAAACATTAATTTGAAAAGATATCTGTATCCCAATGTTTATTGCGGTGTTATTTACAATAGCCAAGACATGGAAACAACCTAAGTGTCCACTGACGAATGAATGGATAATAAAGAGGTTATATATACACAGTAAAAAAAATTTTTTTTTTTTTTTTTTTTTTTTATTTACTTATTTGACTGAGAGATAGAGAGCACAAGTAAACAGAGCGGCAGGCAGAGGGAGAGAGAGAAGCAGGCTCTCTGCTGAGCAGGGAGTCTGATGCGGGGCTCGATCCCAGGACCCTGGGATCATGACCTGAGCCGAAGGCAGCCGCTTAACCAACTGAGCCACCCAGGCGCCCCAAAAAAAATTTTTTTAAAGATTTTATTTATTCATTTGACAGAGAGAGAGATCACGAGTAGGCAGAGAGGCAGGCAGAGGGAGAAGGGGAAGAAGGCCTCCCGCTGAGCAGAGAGCCCGATGCGGGGCTCGATCCCAGGACTCTGAGATCATGACCTGAGCCAAAGGCAGAAGCTTTAACCCACTGAGCCACCCAGGCACTCCAATATACACAGTAAAATATTTAGCCATAAAGGAAATCTTGCCATTTGTGATGACATGAACAGAACTTGAGGATATTATGCTAAGTGAACTAAATCAGACAGAGAAAGATAAATACCATATGACCATAACCTCACTTATACGGTGAATCTAAAAAACAAAACAAAACAAAGAACCAAATGTATAAGAAAAAATAGAGTATCTTGAATGGGAAAATCATTAAAACATTTTCAAATTTTGAAGATAGATATAGATAGATAAAACAAGGAAATATGGGGCTTCAAATATTTATATTTATTAGGAAAAAAATAAGAGCTAAAAATTAATGAGGTAAATATGCATTTGTAGAGGTTAAAAAACAAATAGTTAAATAAATCCAAGAGGAGCCACGGAGACAAAAACAAAAGCAAAAATAAACTAAATAGAAAAGTATATAATAGATTCAATAATATACCTCTGGTGAGATTTTAATCAATAGAAGTGAGAAAAGACATAACTTACAGATTATGAGAAATGAAAATGGAATATTATTACTGAGGCTGCAAACAAAAACAAATTAAAGGATACTAAAAACAATGTTATCCCAATAACCTAAAAATATAAATGAAATGAATGTATTTATGGAAAAATATAACCCACCAAAATTTAGGAGAAAATAAGCCACCTTCTGAAATATTCTATAATGCTGAGAAATCAAATCATCAAAAATTCTTTCAAAAAAATATGAAAAAAAGTAAACTCTCTAGGTCCAGACAGCTTAACCAGAAACACCTACCAAACATTTAATAAAGAAATCACCCTATCTTACACAAACTATTACAACAGAGAAAGAATAACAATCTAATCATTTTATTCTTTTTCACTAGCAAAAAACAGTAAGAAAATAAAATTTTAAAGAGTCCTGGAAATGTATATAACACAAGGTATATAGGGGGACTTTATGTGGAAATCTATAAAACCTTACTGAAAGATTTTTAAAGAGGCCTAAATAAATGGAGAGGTATACTATGCTCATAGATTGGGTTGTCTTGACTGGGGTATTGATGAAGCACAGTAATATGAGCATGAGAAGGTAAGTGATGAGAAATACACTGCAGCGTAAGTGGTTGACCTCCATATACCTCTCTCAGACCCACTAAGTCCAGGAGAGAAGCTTAATCCTTGGAGCTTAAGCAGAATGCTTTACCAATGGCCCCAGGAGTATTTGGGGACAGAATACTGGAAGTCTTGACAGGCTCCAACATCCTGAGGTGATTTTTATCTGGAAGCCAGTGTGGATGGAGGGATTGGGTCCACAGAATGACTACCAGCAACACATACAGAAAGTTTTCTTGCTGCTTGAAGACACTTCTTGAAATTCAGTGCTGGTGTGCTGCCCCCCGAACTTACTACTCTCTCCTGCTGCGAAATAGGTTTAGTCCTGGCCTTTTGAGACAGGGAAAAGTCATCTTACATCATAATAAGAAATGTAATCTGCTTGATATTCTTGAAATGATGTTCTTCACCCTTCAAAAAATAGACATTACTTTTTAGAAAGTAATTCTCTTTCTCTAATAAGAAATTTCTCTGTGGATAAGTGTATTAGTTGTCAGGGTTCTCCAGGAACCTAGAACCAATAGGACTTACTGGAGAGAGAAAGAGAGATTTATTTTAAGGAACCAGTTCACACAACTGTGGGGGGCTGTCAAGTCTCAAATCTTTAAGACAGGCCAGTAGGCTGGAAATTCTGGCTCGAGTTGATGCAGTCTTGAGTCTGAAGGCAGACTCGAAGTAGAATTCCTTCCTCAGCAGGGACCCTGAACTTCTCTTTTAAGCCTTCAACGGATTGGATGAGGCCTGTCCATAACATGGAGGTGGTTTATCCAAAGTCTACTGATTTAGCTCTTAATCACATCTAAAAAATACCTTCACAGCAATATCTGGACATTATTTGGCCAAACAGAGCATCAGAGCCTAGCCAAATTGACACATAAAATTAAGTATCATAGTAAGTGAGCATTTTCATTCACTTGTGAGATGGGGCACCATTAGAGCCTATTGGAACATTCACTCAGTAGTTTTGTCTATGCTAGGTGGCCTCTGTCATCCGAGAATGCCACTCCTGTTGGAGCTGATTCATTTCTGTTTTATTGTGGAGATGTCTTACTTTAAAAAAAAAAATATTATACCGTAAGAAAAGAGGACAGGAAACTAAGGAATTTCCCTAACAACGTGGTCTATGATCATCTTACAAAAGTCATGAAAGAATTATTGTCTGGGTACAGCATAGAGATATAACTTTGTATACATTAACAAACTGTGTCTTTCCAATAAGATAAATCATTTGAGCTAATAATAAAGATCCTGCTTCCGAGTGGGTCATAGGAAGAAATAGGGCAATGAAAAGAATCCCACCTCTGAATCGCTTTAGTAAATGGAGATGGACCAGTGGGGAACAGGATCCTTCATGATAAAGGCAGTCTTGGTGACTTTGCAGGGGCAATACCTGAGAACAATGAACATTTATTTGTTTATATAGTTGTTAATTCCTAATTCAAACCTGCAGTTTGCTCCTTTGAATCAATCACCAAATGTAGAGGATTTAAGATCAAGAATGGGAGAGGCAGGGGCGCTAACCCCATATTTAACCACTCATGGGCACGAACTGATCAGAGCGGATGCTCGTGGTAGCTCAGGATCAAAGATCCGGAATACCCCGGCTGTGCCAGTCTTCAACCTGTAGGCTGCTGGATAGCAGAAAGTTTCAGGGGGCACAAGGGGCAGGGGCAGGCTTCTGGGTAGCAGAGAGCACTGGGTCAAAAGGGTGACAGGCAGGCCGTAGGACAGTGATTATTCTCCAACCAGTAGAAACTAAGCACAATAATTTGGGAACAGGTGCCACAACTTGGCGCATATGAGCTGAGCCTCCGATCAGGGGAGGACGGGAGGCACATTGAACTTCATTCTTCTCCATCTCATTAAATGCTCCTCTTTTCCTTTTCGAAATGCCCAGTGCTAAAAGAGGTCAATTTGATTGCCCAGGGGAGTCAGGGAAGAGTAGGAGAAGTCATTATCCTGTGCCCCTTTTTGTGGTCAACTCAGGTCATCTGAAACATGAATTTTCTGAGGGAGCTCATCCATTCATTAGTAATTCAAAATTAGAAAGCATGACTTTTACAACTGCGTTTTTCTTAATTTTTTTAAATCAGAAATTCAATGTGTGTCAAGGCCTAGCTGCAATTTTGCAAAGAGAATAAGTCAAATCGAGCCAACAAATGTATTGAGAAGGCAACGATTAGCTGTTCTTACTTCCTTCACTTTAAGATGTCAGAGAATGCAGGGGCGCCTGGGTGGCTCAGTGGGTTAAAGCCTCTGCCTTCGGCTCAGGTCATGATCTCGGGGTCCTGGGATCGAGTCCCGCATCGTGGCTCTCTGCTCAGTGGGGAGCCTGCTTTCCCCTCTCTCTCTGCCTGCCTCTCTGCCTACTTGTGATCTCTCTCTCTCTCTATCAAATAAATAAATAAAAATCTTAAAAAAAAAAAAAGATGTCAGAGAATGCAATGATGGGAGTTTGTGTTTTCTAGACTAAACTTGTTTAAGAAATAAAACTTACTAGATGTTTAACTGTAAGCAAATTACATAGTTCTGGGTTTATTTTTCCATCAGTAAAGTGGAGTTGTTACAAATAGTACCTATCTCATAGGTTCATAAGAAATAAAAGGGATGGTCCCTGCGAAATACTTAGCACAATGCTAAGCACATAGAAAGTGATTAAAAACAGTTGTTATAGTGCTTAATGGTAAAATTGTGATTTTGAGAACCCTGAATCAGCTTTGTTCAATCTCATATTCAGAAATCAACAGGAAGGAAAAGATGCAGGAGCCTTGTGTCAACAGAAATAATTTAAGCTTACACAGACAAAGCAAGTAAGAGGCAGTAGCAACCATTAGAGGTAATTTGTGATTTTTTTCTATGTAGTGAATTTGAATTAAATCTCTATTATAAAATGCTTCTCATAACCACAATTTTAAAATGTCCTTGTTTCATGTGGAGGAGATCAACAAGATTTATTTCTCACTTTATTCATGTAAGAGTTAATTTATGGAGAACTTTAACGCCCATAATCTCTTCTTAAAATATTGAGCCCCTAAAATTGTATTTTTTATAGTACCCTCTGCATGGTTCTTTTCTATTACATACCTACTCTATATTAAAATATGATAATTTTTTTCTAATTGATTTATTGACTTAAGCTTTGCAAGCATCTTCATCCAGACTGTGGCTTATCTTTTTACTTTCTAAAGATGGTCTCTGATCAACATAGTTTTTGTATTTTTCCCTTTGTTTTATATTTTATTTTATTTTATTTTAAGATTTTTATTTATTTATTTGACAGAGAGAGATCACAAGCAGGCAGAGAGGCAGACAGAGAGAGGGGGAAACAGGCTCCCCGCTGAGCAGAGAGCCTGATGCGGGGCTCGATCCCAGGACCTTGAGATCATGACCTGAGCCGAAGGCAGAGGCTTTAACCCACTGAGCCACCCAGACACCCCCGGTTTTATATTTTAAAGAAAAAGATTTGATTGTTGGCAAGGGCCAAGAGCCACAGAATATAGGCAGCCTCCAGAAGCTGCAAAAAGGCAAGAAGGAAATTCTTCCCTAGAGCCTCCAGAAGTGTAACAGTGCCCAGCTTAACCCTTGTTTTTAGCCAAGACCCATTTTGGACTTCTATAATTGTGGTACCAATTTTAATTCTGGCATCTGCGTGCACGTGTGTTTTCCACACCACCAAGCGATTCAATACCAGCTGAGTTTCCTACAACTGAACTCACAACTGAACTCAATTCCGACACTGTCTACCTGGAGATAGTGGCAAGTTCCACAGGCTAAGTGTTCCACAGTCCTACAAGGCCGCCCCCCTTCCTACTTCAGATGCCAATCTTAAGTCCAGTGCGTCACCTGTGCTTCTGACCTCTTGGCTACAGATCAGGGATTCCAACGATCTCCCACCTTGGGCTCGATTACTTTGCTAGAGAGGTACACAGAACTCAGAGAAATAGTTTCCTTACTAGATTACAAGTCTGTTATAAAAGGATATATCCCACATAACCCAGGAACAGCCGCATGGAAGGTATGGGTAGAGCAAGGTATGGGGAAAGAAGGAGAAGCTTCCATATGCTTTCTGGGCACAACACTCTCCCCCATTCTCCACATATGCACCAACCTGGCAGCCTTCTGACCCCCATCCGTGGCGGGGTTTTATGAAGGCTTCGTTAGAGCGGCATGATTGATTAAATCATTGGCCATTGGTAATTGAACTCATTCTCCAGCCCCTCTCCCCTCCTCAGAGTTTAGGGCAGTAGCAGGACTGAAATTTCCAACCCTCCAACCACTTGGTTGGTTTCCCCAGCAGCCATCCCCCCATCTTTAGTGACTTTCCAAAAAGTCGCCTCGTTAGCATGACAAAAGACATGCCTATTGCTCTTCTCAGGAAATTCCAAGAGCTCCATGCTTAGAAAAGGTATGAAGAACAACTCCGTGTTTTTTATTATAAGTCCCAGTCTAACAACTTCTGACATCCAGAACTGTGAGATAAGTAAATGGCACTGTTTTGAACCACAAAACAAATAAAATATCACGGAAATCAGTAGGTCACAAACGGAATTGTGCAAAACATTGCGACAAAGAACAGTGACCAACCATCTGGTCTGGACACCCCAAGTAAGTCACTCAAACTTCGGTGGAAGGTTAGAACATGGTTTTGAAAACGGTTTGAAATTACTAAAAGCCAGGTAAGCTCTTATACAATGTGACTGCAAAGCAAAGGCGAAGTTCTAAAATCACAGAAACGTGACTGCATGAACCCACAGGATTGTTATTTTAGAAGACAAGATTTCTGAGAGGCAAACGTGAGAAAGAGCCATGTTTTTGCTTAAAACCATTCAGTAGTTTCCCTTCGCCCTAGGATCATGTCCAAACTCCTTGACGTAGTCCACAAGGTCCTTTGTGATCTGGATCTGGGCCCCGCTTTCCCCCCCGGCCCACGTCTACTGCCGCCATCATACCTCCTGCACACACCCTTATCTCTGTTGGCGCCTTCTTCCTTCCGGTTACCAGCTTGACCATGGCTGCCCTTGAAGTTTTCTCAGATACCGAGTCTGGCTGGGTCTGGTGCCTCTCCCCGCGTGCTTGGGGTTCCTTTTACGTTTCCTCTACTAGCACTTACCGTGGGCACCAACTGCGTATTGAAATGTTTATGCAATTGTGAGGTCTTCAGAATGTGAATCCTGTGACGGCAGGGTTCAGGTTGTCTCAGTCACTGGGCATAGAAATGCATGCGTGGCTTAGCTAAATGGAACAGTGGTGGGAAGGAGCCTGATGGGCTGACCTGGGTATTAAAGGGGAGTGAGACTCACACCCGACATGTGCCTGCAGAGTCACAATGTCTGGGTCTCGCTCCCAGGCCCTCTCTGCTATGTGGCCGGCCCAGGACAGTTCTTACAATGCATCAAAGCCACAGGGGGAATTAAGCAAGAATCGGAGTTAAAACTCAGCCCACTGCTCACCAAACCTTCTGCCTGGCCCAGGGCCGTGCCTGCTCTGAAGAAGAGGCATGGCTTTCTTGACAAAGATGATATCTATACTCTGAGAGGCTTTGGCTGAATTCCCCTTGGGGGCTATATGGACATAGAGGGTAATTTTTATAATTCCTTTCCCAAGAGGGACCCCTTCCTATAATTTGTCTACCCTTACTTAGGGCCTTTTTTGGACTGGATACAAGGGCCAGATACATGCTAGCCTGCCAGGCTGAGATCTTGGGCGAGTGACTGATCTCTCAATAAGCATCAGCTTTATCGGTATCTACATCTCATGGGGCTCGTTTGACTCCTATTAGATAATCCACGTGAGGCGCTTAAGCACAGAGAGTGTTCAGAACTGGTGGCAATGTTAAGTGTTAAAAACATTCAGAATCCTCTGCCACCATTTTGTCTTCAAAAAAAAAAAAAAAAAAGCCTTTAGGAACTGTACCCTTTCCCAAAACCTCGTAGGAGACACCCGATTTTCAGAGATTCTTCTTATTTGCCTGCTTTACTTACATTTCTTGTTAAATCTTTCTTTGTGCATTATTCCCTTCTAGGCTCACTTGTAAAACCGCAGGACGCTGATTTCCTTACACATAATATAATTCTCACAATGGATATTTAAAATTTATGGCCAAATCTCCCACATGAAGGTGGTCTGGCAGCCATAATTCTTTCCTTCTGTACATAAATGACTATTAACTTGTTGGCGTTTTGCAGACAGGTTTTGATGAACTATGATATTTTGCTTAAAATCTTTCCAAGAATAATGTCAGACTTCGTAATTGCCTTACCCATGACCACCGGCAAGCAAAATTCACCTCCACAGCACAGCGAATGTTAAAAGGACTCAAACGACAACCACAGACAGAACTGTGGATTCGAAAACACAGGGCAGGCAGCTCCTTTTCTCCAAGGTTCTGGGAGTGTACTCCAAAGAGGCAAAGCTCAGACTATAAATATCTATACGTTGATTTCTACAAGCATCGAAATACGCTGCGAGAATGGCGTCTGTAGCCTCTTTCGGAGGAAAAACTTGGCAGATGGTTTCACATGAAAACAAAGGAATAATCAAAATTCAGTCACGGTGGCAACAAAAATGTTTCAGCTTGTAGTTGGGTGCTGTTTAGAACAAATGTGCCCAAATACCAGACTGTGTTAAAATGTTCATTTGTTCAGAGCAAGAGCAGACGAATGTATATATGTGACATTTATAGATTTAAAAACAAATGCATATATTTAAAATGTCAGAGCTACACTGGCGGCCATCTTTACTCAGACAAAATGGTCAGTTATTTTGAGATTATGTCCTTTTAACTTCTTTGATGTTAGAGCATTCTTCCTCTATGTAATGATTTCCATAGCAAATGATAGTTGTCAATCTGTGGAAAATTTAAAAATAGGCAGTTTCTAAATTCTGCTTTTTTTGGAAATGTTCATGCTCCATAAAATCCAAATGCCTCAGAACCAAAAAGTGGCTGCATTTTCTATTTTCTAGGCCACCGGTGTGCTCTCATACAGACTAAGCTGACTTATCCTCTGTCAAAGAATTTCAGGGGTGGGCGGTGCTACAACCTTTCCTGAATTCTCAGACACCAGCTCAGGGCAAACAGGTTTGCCGGGAGACGCACAGCCCACCATGGAGAAATCCACTGAGGAGGGTTAGGATTTTCATGTTTCTTGAATGGAAAATAAAGAGGGAAAGAATTTAAGAAAAAAATCGAGCTCAACCATGCAATGCATAGTTCCACTAGGACCTTTACTCGAAACCTGATACTTGACATCACTTTATACCATTACCAACAAATGAGCTTTCTCTCCCCTGTGTTCAACAGAGAATAGCTCTATGCCATGCAACCTTGGGTAAATTGCTTTTCCTTGATGGGCCTTCCTGTCCTCAACTGTAAAACAAGGTTTGGACTCAGTTGCTAAAATACCTCCCCACACCAATATTACACACTTACTGGCTCCTTCACCTCTCAAACACGACTCCCCTCCCCGGAATAGCTTACATAATGGGAAGACATGAATGGAGGCTAGTGAATAATAAGGATGACTAACAATTGCAAAAAGTACCATATGTACGAAATTTAAAGATCTACGTTCATGCATTACTTTGTCCTTTTTCTTGCCTCTTAACATTCTTTTGTAATCATATTATTCTCCCACTGAGAATGCTCCGTACCTCTTCATTTTTAAGTCGGGGGCGTGGTACATGAGGTTTGCAAGGCCAGCAGGTGACGAAGAGGAGGGAAGGGTCTGCGGTGCCCACGAGCAAACTGGGAAGTCTGTGCCGTGAAAAGGGGCTGCAGTCACTCGGCTCCTGTAACTCAAGGCCAACCAGAAGGGTGAGAGCTATGAAATCTTTTTTTTTTTTTAAAGATTTTATTTATTTATTTTAGATATCAGAGAGAGAGAAAGAGAGAGGGGGAGAGCTGCTGGGGGCGGGGGAGGGCAGAGGGAGAGGGACAAGCAGACTCCAATGCTAAGTGCAGGGCCTGACATGGGGTTCGATCTCACGACCCTGAGATCATGACCTGAGCCAAAATCAAGTGTCAGACGCTCAACCAACTGCCGACCCAGGCGCCCCAAAAGCTGCGAAATCTTTGAGACAAGATAGAACTACGGCTTCGAGTATATAATCTTTCGAATTTTTATAGTTGGCAACATTTAAAGTTTTTACAACTCAATGGCCGTGTAATGCTTCCAACTGGCAGGTCGCTAGGCTGCTGGTTTCCAGTTTGCAATAAAGGATAAAAATTCTTAGAGTCAAGATTCTGTCGCAGAGCTCAGACTTATTTTAGGGTACCCAAACACATTTTCTTTTCCTCATGTTCTTGGAATCGGCAGTTGGGTCCAACACTCCTGATTCGTAGATGAAGGCTTAAGAACGCAGGCTTTGAAGAAAGAGACCTTGAAACAAATTCTGATTCTGTCCCTTGCTACTTTGTGAAAACTACTTAACCATTTTGTGTCTCCGTTTCCCCTCGCTTTAAAATAAAGTCACGAATTCCTACCTTCTGGGTTGTGAAATGGTTGGTCCCTCCACCTTCCCCTCCCTCTACCTTCCCCCGATTCCTTCCAGGTTGGGAGTACCTTCGGGCACCTCTTTGTTCTCCCTCAGTGCCTCTTTCTCCAAGGGGCCACTCTCCTGGATGCTGCAGAAACTTCACGGCTGGACTTGTGGCCAGCTCCTCGTCGCAGCCCTTCCAGACCAGCTCAGAAAGCGTTTGTTTTCGCGGTCACCAGGAATCTTTTCTCTCTCTCTCTCTCTCTCTCTCTCTCTCCCGTTCCTTGTCTCATTCTGGATTTCAGAGAAGGTATTGAAAATGATCAATTCTCGTTTTCAAAATCTAACCTCAGTTAGAAAAAGTGAAATTATTTGAAAAGAGAACATGCTCAGAAATCGCATACGTTTTGATTGTTGATGAGTTTTAAGCACCGTGCCACGGATGAAGCCATCGAGGCCCCCGGCAGGGATACAAGACTTCCACACAGGAGAATTCCAGTTTAGAAAAAAGGTGTATTTTTAATGGTTGCTTTTTTAATACCCACATGGAATGATTTCAGTAGCCACAACCAGAAGCCTCTTCTACCCTGACGGTTAAATAACAACGACAGCATCAATAATAATAACGAGAAAGTAGGATCACGGCTGCTTGCTCTTGTATCCCAAAACACGGCCCTAGTTCTGAACCGCTAATAAGATCCTGCTCTCATTTTGCTCTGGGCTCAGTCCAGACTTGATGGCAAAATGCTGCAGATACACCAAAGTCCGTGGAAGCCCCAGGAGTGTTTTTTGTCAAAGCCTTGCTTTCGTGATAAATGCTGCTCTCTGAGGAGATAAGTAATGCCCTCCTGCGGCAATCCATTTCAATATCTGTCTGGTATAGGTTTCCCTGGAGATTTATTTGCACTAAGTTCCCATGATGTCACATGGAGGCGGTGATCTGGAGACAGAGTTAGAGAGGAAGTGTTCGGGGATTATTTGGAGGAATAACTGGTCAGGGCCAGTGGGAATGGAGGACATAACAGCGGTGAGCCTTCCTCGCTTGGGATAAGTGATCAACTGCTCACTCCTCACATGGCTTCTGAAGCCATAAGAATTGGCCACGCAAATTGGCAAATGCACAAGATGTACTCTGAGTCCAGAAGGAACAAAACTGGTAGGAGAATAAGACATTGGGGAACGGTCTGTAAAGCTTTGAGAACTTTGTTATGTGGCCAGAAAGAAGTTTGAAGAACAAGGTGAACGTTGTCCTGCTGGACAGTAACTTAAGAAGGCCAGCAAAGGGCAGGAGGGAGGAGAGCAGCATTTTGTCGACGCTACCAGACAAGGATGGTGGGGGGGCAGCCACACCACCAGTTCTTACCGCCGACTAGCAGCAAAGACCGAGTCTCTGGGTCCCCCCACTCGTAGCACGCACGCGTTCTCGCTAGGCTTGTACCTGTAACCTGCTCCCGTAGTTACCTTCCTGGACAAAGGTGTTTGGGGTCAAGATTACAAGGCGACTTCCCCCAAGTTTGGCAGGTCTCTAGGACAGTGGTCAGAATCACTTTAAGACAATCAGTGGAGCAGATAAAGCACAAGAGTCTCAGATTTTACATTTCAAGTGAAATTTCACAATACCTCTGTCAGGGGCTTGGAGGAGGGAGGCAGGGGTTAGTTCCTTCATCTGTGGATCCAGGTGCATCTACTTAACCTGTGCCTTCAGCCATGAACACATGTGGTTCTTCCGTCTACTCCCCACTCACTCCGGCCCATGAGAATTCTTCGGCGGGAAGCCTCTCCCGGGGCCAAAGAAGTGACGTGAGCAGAGGGTCGCGAAGGGTGTGTCTCACCGTGTGGCTGGTCCTAGAGAAGGAGCTTCCTCCAGCCCCAGAAACTGTAGGAAACAAGAAAAGGAACACTGGAGACTACTCAATGTTGTCTTACGGAAATTAGAGGGAGTCCAGACTTGTGAAATTTCATCAAGATGAGAGCTACATAATTTCTCTTACAAGCCAAAAATAGAGTGTTCAGGAAGCCCCGCCCTGTGAGCAAATACCAGCAAAAGCGAAGGTGGTTAGAAACGCCACAGACACACTCAGGCCTTCGTTCCCTCACACAGCGGAATGCGGTCCACCAGTGGCCAAAGACCTGCCTCTGAAGTGGGGATTGGGAGGGACGGACAGAGAGATGGACAGAATTACATACACCAACCTGAAGGACTTGTTAACTATTTGGCATGAAAGTAAAAGCCAAAGTCCTTAAAAAGGCCTATCAGGACCTCTGAGGGCTCTCCGGCCCGCTCGTTTGGCCCTCCCTAATTTCTCTCTCTCACTTAGACCGGCCACACTGGCTCTTGGCTGTTCTTTGAGCACGCCAGGCTTTTCCTTGCCCTGGGACAGCCTTCTCCTCAGCAGCTCCCTGGCTCCTTCCCTCTTACCTTTCCTGTCTGGTTCGTCCATACCTACATACCCTTTTCTTTGTTCAGCCTCTGATTGGCGCTCCATTTGCCATCCGGTATTCTCTGTGTCCAATTTCTACCTCGTGCCTTGGGTCTCTCCTGACTGGGATGGAAGCTTTAGGAGAGTAGAGACCGGTGCTAAATCTCCAGTGACTAAAACGGTAGATGGTAGGTTCTAGGCACTCTGAGGCGTATTTGTTCAGTGAACGAACGTACGAAAGAGTGGGCAAGGCACCAACAGATATGGACCGTATCCTTCCAACTCCCTTGCAGAAATGTTTTCTGGGGTGAGATTTAATATTTCACAAAGAACTCACCTAAAACTTGACTGATACAAACGATGCTCTTTTGTACCTGCTCGGAGTCTAAAAACATGGGCCCTTTTTTTTCCACCCAAGGTCTTTCACACGAGCATCAGCAAAGTTCCTTCAAGAATCCAGGACCAGGAAGTCTTCCCACAGAGACACTTCTCTGCCGCTTTTAAAACTTAGAATGCAGACCACTTGGCACCTTTCTCTTAGCCTCCAGGAAAATAACTTGCTATCAGGGTTGCTACTAACACCCAGACGGAGTGTGTGCATGTGTGTGTGTGTGTGCGCGCGCTCAAGCACGCACACACGCAAGAGGCCGTTCTAATGAAAATTATCTGGGCTTTTTGTGAGTTTCATAATTTTCACTTGCTAGTTCTACTTTATACTGAGATGAGAATGTATATGGATTTTCTGACTCCCTATTATGTTGCATGGAATTAGAAGTAATGTTATTTTACTCTTTCTTAGGTGACCCCTCGGTCTTTAAACTTGCTCCCGAGTCCTCTGAAAGGGATGGGACTCTAAAAGAGGGCTTTTTATCATCGTACTAGAATAAACTAAAAGGAGAGTCATCTCCCAGAACGTGGGGGGAGGTGAGGGGAGATGGGAAATTAAAAGAGAAGGACGCCCGTGATGCGAGCTGGGGAATACTGGGCTCCGTTGCCTCCAAGCCAACCTCAGGGTCTCCTGGAATCTCCATTACTCCGTTGAGAGCAGCATTCACGTTGGCGGCCATCCAAGCAGGTTTAGTGGGAAAAGTATTAACGCCTGCAAGGTGGTCCCACAGCAAGGTCCCCGAGGACAGAGGTTCTAGTATAGCTGGGGAAAAGCTGAAGGAACAGGCCGATTCCAACAGCAAGGTGTCTGTTAAGCGAAAGGCACTATGTCATAGAACCAACTGTAGCTTTAGAATGGCGGGCGGGAGAGGACTGATGGAAACCCGTCTGTCCCACAGATGCACACCAAACGAGTGAGCAGGGCTGTCCTCGGAGAACGTAAGCTACAAACCAGAACAGGCATAGGTTTGTTTAGGTCTAAGCCATGGCAACAAATTTTAGCTCTGCGGCTCTCAGAACAGCTGTACCGAGGGGCCTTGGGCAAGGCGGGCGCGATGGCGTTCCTGGACTCCCTGCTCCGGGCTCTGTTGTATTAGATCTTCAAACAGCACCTAAGTGTTAAACCTTCAGTTCGTTTGCACAGCACAGCTAAGAAAACAAAGCAACTCCCAGACCTCCCCCGGTGCCTGCAGACAACCGTTCCTCTTCCCTTCCTCCTCCCAGGCTGAAGTCGTTTTCAATAATTTAAAGAGGGGGAAAAAAAAGAAAGAGAAAGAAAAAAAAAAAAGAAAGAAAGAAAAGAAAACCAAAAAACTCCAAGCTTGCTTGTTACTTTAAAGGTGGAAAGCACTGAGGAGATGAATTATGATTAAACACAAAAACCCAAGCCAAACCATTGTTTGGGAGAAGCCGAAGTCGTTGCAGGGAACGTGAGTGGAGGTTAATCAATCAGCAAAGAGCCACAATCCCCACAGATGGTTTTGTGTCAGCCTGGAAGAAATTTAGGCGGCCCTCCAGTTCAGTGATTTACAAATCTTGCTCCTGAGAACCCAAGCCTTCCAGAGTTTCCTTGATGGTTTTGCAAATTAGAAGTATTTCTGCTAGCAAATTAAAGGGCCCAATGCTCACCTCTTGCCTGTTTTAGGTGTGAGGTTCAGAAGATGTTTCAAAAAGAGAGTTACTAAAACAAATAATGTGTACAAACCACTGAGCCAGTTAATTTTTATAGACAAGGAAGGTCTGGTCAGGATTGGTGAAGTGCCATTTCCAGGATCAGAGAAATAATTAGTGATCGGCCTGGCTAAACACCCAAATCCCTTACTCCTGCCTCAGTGCACCAATTCTCCAACTTACTGCCGCGGCGCGCCACCCCTCCCCCACTCCACATTAGAGTTTATTTTTAAAGTTCAGGAAAATTAACACTCCTAATCTGGAATGATGGGGGGAAAAAACACAAACTTACCATCTGAGATTTAATTACTCTCTCACTTTGTAAGGCTGCGCATCCATGGCTGGTATTTGGGGGCCCAGCCCAGGTGCCAGCCCTGTCCGTGTGCGCTGCCGAATGTACTCTGCTCTCCACGAGGTCCCCAGAAATCCTGGAAAGAAAGAAGGATGAAAGAAAGATGCAAAATTCCCAAGTAGATATTTTTTATCTAAGATTTTTGAAAATCTTTTTTCATCTCTAGTTTTTAGACTGAAACCCTAAAGTCTCTGATTTTAGACCCAAGAAGAAGATGTTGGTTTCTACCTATCATCCCTGAAGGCTCACTCTCCCTCCTCCAAGTGTGGTGTGTGGCCCAACAACATCAATGGCGTCCACCAGAAGCTGATCAGAAAGGCGCGCTTATTGGCTTTATCCCAGTGCTACCGAGTCAGAATCTCAGGATCCTGAGGCCATTTGCGTATTAAAGTGAGATGTGATCCCCAGCAGGTGCTTCCCCAAAGGTGGTCTCCAGCCCCGCAGGATCAGCTTCACCTGGAAACTTGGTAGACATGCATGTTTTTCACCCTGCTCTGGACCAACTAAATCAGAAACTTCGGGGGTAGGGCTCAATAATCTCGTCGTGACAGCTCTCAAGAAGATTTTGATGCTCACTAAATTTTGAGGCTCAACTAAGTTCTGTAGCTTTCTGAGATTAGAAGGCTCTTAAGTTTGGGAATGCCAATCAAGGAAGTTGGCCTACTGGTCAACTGCCCTGGGTGTCAATCCCGGAGAAGCTCACAGGAAACAATATGAGATGGAGAAAATTGTAATTTACTAGGGTAATTCTTGAGGAGAGAACTTCATGGGGATTGATGGGATACCTTGATAAGCAGCTTAGAGTCAGGGATAGAGACTCGTAAGGGAGATTCTGGAGCAACACCCAGCACAGGGCTCCTTTGCTGAGAGAGGTAGACAGGTATGAGGGAGAGCTAAGTGGGTCAGAGCACTTTGGGGTGGATCTCCGTTTCCAGGGATTCTACACCTCCTCTTTTCCTGCCAAAAAAGTGCTCAGTCTTCCCCCTGTGTTAAATGTTGAATAAAAATAACAAAAGATATGACACCACTGGTTTGGAGGTTACCCAAATGATCAGCCTCTTGTAAGTTCAAGCGGGGTGTGAGGGGAGACACACTCACATAGGTCCGTCAATGCCAGAGCCCGTGTTCCACCTAAAGTAGTCCACTCTCTTTAAGCACTTGACATGTCTATTTATATATAATTCCTATATTCATTATGGCCTTTAATACTTCCTTTGACTACAGCCTAAGTTGGTCTTGGAGATAAACTGAACTCTACATTTTCCGTTGGCTTCCTGTCATAATTCGTGTGAGAGTGAACTTTATTATCATCCTTCCAAGGGATTCCTTAGTGATCTTTTCCCCTCTTTTTTATTTTCAGAACACTTCCTTACAACCTGGAACTCAAGCAAGGGCTGTAACCAAGTCATGGTTCTCAAAGAATCTGAAAGTCGAGTCATCCAGGTTTCTGACGTAGAATAAATGTAATCGTTAGAAGTCTTAAAACACGCTATTTCATCAACGTTATTTTAGTTTGAACCAGGTTAAGATCCTAACCACTTAAGTCTTAAGCAATAAAAGCCCATTCACATATTTCATAAGATGTCTCATTTTCTGAACAAAGGATTAACAACTTGACTGTAAGAAGCAGGTGTGAGCACTCTTGATAGGTCAAAACCTTAACACCGCCCAGACAAGTCTATAATTTCTGGGCACGGTGCCTGGCATGCGTGAATTTTGTTTCAATATGTTTTCCATAGCGATAGCTTAGAAAGTCATACAGCCATATCCTACCCAGACTCCCATTCCTAGTGGCAGAAGTATTTGCTGATGATTGAAAGGTCATACAAAGCAGATGTGAGGGCAGCTGGATTTTCCAGCTATGCTTTAGTGGACTTAGCAGCGGTGCCTGCCATTACCGAACAGCAGAGAGATTTTGTTTCAATTGAGTGAAAAAAAGAATCTTGGGCAACCTTGTCAGAATAATTGGACGTATGTGCAGTTTCTCACCGAGGCCTCACCTTTTCCATCCTCCACTTTTCACCCTCACAGCCCGGAACTAACTGCATCACGCAAAGAAGAACCGGGGGCCGGCAACCTTGACTTGCTTTCCAACATCTTATAAATAGGTCCTCTTGACCTGTGTGGGCAGAGGTCACGTTCACCACATCTCCTCTAGCCTTCTCATTTGTTTGGTACCGCGTTTGGTGTTAGCTGGACCGCAGACCGACTTTCAGTATTCCTGTGCTTCTTTGCAATGTACCAAAAGCACAAAGAACAGCAAACGGAGAGGGCTAACCAGGGCACAAATACCACCTGTGAAGGGTATGTGGTCCGTCCATAGATGTCCCAGGTACTGACGTCGGAGTGGCAGGCAACTGGGCAGCTCGGACGAATACGGGTTTTAAGTTGTGCATAGTCTGTCAAAATTAAGTAATTTCTTTTTTTTTTTTTTTTAATTTTTATTTATTTATTTGACAGAGAGAGAGATTACAAGTAGGCAGAGAGGCAGGCAGAGAGAGAGGGGAAAGCAGGCTCCCCGCCGAGCAGAGAGCCCGATGCGGGGCTCGATCCCAGGACCCTGAGATCATGACCTGAGCTGAAGGCAGAGGCTTTAACCCACTGAGCCACCCAGGCGCCCCAAAATTAAGTAATTTCTAAACCTGTTCTTTACTAACTGAACATATGAGAATTGTCCCTTATTATCTAAGACATGTGGATATATCTAAGACAATGTGGATGAAATAGTAAATGTTCTCTCTAATCTAGTAAAAAGGCTAAGTGTGAGCTTTGCCACTTAATAACTATATGTTTTTAGAAAATCATTTCTTGAGGCGCTTGGGTGGCTCAGTGGGTTAAAGCCTCTGCCTTTGGATCAGGTCATGATCTCAGGGTCCCGGGATCAGGCCCCGCATAGGGCTCTCTGCTCAGCGGGGAGCCTGCTTCCCTCTCTCTCTCTGCCTGCCTCTCTGCCTGCTTGTGATCTCTCGGTCAAATAAATAAATAAAATCTTTAAAAAAAATCATTTCCCTGAGTTTTCATTTTCTCATCGCTAGTATTTGGGTTAAAAATACTTGACTTTCCGTTTCTCCAGTTATTAGAACCTTACAGGGAAGAAGTGTATCTTAGCGTGACAGGTAATATAGCACGCGAAGTGCAAAGATGGTATAAGAAACGTGAGTTATTATTATAGATCCACTGGGCTTGAGCCTTCATGGTTTAGTTTAATGTGAAGAGAAATCATTCATCTCTTTGCTTTTCATTACTGAATATGAAAATAATCTATTTTTCTATGTAATAAGGGTTTAGGTTTATAACAATAAACTTCTCGTTAACAGTAATACCAATTAATACCAACCTTCAATTAAGAATGTCTTATTCATTTTAACTGTAGGGAAAAAAACCATGTGGTTATATCTTAGTAGACATGCAATAAATCTCTTAAATATTCAGAACTTCCATTATACCGGATGTTTAGGGATAGGCCTTGGAAAACAACAATCGATGCCACATTACGTTAACTTCGCATATTGAATTACCAGAGGATTTTTTACAATAAAGGATGAAGTTAGAAGAATTTCTTTGGATTTCCAATTCACCAAAAATAATGGAAGTTTCCAGTTGGTTAAGAATATAAAGGTTTCATTTCGTACCCAGAAGTGCCCATCATCAATGTATTTGATCTTCACTTCCAAATTCATCCTTCAGAACCTGTCCTGTGATAGTGAACTGGATTCTTCAAGCGTTTCTCCTTTATAGTGAGCTGTGTGAAGCTTTGTCAACTGTCGGCCAAGGGAGACAAAGGAATAGTGCAGAAGTCAGGAGCTTTTCTTCTGGGTCCAGCTGCTGCATTTTGCTTTTCCTTGCGCCAGCTGCCTGGTTCATCCGTGGTGCCTGGGGTGGGGAGGGTGGGCAGACAGCGTCTGGGGGAGTTCTGCCCCAGCTGAGCTTCCAGAATGCACGGTCCCTCGGTAACTTCCCATCCCTGGCCTGGGCCAGTGGCCACCTTGCCGCACCCCTCTCGGTGTGACTACCGTGTATTTTAGGCCATAGCAACACTCCAACTCCCTGTGCACACCCACCCACCTAACCTTGGTAACCTAACGTGGGCTTACCTGCTTTCTGGAGGGCTGTTCCTTTGCTCCTGGCAACGGAAGAACAGCTCTGGCTGGCCTCAGCAACCAGAGAGCTTCTCCGCCATTCAGCGGGCTGCAATCACACTTTGTCCAACAAAGTCTGACCTCCAGCCATGAGGAAGGGTACTCATTGGAAGGTTGCTCTTCCTTGGTTCCTCTCTCTCTCTCTCAGTCTCAAGGTACCCTTTAAGTTTTCTTTACATTTTCATAGTTATTCTTCCATCATAGCTTGCTAATTCTTTAAATGTCTCCTGCTAAGTTCAGTGTGATTTTGGGCTCACGATTGGACCCAGTCTGATCCACCAGGCATAATCAATCACTTTCTCCCCAAACCCTAATTTACACTCTCACCATCTATACTATGTTGATATTGTTAAAGATCAGCTAGAACTTCCTGGATAGTCAGGCATAAGCAAACTCACAGGTTCACATCACTGATTTATACATTTTCTTGGGGCAGAAGTCCTGGGTTCACTTTGGTGCCTCAACTTGTTCATTAAGTTCATTTTTATCTAAAGGACTTATAATGGTACCAGAAAAATTATTAAGCAGTAGTGTAATAATTTCACAGAGTAGAATAAATGATAAGTTTCAGTTGATGAAGCTAGGATTACTTTAACTTATATTTCCAAGTTCATACTTGGCAAGCTCCAAGAGTCTGTCTGCTCTCCATTTCATTCAACTAAGGAGGCTTGAGATTGTCAGGATTCTCAAGCAAACAGGAATAGAGAAAATGTCTGGGGTCAGATGACCTCAATATATGGTCACCTAAGCAAAGATTTCTATTTACACAAAAACTAATATTGGCCTGATAAGTCACCGGAGTTCAAGTTACTTTCCTATTTACCAAGGGAAGTTTGGCATATCAGTGATACACGAGGGGAAAAAAATCAAAAGACAGCTCTGAAGATATTATAGTCTACTAAAATACTTCAAACAATGGCATTTTTGAGTAAGTGCTTAGAATAGCACCAGCTGTGTGTGCTCTACAGGCAAAGGAAAAAAGGGGGCACAAAGAAGAAAAAACAAACCTAAGTATATTTGAACCAGAGAGCAAATGTGACAATTAGAACATGATGAAAAACTAATTTGGAACCCAGTTATTAAACAGAAACTCTGTCCTTTGAAACACGGGTGCATTAGAGACCATGTCAATCAATCTACGGGCCTGGCACAGAAGTCATTTTCCTTGGGAACTATATTGCCTGAAGAGAAATTGAAAAATTATACTCTCTGTGCATTATAAACGGTTTTATTTTTCTCCCTGAGGTCAGTGATCAGTGGTTTTGTGACATGGAAATGCTTTATTCTTCCACACTAAGCAATGGCTCCAAGCTTTATTGTATGTGATTACATGCCGTTACAAGCCCAGGGAAAAGAATTGCCTCCTTGGCCAACTTTCATTAATAGGGCTCCCCCAGTGTTCCGCCATTAGTGCCAATCACTAAACACACCTTGTTTTTCCTCAACTCTGGGTTGTTCAAGGTGTGGAAGCCACACCTTTCTTATTAATCATTGATGTAATCTCGCCACCTACTCAGACAGCTTCTAAATCATGGAATAAAGAGTAAAAGTTCAGTAACATCATGCCACAGACAAATGGTTTGTTCTAAACTCTCCTCATAAAATGAACAGTTGAGTGAATCAGACACTTGCCCCATTAAAAATACCTTTGCCTCTCTCCTTAGTATAATCCATATATGAGCTACTTTTGACTTTCGGAGGGAAAGGGATTCTTTCACAAACTTTTGGGCTCGGCGCTTCCCGAGTTAAATGCTCTCATTCATAAGTACAACACAAAACTGTACCAGTCTGAGATTTCTGTTGGGTAGCCTTGCGTCCTAGCCCCTTTCCTCTTTTAAATTTTAAATACTGCAAAGGAACCATTTTCCCTGTGCGGCTCCCACACTCGGGATGAAACCTTCTCTGCGGAATTTTGGCACCCTATTAATTAGTGGTTATGAGTGGGAGCTGCTCTCTCTCACCAACTCCTATTCTGCCATCAGTCAAGTGTGATTCTGTAATAAATTCCCACGAAGCAAACTATTTCTGGTAATTCTCCCTAATTAACACCAGGTCCGCTAATAATACATCAGTACCTATGTGTTTCTGATATAACCAAGATCTTGTCTGAGAGTACTCAAAAAGGGAAACCGCCAACCTAAATTAAGCTTTTGCTGGCAAAAAGGATTTTATATGTAGTTCTGTAAGAAAACCTTTGATAATCTTATATTGGGGACATTTTGACCAGAAAACACTGAACGACAGGGAGGCTTGTGTCTGGTTTGAGCACTGAATGGGGATTTATTGTGAACACACACTGTTGAGTCTTAAGCCTATAAATCTTGCACTGGATTACTGTTTCTTAACGAAGGAATGACAGATCTCTTATTTTGTTGGTGCATTTTAATGTGCAATGACGTGATTGATAGAAACCAAACAGCAGCTATTAAAATGTCAAATGCAGACTTGATGCCCTTATAAGTTTGGCTTCTGGAGTTTAATATACTGTGAGCAAATAGACTTGAATTTGTCTTTTATTTCCAATATACAGCCTGCAACAGAAACATTCCTCTTAACTTTATACAGTTGGGAAAAAAAAGTCTTACTCAAACCAATAAACAAATGAGGAATAGATGAGCCTACCTAGTCATAGAAAAGTTAACTAATGAGATCGGGATGAGTTAACCGTGAAGTAATGTACCCTGGTTGATTAAAGCGTGAAAATGGACATGATGACTTATGCTGTTTCGATATGATATATGATACAATACAGTGCTTGGTATGACAGGTTATTCCAATAAACAGTTTCAGCAATAAATATTTTCTACAACAATGAGGCTTGTTTATGTATTGATTTACAAATACATATTGTGTACATGCTACATGCAGAGCATAAAAATGGATTAAAGTAGAACAAATGTGACAATTTGTTCAAATGTTTTGTTTCTGGGACATTTTGATAGGCAAATATCATAAAAGAGGGATTCTCCTGAGAATCATTATTTCTTTTCCTGTCCTGTGAACACTATTTTATTCCCATGAAGACTCCAATGGAAACCACTTGCCACCCCGAAAAGAAAAACCAGGAGAGCTTGTTTATATCACTGCAGCCATTTATTTATTGAGTATGTGCACATTAAGGTATTATTACACTGATTATATTTCTCACGTGGTTTTTAATCAGAAAATGTATCCAAAAGCAAAACAGTACAGATGTATACAAATGTAAAAATTTAAAGAGACAGAAAATAGAGATTAACAGATAAGGCAAATGATACTTTGAGAATCCAAACCCAATACCTTAAAACATCTGGAGGAGAAAGATGACAAACTGAAGCCGCACCAGATTTGGGTCAAATTTTTCTTTGTTCTCCCTTCCCTTATGTCTGAGAAGCCTCTCCTTTCAATAGAGATGATGAAAAGAGCTCTAAACCTCACAAAACTGTGACTATAACACTAGATTCATACTTGAACAAGGGAGAGGAAGGAATTATTTTCTATAAAAGTGGTCCTAATATATGACCCCTTGAAAATGGCACCATGAAAACATTTTTGTTGTAGATAATTTTAACCACAGGCTACACTAAATTTTGCAGATTTAAACTCTTATTTCTGTTTGTCTTTATGCTGTGACCAAATGACTAGGCTTTAGTTTTAGACTCTAAATGTAACCTGAATTAACAAGAAATATGTCTGCTACTATAAGCATAAGCAGCAGGGATCCTCTCTAGGCTGCCACTCTAGCGGGCAACATTCAGCCCTTGTAAGTCCAGAAGAAAGTTATAAATTGGAATCTATCGCTAGTATTTTGAGTCTGGGAAATACAAGTAAAGGATGTTTAAGAGTCATATACTGTAATTTAAATCTGTATCATACTAAGTACAGCATTCCAAAATATACATCAAGAAATACTAAAAGTAAATGCTCTACAGTAAAGAGGTAATAATTAAAAAAATGCTACTGACATGGAATATTTATAATCAGAAAAATAAATATTCAGGGAGCTCACCAGAAGAATAAAGTGCTCTGTCAGTTATTAAAAGACTAATGCTGGTGTATTAAATATGGCATTCATTCTGCACTGGAAAATACAGAGATTCTTCTGGGTTATAGTCCATATTTATTTCACAGGATTAACTGTTTTAGAACAGATATAAAGCTTTGCCACAAAGGAGAAGGACAAAGCACAAAGACAAAATGATAAATTAAGAAGCAACGTTATCTTTTTAGGGATAAAATTTAGAGGAATGCAACGTTACGCTCCATGAAATAATGCACACAAAGAAAAGTCTAATAAAGATAATATCCTTAATGTAAGATAACTTAATAAGAAATCCAGGTCAAATAAAATTCTGGAAAGGAAACACCCAAATGTCACTGACTTTTCAAATACTACCTTGGCATAGAATCTATAAAGGCAAAAGTAAACACCACCAAAAAAAAAACAAAAAAAAAACAAAACATCTCTACTAACATCCAAACAAAACCACCAATTTCTTTTACTGTGTAAAGCAAGAGACTGACACGAAGCTATGTGATAACACACATCAGCCAGCATGGATTCTACAGGTGGTTTCAGCAGCAATGAGAAAAATCGCACAATTTAGTTCCAGCACTTTATTCTGAAAGTAAAACTTCCTGCCTCCCTACAGATGCAGGGTGAGAAGGCAGTTCAGGGTTGCTGCTGGTGAAGCCACTTCATGTCACCCTTCTCATGCTTTCATTCCCAGTTAATTATTATCTGCATATAATATAAATCTACTAGACCATAAATTAACAGCTTTCAGGGCAGATGACTTGAAAAGTTCCTAGGGAGGTTAAACAAATATTAGAGCCTAAAACCTCCCTCTATAACAAACATGCGCACAATGAAAATGAAGTCCTTTGTGAGTTACGGGGCAGGGAGGACTTGGGTTTTGTCTCAATTTTAAAAGCACCTTGCCCCATACACAGTAATATTTTTTAGTGGGATCATGGGCTTTCATCCATTCTGGAAACAAAGAAAAAAACTATCAAAAGTCATAAACTTTTTCTCACTGGGCAAATATCAATAGGAGTCACAATTTCACAACTGTTGCTCTGTCTTCATGGGTTATCTATATATAATTTTTTCCCCAAATAAAGAAAACAAATCACGAGCCAGTATAAGTAATTGATCACGTTCCCCTCCTATACTACCAACCTCTGGGAATAAAAGCTTTCTAAACATCGTGATCACACTTGGGAAGTGGTTTATTTATTACTGAGAGAGAACTACTAAAAGAAAAAAAAAACCCTTAGATTTTATCACATCCCCAAGCCAATCTTTTACTTTTCTAATGTAGAACTAAGAAAAAATTATTCTTCAAAGAGAGTTCTCAAACCTTTATCAGTCAGTAGTACAAACCTGAAACTGATCTAATGGATTCACTGTCTGAAAAGGGGAGAATTTTTAAAAATTTTGAATACAGTCCTCTGACTTTCCATAATTCCTAACCTCACTCTTTTCTACTTACTCTTGACCTCAGCATGAGGGAAGGGGAAAAAAATGGGATTGAAATTTATTAGCAATGTGGTGGCTTTTTGGGGGGTTGGATGAGAGAAATAGGTAACATCTCTTATTGGCATGGCACATTTTGATGGAAAATCTTATTAGTTTTTCCTACTGGAATGATCAGTAAGATTTAAAAAAGTACATAACATTTTTTAAAAAAGCTGACAGCTACTACTGATAAAATTCTGTTTAAACTCCTATTTCCTCTTTTAAAGATAAGCACTATTTTTTAAAAAATACATTTAATGATAGAGTGTAGGGCAATTTTCATTGCCTTTTACAGATTTACTCAGACCTAACAAGGAAAGAAAATATAATTAATTCAGCATAGATGTTAGAGGTTTTTATTCTAAAATTTAATTCTTCACTAATTTATTCTATGATGAATTTAATAGTCAACCAGGAAATTGGTTTTTATAAAAATTTTATGAGCAGAAAATACAGGAAAAAAGTAATCATAAATGCCAAACTGTCTCTTTACTTTATAAAGCTAAATATTTCCTCATAGACTTGGTTTTTAAAGCTGGAATTTATCCCTTCAGGGCCACTATTACTTTTCAAAATTCCCATAAATATTAAATCTAAAAATTAATTGGTAATTCCAATTCTCCTCTTTTTCTTTGAATTTCTTCTCCTCCCCTGAACTGTTGACTTTCAAAAATTCACAGAATGAGCATGTTTCTTGCAAAGTGGCTTGTCCTTCTTGGAGAAAAAGGTCTGACCTTCCAAACTTTCACAACATACCTGAAAAAGAAGCATTATTTAAAAGAATATCATTATTTTATCAAATACGCCTAAAAGGGGAAAATGACTTTTCACTCAGTGGATAAGACAAAGCACTTTTATTGGTTGTATTAGACACTCTGACATTTAACGATTACTATGATATTTCATGTAATTTTTCAAAAGCACTGAAGAATGACTTTTTCCTAAAATGCATTCTAATTTATTTAAATCACTGATCATTATTTTTCTTTACTAGGCCCTAATAAGAAAACACATAGAGGTCACATGAATTGTAATTTCTTTGCCCAAATGCTCATCAATGCTTTAAATTTGCTTCCTGTTGCAGGGAACCAAAGCACTCAAAATGACAACACAATACAATTTCTTAGCCAAATATTCCCAAGACCCCAAACACACAGGCACAGAATATCTGAGAATTCTTTTTAATTCATTTCTTTGTTCCTTATAGTAAAAACATCTGGTTTTTACTGGTCAACATCTGGCTACTGGATGATTATACAGTCCACTTACTATCTGCATTTATGTCTTCTTGACTTTTTTATTGCCCTTCTTAAATATAATAGTATAATAAAGCAGCTCTACCAGAGAACAGGAGAAGGCAAGTCTGCTAAGATGTTGCATTTTATAGATCTCATGAAGTCTAAGAGATGGAAGAGGTAAACAAGATGAATTTAATAGTCAACCAGGTAATGTTTGGGCAAATCATTTGATTTCAATTAACATTACTTTTTTCCCTTCATACAATGGGTATTGAAAACTATTAGATATATTAAATCTAATTAAAAAAAATCAAACATATGAACAGAGTATCTTTATTGGATATTTACTTTCTAAATTAAAAAAGTCTTAAGGGGGCACTTGGGTGCCTGGGTGGCTCAGTCAGTTAAGTGTCTGCCTTCAGCTCAGGTCATGATCTCAGAATCCTGGGAGCAAGCCCTGTGTTGGGCTCCCTGCTCAGCAGGAAGTCTGTTTCTCCCTCTACCCCATTCCCCTGCTCATGCATGTTCTCTCTCTCTCTGTCTCAAATAAACAAACAAACAAACAAACAAACAAATAAATAAATAAAATCATTAAAAAGAAAAAGTCTTAGGGTAAATGTCTCTACAGCTATCCTCATCATTAAAAGTAAAACCAAAAATATAAAACTATCAAACAAAATAGGTAAATATATCACTACATGTTTATTACAGTCTTAAAAAGAAAAAAATATTCATGGACTATTGCTAAGGATGGAAGTGAATCAACAAGTTTGCTTCCACTCTTAATTCAACAATAGATCTTTAGAATTGTTTGTTTCTATTTCAGCTGCCCATGTTTCCAAAAATTACTAAAAACACTCCAATAAAACAGAATTTAAAAAAATCTAAAGGACTCTTACTGTTTTAAGAAATATGTAGTTTCTCCTTATAAACACAAACTTATTAAAAATAAGATTTTCTCTAATGGAGTAAGCACCTTATTCTGTGCCAAATAATTCAAAAAATGCCAAAATTTTCAATGAACAACTTTCAAAATCACTGTAAAAATACTTTTATGTGTGAAGGACTGAAACATACAAGAACTGTTATTTCCATTAAGTGCTTAGGCTAAAACTGGTCATACTGTGCTCCTCTAATTTAGAAATCAGTTTACTTACTGAGCATACAAAGCAAGTGTCATGCCAGGTATAGCCCAGGGCCTCCAGGAACATGTCGCCAGCCTCTATGGGAAATTCACATCCATGGCATATGGTACCAAAAAGGGCATAATAATCTGTATTCGGGCAGGGTACGGGTGGGGAGACATAATTTAAACATGACAAAGCTTTAGAATAATAGTTCCTAGAAAGCAGCAACAAAATTGGAATTAAATGAGAAGATGAAGATAAAGTTACTAGTAACTGGAAAATGTTCAGAAGACATGTTTGGCTTGAGAAACAATGTGTAGCATGTTTCAAGGTAACTTTGGGGTATATAATTCAGGGTAATTACCTTTGGGGTAAATGTTATTTACATAACTTAATGTCCTTTATTCCATTTTTCCACATAATACTTCTCACATATCTCCAGCTACTTAAATGTCCAAAAACATATGAAGAACAACTCTGATCCCTGATCAGTTATCAGTAGACATGACTGTTTTAACAAAAGACAACAGAATGTCCAAAAACTGGCAACAATAAGACTAAAGAACATAAAATCAAGAAGAAATATCTGATATCAGCACATTTCACAGAGTACCTGACTCGGTAGGGAAGAAAAAAAAGTCAAAAGAAACTTCCATGAATTAAGTGCCATGACTGAGTTTCTAGCTGGACTGTATCATAACAGTATTAGCCACTAGTCTTTTGCTGAGATTTCCTTTCAAATTTATGACTTTATGCTGAAAATCCTTAGGCAGAGAACACCATTTACTTGACGGAGATTACAGTTATAAAATACTAATAGGATTTCCTTCTGAAGAAAGCAGTATTGATGAGATGTTTTTTTATTATTACTAAATTAGAACTTACTGGCAATTTTTTTTTTTTTTTTATGCAGCTACTCTCACTACTTGTGTTTACTCCAACGACTGGGCTGGAGTACAAAGTAGACTTTCATTTCCAACTTGATATACCTCTCTTAACAGTTTTCAATATTTCTTAGCACCATTTGCTCATCACATGTTCATAGAGTCCTACTATGTGCCTGGCACCGATGAGGGTTGTAGTGGTGAAGACAGATGTGGCTGCTCTCTTTATGGTGCTTACAATCTCACTGGGAGTAGGATGTTGTCATTTATTATATTTTTAAAATAAGTCATAATAAATAATTTCAGACTGAAAAGAACCACGAAGAAAATAGTCATGTGATACAGAATAGTTGGGGGAAGTATGTAACACTCCATTAACTAGGTGCGTTAGGAAAAGCTTCTCTAAGGAGGTTAACAGTTGTGCCCAGACTTGACAGAAAAAGGAAAAATCACCACAGAAAAGTTAGAAGAAACAGCAAGTACAAAAGCCCTAATGCAGGTAGAATCTTAGCATGTTCAGAAAAGCAAAGGGGCTAGGTTTGCCTAGAATTCAGTGACAGAAGTAAGGTGGTAGAAGATAAGGTTGGCCTAATAAGGAGTATACTGTTTACTCAAGTGGAAGCCAAGAGGTATCAAGCATAATCTAATTCACACTGAAACACAATATTATCATAGCTGCTATTTGAGGGTCGAGGAAAAGAAGATATACCATTTTGGTTGGTAATTAGAGCATCCAGGCAGAGAGAGTGAGCTGGATTTAGTTCTGACGATTGATGTGGAGAGAAATGAATGAATTAATATACACTGGGGGTAGAACTGCTAGAATTTACTAATTAGATTGGATATGGCAAGAGCAAGGGAAAGAGCAGTATCTTAGGTTTTGGGATACTGGACAGTGGGGCATTTACTGAGATGGGAAAGTCTGGGTAATAACATGTGGGAGGTTAAAAAAATACAACAAAAATAGATCAAGTTGATTAGAAGTGACATTTAAATAAATCCTCAATAATACTGTTCCCTTTCTGTAAACAATTTTTGGGTTTTAAAAATCTAACTTCTTAGACTACATTAAATATGATATTAAGGCTAGTTTTGTATGTGTTTGGCTAGATAGGGACTATCTGCCAGTTAGTCAAAATGTCTTGCGAAGCTTAATTTAAAAAAAAAACAAAAACAAAAAACAAAAAAACAAGCTCTTTCTTCAGAAGAATTAGGTGAAATTACAAAATATGAAATATTCTGATCGAATCAGGGTAGGCAGCTCGTAGCCATCCTGTCCCAAAATAGACCATAGATGGGATAGTTCACTGGAATTTCCAGACAGTTTCCTGGTGGATAGTCTGGCATAAATCTAGACTGGTCCCAACTTGGAACTAAAAGGAACTGAGTGAACGAAAAAAGGGTCCAAGTGATGTCCAATTTGACTAGCCTCAAATTAGAAGTTGACTGCTCCTTTAACTTAACTAGTATGCAATATTCCCTTCTCCAGCAGCACACTTTGAATTTCCAGGTAGATCAACAATAAAACTCCATAGTGGAAATGCAGTGGTAGTGAATGTAGGCACGATAAAGGGAAAATAGTTTATTTTTTGAAACATATGTGTGGTACTAATACCTAAGTAAGAGTAATATTAACAAATTAAGTGTTATGAAAGTTCACTTACAGCCTCTGGGAAAGAAAAGAAGCGTTCAGAGCCCAGGTAATAAGACAAATGTAGCAGATTGGTCCTCAGAGCTCAGTTTATTAAAAATAATTTTACTAAGGGAACAATCCAAGCCAGGATTACCCTCCCATTCAGGAAGAGTAAAAAAAAGACTTCCAATTTATTGTCAAGACCATTGTCTTGAAGAGCAAATCAATATCACGTTCAAAAGGTGATCATTTCTCATGTTTAAAACCACTCAAAATTCACTATTAGAGTGTAAGAGGTGGCTTCAAGCTACACAATTTGGTAGAATTCATATCCATAAACTAGTAGGGATTCGAGTAAAATATTTTCCTACTAGGTAATGCTTGTATGCTCATTTCTCTTAATGAAAAGTTGGGAATATCTGTTTTGACAAAGTCATCAAAGTTTTACATAGTTTTTTGCTATATATTTAAAATAGCTTTAAATGCCCCTGAAATAGTTAGGAAATGTACTTTGCCCAATATTTTCCGTTCAACTTTATAGTAATAGAAGGGTTAATGTTTTATCTTTATTCAAAACTTAAGAAACTAACGGCTTTAGGATCTTACCAGTCTCACAGTAGGGTTCACCATCCTCCAAATGAAAAACATTATTACGAATGGGTTTTCCACAGGCCACACACACAAAACAGGAAACGTGCCAAGTTTGTTTCAGAGCATTGATGACTTCCTGTTATAGAAAGGTAGTTGGATGTAAAGAAAGATGACAATACACAAATGCTTATTTTACTAGTTGTACCAAAACAGCCCTTTTAAACTGACCCAAAGTAGACACATGCTTTGTCTTTACCATGAGCTTTTCCTCAAAGTAACACATGATACTTAAAGACAGACTCACAAATCGTTTAAACTGATACACTATATAATATGTGTGTTTCCCATAAATACACATCAATAAACTTATTTAAAGAATGATTATGTTTTTTAAACAGTATACATGTGGTGAATAAAGTAAGCATTTCATAAGTGCTTGCTATGAAACATTCTGTTTTCTCTCAAAAGGGTGTCAGGGAACATTCGCTTACAAAGGTTTAATAGGATTATCTTGAAAATATCAAGGAGGAAAAAAAGAAAATGTCATGGAGGAAGGGCAAAACATTTGAAAATTAAAACAAACCTCTGCTTTGGTGCATTATGGAAGCAATAACATAATCAGTATAATCCAATCATTTTAACACATGTTTAGGATTCTGGAAATCAGCTGTGACTACACTAAGCACACACTCCAATGAGTGTCTCAAGTTTGAACCATAAAGTATGGATTCTAATCAACAATGGCACTATGCTTAAAAATAGCAATATCAAAGACTTGGGCCAGATTTTAATTAGTAAAAGAAGTCTTGAGAAGCTGGTTTTGTAAGGAGTCATTTCTTTAGATTGGGAGAGATGGAGCCATTAAACATTATTTTTGAAGAACAGTTAATAAAATGGGAATTTACTCTTTCCATAATATTTATCACAAAAAAAGAGGATGCTACACATAGAGTATGGTTATAATTTTGTAAATGAATTACTTAGAAAGAGAAAACTGGAAGAAAATATATCCTAAAGTTAATAGGAATTATCTGGGATTGGTAAAAATATATAGGTCATTTTAATTTTCTTAACATTTTTTGGTATTTTCTAACTGCTGTAGAGTGAAATATTTTTAATAATAAAAATTGTTAAAACAAAATAAAATGATACAGAGTAAATTATTAGCCTTAGAAAATGCCACAGTTCACTACTGAAGGATACTGAGGAGAAATGGTAGTTGTTCAGATCCACAAAGATTACCATGAACATGTGCAACAAATGTACATTGAACCGAATCATTTCTCAAGGCTTTTGGCATTTACTTCCCTTCCTATCCTTGACACAGATTACTATTCCTTCTTTAATAGGAAATCAAACAACTAAAACACAACCCAGAGACTCTGTCTCTGTAGTGAAGTTATGGCCCACCTCTAATGCAATGAGGGTAAGATTTCCATTTCCTGGAACCTCATTTAGTTCTAAGACTATTACCTGACTCTGTATTATTAATTATTCTAGAATTTGTAGAATATATTTATATACTAAAAGAGTCTTATTATTTGTCATTTAGGAAGTTATAGCCTGTATTATTCTACTCTTTTGTTCCCAACATACCATATAAATTAATAATATAGAAATATTTCATGTGGTATAGTTACAATTTAAGGGTCCTCAAAGTTTTAGAACCATTTAAAGATGTAATCTGAAATTCAAAGTATTCAATAATTCATACTAACTGTTC
Source organism: Potos flavus (assembly GCA_028534135.1). Taxonomy (NCBI): domain Eukaryota; kingdom Metazoa; phylum Chordata; class Mammalia; order Carnivora; family Procyonidae; genus Potos; species Potos flavus. The sequence goes on from CM052899.1 coordinate 108,432,727, forward strand.
TCTCAACTGATATGAATTAGTTTCATTATTATATTTTTATGAAAAGAATATTAGAATTCAGCAATGCCATTTCCTTCTTTTGTATTAGTTGTATGAGTTTCATGTGAGACCAGGCATCTTGGATGCTTCTAATATAAAATTCCAACTCTTGGTCACCCATAAGAAATGACTGACCCTTTCTTTGTAAACTGCAAACTGGATATTCCGGAGCAGGATATTCATTCATTCATCATTATTTATTATATATCTGACTCCTAAATTACTCCCTTTTTGAAAAGAAAAAAAAAGGTGCTCAAATTATTTTTCTATCACATGTATGTGCTCATAAAATGTTATATTTTTAAACATTATATGTGTTTAAGAAAAATATATCATTTATAGTTCTCATGTTTTATATATTTCATGAGATCTGTGCCCTGTGCTTGAACCCTGACAAATGGGGAAATGCTGGTCTTATAAAAGCTATGGAATTTAATTTAAAACAGTGAAGGTGTCAGTTCTGAGAACTCTGATGTGTGTGGTCCTGTGCAACCTCTTCATTCCTGAGCAAACAGGGTCCTGTTGAGGTAGCACACCCACAGTAAATTATTTTTTCCCCACAGTGGCTAGACTTTCACCAGACAAGCGAGCACTCAGTAAGACAAAACCAAAGACAACTTAACCCCATGAGTCCGATATACTTCTACAGAGGTCTATTTAGTTTTGCTTTACAATAATAAACAGTGATGAAAACAGAGAGGAGATCAAGTAAGAAGAAAATAAAAAGGAAAACTGATGGAAGGGTTTCATAACAAAAAAATTATTGTGCTTTAAAGCTCACTCAGAATAAACAGGTTTCTGACACTTACTCCAAGGATCTTCCTCTGGCATCGCCCACATTCAGGAGCAAAGAATTTCTCATAGCACAGCTCACAATACAGGGCTCCCTTCTCCTCTACAAATCCAATGTAGGCCATCGTATTTTTGCAGTGAGCACAGTTAAATTCTTCTGGATGCCAAGATTTCCCCAGTGCCACTAGGAATGGTCCCCTGCCAGAAGAAAAGAGATCAAGTTGGCTGGGGAATAAAAGTTTCTAAAGTTAGCTTGGACAGAACCTCTTTTATGCAACATCCAAACAATTAAACACTTGCTCAATTTTCCTTCTCAAGGGCTGAAAACATGGGTGCTGTAAATTTACATAAGAACTCTGAGCATTTATGTGAAGAGAGAAAGAAGGAAGAGTACAAAGCAGGATTCTTTCGAGGAAGGCCATTTCCCCCATTTTTTTCCATCTTCAAGAGACTTGGTTATGTTTTTTGAGCTGCAACGAGTGGCTCTGTCTGTATCAGGATTGTGACTGAAAATGAGGATGTTAACTCCAACGGAAAATGAAATGACCAGAAAAAAATATATGGCTTAGGCAGAGATGAGAATTTGACATTTCTATAAAATAAACAAAAGAGAAATCTCAATTTGGTAATGTCAGAGTCTTAAAATTCATAGCAATTATTACCCGAGGAAACACTGCGGTCCATTTCTGTTCCCCACACATTGTTTCATTACCTATTTCTCAACTTGATTAAGCATATCAAATGTTTATGACCCCTCCAAATAGACTATGGAAACTGTCAACTGGATATTAGAGACTGTTTTGAAGCTACTTAGGAAGGTTTTATTTAATTAAAACATGAGTGATTTTTAATGCACATTTGTATCAAGGTAACAAATGTTTGTAAAGAGATTTTTTCCCATTAAATACTATACAGTCATGAACTGATAAGATGGGTTTGGTTTGCTTGACAGGAATCCATTATGAAGCCTTATCTAGTCATGAAGCCTGCTAGCCTCTGCAACATACTTTTCAGTAGCTCCATCATACTAATCTTTATTCAGAGTGGCTTTACCTTCAAGGCACTTTTACACTTATCCAATTTGTCCAGGCAACATTCCTGTGAGATAGACCAGGGCAGTTACTTCAAACTCAGTTTAACCGATGGAGAAGCTGAGATACAAAATATTCGAGAGATATGACAAATATCATAAAATCACTGACTGAGTGAAGGCCAGAAACTGAATTTCCTCATTTCTAGCACACTGCGTAGTCAGCTGCTACTCTGCTTTTCATCTCATTACCGTCAATTATCATCACTGAGTGACCACAGGGTAATTGTCAGTAAGCATGGATACCTGACTTCTAGACAGATTATTAATAGGAAAAGTCACAGTAATGAGCATCACAAAATCAGAGCATTTTTTTCGCCTTTGATAATAACATAAACCTTAGTATTCAGTAATTATTTCCCATTGGGAAATTCTTTGCAAATACATTGATGTTTCCTCAGAGCTAGCACCTAATTCTGCAAGAGTCAAAAAAGTAAAAAGGCTCTTGATGAATGATAAAAATGTGTTCTATGAGGTATAAGAAGTTATTTTCTAGCCTCATTTTTTTTGTTAACCTTTTTTTTATTAATGACATGATGCCAACTTTTGTCAGCTAGAGCATGCAGTTCTCTTAGCTTTTGAGACAAGTGGTTTATTTTTATTTTTTAAGCTTTAGAGCACCACAAGTTTTGTTATCACTAACAAGGAATGTCTTTGTTAACTAATACCGGACAGAAAAAAAAGGAATCAAATTTGAATAGCGAAATGTCTTAACAACAGTAAAGAAACTCCCTCTGCACCTTTAAAAACTGAAATGAAAATGACCCTTGCTCCTGCCAGATCTCCTTTCTTAAACATGCTCAGTGTAGGTATTGGCCTAGCCGGGTATTCCCTGGCCGGGCTGAAAGAGCATCTTTCCCACCGTGCCCCTGAAGTGAGGTACAGATTAAACACTAAAATCTCTTACATCTAACAAAGTATTCTCTTCTCTGTATTAGCAGAGATTGATTTAACAAATTCATTAACACAGGATTAATACTGAAGAAGTTCTTCTTGTTCCAGGTAGGATTGGGTTTCCGTTTGTGAACTGGAACGACAGGCTTGGGTAAACAAAAGGTGGAATTAAGTCTGCCTCTACCTCTCACCGTACTCGACCCCACGGCCCTTCCCAAATACTCCTTGACTGACGAAGGAGGGGACCGGAAAGAGTTAAAGCACTGACTGGCTGACGGAGGAGAGTTATCCTATCCCATGCATGAAACTTTTTACCCTGTTTATTTTCTGTGAGACTTATGCCAAAGAGAAAAAAAAGAAAGAAAGGAAAGGCAGGAAAAGGTGTCAAAAGGAACAGAAAAAGAAAACTTATATAGTGAGAAGGTGAGAGGGATTGCAAATTTCAATAGGCATAATCTAACAGGGATTTAGCTTCAAAATCAAATGCTTGCTTCTTGCCTCTCTTTATTATTTAACTCAAACAATAAAGCTCAGTGATAGAAATTAGCACTATAAATAGATGAAGAAAATATCAACAGCTATCTAACATTCCTAAGATCATGTGGATGATGAACTGTAAAGCTGGAAATTCTCCAAGGCCCAGCTACTACAGATTAAAAATTATATTTGACCAAAAGTTACTGCATCGATAGAAGTTAAAAACAAAGCCACATAAAAAACCAACTCATGCTCAAAAATGAAAATGGAATCTGATACTCTACTTAAGTAGATTTAATAATAAAAATGTATAAACCAGTTTTATATTATGGTCAAATTTTGGGAAGGACCTGGCATGAGCAAAGAGTCCAAGAACAACAGCACGAAAGGAAGAGTTTTCTGAAGCAGAAAAGATTACTGGGAGAAACTGAGCACACGCAATCACAAATACAAAGATACATGCAAGAAGAGAGAGTAAGAGAGAATGAAACACACTTGAACATAATAGTAAAACACACTAGCAAGACATAACACTCAAAATTAGCAATATTAATAATCCTTCCTAAAATTTGTAAGTGCTGCATTTTTGATACCCTTTATTCTTTGTTTCCGGTAAATATCGTCCGAACTTTCCAATCTGGAACATTAAATAATATAGTTCCACCTTCACTGAGTATCATCTTTAATTTGTAAGCCCTTTAAAATACTGCATCCAGGGGCACCTGGGTGGCTCAGTGGGTTAAAGCCTCTGCCTTCGGCTCAGGTCATGGTCTCAGGGTCCTGGGATCGAGCCCCGCATCGGGCTCTCTGCTCAGTGGGGAGCCTGCTTCCCCCCCTCTCTCTGTCTGCCTCTCTGCCTACTTGTGATCTTTCTCTCTCTGTCAAATAAATAAATAAAATCTTTAAAAAAAAATACTGCATCCAAAAGGTTGGAGGCCAACTATAGCTTTTTATTTTAAAGACATAAATGAGTCACTGTTCAAGAATAAATGCATGGGTAAAGTGAGCCTGAATAGAACAGTGAATAAAAAAGACGAATTCTAAAAAAATGTAATATTAGTTGATAATTCTTTAAGTCTATTGGAAACAATTGTACTCAATTATTTATATTGGTTATTATAAAATCCACGAAACAGGAAAATGTGTTTCTATATATTAAGACGAATGAGAGGTAATTTCAACTTGGAGAAATTGTTATCATACATTCCTCCAAATATTTTTAAAAAGTTCATTCATCAACTGAACAAGTATTTACTAAATACAATGATATATGCCAGACACTGCTCTAGGAGCAGAAAATATGGCAGGAAATAAAGGCAGAAAAGGCCCTGCTCACACAGAACTTACATTCTAGCATGAGGGAGAAATAACAAACAACAATTAAAAAAAAAAAAAGGTATATTAGATTTTAAGTTCTGAGGAGGAAAAATGAAGCAGGGAGGGTAGGTAGGGAGACTGTGTATGGTGGAGGGGGAGCGGAATCTAAACAAGGTGGCCAGGGATACCCTGATATTCGAGAAAAGACCTGAAGGAGACAAAGGCGAGCTATGCAAATATCCAGGGGAAGAGAATCCAGGAAAGGGAAACCACAAGTGCAAAGGGCCTGATAAAGGTGCCTGGGGAGTTTGAGAAACAGCAAGAAGGCCAGGGTGCCTGGAACAGAGGAAACAAGGGGAAATTACCAAGTAATAAGGCAGAGAGATCATGAGGTGGTGGTGGGGTAGGGGTGACTGTGTAGGGCCTTTAGGCCATTGTAAGGATTCTGGCTTCTACCAAAAATGGAATAGTTACGGGGTTTCCAGCAAAAGAGTGCCATGATATGACTTATGTTTTATCAGGATTTACCCTAGCTACTGTGCTGGGAACAGACAGGTGAAGGGCAAGGGCAAAAGCAAAAAGGTTAATTAGAAAACAACTTCATTATCCCAGGTGAGAAATGATAGTGGCTTGGATCAGGGTAGTAGCAGTAGGACAAACACGAAGAAAGATTCAGATTCTGGGTATATTTAGAAGGCAGAGTCAAAAGGATGTACTGATAGATCACATGAGGTCTGGGCAAGTGAAAGAATAGAGCTAACACTAACTAAGAAGAGAGAGACTGGGGAGGAGATAGTATGTTAGGTAGAATTCTAATATGGCCCTTAAGATACCTGCCTTCTGGTGTACATGGCCTGTATGATCCCCTCCTCTAGAGTGTGAGTGGAACCTGTGAAGACGATGGGACATCACTCCTGTAACTAGTTTATTTTAGGATTATGCAGATGTAATGTGAGTTCCCTAATAAGGAGAACTCACATAAGGAATAACACTGAGTTAATCAAGAGATTTTTTAGGAGTATATTAATTTCCACATATTTGTGAATTTCCCAAATGTTCTCCTGTTATGTATTTCTAATTTCAGTCCATTCTGGTCAGAACATACTCTGTATGACTTCTGTCCTTTTACATGTATTGAAACTTGTTTTCTGGCTTAACATGTAGTCTATCCTGGAGAATGTTCCATGTGCACTTGAGAAGAATTTATACCCTCCTGTTGTTAGCTGGGATATTCTACAGATGTCTACTGAGTCTAGTATGCAGCGTTGTTCAAGGCTTTTTGTCCACTTTCTGTATAGTTGTTATATTCATTCTTGAAACTGGGATACTGAAGTTTCCAACTATTATTATCAAATTATTTATCATTGTTCCCTTCTATTCTGCCAGTTTTTGCTTTGTGTACTTTGGGGCTCTGTTATTAGGTGAATATATATTTGTAATTATTGTATCTTCCTGATGGATTGAACTTTTTATCATTATAAAATGTCCTTCTTTTCTCTTTCAACGCCTTTTCTCTTAATGGCTTTTTATCTAATATTAATACACACAGTCACTCCAGCTCTTTTTTTGGTTACAATGTTTGCATGCTGTATCTTTCTGTACAATTTTATTTTCAATTTACTTGTGTCTTTTAACCTGAAGTGTCTCTTATAGGCAGCATATAGCCAGATCATGATTTTATCTACTCTACAATTCTTTTAATTAGAGTGTTTAATCTATTTACAGTTAATGTAATTGCTGATAAGTTAGGAATTATGAGTACCATTTGTTATTTTTTTCTCTATGTCCTACATTTCTGTTGTCTTTCCTACGTAAAAAAAATGAAAAAAAAAATCAAGGTCATCAGCTGACAGTGAAAATGGGAAATAAGTTATCAGAGGCTTAAGGAGAAAAAAGAAGATAAAAAGCGGCTTTCTGGGAGAGTGGAAAAATAAACATACCAGAGAAATGCAGTAGATTTTTGTCACTATTAAGAACACACCTAAGATTAATAGTCATGAATTTAAAGTGACACTGGTTAGTATGGTTGTGGTTTTCCTTCCAGTCACATCCACTTTCAGGTGTGGGCACAGAGGTTGTGGTTTTCCTTCCAGTCACATCCACTTTCAGGTGTGGGCACAGAGTAAACCAAGAGTTGATTTTATCCAGCCTAGTGGTTTCAGTTAAGTGAATATGATGAAATGAGAGATGGGCAAAGAAATTGAGGAGATACAATGGATACTGACTAATGACTATGGAATTCAGACTAGGTAAGAAGGGAAGTGAGGATACTGGGACCAAAGGGACAGTGAAAAGGCATTTGGATCAATGAATTTGAAGTGCTGGGAGGCAGGGAGTGGTCCAAGGATTGCTAGAGTTGAGGTAATAGGGAGAGAGTAGAGATACAAGCAGTGGTTCCTGAAGTAGAGTGATCTGCTTAGAAATGAGATTATGAAGGAAATGGAGTTAATGGTAAAAGACAAGATCTAGGGTTTGAATGAAAATTGGTGGCTGAAGTTAACTGGAGGGAATCACTAAAGTAGATGTCAGAGAATTGAGAGATCTGGATATTAGAAGGATCATATAATGAAATCACCAACATGAATTTCCATTATTAATATATTTTCCTGAGGAAAGATTAATTTTTCAATTTTACAACTGTGACAAATTTAGAACCCTACAAATACCTCATGATTTTTCTAAGTACCATGATTAAGGACTCCTTACTACGGATATAAGGGCATTACATATAGGTTTCTTATATTACTGTGAGGGTACAGTGTACCTCTCACAATGCTTACGTTATCTATGCCAGGGCTTTGGCTTTTCAATCAGGTGATAAAATATATGAAAACAGGAATTGTCTCTTAATGTTTATATACTGTAGTATATAAATTATGGCAACTTGCACGAGTTTTTCCTTTTTTTAATACTTATTTTTAAAAATTGAGATATAAAGGACATATACAATGTGTAAGCTTAAAATGTACAATGTGGTGGCTTGATGTTTATATATTCTAATATAATTACCACCCTAACAGCTAACACTTCATAAGTTTTCAATGGATATTTGTTGTATAAAACTATTGATTTTATAAGTAGACTATTGAATCTTATTGCTTGTCATTCCTTTCAAATAAAAGAAAGTGGTTTGTTGAATCTAAATAATCCTCACCTCTCCTCTTTGCACCAGGAGGATTCTGGATGTATCCCTATTAGACTTATTACCACACTAATATTGTTGATTTGCTCATTTGTATTTTTTACTAAAGTATAACTGTGTTATTTTGCTAGGGCTGCCTTAACAAAGTACTACAAGTCAGGTGATTTAAACAACAGGAGTTTATTTTTTCACAATTTGGGAGGTTAGAAGTCACACAGATAATAAATGGTAGAACCTAAATCTGAGCCCAGATCTTTTCAACTAGTGTTAGACAGATAAACAATCAAGGTATAGGCGGGGTTCCTCCTTTCTAAGGTTTTTCTCCTTGGCTTACAAATGGCCATCTTCTCCATGTGTCTTCACATGGTCTTCCTCCCATATATTTCTGTGTGCAAATCTCTTCTTATAGGAACACCACATTCTGAGGTACTGGGGGTTATGACGTCGACATACGAATTTGGCGGGGACACAATCCAGGCTGTAACAGTAACTTCCTTAAGGGAAGGGAATATGTCTTTGATTTCTGTCTCACCGGTGCTTAAAGTGGGTGATACACGAAATAATTAATGAATATTACTTATAGAATGATTACATTTCTACATTAGATGAGAAAATGGAAAAGGGAACCCTAGGTCATCTATGAGTCTAAAAATGCATGTATGTGGTACAAAGTCATTTTGGTGGGGAGGTAAGAACTTTTAATTATTCAATCTATTATTTACTCCCTTTTCTCTCACTTATATACTCAAACATTATGAAGAAAAGTACATTGCTGCACTCAAGTTACAGTAGGGCTGCTTAAGCTGTTTTTCTCCTGACTTAATACAGTAACATATATGACTGTGTGTATATGTATTCATAACAGTTCTGTATTCACATATATTAATATATTTTGATGTATATTTTCTTTACACAACATTAGAATACTTAAAATCAAAAATATATTTCTTTTTTCATCTTAATATAATACTACAAATATTTTCCTAAGTAGTAGTTAAAACATGAATAAAATTTAAAGTTAGATCTGGGCTCAAATTCAGGCTCTACCATTTATCAACTACATGACTTCAGGCAAACATGTAACTTCTCTGTGCCTCAGTTTTCTCATCTATAAAACTGAGGCAATTTCAGTAACTGTCTCACAAGCTTAGAAAGAATTAAATGGGAATTCAGGTAAAATTCTTAGTGCAACATTTGACATATGTTAAGAACACATTAAACAATTATTATTATTATCCAAAACCAGGATCTTAATGGCACCATAATATTAGGTGAACATCTGTGTTCTTTCCAATTTTTCACTACAGTAAATCTGAAATCTTGGTCTATATGTCTTGCTCATAAAACTTGGTCTATGTCTTTGACTGTTTCCTTAAATTCAGGTGCTAATCCATTACACTAAGAAACTTTTTATTTTCAAGTGCAATTTTGACCAAAAGGGAGAATAAATAAAATCTACTAATAAGGGAATGCTCAGAGACTGAAATGCACAGTGAAACAAGCAAAAACCCCTGCTGGCCTCTACTTGGGGTACCAGAGATGGCCCAGTATGAGGAAAGTTTGAAAATCACTAAGCAAGAAACAGACCAGTAATGTAAAAAATCTCTCTCTCACTGGAATAAACAATGGGTCGCCTCAATGTGATTGTTCTGGTGCTATACTGCAGGCAGATACACAACAATAGCACTATGGCTATTTCTTTTAAGTATTCCATAGCTAAGAAGAAATTCAAGCACTTAAATCCTGTACTTCTTTCACAAAGATGCTAAGCTAAAAGTGAATGGTTTAGTCAACTCCAGGTAATACAAGTGTTGAATCGATTTTAATGCCACTAGATATGAGAGTCAAGAAAAACTAGAATTTTCATAAACTCATTCTATCAGGGAGACTAAAATGTGGTTTTGGCTACATTAACCTGATTTTCTGTTTCCCTATTATACTAGCACCCAACTGTCAATCGATTCACAAGTATAAGAGTAAAAAAAATGGTACCTCTATCATAAATGGATTAGAAATGTTCCAGAGCAAACTTAATCAAAGCCTCAGTAGAATTTCTTTTTTTTTTCAACATACAGTTTTTGGTTTTTTTTCCCAAATACTTTTATTTTTTCCGTGTTCCAAGATTCATTGTTCATGTACCACACCCAGTGTTCCATGCAATACGTGCCCTCCTCAATACCCACCACCAGATTCGCCGAACCCACCACCCCCACCCCTCCAAAACCCTCAGTCTGTTGCTCAGAGTTCACAGTCTCTCATGGTTCATCGTCAGTAAAATTTCTTATCTATCCATAAAAGGCCACTAACTAATCAAAGTAATGTCTATTTAGGCACAACATTCATAACTCTTTTCTAGGTTCAAATAAACCAAAAAATGTTAAGCATTACATCCAAATAACATGTCCTATGAGTTTTAGGCTAGTTATAAGAGAAAACTAGTTCAGTACTAACATTCAGTGACTAAGTTTTCTGAGGTTTTCCAAAAACAATTAGCTTTGCTTAAAAAAAAAAAAAAATTGCTTTAGTTTGCTTTTACTTAAAAATTTTGAAAATTTGAGATCCTTAGAAAATATATAATAAAATAATACAAATTATAAACAAATAATATAAATTATACTTTAGAAAATAAGAAATATAAATTATAAAATGATACTAAACTTCCCGGAGATCACAAGTTCCAATATTCTGTATTCAAAGTATCAAGTCTGCAACTGCAGCTTGTTTTTGAAACAGGTGTCCAAGAGAATGTCACTTGATCTAACGTGTCCTCGCTTTGGTAAGCGATACTGACACTGAGGCCAAGAACAAGAATTATGCTTTGACTAGGTCTCTAAACTGACTACAGTCTATTCAAGCTACTTTAGCATTTGAACACCAAGCAAATGTGCTGTGTTAATTACTGTTATATGATCTTGACATGAACTAATCCCTGTTTCTAATAACTTCCCTAGTAAATGAAGCTTTAATGCTTAACTGATAAGAGCGCTGGGATAATCCAGAGCAATATAAAATTTAACAGATGAGCGAACAGTAAGTGGTGGCCATTCAACATATTAACATAATATATACTTATTTCACATGGCAGAAAGACTGTGCATTAAAATTACATCCTGGCCTAGCATTATAACTGAAACCAAGGCAGGTAGGAAGGGGTGGGAATGCAATTCCTATTTAGATCTTTGTATTTTCTCCATACTAAGTTTTTCACATGCATTGGTACTGATGATTACAGGATGTCACAGAATTTGATAATCAGACAATGTGAATCCACAAGTGATGGGATTTGTTAGCCTATCCAGTAATTGCTTACAACAGCATAGAAATAGCACTGACTCCCGTCTCCATAAAGGGTGATTTATCTAGAATATAGCATCCCTAACTACCAGTCTAGGTAACCAAAGTATCATAACTTATAGAAATAGTAAGTCAGAACTTATTTTTATTTTATTAACATTAATCCTAAAAATACAACAACTAAATACAGTTAGTAATTAGAAACACACTTTTATTTATTAGGACAAAGCAGTACCACTCTAGAGTCTATTAGTTTACATATTCTGTAAAGTAGTAACCCTACAGTCCCACTGTTAGGAAAGTGACTCTAACCAAATTGATATTATAGCTTGAACAAGTGGCTCTAGAGTCACGCAAGACCTGTTCAGGTAAAATATTCACAGATCCTTCTGTGATTGGTTACTGTCTAGACTTGGGAAACCTCTGCTGATTTTCTCCTTTATCCCATAGCCATTATTACTACTACCACTGCTGCTGGCTCATTCTTATTAAGTGGATACTCAATGTGGAAAATACATTTAAATGAAAAATAACAGCTTACAAAATATTGTTATTATAATTCCATTTCTGTAAAATAACACCTGTTGTTTTAAAAGTATGAACTCAAATATTCTTGGTGGTTATCTTGGAAGGTAGAATTATGTATGAATTTTTATTTTTGTTTTCTGTTTCACTATATTTTTGAAATGTTACAAATGAACGTTTAAAATAAAAAAGCTCTTTTATTTTTAATCATGTACTGTATGCTGTGTCCTTGACACATTTATTATTTAATAGTGGGTTAAGGAAAAGAGTATTTATTTATTTATTTATTTATTTATTTTTTTATTAAAGATTTTATTTATTTATTTGACAGAGAGGTCACAAGTAGATAGAGGCAGGCAGAGGCAGAGGGGGAAGCAGGCTCCCTGCCAAGCAGAGAGCCCCATGTGGGGCTCGATCCCAGGACCCTGAGATCATGACCCGAGCCTAAGGCAGAGGCTTAACCCACTAAGCCACCCAGGCACCCCGAAAAGAGTATTTATATTTGGTTTTTAAATAAACTATTGAGGCTTCTTGGGCTCCATTTTAAGTATTAACCAGAAACATTATCCTAAGCAATAACTATGTAACAGAGTAGAAGAAATATAGGTAAGTCCTAACCTTATTCAACTTTAGAGAAGCCAGTTTCAACTATTTTAAAACAGGATAAATTAAAAACAAGGAGAGAGCCTGAGCAGTCATTTCAATCTATCATATGCTACTGCCAACAAGGCAACTCACAGAGGCAACGAGGTCCTGCTTGTGGGATCCTGCAATCAACATTCTTATCTATACCTCCTAACATTTTAAAAACCACTTATTAAGAAGTGCTCAGAGGTTTATTAAGTGCCAATATAGAGCATTCACTTAAGATCTCTGGGCCTTTTATTCCTCTTGGAATTTAAGAGACAATAAAACAGATTTGGATAAAAATATTTTTAAAAAGCAGGTTATGACCTAATCTAAAATTGAAAGCATTTATGAATAGATCTGAGGTAATTATATCTTCCAGGGCTTAGGTATTTGAAAATCCAATCTTCTTTTCTCTAGGGCTCAAAGTTCTTTATTTTATGTCACCCGTTATTTTTCATCTAAATGAAAAGTCCTCACTTTTACAACTTGTAAAAGAATGAAGTTCAGATAAATGATCTTCAGGGTCCCTTTGAGTCTTAAAATTTTATTAATCTCTGGAAGGCCACATTAATTGTTATTTTTTCTTAGTTCTGATAGGAATTAATAACAAGGAAAACTGGTATTTTTAGTATTATTTTCACAGAGTCTAGAATTACTTTTCATTATAATAGATTCTAACATATATATATATTCAAATGTATCTACTTCGATAACTATTACATAGAATGTAATAGAAAACAGAATATTTTCATTAACAAAATGTCCAATCTTTCAGAATACATATAAAAAAACCCAACTCTGATATTAAGTACTTTCAAGAACATTTCAAAAATGAATAACCCACCTGATGACCTGGTTACAGTGGGCACACATTGGAGTTCGTTTCCCTGCTGGAATGTGCTCAGCTCTCTGCACTAAAGTGTCCTGGTCACCTGGCTGGGGCTGTCCCCCAGCTGAGTTGGCTGGTGCCACTGCTCCAGACGAAGTTGCACTGTTTGAGATTTTTCCAGTGGAAAGTGCTAGGAGTTAAGACATAGAAGAATTAGCTTGAGAATACGCCAAATATAAACTTTTTCTAATAATCAAATAATATTACCTTTTAAAATAATCTATTGATTTGTTTATTCACTCACATTTACGGAGAAGTTATGTAGCAAACACTGGACTGTGACTACAGAAATAAACAGAAAAGAAAATCAAGGATTACAACACAGGGTAAGAGTTATGACAGATAAATGCACTCAAAGAGTTATGAATGCATAAGGTGTGGAAGGAAAAGAAGAGTCACCTCTGCTTCCAAGAGGAGATACAGTTAAGGTGAATATTGACAGCGAGGTAGTTCTAGTCATCTAGACATTTCTGCTAACCATCAACAGATTTAACTCCCAATACATCAAAGGTGCATTAAAAATCTCAATGTGTTGAGGATAACAAAAATAAAAATGAACTCCCTGTATTATCTCTCTTCCTCTATTCTCTGGGTAAACTGTGAAATCGGTCACCCAGTCATATGAGGTAGCTACATAAGAACCACCCTAGGACTTTCCCTCCCTCATCTGTGGTTATAATGGGTCCTGCTGATTTTATAGCACAACTACTTCTTGATTTTGCCCACTGATCTCCATCCCTACAATACTGTCCTGGTTTAGGTCCTAACTGTCTCCCACCTTGCTAGTCACCAAAATGTCTTGTCCTTTTTAAATGCATCCTCCCAACTGCCACCTAGGACTGAAATCTTATCAGATCACAACCCTGCAGAAGCCATTTCAAGGATCTCCATCTTCTCTGACCACCGAATGTTTTCCATGCTTTTCTGAGCACTGCATCCAGGTCCCTCCAGGGCTCTCTGCTTGCCCCACAGCCTCACCTCTCATCACTCTCTGCCTGTCTTCATGCTGCAACAATAACAAGAGCCTCACATTTTCTTGTGAGTTTATGCACAGGTTGTCTTCACTGTCATTGTTCTCCCCCCTTCTTTCTGGGTACCTAGCAACCACCATGTATCATTTAAGATTCAGCCCAGAAGTCAACTGCTCCAAAAATTATCCCTGAAGTACCTCTCCCCACTGCCCATGCTGCATAATCCAGATTGAATGTTTCTCTTCCACGTTCCCATAATTTTCTGTGAATGACTTTATTACTGTTTCTACTTCACATATCTGTGTCTTTTCTCCCCCAACTAAATAGTTAAGCTCCTTGAGGGCAGGAACTGCGCCTTATTCCTCATCCTAGCAACTAATACAGTGTCTGGAATGAATGAACGAAAGAATAAATTAATGAACTGGAATCAATACATAAATGAGTGAATGCAAAATCTGTGAGGGACTGAAACCAACAGGAGGCCTGCTCCTTACCCACCAGCAATTACAATGTAGTAGAAAAGAAAAGGCATATATTAAAAAGAGATTTAAAAGGAACAACTTTTCTTTATAATAAATAATCATAATAATAACACAAATTAACTACATGTGTGTGTATTGACAGGATTCATACTTTAGGTTTGATTAGAACTGGGTAAGATTAATTAGAATAATTGAAAGGATAACTCTTCCTTACCAGAATAAAGCCTGTTTGCAATGATGTGCCATTACAGACCTAGAAACCCAGCATTTATTAACACTCAGCACATCTACAGTGCTCGGTCTGGCACCTGAGTTGTGAAATGGCACTTTATAGGCCAGCAAACTTTACTACTGCCCTTGTTTCAAGTGACTCGGCTGGGCTAGGAACATGTTTTCATCCCCTTATATTCACACTTTATCTTACAGAAATGGGAGAGAAAATCACTGTATACATTCTCTTCCTTGTCACCTTATTTTTAGCACAACTTGCTCCTCTGGGGGTCTTCCATTTCTATATCCGAACCCGACTTCCCTTAGAGCAAATGGTATGCGTTTTCAATGCCAAATCCTGTTCTTGTCTTTCAGGTCAAGACATGCAAAATGGATTTCATCTTCTTGCACACATTCCCAGCTCTTCCTAAGAAGTCCTTCCTGTATGTTTGAATTCTCCCACTTACCCAGGCACAACCCTCTGTCTCCTAGTTCCTGACAGTCCCCAGACCTTAACAACTTTTCCACTGTAAATGTTCCCAAGGCCTACTTTTTAATCAAACCCATGGGTTATCATGTGAGTCCCAGTCTTAAACCTCTCAGGTCTGGACAATCACAAGTCTCCTAACTAGTCTCTCTGCTGTCAATCTCTTTTCAACCGATCCTGCTAGACTACTTTTCCAAATACAGTACTTTCATCATGGTTTTGTTTATTCAGTCTTGAGAGTCCAGTCCCTCAGGGAGCTCACTCCAATCTTCTTCACAACCTTGTCTTTTATGCTCACTTACATCCCGGTCATCATCATACTCTATTATACTTATTTAATATTTATTTATTTATTTATTCATTTTTTTTCTTATTTAATATTTAACTTGAGCCATCACTATTTGAAGGCACTCTTGTCAAATCTTCATAACAGCTCTATTATTCAGGCAAGATTAGCAACATTTTTTTATTCTATCTGAGGCAAAGAAGGGTTAAGAAACTGGCCCAAGGCCACGAGGCAAATAAAGGGCAATCCAGAACCCAGGCAGTCCAGCTTCAGAGTCTATGCTCTTAAGCCCTATGCTATAGTTCACTCACTGTCCCCTGAACATGCCAGGCCAGACCCTGCTTCTACGACCATCAGCCAGTGAAATGTCTCTTTCTCCAGTGCTACTCATGGTTTTCTCTTTCTACAAGGCTCATGCAAGTTCCATTCCCTGAGCTCTCCCCCACCCTGCCGCCCCATATTCCCTGACAGTCCGAGATAGAAGTGTTCTCTTGCTCCTCTTAACATTCGCAACAATCCTGTCTGTATAATTTATCAATATCTTATAACATCTTTTCCTTCCGAAGTCAATGATAAACTCTTAAACAAAGAGGAGAAACTATATAATTCTTTCTACTCACTATCAGAAAACTGCCTCACAAATAGAAGGCAAAAAATTAATATTTAATCAAGCAAATGAAAAACGGGAAGGTTCCAAATGACTTTCATTTTGCGTTTTTAGAGAACAATATTGAGATAGATATTTTTAAAATGTGGATTAGGTTCAGGATTTCAAACGGTGGGAAAGTCACCAATTGAAAAATCTGAAAATCTGACCTCAAAGAGAGTGAAACCCTTTCATCTACCATATGCTTTTATTTTATCACATTATCTATGCATAAGCCCTAAAGTACTGAGTCATTGAGACATTTTTAGCAAAAAAAGCGTGTAGTAATTCTCCATCAGTCATTGTAAAATGGGACATAATCCATCTGGTCCATGCCTCGAGGAGAAGGTACATGGGGAACTAACTTATTTAACATGAGAAGTCATTCTTAAACATGAAACATGTGGCTGTGTCTTAAACACATATAATAAAGCTCTAAGCTTACTGCTGTTCCTTGCTTGCAAAAAAAGCCTTGTTTTCTGTTACTGCCCCATTTTAACCACTTTGGATAAGACAGAAATTCTCACACCTCTGTTTTGTTGCTGTGTTGCTAGTACATTGGCCCGCACACAAAGCTACACAAACCCTGTTGTAATTACCAAGCTCTGAACATTTCCAAGGCATAGTTATTTCCCATATGAATAAAGTGATGTTTCATTTCTTCAGATTGAATTTCTCACTACTTTAGCCTAGGAATGGGCAACTTTTGAGTCATCAAGTGCCAACCCCCTGGCCTCTGCTCACTTGGCTTAATGGGGAGAGGGAGGTGTAAAAGAAGGTGAGGTCTTGCGACAGGGAAGGCACCACAAAATGAGCCCCGTTTCCTTAATAATTCTGTAGAGAACTGCACTACCTTGCAGAGAAAAAACAATCTTCCACGGGTGATACAGAGACTGAAACACTTCACATTTATTGAACCTGTCATAAAAACCACTGTCATGTAGAAAAAAGTATACATCTCTTTAGAGATAGTAGTTTAAAGATGAAAATCTACTTATCTGTAATAAAAATAACTATTTCTTTTAAGTTCTAATAGAGCTATTAAATAGGACCATTAAATTAGCCCCATTTCATAATCTATGTATCTAAGTCACAAAAAATTTAAGTGACTTACTTAAACCGAATAATGAATGAGTCAGTAGTGTCACAATGAGAACATTAGGAAGAAGTTAGTTCTTGACTCAAGTTTTCCTTTTTGGCTTTAATCTTGAGCAACTTCCATTAAATCTGACATCTTTTGTGGCTAATCTCTACTCCATAGGAACCATGCTGGAAAATTAATTTTTATTCTTTTGTGTAAAATACAGCACCACAAAACGCATCTAGAAATTTAAAGCCACTAGCTACTCTCTAAACCAATAGTGTTGGTGACAATATCTTATTAACTTAAGAATGGTTATTTGTGAGTCATCTAAAGGTTTAGAATGACATACGTTCATACCTTTTTCATGTTTTTGTTTTTCAGCATTATGATAGTCGAACTGAAGATTACGAAGACTATTATTAAATAAATATAAATTAGTATAAAAATCTAGCAGTATACTAGAATACTTTCTTGGTACATGATATGGAAAGTTGTCAAATTAATCAAGCCATGATATGCTGAGTTGCTAGTTTTTCAAATAATTGTCATAGTGATATATTGGTGAATCCTAAGAAGCAATACAATTTTAAAAAGCAAACAGAGCTCTGACTTACTAAACATGAAATTTAACTTGCAACAAAGAAATAAAGTCATCTTTTTTGGACTATAGACTATAAATTGGAAAAATAATTTTAAAAAATTGAACCATGTGCATTAATTTACGTAGGACACCCACCTCCTGTTGTTAGGAAAATCTTTTTGATATATCGTTTGGAAAGATAAGGTGAAAATTCTTCACTCTAGAAAGGGCATTTGTTTATATAAATAATTTTTGGAGAGAAAACAGAGATTAAGACCAATAGAACCCCTGGTAGTACAATGTGTGAATTCTCTGAAATTGGATGGTTTCTAACTATATTAAGAATAAAATGGGTTAGGGGCACCTGGGGGGCTCAGTTGGTTAAGCATCTGCCTTCGGCTGAGGTCATAATCCCAGGGTCCTGGGATCCAGCCCCGCGTCAGGCTCCTTGCTCAGTGGGGAGCCTGCTTCTCCCTCTCCCTCTGCCTACTGCTCCCGCTGCTTGTGCTCTCTCTCCCTCTTCTGGTCTGTCAAATAAATAAAATCTCAAAAAAAAAAAAGAAGAAAGTGGGTTATTTGATATTTTTGCTTTCTATACCTGCTCAAAAAAGGCTGTGAACTCTAACCCAATACATTAAAAAAAATAGTAGTGAAGATTATAATGTATACATTAGACATCTGGCCAGACTGTACTTGAATAGGCATGAAACTCATCGGTTAATTCTTTTGGTTCAAGTCAACTACCAATAAAATATTCTTATTACTGATATGTAATAGGTAAAAAAACAAAACAAAACACTACATTAGGTCAAACCTTAGTTGGAAACTTAACATAAGTCAATTGGGAATGGGAGGGATAATATCCCAAAAGAGAAAGTAAAGTAACAATAGATTTAACTAGCTGATATCTTCTAAGGTAGGTTAAGATGTAGTGCTTTTGAATTGCTGAACAAATCATTCAGTAAAAGAGCAAGTTTGGTGTTATAAGATGAGTTGCTCACAACAATATGAGAAATACATAACCTGACGATTTCTTACTACCTCCATAGTACATCCATCCTTGGTCCAAGCCACCAACATCTCTTACTTGACTTACTGTAGTGACTGCCTAGAGATTTTGCTTCTACCTTTGCCAACAATATAGAGGCCAGAAAAACCTAAGTCAGACCTATGCTCAAAACCCTCCAATAGCTCCCTGGTAACCAATGGTCCTGTAGAATCTGATTCCTGCCACCTCTCTGACCTGATCTGCCGCTCTCCCTTTGCCCATTACATGCAAGGCACACTAGCTTCCTTGCTGCTTCTCTAAACGGCCAGTATGCTTCTGATTCAGCGCCTCTATACTGTCGCTTCCCTCCTCCTGGAAATATTTTCCCTGGCTGTTTGCATGGCTTGCTCCCTCATTTCCTTCAGGTTCTCTGCTCAATTTAAAAATAACCAATTTTATTAATGTGGCTTTCTCTCACCATCCTATATGAAATAGCAACCCCCTACCACAACCAGCATTCTCCATACTCCTTAACTGGTTTATCTTTTTCCACAGTACTATCCCCATCTAACAAATTTTATATTCTTGTTATGTTTTTTTTGTTCTCTATGTTCCCACACCTTCAGGCCAGGGACACTGTCTATTTTGTTCATTGAACATCTCCAGCACCTAGAACAGTCATATTGCTTATATTGCTTAATAAATATTATTTATTTATTTATTGCATATTATTGCTTATTAAATTAATAATATTGCTTAATAAATCTTTATTTAGAGAATAAATGACTCCAGTACCAAAATTATCATCTTCCCATTAAAAGGAACCAGACTCCTTAAAGAAACTGCTAATTCTAGGATTGGGACAGAAAATAAACAGGGGAAGTCTAGAATATCTTGTCATATTAGAAAAGGAAGGAAGCTATCAAAGACTACTAGAGTTGTATCAAATGGACTTCGAAGAAGCAGATGAGACAGTTTGAGCATTAATAAGGATAATAACCATGGACTAAAATACTTCAAATATGTTTAACCCCACAAGCTTACGATGATTCTGAAATTTAAAAACCAAAAACCAAAAACCATTAGCATTAATCATCTTTAGAGGATGCTTCGGAAACAATTATTTTAAAAAACAGTAAAATTTAATAAAGAAAAAGAACCAAGCTTTAACAATTTATCAGTTTATAACTGGTATGTTTCACTTATATGCCATTCACTCCCCTGCCATTTCTGAACTATTCTGAAAGCAAATTCAAGATCTATTACTTAATCCTTAATATTTCAATATCATCTGTAAAAGAACACTCTTTTTAAAAACCTAAGCATAATTCCATTATCACACCTAAGATAAAACAAAATTTTCCTTAACACCATCAAATAACCAATTTTCAATTTTTCCTGATTAACCTCTGTATTAGTATTCTATTATTGCTTATTGGCTTAAAAACAACGCAAGTGTATTGCTCTACATTTTTCCTACACAGATATTAGGTGTTGGCAGGACTGTTTCTTTTTGGAGGCTCTAGGGAAAATTCATTTCCTTGACTTTTCCAGCTTCTGAAGGCTACCCAAATTCCGTGGTTCATTGCCCTCTTCTGCCACCTCAAAGCCAGCAACAAGCTTTCACACTGCATTACTTATCCCCCCTGTCTTCTGCTTCCCTCTTCCAGGTCTAAAGATCCTTTATCTTTAGCTAAATATCTTTTGATTATGCTGGACTCCCCACGATAATGCAGGATAATATCCTCATTTTAAGGTCAGCTGACAGCACTCATAATCCTATCTTCATCCCTAATTCACACCTGTGACATATAATACAACATATTTGTAGGTTCTTGGGTATAAGGACATGAGCATTTTTGGTGGTGGGGCATTATTTTGCCTACTACACACACCCCAATCCAGTAGTAATCAGGATCCAAATAAGGGCCACTTGTTACATTTGGTTATATGCCTCTGAATTCGCTATAGTTTATAATCCCCTTCATCTCCCCACCCTTTTCAATAAACATGTAGAAGAAATTAAGTCTCTAGTTATACATGTGTGTGTATTTGAACTTTTTTCTATAGTAAAAACTTAGAAATTTTATACATGCTAAACTGAATTGTTTGATCTTTACATTATAAGGCATTAATATTACTATTTAATAGATCAAGAATATAAAGCTTAGAAAGGATAAATGACTTGATCAAGGACATGTAGAACAATAAAATGAGGAGGCAAATGTTTTTTGAACAACTACTATGTACCAAATAATTTGCTAGGCTTTACCACTGAATAAGAGAGATATAATTTCTGCCCTCATGAAGTTTAAGGAATTATAGACCAGTATACAGTCAATTGTGTTACAGTGGGACAAGTGCCAGAATGATGGAAAGATAACAGGTGTAACTATAGATCTTCATTCAGTCAAGTATATACTGAGAGTCTAACAATGTGACAGGCACTCTTATGTATGGGTACACAAAATGTGAATAATCCTTTTGCTTATGGAGCTCTTAGCTTTTCTTGCCCTTTTTTTTTTTTTTTTGGAGGTGCTTGTGGTTCATCTAAGTACAGATAGTCTACTGAATATATGCACTCAGGGAAAAGATCTGAGCTAGAAGAATTGATCCAAGAGTCATTAGCATATTGATGACATTTGAGGCTGTGGGAGTTAATGAGATTGTTCAGGGAAAGTGAGAATGAAAACAGAAGAGCTACTAAGGGTAAGGCAAATAATATAAATACTTTGGGAACTCAGAGAGAGGTAGGAGAAAAATCCAGAGAGCGCATGATGTAAGCCAAAGGAGGAAAGTGGAGAATTTGGGATTCAAAACCGTTTCTGTCTGACTCTAAAGCCTATGTCCCTATGCATTCATTCATCAAATATTTATCATTTGGTCAAACTCTTTGCCAGTCACTGCAATGACCTATGAAAATATGAAGGCAGATCTCCTCAAACGTGGTCTAAACCTGGAAGTTCTAATTTCTGGATCAGTTTAGAAGGAGATGATAGTGATAACTGAGATGATTAATTTCTGCTACTTTAATTTCCTTAATGAGCCTGCCAGGATAAATTTAGGAATAATGTATAAAAGTACTGTTTTTTATTTGCCCTGGTATGCCTAACAGCTTAGATTATCACTTTTAAGCCCTTCATATAGGCTATAAAAGATGAGTTTCCTACAGAGATCTAACTTTCTTTCCCTAAACCTAGCTGCCCATATTTTTAATGGCTGCAAAGTTCTTAAAATAAAACATATGGATAAAAGGCTAGATTCTTCATGTTTTGAGAAAGGGATAGACATTTAAGAAGATGTACATAACTGTTTCAGAAAGGAAAATAAAATTATAGATCTAGTACTTTTGCTAATGACAGAGTCGCGAGCATGTGAATGTTAAATTCATTTTTTGTCGTACTAACTACATCGGTGTAGAATATTTCAACTAGTACATTTGAATTAAGATAAAGCAGCAGAGAAAGTTATGCCAATAAACTAGGAATAACCATAAAATATTTTTCTAAATCCTGTAATATTTCTTTCTTATTAGGTCAGAAATAAGGCTGATATCAAGAATGCTAATGATCCCTCCCCAAAAGGAAAAAGACAAATGTTTACAGCCTCAACAAGACAGAAGTCATATGTGAGGTTTTATGGTGTGAAAAACAACTGGCTCAAATGCAAAGGGTATTCCAGTTATAAACACTGAAGCTAATGTTGTACTCATATAAATAACGGGGCTACATCAAAGTGACATTCTGGCACTCCTGGGGAGATAAAGGACTGTAATTCAACATCTCAGAGAATTTGTTCACAAAGGTATGGTAGAAATTTTACACATACTAAATCGGGTAGCAGTGATGGCAACACACTTGCACATTATCCTGTGCAGCAAGTGCTTTCTTTTCTGCCCCTTCGCCAACCATCTCAAACAGATGGTGGCCAAGAGAAGCAAAGAATCCGTGCATTTTGTCTGTCAAGCTCCTTATGTTGAAAGCATAAGCAACAGTCTACTCTTCATTATCCAGGCATGAAATCATATCCAGTACAAATAGGAAAGGTTTAAAGTTAAGCCAAAATCTAGGATCAGAGGAAACTACATTCTAGAGAAGTTTGTGCAAATTTTATTAAATGGAATCAAGAATTTTTTTTATTCAATGATTAAAAGCAAAACTGACAGATTAAGCTATTATTGGTTCTCTAAGCAGTGGAGAATGCTGGTACGTATGCCATAAAGAATTGGAACAGGTGTGCCCAAGGCTAAGTATCAAATATTTCCGCAACTTCAGGAGGTTAGTTTCTTCCATTAGCAACCAGCCTTTCAACTCTAAGAACCCAGATTAAACTGGATCTAGAGTGTCTTAATTAAAGTGAGCATGGGGACTTGGATTAGGTTCAGTTCTCTTCTTAATTTGTTGAATCACATGTCATTAAAATTTGGGATATACGCACTTGCCTTTTTGTCCCAACTGGCTGACCTTACACAGAAAACTTCTTATTTGATCAGAGTTACAAGCAAAAGAAACCCAATGTATACCTTGCAGATAAAAATATGAGATCTTAAAATATCTGGTTTTGTCATCATTCAATTAGAATGAACACTTTATTTATCAGTTATATAGAGAATTTTGTAAATAATCTCAATATCACTGTTACAATTTCTGATTTTACAATGGGAAGACAAATCCTGCTCTAACTGTGGGTGCTCAATGTGTTTCATGTTAAAGAAAAGACAGGGGGGAAGGGAGGGAGAGAGAAGGAATAATAAAGAAAAAGAAACAAAAAATAAAAGCTCAGTTAAATTATTTAAAAAAACAAAAAGACAAATCCAAGGCATCATTTACAACCTCGAGAATACTAAAAAAGATCACTGGTGAACTCATACAGAATCTAAGCTAAGAATTTATTTAAAATATTAAATTTGTAAAACTTTGCTCATATTTGGATGAGAAAACTGTGAAGGACATATACTAAAATTAGTTATACGCACAATATACCTAGAGTTTTGACATATCATATTTCCAAAGTAACATGAAACCCAAATGGGCTTGGCTTTTACCATTTTCCCACAAATTTCCACCTATTTATATAAGTGAGAAAGCAGCCTAGTCTCAGAAATAAAGGAGAAAGATACCTCAGGTTTGAGTTGCTCATATAAATAGAATTCTTTTAATGTACGAAAAAAAAAACACCAAACCTGAAGCAGAAAGAGGAATAAAATTTAAGGAGCATTCCCCATGTTAAACAATATCAACAATGTCTCTCATGATGATACATGTTACTGGAAAATTGAAAATTTGGGATACTCCTTACGTTTCTCTTACCGCTACCACTAATTCTCTAAGATAGTTCTCTCAATTAAACCCATTAGATCTCTGAAATAAATGACACTTTATTATCATTATCCAAAGTTATGTTTGAATTTCACATCTTTTAAAAGCAGAGAACACCACTCAGCTATTTTATGCTGGAGAAGCAATACATCTACCATAATGATAATGTTAAGGTAATACTCGGGCTCCTCATTCTGCTAATTTCTAGCTCCATGAACACAAAAATGTGTTATGTTTCCTCTCCTGTAAAGCAGCAACTACCTCATAACGTGGGAGCTTAAAAGAGGTGGTATAAGTAAAATGTTCATGTACATTTTCTTGAATGTGTAAGAAATGCTTCCTAAGTGTCAATTACTATTATACTCTGAAATAAGATTTTGTGTGGTTAAAAAAATAAAGTATCAACTCATTCAATAACTACTTAGAAAATACATACAATGTTTTAGATCTAGGAACTCTTGATATGAAAGATACACCACCCAAGAATAAGATACCTGCCCCAAAGAGTTTGTTTTCTTACAGGTGCTGTTCACAAAGAGCAAGAGTGCCTTCAGATTAGTGTTGTCAAGGGTGTTCGTGACTCCAAGAAAAGTTTGCATCTATTATACAGAATTATCAAGCATAATTTTTCTTATTCCTATGGTTTAAACCTAGGTTTGGCAATTTTTTTCTGTAAATGGCCAGAGAGTAAATAAACATCTTAGGTTTTGTGGGACATAGAGTTTATGTTGCAACTATTCAACTCTTGCAGTAGGAATGGAGCCACAGAGATCATGTAACAAATGTAAATAAACAAGCATGGCAGTGCTCCAATAAAACTTTATTTATAAAAACAGGTGGTGGGCCATATGTGACCAAAGACCATAGTTTGCCCACCCCTGGTTTAAACCATATGCATCAATTAATAAGAAATAATCATTCTTTACGAAAATCACATATGAATAAATCCAGGTATCTTCCCTTAAGATTTAATATTTTAATTTTAGGATGAAAGAAAAGTGGGGAGAAAGAAGAGCTTTCACAACTGTGCTCTTGCATCAGCACTGGAAAGCTTCCAACAAAGAAATAAATTCCAGTTTAGGGGAAAAAAAGAAAAGAAGACAATTAATGGTTTTTATTTTTATTTTTTCCCGAGAATCATGATTCTAAACCAAAATCTACTTATTATACAAAAAGACAAAGCATATTTACGTGCTTCACACCACAGTTTTGACAGTGGAGAGCTCCAGTCAGCCTTTATAGCAAGTGGACTGTTTAGTTTAATGATGTCAAAATGCAGGGGAGCAGATGGCAGTAAAACATTATTAGAAGAGATGAAACATATGCAACTGGTAGCAGTTTACTTATTCATATAAAAATTTAAAAATGGAACCAATAAATCTATCCATCTTAGCTAAGCAAATCTAGTTATCTCGATTTATTACTGTAACGTAAAGCCTACAATGAAATTTGGGATGGTTGTAGAAACTATAATTTCCTTTCTCACCCCTATCTTCTTTAGACTTCAAATAAAAGATAGAATTTATATCCACTTA
The DNA here is from genome assembly GCA_028534135.1 of Potos flavus. Classification (NCBI taxonomy): domain Eukaryota; kingdom Metazoa; phylum Chordata; class Mammalia; order Carnivora; family Procyonidae; genus Potos; species Potos flavus. The sequence goes on from CM052899.1 coordinate 108,458,403, forward strand.
AAACTGAGATGCACATCATTCAATCTTTGATCTAATCAGATCTCATAAATACATCTGAGTCTTCTTGGGAAAAAAAAATACATCAGATCTCTCCAAAGCTCTGTTCATAATGAATAAATAAGCTTTTCTTTATTGCTAAAATGCAGCACACAGCAGAGGCAGGGTATAGTGAGGGTCATGTTAACTAGAATCTTAGCTAAATTTTAAAAATGGAGTTTAGATGCAAAGAAAATTTACTTAAAGCAGACCTTAGTAGCCGCTAGTCACCTGGTTTGTGCAAAGCAAGACTCCTTTCTTCAGAGAGGATTTAGTCCTCTTTAAATATAGTCATTGATATTATCTTGTGACACAAGAAAATGCACTATTTTGTCAAAATAATGGAATTCAACTTAGTTTTTTGTTTTTTTTTTTTTTAAGATTTTATTTATTTATTTGTGTGTGAGAGAGAGACAGAGAGACAGAGAGAGAGCACAAGTAGGGGGAGCAGCAGGCAGAGGGAGAAGCAGGGTCCCTGCTGAGCAAGGAGCCCGAAGGACTCGATCCCAGGACCCCGGGATCATGACCTGAGCTGAAGGCAGATGCTTACTTGACTGAGCCACCTAGGCGTCCCAAGTTCAACTTATTTCTGAACAACTCTGGCTTCTCTCAGACTCTGTTGCCTCACTGGTAAAATGATGCCCACTTAAAGTTTTAATGACATTGTCTTATTGCACACTGAATAAAAATATATTTAAAATTTTTAAATATTATAAAAAATAATTGCTATTAATCAATGATACCCACAATTTTACTGTTAAGCAAGAGTTTTTTGCTTCTTACAAGACTACCTATTATACTCCTGAGTTCTAAATGCCCAAATGGGGATGGTGAGTATTCCCCAAGACCAGATGCAACAGAAGCTAAAATTAACTAAATATTCATTTTGAAAAGGTTGTGACACTTTCCCTTTTTCATTTGACCAAAAGAAATTAACTGTGTCCCTAAAAGACTTTTAAATGATCCTAACTTTTCTATTTACAGCTTACTTGCACTGTGTTCTTCAAAACATAATTCATGTTTTTAAGAAAAATCAGTAATTCTTATAAATCTCATTGTAAATTAAGAGCCCCTGCCTTTACTACATATATTAAAAACTGTTTCAAAAAGAAAAAAGAAATAAAAGAATATGTATGTATGTATACATATAATCTGACACATTTGTTCATAGGAGTATCAAAGGTTACAGATGGCTAATATTAAATAAAATAGTGCTAGTGAATTGAGTATGTCACCATCAATTAAATGTCTTTTTTTCATCAACAGAATATCTGCCTCCATGGATACATTTAACAATAAAAATAAAAAAAGAAATCTAATAATTTTTTTGCCAATATCGGGGGACATAAGAATAAACTGGGAATTGTGTGTACATCCAATAAACGATAGCACCGAGGTGGAAAAAGATGCTAATGAAAACAGCAAAAGGAAAAATTTCTGCACACCTAGACAATACTAACTACTATAAAAGAACACATAACAGAGCTTTTTATTTTCAATGGATTTATGAAATAGTTTTCTACAGAAAATGGTGATTATAATATTAGCCAATATTATACACCTTAATGATTTTCTGAGTAAGAAATTCTAAGTTATGTATTAAATACTTAACATAGTGTTATTACAGTTAAGTATCATCACAAATGCTCTTAAAAGCCACCTATTTTGAAAGTGGGAAAGAAGAAAAACCCTATAATTAATGAAAAAGAATTTTAAGCATATCTATCGACTTAAAGCTTTCTGAATTATATATACATATGTACATATATACACATATATACATATATATACACATACATACATATATATGTACATATACATACATATACAACATGAGTAATTTAATTTTTAATTTTTGACTGGTAAGGTTCTACAGAATTTTTCTTCTTTTGTCTTGTAAGAAATCCCTTTTCCATCTCCTAATGTTTATTTCCATGTCCACATGTAACACAAGTCCTTCCTGCAAAGGCAAGGAATGCAATGCCAAGGCTACCTATCTCATAATTCCAACTATAAAGAATTGGAAAAGAATAAACATTTAGAAAATGATGATTTAGGGGAAATTAATGTACTTGCCTATGGAAATGCTGCACAAATAGACTATAAAACTATATTATAAAAGTAAACTTAAAGTTATTTCTCAAGTATAATACAAGATGCAACCCATTCATATTTAAATTTTCTAACTAGACATATTACATTAAAAAAACCTAGACATCCTATTTTCTGTTCCATAATCTAACCTACTCAAAACCAAGTATAGTTTCTACAAGCCAAATACAATCCCTACCAGTGTTTTAGTAGAGGATAAATAAATGCTCTTTACGGAATAAAGCTCCTTGGAAGAGCAGTGTTAGAACTTGCCTCCCAGTCAGGTTAAAATGTGAAGCTGCATTCTCTTGTCCTTAGAATTCTCTCCATTTCCATAGCCATGGCCCAGGGTAACATTAACATTGTTACTGTCCTGGATTTCCTCAACCACCTCTTAATTTAGTCCCCAGGACTCCAATTTTAATGTCTACACTGAGGTCATAATGATATTTTAAATACATTAACACTATAATGATCTTTTAATAATGCAAACCTGATTGTCACTTTCTAGTTTACAGATTTGTTAAGGGCTTCCTTTCTGCATCAATCCACACTCTTACTTTCAAAGCCCTTTTCTGACTCCGTCCCCATTAACCCATCCAACTTTCTTTCTGGCCACTATATAGTCCTAAACATACTGAACAACTTGCTTTTCCTCCAAGAAGCCAAGTTCTCTGAGAGCTTTTGCATATGTTGTTCCCTCTCCAACTTGGTCTCTTCCTAAAAATATTCAAGGGGCATTGGCTACATATGATTTTACTGTAGGTATAAATATTCACACGTTATTCCTGCATAAAATATAACTCCACTATAAACTCTAATATAAACAAATATTCTATCTTAAGATTGTATCATTGCAATTTTATTGGTCTCTTTCTTTCCATTGATTTAGACCTCCCTGTCTTCTGATCTGGCCCCTATAATCTGCCTTAACGCTGTACCTTTTTTTGCTGATTTCTGTTATTTACTGGTGCTTTAATTTGCATCCATGTTAATTTGTCCACATTGACAAAATGAGTGGCTATCCCTAGTATTTCTTCTGCATTCCACTGTTTGGTTCCTTATAGGCCATATATTACCATATTTTTTTTTTTTTTAAAGATTTTATTTATTTATTTGTCAGAGAGAGCACAAGCAGGCAGAGTGGCAGGCAGAGGCAGAGGGAGAAGCAGGCTCCCTGCTGAGCAAGGAGCCCGATGTGGGACTCGATCCCAGGACCCTGGGATCATGACCTGAGCCGAAGGCAGCTGCTTAACCAACTGAGCCACCCAGGCGTCACTATTACCATATTTTTTAAGAAAAAAATTCCTACCATAGGGCTTCAGATCTATTACTACTTTTTTAATTACTAGAAATAAATAATACAGCACTAGTCATAGTACTGCTGATGTTCACGACTTTTAAGTCTTATGGCAGTTTAATGCTTCACGGAGAGTGGAGTCCTCTGCTCCCTAAGCAATATGTGTAGCTTTTAATGGCAGTCTTTGGCAGACAGCACGTCCACATTTATTCAATGACTGTTGTGGGAATTTCAAGTCTAGTAGGAGGAAAGAACAATGTGTTGTGAATCCCTCAAATCATAAGAAGATGTCCAAAATATAACAAACTGACCTATCCACCCATTCATTTACTTAGCCACTGTCATTGACTGAAGGCCTATAAACTATGCCAGGTACCGTTCAGGTAGTGCAAAACAAAGATTAGTAAGACTTGGTCCCCGTCCTTAAGAGGATCTAAAAACAGTGGTAAAAGACACATATGTAAACAATTACAATGAATATGATGAATGCTATAATAAAGTCATCATCAACATTTTGTAGGAACACAGAGAAAGAATAGCCAATTATTTAGAGGGCTCAAGAAAGGTTCACAAAGGAGATAACATCTGGTCTTGAAGAGTGAAGAAATTTTTCAGGGGTAGAAGGGTGGAAAAGTATTTCAAATAAAAGCAACAGCTTTACAAAGTACAGAGGTGTGTGCCCAAGGAATGGTGTGAACTCTTGAACTTTAGTGTGATGGGACTGCTGAGAACATGAAGAACTATATTACAAAATAGGTTAGAGAAAGAGGTTGGCACAAGGTAATAAAAGGCACATAAGCTCTGTTAAGAAGCCAAACATTTCATGTGTGGGAAGCAGAGAGCTCAAAACATTTTCAAGCCGAGAAGTCACATGAGAACTGTTCTGCTGGATGTTAACAGTGTGAGCTTTAATGCTGTCACTAAAAGGCAGAGAGAGGTAAAAACTTAACCTTTCTTGAGTACCATCTATGTATCACACGCTTCAATATATGTTACATCATTTGTGTGTATGCATACACACTTACTTATTTACATACATACAAAACAACGTTATAGGGGACTTTTTTTTAGACCCTTATTTTAACAGATAAAGAAATTGAAGGCTCAAATGCTCCATTTAGGGAACATCTCTGGCCTTCTGAAATTCATGCCTAGTCTTCAGAGCCACCACCTGTCAGCAAAGCTGGTTAGATGAACAATAGGCCTGGTCCAGCAAAGCACTGATTATATTCTAATGAATTAGTCATTCTCATTTTGTATATAATTAAACTCAAGTTAGAAAACTGATGTGCTTCCAACATCTAATGGCTCTTCATGACTTTTAAGACTGGATTTGTGAGGAACATCTGACTATATCTGATAAGATAGAAATATTTTATATCTGCATCAAATGAACTGAACTTATACAATCTGGAATCCGTAACCTAAAGAGAATCTAGGGAAAACATTACACAGCAAATTAGATCACCTACATAAACACAGGAACATATTTGTAACTTATACCATAAAATTTATGAATGTTTTGATAATGTCCATCTAACTACTTATTAATTATATACGATATGAAGACTTTAATCATTAAAATACCTACTAGACATACAAATACAGTGAATTAAAATATAAGTTTAAAAAAGTAAAAATCCCCAATTCTGAAAACTAACAAGAAGAATGTCACCTTTTACCTATCTTTCTAGATCAAGTTAACATTTCTAAAGGGACTAGTACATCTGAATATTAAAGTATTAAAGGCATAGGACAAGTAGAAAGTAGTATTGCTAACTTACATAAGACTCGTTTGGATTCTTACTTCTATTGTATCTTAATACTTTCATGCAGACTATGAGCTTTTCAACATTTTGCATCATAAAATAGTTAGGTCTTTGCCAGCCACTTACAAGCTTGTGTATGCATGTGTGGTGGTGTACGTTAAACTCCATGCCTGAGAAAAAGAAGATGATCCAACCTAAACTATAATGCTGTTAACATATACACCTAGTTCTTCTTTATCAACTTGTATAACATTACTATATTCTTGAAAGACTTTAAGGTAACACAAGCTATATAATGCCACAAATGAAACGATCTAAGATTCAAAGTCAGAACTTCAGTGGAGATAATTCAAAGCCATAACAGATTCAGAACACACTACTCAGTCTTTTCAATGCAGTTTTTTTTTGGAGGGGGCTATCATTTCAAAACCATATTAGTCATCCCAATAGACAAAAGTATATCTAAAATACTTAAATAAACAATTTCCAAATTTCCAAATTTTTCCTTAACTACTAAAACATAGTAAGAAATACTATAACCCAAAATACACGTGTTTACCTGCTGACCGCAAATATATGTGTTTGTACTTACTTATATATGTATACAAACTAAAACCACATTTTCATAACATGATACCTACCTACTCTTACTATGTTAAAATACTTAGTATATTAAAATATTCTTATATCTTTCAGTTTTTTAAATGAAAATACTGGCTATGATCCATTAAACTGATTTCAGGATCAACCAGGGTTATAGACTGCAACTTAGTAATTTTTATCTCATCCTTCTCACCCAACTCTAGGACTTATTTTAAAACGACATCACCGGTAACAGTCACTCTTTGATGATGATGGTAGGGGGGTTCTTTTTTCACCTACATTAGAACAATCTGTGAAGTATCGAAAGAAAGAAGCCTGAAGTTTTCAGTGTGAGAGAACTCAATACTTTATTGGAGTCAGCTAGGCAGCAACTGGCCTTTCTAGCTTTTGCCTCCCCTTTGCTGGCACTGTAGTTTTCACAGGTGAACTGTGAAGAACCTAAGAACCCATAATGAGACAGCTATCCCCTTCTAAATCAAAAGAACATTTTCATTTGCATTAGGAACCTCTTAAAACTACTTATCAAAGAGTAAGAGTAGATTCTGAGATGGTTTTGTTTTGTTTTGTTTTGTTTTGTTTTGAAATATGTCTGGGGATTTTGTATCTATTTTATGATTTTTACAAAATAGTGTAAAATAAGTAACTTTTACATCATGTAATATGCATTAAATGCCAATTTGTAGCACCTAGAGCAAAATAAACAGCAGGAGTTCTGCAACTATTTCCTAATTTGAGCTAAGCATCATGATGTAATTCAACTATGATTCACAATGGTACATACATTTTATGATAATGCTTTATAATGTCATATAATGTTTATACTCTTATAATTTTGCTGAAATTAAATTGTTTTCTGTAAAAAGTATAATCTTTTAAATACTGACCATATGAATCATGATTATAATTGTGTTATTTGACTGCTTTGATAATTATAATAAATTACACTCAAAGA
>CM052899.1:108465653-108535516 GCA_028534135.1 Potos flavus
GCCCGGCTCGCTCAGGGCGGAACACCGCCTGCTTCCCTCTTTCGTTATCTCCCCTGCCTCCGGGAGAGCTTGCAGGTGGGGTTATCCATTTAAGTGCTAAGCACGCTTATTCTATAACAAATTCCATGCTGATTGACCAGGCACACCCTTCTCTTCTCCTTGTTTAATCTATAAGACTCGTGATCAACTATGACTCACATTCCTTCTTGTTTACCTACAAACAATGTATAATCTTCTTTATTGATTATCATCTCGTATCCAATAAATATGGGATTAAGGAGTGGTTCGAGGCGGCAGTCTTCTCAACTGCGGACCCCTGCTCCCAATCTCTCTTGCAGCTGACTTGTTTGTGCCTCATTCTTCTCCCGTGCGCCGTCAGGAAGCGGCATGTACCGTTCCCAGAGACAGGTAATAATACTTTTGGACATGCTACATTTGAGGTACCACCTGGAAACAGCAAGTAGGTCAACAATTTTGAGGATATGGAGTTCAGGTCAGAGAGGATTCTAAATTATTAGTGGCTAGGTTATAAAAGGAATCTGGATGACAGATCATTTAGAGAGTGTAAAGAGTACAAAGAGACGAAGGTTGAGGATGGGACTGGAAGCACTTAAGTATATAGTCCCATCTTCTTGTTAAGATAAGTCCTTTAGTCCCATAACCATCACCTTTATTCATGTCGGGAGAAACAGGAGATTATTTAGTTTGTCTGTATTTTGCACATCAGAAAATGGAGGGTCAAAGAGGTTAAGTGACTTTACTTAAAGCTATTTATCTGTAGAAGTGAGTGAAAACTCAGGTTACCAGATTAAGACCAAGTTGTACCTTACCATTCAAATGTTCTCTTTCTATAACAAAATGAGGAATAAAAACCATAGGATCATCTCATTAGATGCAGAAAAAGCATTTGACAAAATGCAACATCTGTTCATGATAAAAACTCTCAACAAAGTAGGTTTATAGGGAACATGTAACATAATAAAGGCTATGTATGAGAAGTCCTCAGCTAACATCATATTCAGTGATGAAAAGCTGACAGCTTTTTTCCTAAGATCAAGAACAAGACAAGAATGTCCACTCTCACCACTTAGATTCAACATAGTACACAGTCCTAGTCACAGTAATGAGACAAGAAAAAGAGATAAAAGGCATCCAAATTGGTAAGGAAGAAGTAAAACTGTCACTATTTGCAGATGACATGATAGTATATATAGAAAGCCCTAAAGACTCTACCAAAAAGCTCTTAGAACTAATAAAAAATTTAGTTAAGTTGCAGGGTACAAAATTGATGCACAAAAATCAGTTGCATTTTTATACACTAATGAACTACCAGAAAGAGAAATAAAGAAAGTAATCCCATTTATAATTGCACCAAAAATAATAAAATACCTAGGAATAAACTTAACCAAAGTGGTGAAAGACCTGTACTCTGAAAACTTATAAAACACTGATGAAAAAAATTGAAGACAACACAAACAAATGGAAAGGCATTCCATGCTCCCAGGAGAGCATGGAATTAATTCAGAAGAATTAATACTATTAATACTATTAAAATATCCATACAATCTGAAGCAATTAACAGATTCAATGCCATCCTTAAAATACCAATAGCATATTTCACAAATCGAAAACAAACAATCCTAAAATATGTATGGAACTACAAAAGACCCTGAATAGACAAAGCAATCTTGAGAAAAAAGAACAAAGCTGGAGGTGTCACAGTCCCAAATTTCAAACTATACTACAAAGCTATAGTAATCAAAATAGTATGGTATTGGTACAAACACAGAAACACAGATCAACAGAACAGCATACAGAGCTCAGAAATAAACCCGTACTTAAATTGTCAATTTCTCTGTGACAGAGGAGGCAACAACATTACAACAGGGGAAAAGACAGTCTCTTCGAAAAATGTTCCTGGGAAAACTGGACAATTAAATGCAAAAGAATGAAATGGGGCCACTTTCTTACACCATACACAAAAATAAACTTAAAATGAATTAAAGGTCTAACTTTGAGACCTGAAACCATAATAAAACTCCTTAAAAAACACAGGCAGTAATCTCTTTGACATTGACCTTAGCAACATTTTTCTAAATATGTCTTCTCAGGCAAGGAAAACAAAGCAAAAATAAACTACTGGGACTACAGCAAAATCAAGGAAGGAAATAATTCACTAAATGAAAAGGCAATACTGAATGTGAGAAGATACTTGCAAATGACATATCCAATAAGGAGTTAATGCCTAAAATATAAAGAACTTATTAAAGGCAACACCAAAAAACCCCAAATAACCTGATTAAAAATGGGCAAATGATCTGAATAAACATTTTCCAAGGAAGACATACAGATGCCAAAAGACACATGAAAAGATGCTCAATATCACTAACCATCAGGCAAATGCAAATGAAAACCACAATTAGTTATCACCTTCTACCTGTCAGAATGGCTAAAATAAAAAAGACAAGAAATAACAAGTGTTGGCAACGATGTAGAGAAAAGGGAACTCTTGTGCACTATTTGTAGGAACAGAATTTGGTGCAACTATTATGGAAAACAGTATGGAAATTCCTCAGGAACTTAAAAATAGAAATATCATTAGGAACAGAATTTGGTGCAACTATTATGGAAAACAGTATGGAAATTCCTCAGAAACTTAAAAATAGAAATATCATTAGGAACAGAATTTGGTGCAACTATTGTGGAAAACAGTATGGAAATTCCTCAGAAACTTAAAAATAGAAATATCGTAGGATCTAGTAATTCCACTGTTGGGTATTTACCCAAAGAAAACAGACATATTAAGTCAACAAAATGTATGCAATTCCTATGTTTATTATAACATCATTTACAACAGCTAAGATAGGGAAGCAATCCAAGTGTCCACTGACAGCTGAATGGATAAAGATGTGGTATAAATATAGAATGGACTATTACTCAGCCATAACAAAGGATGAGACCATGCCTTTGGTAACAACATGGATGAACCTAGAGGGTATTATGCTACATAAAATAATTCAGAGAAAGATAAATACCATATGATTTCATTTATATGTGGAATCTAAAAACCAAACAAATAAACAAAACAGTCATAAATATAGAGAACTAAGTGGTGGCTGCCAGAGGGTAAGGGGCTGGCAGGATGGGTAAAATAGGTCAAAGGGATTAAGAGGTACAAACTTCCAGTTATAAATTAAATAAGTCACAGGGATGAAAAGTACAGCATAGGGAATATATAGTCAATAATATTATAATAATGTTGTATGGTGACAAATGGTAACTACATTTATTATGGTGAGCATAGCATAATGTATAGAATTGTCAAGACACTATGTTGTATACTTGAAACTAATATTATATGTCAACTATACTCAAATAAAATAAAACAAAAATAAAACAATTAAAATAAAATAAAGCATGTTCTCTTTCTGGCACTGTAACCTTCTTCCACCTTTGTCTCATAAATCTTCAGAGGACAAGAAGTTAAAGATTCTTTCTTCAGTAATTGATGACAATAAATGCTTCTGTTGTTATTTTGTATATATCATCAAAACTAAAATGTCGTATTCCAAGGTTAACCTTCCAATCATAGAGTTTGTTAATAAGAACCCAAGTTTACATACAATTCACACACGCTTCTTGAGTAATTTGGGAAACAAAGAAATTCTCAATTCTATAATTATGAAAAGCAAAAGGCAACTGTATCAAACATACACAGAATGTTTATGAAATACTTCAGAGAAAAATAGCTATAGCTATTCCTTGCAGACCTTTTTAAAGCTTAGATGGTTGAGAATGGGTTTCACCAGTGAATCTATCATACATCCTGGAAGACATTTTCATAGTTACACTTAAGATAAACAAAAAGCAAGAGATTTCTTTGGCATACCTGCTTGGTTTGGCTGTGGCCAGCTTGGTGACTTGACAGTGTTGGTGGGTCCTGGAGGCTTGAAGGCGGCAGCAGTTGTGAGACTGGCCACCCCTGGTCTGGTGGAGGCTGGGCTCTCCCTCCTCTCAGGCATGCTCCGTGCTGAAGCTACTGATGTAGCCAACTGCTGAGAAGTCTCCTGGGTGTTGCTAGAAAGAAAATAAGGAAACATTTTTGGTAAAGTGGTAGCAAACTAACTTAGCAACGATCCTTTCTTTTCTCAATCTATTAAATCTGTAAGGAAAACAAAAATATTAATTAACCAATATTTTAAAAAAGAAAAACTCGAAAACTACAACTGAGGGACTGTCTCTCTTTGAAATGAACAAACAAAAACAAAAAAAGCGAAGAAGTCAGATTACATTTATTCAGTACTTTGGAAATTTTCTTTTCTTTTTTTAGATTTTATTTATTCATTTAAGAGAGAGAATGAGAGAGCACGAGATGGGGGAGGGTCAGAGGGAGAAACAGACTCCCCGCTCAGCAGGGAGCCTGATGCAGGACTTGATCCCGAGATTCCAGAATCATGACCTGAGCCTAAGGCAGTTGCTTAACCAACTGAGTCACCCAGGCACCCTGGAAATTTTCTTTAAAAGGTCTATCATGAGAAATTAGGCAACTGAAACACTGTTACAGCTAATCCTTTCAAATAATAAGCTAATTTCCTCTTCCTATTCTTCTCTATCTCAATATTTCAGAAAATCACCTACATTAAAACAACTAATGATTAGAGAATTCCTGATAATCTCTATGAAATAGCACAGATTTTTTCCCCTTCTTTCTCGCATTCTTCTGGTATTTTATGAACTAAGTTCCCCCGACATCTTACCACTCTTTTTACTCAATACTCAGTCACTCATTCATTGAACAAATATTTAAGCACCTACTATATGCCAGACATTGTGCTATGCACTGGCCACAGAATGGTAAACAATACATCCTGGAAGAGACAACATCCCCAGCTTACCAGACATCCAGTGTTCTGTATTCACAATAGAGGAAAACAAGAGACAAGACGGCCATTGTCCTCACTCAATCAGAGTTACTTTAGTTGCTTAACAGGAGGCCTTATCTGTGCTGGTTCCAGTTTGATTTAGAAGATCATATGGCTTTTTATTACCCAGTCATTTGTTATTTATAATTTTATGTTGTCATTTCCAAAAAAATAATTTTAGGTAGCTCAAATTATAAAATATGTACTTTGAAATGATTTAATACTATAGAAGTTTCTCTCAGGTGAAGTATAATAATAATTATTATAACAACAACAAGAAGAATACATCCTACTAACTTCTGAACAGAAATCAAAGGTACTGTTTGCTTAAATAATTCCATGCATAGAAATTCAAGTCCTTCAATAACTGAAAATAACAGCTGGAGGAGTAGATCAATAAAGACAGAATACTAATTAATGACCAGTAAAATAAATGTCCCTTAATTATACTGTTTAGGTTGAGATTATTTCAATGAAAAGAGATTTCAAATTCAATCATGTCCTAAGAATACCTAATTTCTCCAATGCTCTTGAATCTGGGATGAACACCTAACAAAGGCGGCCTGAGGTTGCCTAGTCTTAGGAAGGCCTGCTTGCAAGGCTGGCCTCTACCTGGCATTTGAGAACTTGGCTGATAAAAAGTTCCCTAAAGTCATATAAAACTTTCTCTAAAATGTAAGAGTAGCTCATTGTGCCTAAGCTATATAAACAAGGTGATTTATGCTAAATACCTACTTTCCTTCTGGGAGTCTGGACTTACGGTATGAACCAGGCACAGCATGACAACATAAGAAGCCCCAATAAAAAACCTTAAATACTTAGTATCTAATGAGCTTCTCTGGTAGACAACACTTTGCATGTTTTATCACAACTCACTGTTGTAAGAATCAACATATCCTATGCGACTTCACTGAGAAAGTACTTTTGGAAACTTGAGCCTCTATTCTTCTGGACTTGATCCCTGTACCCTCTCCCTTGGTGATTTTGCTTTGTATTCTCACACTATAATAAATCTTAGCCATGAGTACAACTATATACCCAGTTCTATAAGTCCTCTAGTGAGCCGGTGGTCCTAGAGCACCTCTGACACTAAATAGTTTTGAAAAATCATACTAGAGTTTTTTTAACTTTCTTGAAATATTGTTCCTTATTATTGTTCCCTCAAATTCAAGTATAACAGGGCCATCACCTTCTTTTATCATTTCTAATCAGTTTCATGAAAAACTAAAGTCCACTTGAGATGTTAAAACATATCATACGATGAAAAATTTAAGCACTTTACTAATTGTTATAAATAAAAAGTAAAAGACTACTTAATGGCAATGCTAAACATAATTATCAATAAAGATGACACAATAAATAATATTAATGGAAATAGAGTTTAAGCTTTATATTAGAATTTTTATGAGTAACTTTTAAAAGCTTTGTGATGAACTAATTATTTTACCTCTCTGAGTCTCAATAACATAAACTTTAAATGGGGATAATACTTTGCTCATAAGAGTTCCATGAGACTTAAGTAAGATAATTATGTACAAAATACTTAGCATACTCTAAGGCACAGAATATGAGCTTAAACATATGAAAAGAATAATTAATATACTCAAATAATAAAAGACTTATTTTCAACATTCTTATATATAACAAATACATGATTTTTTAAAATAATACAGAAGTACAGGTCATTTTAATTCTAAGGTTAATTCTAGGGTTCATGTGGATTGGAAAAAAAATAACTAAGAATCTATATAGTCAGAGTTCTAAGAAGAAAATTTATGACCAAGCAATACTAGAAGTTACAGATGAAAGAAAAATATAATTTGGAAGTAACAAAACCTAAATCATCATTTAATGTTTAATAACCTGAATAAGTTAAAATTTAACTTCAGGAGAGCAGCCAGACAGACTTACTTAAAAGAAAGTGACCAGAATGATAGAAAATTAATGCCAAGTCTAGTCAGTTTTGGTTGAAGGAACTGGTAACATTGACTTAGGGTATGAAAAAAACTCAGGAGAAGCATTAAAGCAATCCTCAAATACATGACATGTGGATTCACTTTATATGGCTACATTCTGTTTGCCTAATGTAGTGTCAAACCTATGGTGAGACAAATTTGGTTCAATAAAAGCAGGTACTTCCTAATATGAAAAATTGTCCAAAGGAAGTATTGTTTCCTAACAATACCTTTAGTGAGAGGCCTGATTCCAGAAGCTATTCAAACAGAGGAAGGAGAGGCTGCAGACTGGATTTAACCATTAGAGGGTGGAGGGCTAAGTTATAAGTTACACTTCAGCATGACATTCAAAGCCTTCTAAGATATAGCTACAATCTATCTGTCCAATCATTATCTCCTGCCACTTCGTGATACAAATTATGTGCTGGCCACGCCTCCTCTCTGTCCATAATTCTCCATTGTTTCCAGGCTCTACATAGAAGGCACCTCCCCACTCTCCCTCTGCACACATCCAAGTACCATGTATAGTTAACGATAGTAGTAAAAAATATCTATCACGTACTGTGTACCATACTAAACAATATATTTTATTTAATCAATCTTCTAGAAGTAGAGACACTCCTTCCTTCAGTTCATGACACAAATTAACTACATCACATATAGTTACATTTCCATTTGTAATAGCCAGGATTTAAAAAAAATAACAATAACTTCTTTATGTATCTTGTCTCCTGTACTACATTATAAATTGAGACTGAGGACTTTACTGTGACTTTGGGTAGGTTACTTGAAGTTGATAACATTTCTTCATCTGTAAAATCAGATGAAAATACTATTTTTATTGCAAGGTTATTGTTAGGATTAAATGAAACACAGTGAGATAATACATGTAATACAAGCAAAGTACTTGGCTCTATGCTAAGCACAGAGATAAAAAAAATATTGAAAATCTGTCCACAGAGCCTTGAAAGGTCCCACGTTCTCCCAAACAATATAGAGTCTCTTCTTACACTTCAATTTTTACCTATACATATGAACATTTTATTGTATCCTTTATACAGTCTTTATGTATTCTCTCCCAAAAGGCCTAAGATGTTTAAATCTTAAACAGTACTCTTTAGATACAAAGTGTGTGCAGTAGATTATAAAGACCTTATAAAATTCTAAATTATTAGCAAGAAAGTTGTTCCATTTATATTTAAATTCAGGACTGGATAAGCAGAGTTTAACATTCTCAGGAGAAATAAATCTCTATTTACTAATAATATATTTAATGTAGGAATGGAAGAATATTAGGTTTTATGGAGACAATCATATATCTAAATATATAATGCCTAGGTCTCTAAAAGAGCTAACATCTTTTTGCCTAATTTTTAGTATTAGCTACTATTTAAAGAAAATACATAAACAACAGAGATCATGTACTAAAGATTTAAGAATTAATAAAGTCATTGGCTATATTATCTTATATTTGAGAATAAAATGTTGTAATAATCACTAATGGCAAAAATATTTTTAATTAATGACTAATTTACTAATGTAGCATGGCATGATTATTTAAATTGGTATCTTATTTCTGAAATCATGCCTCATATATTTTTTCTAAATTTAAAATTTAAAAGGTCTCCTCATGAAACCCAGCGTTCCTGCTTTCCAGAATGCCAACTCGCTTATTACCCTGCCGAAAATCATTTCCATTTCCCAAATACCAAAAAATATATTTAGTTTGTGCCTATTGCTGTTAATAAAAAGTGGTGATAATGGCTACTAATACCTGTTCTATAAGGGGGTCCATAGATAGCATCAATCAGTCCATAACTGCATGCACACTTTTTTTTAAACAAGAAATTTATTTAAACAACAAAATGTTTGATTTGAAGGGAAAACTTGATTCATTTCTTTCAGAGTAATTTATCTCTACTTAAAGACAGATTGCTCCGCGTGTAAGGGTTATGTACAAAAATGTTATAAAATTGTCCTTGGTTTCACAACGATAAATGAAAAACATTAGAATTCTCCAATCAAGCAAGGTTTGCAAGAATTTTAATGTTGCTCTTTTTTTTATTAAACAGCAAGTGAAAAGTAACTTACTAGAATATAAAGATAAGAGCTGAATGAATATGCCACTAATGGAGATGCGGTATTCTCACACAACTGATATTTTTCTCCATCCTGTCTCCATTTTTCCCTATCCCATCTCCATTTGATATCCACCGAAACATACCACTGGCCATTTAGTTTTTAAAAAATGCAATAGGTACTTTTCTGGAGAGATGTGAGCATTCCATTAGGTCCTTAAAGGGATTTTTTATTCCAAGTGTGGTCAGTAACCTGTCTCTGTATTGACTTAGCCTGGATGATGAAAGATTTCTGCTCAATTAACACTCACAATTCCACAAATGTAAAATAATGTCGAATGTCTTTTTTTCTTAAAGAAAAATGTACAATGATCTCTCTCTCTCCGTTTAAACATCTCCCTTAGAAGTTACTCAGAATTATAATTAAGTGTATTGAAAACCTCCATGACAATGCATAGAATACAAACACATAATCAGTAGATAGCCTATGTTATATTAGGCTTTTACTAATTATAGCCATAGTTGTACACTCTGCCATTAATTTTATGTTCCATTGGAGATGATTTTAAAGTTATTTCATTAAGATTATAACCTTTCACGAACACTTGGGATATTTTTATTTTTTATATTATGCCTAATAATTTTTGGCATAATCATTAAGTTTAGGAGAAAAATTAATTTTGTGTTTCAGAATTTCCCAGATATAGTGAAAATTAAGTTGTCTGCCCAAGTAAAACCCTCATATTTAAGAACTATAAGACAGTAGTAGCCAATCAAAATGAATTATTTTATTATTCTTTTTCCTTTTTTCAAAAGATATAAAGGTATGTCTTACTAAACATTTCACTATTCTAGTATAGCTACCATCCATGCAATGAAATGGTTATACTGTAATTTATTTATTTTTTTTTTAAAGATTTTTTATTTATTCGTCAGAGAGAGAGCACAAGCAGGCAGAGTGGCAGGCAGAGGCAGAGGGAGAAGCATGCTTCCTGCCGAGCAAGGAGCCCAATGCGGCACTCGATCCCAGGACCCTGGGATCATGACCTGAGCTGAAGGCAGCCGCTTAACCAACTGAGCCACCCAGGCGTCCCTATACTGTAATTTAAATACTTGCACAATTACTCATTATTTCATACTAAACATCAAGTGTGCCAATAAAAGATGCCACAAAAGGTTAAAAGGGGAGTTAATGATCATTTAAAATAACATGATTGTCCATTAGCATTGCACTGAATTTACAGTTAATTTAAAACTGAACACAAATCCATTCTAGGACTTAAGCATCTGGCTGGTTAATATAGTGGTTAGGTGTTACAGAAAGCAGTGTCTTTTACAGCAAACCACCACTGAGGTATCTACTCCACAGTACCTTATTTTCTTAACATGGATAGAGCCAGTTGACTTCCTTGAGGACTGGTGGTACGAAAAAGCTACAGGCTTAGAAACAGGGCTGATGCAAAGTGCATCCAGGAGTGAGTGATATTTATCAGGACTGGAGAGCCTGGTGAGCATTTAGAAAGAGTTTTAAGTTGAAAAAAATCACACGAACAGCAGCAGAAAGTGGTTTTTATAGTCTATGATCTGAAACATTTCCAGAAAGAGATAGAGACAGACATTTTACAGACAGGCAGAAAGAACAAAGCAGTAGAAAGAGGATGAAAAGAAGGTCTGAGTACTCTATTATTTTACTCATTAATATAGAATTGACTAAATTTTCACCAAAACTGGCCAAGACAATCTTTTAGAAAGCATATAAAGCTTTATAAAGACTACTAGAAATTATGTAAAAATAAAATCACACAAAAATAAAAAATTATTATTGTCTTTTGGGGGAGGAGGAGTGCATTTAGATTTGAGATCACCTTTAAATACAATCGGTTTGTGAGAGAAAAGAATATCAATAAGAACTTGAAATATCTACTGATAGTTGATTCTGTTCCAGATATAAAAACTAAAAATTATAAAAGCCCAAACTCAATAAGCACACAACATGCAATCATCCATGCAACTGAAAAGTATCATAGATAAATGGTAGTCATAGAAATAGATGAAAGGATGATTTAAAGAAAAACCAGTAATAAACATTGTGGGATATATCTGCAACCTAGGTAAAATGTCCACAACACAACCAAGATCTCATATAGAGCTGTGACTGTTTCAAATGGTTATGCATACTTTGAGGGGACTTATAAGACACTGAAAAGTGTTGGAATCACACAAGACACACATTGTACATATAGCTCTACCTGGTTTTTGCAGCAAGAACAGCAGACACAGTAGCAGCTGCATTGCTAAGAACTGCAGCACTATATCTAGCAGGAGAAGAGAAGGTAGAAAAGTTTCGAAAACCTTCCAAAGACTTTGTCACCACATTTCTTGTGGAGCTGCTTAAATTGATACATAGGGAAAGAAAAAAAAAGAGGAGAGGAACAAAAAAGAAAAGTGAGAAAATGTAGCATAATAAAGATAAGATAGTAACTATCTTAGATTAATATTTAGACATTAAAAGGTATGATACAGAAATGTAATAAGAGTACAGGTCATTTATTTACCGTTGCTATGATTTCTCTCAGAAATTAAAATTTGATATATAATCCTCCATAAAACTGATTTTTGAGATACAAGTGCTTTTGGATGTATTTAACTTCAGTCTCTAATCCTATTTAAAGTTAAATCAATATCATATAACACACATGTGAAGATTGATTTGTCAGCATCTAAGTAGAAAATAAATCTAAACATGAAGTCTGAATTTCCATAATCAGAGAAAGGAAGCTTATGTCGATTTTTCTAAAAAGACTCTACATAAAGACCTTTACCTTAGAGATGATATACACCCAGAGCCTGACATTTTAACGAGACTTGTGGTTTCAGGAGAAGCAGGTACAACCGACTGCCTATTCAGAAGCAGCAATACATATTAAAAGGAACAAGAAATGACTTTAAAATATTGAGAATAAACCTACTTGGGGAAGGAAAGCACCTTTGTAAAATAAACAGTAGTTAAAGTGAATACGACTAAAACATCACCCTCTCTGCTGATGTTCTACACTTCTATTTTTAGTTAGCTCTGTAAAGACTCAAAAATGCTGGTATGAAATTCCATTTTCAGAACTCTTATGACTTAAAATAATAAATATTTTCCTTTCATCTTTTAGAAAAGGTCAAACACCTGGACAGAAAAGAACATTCCATCATTAGGACCGTAATGATTTTCAAGTTAGTTATAAACTTGAAATTGAGAAATTTTTTTTATTAAGTTGAAAGAAAGTCTAAAATGCACAGCATGAAATCTATAGTCTCTCCTCATTTATGCATGCAAGTTATTAATGAATATCCTCACCATTCTATGACCACTTTTTTCACAAGTTGTGACAGTGACCACCTCCAACACAAAGTAATTATGTGCCAAACTCAACCCAGGTTAATGAGAGTTTAGATGTCTGAAACTGTGCGTAGGGGCATAAGTCTTTTCTCCTTCTCAGAAGAATTTGATAATCCATTATTCCTAGTTCCACTGGCTATAACGTTGTAAGCCATTAGAAAGCATTTTAAAGAAACAGTGGCAAGCCATTTTTTAAAATTATACAGAATTAAGTATTGCTTTTCTGCAAGCCTATAATTGAATTGAACTGTATGGCTATGTTTTAGCAACTGTTGTGAATGGCTAGAAAAGAAAGAATGGGTCTGGAAAGAGAAAAGAAAGATGCTATCAGCGGCAGAGCAGGGTAATATGAGTGTCATGCAATGTGGAACAAAAAGTTACCAAGTGATTCAACTTTGAATTCCTCAATCACTCTGCATTTCTCAAAGTAATGGCTACTATTTGGGGGAAGTGATGGTGAATAACAGCTAGAAACTTAAGTCTATAAAAAAGTCAGCTAAAAAAAAAAGGTAGCTAAAAAATAAATCAGTTAAATTGTCTTTCTCCTGTAAAAAGGAAATTGTAATGTATGTCTTTCCTTGTATTGTATCACAAATAATAATATAAAAGCACTTAGTATCAGCAGAGACCTGTGAAATCTTCTAAATAACCTGAATACCTTTTGAATATGTGTAGGCACTTGGAACATATGATCTCTATCACTCCTTTTCTAGCGGTGAATGCTCTAACTCAGTAAAGCGGACTTACAACAAACTCAAGAAAGTTGACTTTCCAAATCATAGTGAATAAATAGAAGGCATAGATTTCCTGACTCTATATTAGAATTTTGAATCTGAACAAAAAAGACAGATATAAAAGCAGTGTAAAGCGGTGTTCCACAGCTGAGTGCCAAAGTTTCTTGCCTATATATTAATGATGTCAGTTCTGTAATCTACGATCACTTGTTCCTTTTTAAGTCAAACAGTTTTAGTATTTAATTTCACCACCAGCATTAAAATTTCAACATACCACGAGGGAAAAAACTCTACCTAGAATACGTGGTTACTTTAGAAAGTGTGGCTACTTGGCTACCAATGTGTAAAACCTGAGCAGTTGCAGGTGGGTGAGGTCCACTCTGAGGTAGGTCTTCCAGAGAACTGTCAAACCTAAGTTTTCAAAAGCAAAATAAACAAGGCAAAGGAAATATTAATGAAAAATACAGACATTTATCATCTATACTACCTTTTAAGTACACACTGGTTCCTTTTGGGGAATACTCTAGTTTTTTGTTTTTTTTTTTAACTTCATATATCTGCAATAAGGTTAAAACCGAAACCAACACCTTCACCACCACCAAATATAGCTCTTCCCTCCCCCAATTTTTTTTAACATGGCTACCTTTATGTGAGGGAAGAAAGGCGGATGGGAATTCTCACACACAGAGTCCCAATACAAAAGACTATGTATTTTGCATGCTTCGGGGAAGTTAGGCTCCAAGAAATTAATTCAGTTGCCAAATATCATATACCTAGTAAGAGTCAGATGGAATTTGAACAAGGCCTGTCTGTACTATTTCCACTACATAACGCTTTCCAGCATCTTGTGGGGTAACTGCCTGAATAGTGCACTGCAAGAAAGCACTAAAAACCTCCTTTCAAGTCAGAATGCTGTGTTCGTAGATCTGAAATAATATGGATGTTGTTT
This sequence comes from Potos flavus, assembly GCA_028534135.1. Taxonomy (NCBI): domain Eukaryota; kingdom Metazoa; phylum Chordata; class Mammalia; order Carnivora; family Procyonidae; genus Potos; species Potos flavus. The sequence goes on from CM052899.1 coordinate 108,479,680, forward strand.
ATCTAGATGTAAACAAAGTAGTTTATCCAGTCCCACAACAAATGTTTGCATGCAACTGTGTTGCTTCACTTTTTACTTTGTTTTTCTGATGTTTGTACCATTTTTTTCTTCTGAATGCCAGAATTAAATTTTAGAACCATCACTAGGTAAAAAAAAGGATGAAAAATTCAGTGTGAGGTATGAAAAAAGAAAGCACCAGGTATAATATTTTGGGAACAAAAAATAAATAGGAGAAATACAAAATTGCCCATTGTTTAAAAAAAAGCTGTGGATTAAAAAAATAGAATATATCAGTCATGTTATACTGATTTTCAGAATAGAAAATGTAACACTAAGATAAAGAAATAGAAAAGGAAAGGTTATATTCCCATTTTTTTAATTTAGCACTGGTCATATCTTTACCACAGAGTGTTGGAAAAAAAAAAAAAGGTAGACAACTTAAGAAAAATGTCATGTTAGAATTAAGATATTATTTAAGAGACAGAGTAGAAAATGTTAAAAGAATAAGAACTGTAAGTCCTATAACAGGGGTCAGCAAACCACTATCAGGCCAAATTTAGCCCACCACTTGGGTTTTATATGGCCGATGAACTAAGAGTGGTTTTAAATGTTTTTTTTTTTTATATGAAAAGAATATATTTCATGACACATGAAAATTATATGAAATTCAAATTTCGGCCACAAAGTTGCAATAAACTTTAAATAAAGTTTAATGGAACCCAGCCAGGTTCCTTCATTTACATATGTCTACGGCTATTTTCACACTACACACAGAGGTCAGTAGTTGTGACAGGCCATATGGCTCACAAAACCTAACATATTTACTATCTGGATCTTTACAAAAAAAGTTTGCTGACCCCTGTCTAGAGAAAAACCTCTCTACAGAGCTACCAGAGTTCACTTTTGACAATACAAATCTGATCCTGTCTGCTGCTGAGACTTTCAGCACTGCTTTAGAGATAACTGTGGTCCTGGGCTCCCTATTCTCTAGCTTTATCTTACAGAGCTCTTCCTTCTTTCTCTCTGGCTTGCTCCAGTTCAACTGGTTTTCCATCTCTTTCTGAAATAGGCCAACCTCCTTCCCATCTCAAGACCTCTGCATAGCCTGCTACTTCTCACTTTTTATGCCTACCTCTCTACCATATCTTCACTGGGCTAATTCCTAAGTGTCCTTCAGTCCTCAGTTTAAATGTCACCTCCTCAGGGAGGTCTCTGCAACTCCTCACATCACCTTAGGCTGCCCATGTCATATGCTTTCAAAGTACCCTGTACCTTTTCTTCACAGAACTTATTTGTTATTAATGTAATCATATAGTTTGTGTGGTGATTTGTTTAATTCTGGACTCCCTCACTAAGTTAGAAGCTCCTTGAGGTCAGGGACCATAATGTTTAATGGTACAAATGAAGTGTAACAAAGTACTTACCACAAAATAAACAATAAACATTTGTTGAATGAATGCATGAATGAAACTTATTGTTTTCTTTTTTTTTTGAAACTTATTGTTTTCAAACACAGAAGTCACTCACAATACACATATATTTCTTAGAAAATATTTGTACCTTCTAGAGAGTGGAGACTGTCTAGCAGTTCTGGTTAAAAAGGTACTATATTACCACCTAAGCAAGAAGGGGCACATGATCAATCTCTAAGAAATTACTAGACCTCCAAAAATACCTCTAAAAATGTCCTTTACAACATAAAGAATTATCAATATTCTAGAAAAAGAAAATATAGTTATAAAGCATTATCAATGTTTACATATCAATATATAACGAGAACAGGTAAGAAAAGGGAGTAAGCTGGAGTTCAGTCTTCCAATAATACCTCCATGCACTATGTTGATTGGAAAAATGAGTGCTACTTGAGAATAAAGTTCACACAACTCATGAAATACCTTCTAAAGCCAGATTTCCAAGTTTCCAAACAGATGCACTTGGCAGGTTTCTCATGTCTTACATACACTCGTTGCCTATCCCTTTGCTTAGCCAACCTCTAAAAATACCAGACCTAAGAAAATCCTAAACTACCTCATTTAATATGGAACAGACATCAATATCTACTCTAATTCTGTCATTCTCTAATATTTATTCCTTTTAGGATTGGAAGAAGCTCTAATTAATAGCACCTCTATAGCAGTCAAACTCTCTGCTTTGTGTGTTACTTAAGTGAGTTTTCATTTCTTACCAGAGAGAGGTATGAAGACTTTATCCTTCCCAGATATGTCTGGAGAGCTGAGCTTGCAGCCCTTTGGCCTGCTTTTCTCAGGAAAAATGAACAAAGAGCTATTTGTGCATTATCTTTCTCGGCAATTGTGTCTTTCCATGCTTTCCAATGGGGACCCATGCTAGCAATCTGTCCAGGCAAAGCAGGCATGAGGTTGCTCATCTTATCAATTTACCGTCCTGCAGGAACAGGGAATGGAACTCTCTTTCTATGCCCCAGGACTGACAACTGTCAAAAAGCAAGATCCTTATGCTATGGACTTCATCTCCTCCCTTTTTCTCAGGTCCCTCAACTGACATCTTTGCATTTTCTGTTCTCTTCACTGCATGCTTTTGAATGAGTCCCCATTCAAAAATACTGTAGTATAGCTTCTCTAAAAAAAAAAAAAAAAAAAAAACAAAACGAAAAAAAAAACCACCCCAAAATACCAGCAACAAAACTGCCTTCTCCTTCTATTTCCCTATCCCCATTAACAGCCAAGGGGAATAATAGTTTTACTCTAGAAGCACTGTTTCCATTTCCTCATCTGCCTAACACTCTTCAACCAGCTCAAGTGGGCCTCATCTTCCAGCCCTGATAAAACCATATTCATGCTGAGGTCACTAATGATCTCTTCGTGGCTAAATTCAATTGACAATTTGCATTCCTCATTTTCTTTTTATTGTGGTAAAAAACACAACATAACACTTACTATCTTAACCATTTTTAAGTGTATATAGTTCAGTAGTATTAAGTATACTCATTGTTGTGAAACAGACCTCCAGAACTTTTTTATCTTGCAAATCTTAAACTACACCCATTCAGCAACTCCTCTCTTTCCCCAACAGCCACCCTCTGGTGACCACCATTCTACTTTCTGTCCCATCAATTTTACTTCTTTAATACCTCATATAGGTGGAATCGTACAGTTTATCTTTTTGAGTGCATTCCTCATTCTACTTAGTCTTGGTGTAAGACCCAGTTGACCACTCCTCTTCTGTCTTCTGTGCCTTAATCCTACACGCTTGCCTGTTTTTAGTACTATTTTACTGGCTATCCCTGATTGCAGGGTATGGAAGTTCTCCATCAGTAAGATAATTTCATATATGCTAATCTGGGTCATTCATTTTGGAGTTCTATGTAAACTATGTAATAAGAATAAATTTGTCACAAAGGCTAACCTTTAAAATATGTGAAAAAGAATGTAGAAACTTTATTTTGAAGCATAAAAACTTAAAATTTACAACTAAAAATTTCAATGCCTCCTCACTCTCTTTATAAATATCACAAAATAACCAAATAGAGTGACTGACTTATTACATCCCCACATGGCGAGGAGAGAAATTCAGTACCTTAAAATATGTATTTTATACCAGGTAAAAGAGGAAAATGACAACTGTCCTTTGTATTTTCACTCTTCCACAAAGCAAACATTCACACAATAATACTGCTCAGCAGAAAATGGAATATACAAGGATCACACCTGATTTCTGTACTTTCAGCGTTCACTGGCACAGCAAAGCTATTTATTTTAGACAAGGAAACTGCTAGTTGTCTGGAAAATGGAGTATCTTCCACTGGCTTACCAACAATAAAAATGGTGAGTGTGTTCATTCGTAACTAGGATTTCCCTTCTGGAAAATTAAATCAACTAAATTTCAGCTGGAAATTTCTGGCACTCTTAATCACAGGCCAAATTTATTAATTGATTTCAATAGACTTTGTTTTTATAGCAGCCTAAAAACATTATTTAAGCCTGCTAATTCTACATTACAGATGGCACCTTACAGAGAACTTAAAAATCAGCAAGTAGGGGCATCCTTGCCTTTTACACATGGGGAAGCAGAAAGGACTGAATGTTAGATGTAAAAAGAAGATTATGAAGTAAATGATCAAACATGAAAATACCACCCAAAGTGAGATTCGCTTTTTTGTGAGAGCAAAGATAAAGGCTGACTCAGATTATTTTTCTTGGAGGTTTCCACTTTACTGAAGCCAGGAAAAGAGGGAAAGAATAAGGGAGATCTCTGAAGCAAATGGAACTTAATTATTTGTGTTGGGGGATGAGTTTTGCTCTTTTTTTTTTTTTTAAAGATCTTATTTATTTATTTGAGAGAGAGAGAGAGAGAGAGAGAATATGAGAGAGGAGAAGGTCAGAGGGAGAAGCAGACTCCCCATGGAGCTGGGAGCCCGATGCGGGACTCGATCCCGGGACTCCGGGATCATGACCTGAGCCGAAGGCAGTCGCTTAACCAACTGAGCCACCCAGGCGCCCTGAGTTTGCTCTTTATCGATACCCATATATTCCATTTTATTCACACCTTTCAAATTCTGCTTTAACTCTCATATATTTCTCTATTGTTGCTTTCCCTAATGGGCTATTATTGAATAATGCCCTGTCTTAACATTATGTGAACTCCTTAGGTCAGTTAACTCTACAGTATTCCTTTATCCTTTTAGAGAAATTTTTCTTTTTATTTATTTGAGACAAAGGGAGAGAGCACGAGTGGGTAGAAGGGCAGAGGGAGACACAGACTCCCCACTGAGCAGGGAGCCCAAATTAGGGCTCAATTCCAGGAGCCCCTGGAGATCATGACCTCAGCCCAAGGCAGACGGGTAACCAACTCAGCCATCCAAGCGCCCCTAGAGAAATGTTCTTACAGGATCTCAAGATAAGATAGGTAAAGATTGAGTGCATATTATACTACATTCTAAAAACCCAATATAATATAAAGATTTTAAGGGGTAATGCCAACTTTAAAATCACTTGGAACAATCCCCTGATAAAAAGCCTACATCCCTCAGTAACAGTAAGGTACTAACCACTAACCATAGCCCCTCTCACTCTGCATCATCAATTTCTTCTTGATCACTCCTATTATTGATTTCAACTAGCTAGAAACAGCTTCCCTTATGGGGCAGAAACCTGCCATTTTGTAGTATTAATGTAATCCTAATATTATAAAAAGAATTTATAAATGATAAAGGTATTATTTCAGATTTAGAATAAAAGATATATTATTTAATAAATAGCACTGCATCAATCTGTTACCTGTTTGAAAATATACATGAATCTGTCTGAATGCCTATGCAACAGCCACACATCATGAGTCCTTGGAGAAGCCAGGTGTCTTGAGAATGCCACCAAAGCACTTTACGGTCCAGTGAGTATCCCACTAGCATTAGAGAACAAAAGCTAGGGGTCATATACTCTCTAGCTAAATCCTTTGGATCATACGTCCTGAACTCTCCCATTAATCACTGCATTCACTCATTCATTCAACGATGACATCTAGATTCCACTTCATGCCAGGCATCCTCACGTATTCTACTGCCCACTTTAATTTCCTGCCCTTGTGGAGCTTACATTCTCCTGCCCACTTTCCTCTCCTCTAACAGACCATGAGGATCAATCCCATCATACTCTCCATCCATTTACCTGCCACAATCAGAAGTGCAAACCCCTCGGGTCATCCATCATCTCCTGGATTCTTGCATCTTTACTGTTTTATGTATCTCCTAATCTGATCAAATTCCCATCCCTCTCAACTCTCCCAAATTCTGTGTTATTCCACTGTACCCTCTATTGTTCTGTGCAGTCCCTTCAAAAAGAGGTTCCTTTTCTCTCACATTGTACGTTTATAAACTTGGAGATGGAGATAATGCCTTCCTCAATATTGTTTCTAACTTCAGTCATATTAGATCCTCCAAAATCCCGAATCCCTCAAGGCTCATTTCATCAGATTATACACTCACTAGCTACTCATCTCATTTTCCTGCTTCTACCTCACCCACTATTTGCCTCAGGCCTTGACTCACTGTCTCCCTCTTTACCCATTTCAACAATCATTCTTGATGACTTCAGTGCTGTCATGTTGAATCACTGAATAACCTGACTGCTAAATTCTTTGACTTCCTCACTTCAATGATAATTCCTCCAAGGCTAATAAGTCTTAGGCCTGGAAAATCTCAGCCATGCACTTCAAAATTCTTAACTTTTACTTTTTCATAAATAAGAATAATACCTCTAAAATCTGAATGTTAAGCACCTCCTTTTTTTTGTAATTCACTCACCCCTCTACATTGTGACTCTATTAGCTTTTTTACTGAACTGAACTGACCTTTTCCAATTTCACTGACTCTTACCAACTCAATTAATTCTTACCAAATTCACTGATTCTTAGATTTCATTATGAATCAACCCCTGCCCCCTCCATTGTCAGCACTCCCTCTAAAATACAAACCCATCCAATTCCTTTCCTCTCCATTAGTACCTCCTTGGCCTAACTTCATATCATCTCTTGCTTGAACTAAGGGAATATACATAATTAGTCTCCTGTTCTAATTATTTCTCCCTCACAATCAATTTTACATAGTATTCAGAGGGATCTTTTAAAAATATACATCAGGTATTACTCCCATGATTAAAATCCTATACTGGGCTTTCCACTTAATTGGGATAAGAATCTAAATCCCTTAACACAACTTACAAGGCAAAAAATGATCTGGCTCCTGACTACTTCAATCTCTTATCACTCTCTCCTTTATTTACTATGCTCTAGTAATAGTAGACTTCTTTCAGATCCTTAAACACACCAATCTGAATCCTATCTCAGGGCCTTTGCACTTGCTGTTCCTTCTGCCTAGAGCCTATCTTCTGTATATGTGCATGGTTAACTCCTTCAGATCATTCATGTTTCAACTCACACGTCTTCTTTTTCCCTAACTAGTGTCTAATGACTTCATTCCTCCCCTCCCCTCATTATACTCATATTGTCCTATATTATTTCTTTATAGAATAACATCATTAACATAACACTATATTATTTGCTTTTTTATTTCATGTCTGCTCCACTAGACTATAAATCCATGACAGAACCTTGCCTCTGTTATAAACCAAGCATCTACAACAGTGAGTAGCACACAAGAAGTACTTCATAAGCACTTGCTGGATTTATTTATTATATGTATATATAATAAACATCAGCAGGGATCACTAAAGTCTGAGACTAAGGGAGAATGTTTGGGGAAGAAGAAGACATAGCTGTGGATTTAGGTCAAGGAACTAGCCCCTATTATCAGCTGAAATCACTCACTCATATAAATGCTTCTGACCCAGAAGGCTTAATTGTCCCATGATTTTTCAATTGATTTTCTTGGGATTACCTACATAACTGTCAGACATTAATGCTAAGGATTAATCATAATATGCCAGGTGAGATTTTGTAAGTGTAGAATCGAACTATTGCTTGCCTTATTATTTTAAGAGTCATAGGACATGACTAACTTATATTGGGTTTACTTTTTTCTAAAATTCCTAACTTTTTACATTTGTTTTTGCTAACTTTATCCACCCCTACCACCAAATACGTCCCGGAAGAGAAAAATTATTTGACCCAAACTACACATAACTATATTAAGTTTTTTTTCCTTTTTCCTATTACATTGGGTCCTAGACTCCTAATATATGTTCGAAGGATGATCTGGTTATGGAACATGTGTGCCGTCCCTCCCCACTTCAGGATAGCCACAAATTTAGGAAGCAAGCGGTAGAAGCCCTCATCCAAGTCACTAATTGATCCTTTAAAACAATATCCTTTGTTTAACTCCTTCAGCTTATTAAGAATCTAAAAATTTGATAATCATTGACCTCATTTCATTATTAAATTCAATGGGATCTTAAGAGTCTTTCTTTGATGACTTGTTAAAATTAACATTTCCCCCAATCTACCAAAAACGTGTTGAATTGGGTGTGATTTGTTTCTTGAGAACTTAATTCTGGATCTTGGCAATTCTGTCCTTTTCTCAGTGCTCAGTGGCAAGGCTTTAAAAATGCCTTCTAGATTTTTTTCCAGGTGACCTCAAGTTCAAACTAGTTTACAGTTTAGAAGTTTTTTCTTCTTTGAAACTCAGTACTACATTTACCTGTTCCAAGTCTTCTGTTTTCTTTCCCATTCTCCAGGATTTTTTTTTTTTAATGCATGTAGTGTTACTTACCAAATCTCATCTGTAAGTTCCTTAAATATTGGGTTATAAATCATTGAGAAAAACAGACTACTGGGAACTCATCTAGAATCCCATTCTATCTGGAACTTTAATTCCCTCTGGAATGTAAACTAGCTAACCAGAACTTTTTCAGTATTTATCTCTGGGTTTGGGTGACTTTTGTTTGCTTGTTTATATCTTTTGACAATGAGCATTTGTTAATTTATAGTAACCCCTGACAACATCACTTTTTTACTCTCTTGAATTAATGTCTGGTCATTTTATTTTTCATATTTAAATATTTTTGTGTGTGTGAATGTACATTTTCTTAACATGCATATGGCACTGTTTCAATATCACTGATAAGAGATTCGCTCATTTAATAACAGACACTTGATGCCACTGTAGTAAGCAAAGGATAAATTTGAGTCCACCAAGTTTGTTTAAAACTGTTACTTCTTATTAAAATCTTTCAGAAACTTATTCTCAAATATTTTTTTCTTATGAATTACAAGAATATTGGGACAAAGAATAAAGAATGTGAAAAGACAAAATAAATATGTACCTCTAACCCAAAAATTGCATAGATTTCATCCAGGCTTTAACACACTCTATTCAAAGAAATAAATACAGACTCTTCAGGAATAATTAATTAGGTGCAACTCAGAGATGAACACCTCTCACAAAATTGGACATAGAGGCAGCATTCAACATATACTGTTAATAGTCATAAAAATAGAGAAAAACAAAAGGAGAGACATAGATGGTTGAGCCTGCTTTTAAGATTAATTTGAAAGTTCTTTAAGTTGACTAAGAAATGGAAAACCGAAATGCCTAAATATCCATACCTGTCATATGTTTTATACATTATGTAATACTTTTCTTCAGTTTTCTTTTATAAAATCATACTATCATAATAAATACACCTTCACATAACATAAAGATAGAAAAATTTGGTCTCCTGAAACTTTCAATGTAACTAAAATCTGTAAAATTGAATAGTGACAAAGGATAGAAAATTAAGCCTTCCATCATGGACGAAGACTGCCTATTACCAATGTTCTTCTTTGAGTTGTGACATCTTTTGAAATTAAAAAGTTAATTACAGGAGGAGCCTTCAATAGTAGTGACTTTTTAGTCAAGAAGATAAGTTCCTTTTACTTTCTGGTTTAATTCAATAAAATAATTTCAACGTAATTTACCTCTGTAAGGGTGAAGCAGAAAGAATATATCCGAATAGTATTATAAGAGAAGTGTTGGTAGTCTGATAAAACTTCTAAGGAACTTAATGCATTCAATTCTCTCCAGAATGTAAATAAACCAAAACTTTTTCAGTATTTACCTCTGGATTTGGATGATTTTTGTTTGTTTATATCTTTCAACAATAAGCATATGGACCATGAAAGTCAATTTCTGCTACTACAAATACTGATTTTTATTTTTAAAAAATATTTATAAGTGGTAGTCTTCCCAGATTAATTTGGGAAAAGTAAACAAGTATTTCCATAGTTAAACAGAGTAATGAACAATTTTTGTGTGAAAATACAGAGAGTTGATAGAAACTATGTTACTTGCTTCAATGATTTTAAAGTACTCTTCTCACAAGGAACTGAAGTGTAGTAATTACTTATGTTCAATAGATGGCGATCTTTACATTATACAGTGGTCACTGAACCAGCATTTGCATAGGACAGTAGAATCCACCAGTAGAAAACGAGAAGAGATAAATTACAAATGCTCCACATTTTGCAACAGACAAAAATTAGTGCTTGGTTACATACTCATTTTTTGGACTTATGGACTTCTTTCTAGGTTGACGAGTGTATTCTGCAGTAATTGGTGACAGCTAAGAGATTCTATCTGGCTGTTACTATTTTTATTTTTTAAAACTCGACTCTGTTGTGGAAGCCTTTGTGTTGTGTATTTTTGAACAAATCCACCTGTTCTTACACTTCATAAAAATATATGGGAATATGAGACTAGGGAGTGATCCCTGATTTCTTTGCATGGCTTATGAAGAATAATAGTTTTAGGTAATTTACTCAAATGACATGTGTCTTAAAAAGGATAAACAGGGGCGCCTGGGTGGCTCAGTGGGTTAAGGCCTCTGCCTTTGGCTCAGGTCATGATCTCAGGGTCCTGGGATCGAGCCCCGCGTCGGGCTCTCTGCTCGGCGGGAGCCTGCTTCCCCCCTCTCTCTGCCTGCCTCTCTGCCTACTTGTGATCCCTCTCTCTCTGTCAAATAAATAAATAAAATCTTTAAAAAAAAAAAAAAAGGATAAACAACAGGAGCCCCGTATATTTGTGAAACAGCAATTGAAGGAAGACAGGTCAGCAAACTGTTTCTTCACCAAACTATTTTATGTGGGTTACCGGAACATCTGTGAACTAAAATTATTTTAAAAACCTGCTATAAAAAGAGTATGTTTGGAAATCTTTATGAAATTTCTGCTTTCTAAAGTTTCAGTGAATGTACAAAGATGATAGGTTTCTATTCAAGAAGTAATTTAAGATTTGTTTTGACAGCCTTCAGCTAGAAAGCACGTGGACATTAACTTAGTGCTACAGGACAGCTATATATACATAGAGGATTTTTCCTCCAGTACTGTTTTATTGCTTTGTGTAATGTAACTGGTGACTAGAGTTTGAACTATTTTCCTACCAAAGGGAGATGCAGTTACTCCTCCTTTGAGGAATATTTTAAATCTTTGAAAATTAAAAATCCCTATCATACATTATTCTTACCATAATATCTGAAAAATCAGAACCTATCATTACTTGAACAAGAGAAAATACTGATAAAATATGTTTTGATCATAATTTTATACATCTTTTTGCTAACTAAAATGCTATTTTTTCACTTATTCGTATAAACCTCTGTAAGTATGAAAATTTTAAAACTGCTTATTAAATAAAAATTTTACTTTATAGTAGAAACTGAAAAGATGGTGAGATCAAAAAAATCACCCTTTAATTTAAGATAAATTGTATGCTGCCTAACACAATGATGTATTTTAGGGGTGTGTGTGTGTGTGTGTGTGTGTGTGTGTATATATATATATAAATCTTTCAATGAAATTTCCTTTTTTTTAATTTATTTGAGAGAGAGAACGAGAACAAGCAGGGGGAGGAACAGAGTGAGAAGCCAGCTCCCTGTGAACAGGTAGCCCAAAACCTGGGGATCATGACCTGAGCTGAAGGCAGACTCTTAACTGACTGAACCACCTAGGTGCCCCTCGATGAAATCTCCTATAGCCTCCCATAATTCTCTACTCTGGTAAATCACATATTATTATTAGCTTTCCACTATAAATATGCTGTTAATAATAATAGCTGTTGCTTCTTTTCAGTCAATGTTGCAGACTAGACTCTTAACTTCAAACTTCTTCATTTCCTTAGGAATGAAAAAATTACTTCTACTGGTTTTTCCAATCAGAGTATTAAGCATTTCATATACCCATTTCTAAAATTAGTCAGGTATTGTCATATCACAGAAGTCACTAAGCTATTCATGCTGAAACAGCTCAAAACACAAAGGAAGTAAATTAAGAAATAAATTTTTCATTTAATTTTAGAAAGTGTTTTCCATAACCATTTAACAAACAGATAATGCTAGAGGGAAAGCATGAACACTTTTGCCAGTCAGGTGGCCAATGCACAACAATTCTCCTTTGAAGCAACTTAGGTATGGTTCCACTTTACCTACAGTACAAATATTAATGTCTTGATTTTTATAAAAACATGACTTATATTGAATTTATATTCAATTAAAAGTTATGTTTACCGGGGCACCTGGGTGGCTCAGTGGGTTAAAGCCTCTGCCTTCGGCTCAGGTCATGATCTCAGGGTCCTGGGATCGAGCCCCGCATCGGGCTCTCTGCTCAGCGGGGAGCCTGCTTCCCCCTCTATCTCTCTGCCTGCCTCTCTGCCTACTTGTGATCTCTCTCTCTCTGTCAAATAAATAAATAAAATCTTTAAAAAAAAAAAAAAAGTTATGTTTACCATGCTGTTAAAAATTTCCCTAAAATTTAACAACTGAGAAATTGGAGAAATATGCATTTATATGCAAGTAGAAACCATTAGTTAGGGCACCCGGGTGGCTCAGTGGGTTAAAGCCTGTGCCTCGGCTCAGGTCATGATCTCAGGGTCCTGAGATCGAGTCCCGCATCAGGCTCTCTGCTCAGCAGGGAGCCTGCTTCCCCCTCTCTCTCTGCCTGCCTCTCTGCCTACTTGTGATCTCTCTCTCTCTCTGTCAAATAAATAAATTAAAAATCTTTAAAAAAAAAAAGAAAAAGAAACCATTAGTTAGTAATAACTAGTGCCAAATATGGTAACGATACCAAAACATTTGTGTTCAAAGAGATTATACTCTAGTTAGGGATATAGGGCATGGAGACAAACACCTGTTATCCAAAATAGAAAAAGAGGTACCACAACAGAGATAACAACAATCCTTCTGAGTCCAAGTCAGTGAGTCTACTTAAGAATAACTTTTCCTAGATACTAACCTGTCAAATTGATATTAGTACAGAAAGGCCGCTGATATATATTATGGACTGAATAGTTTCCCCCCAAAATTCATATGTTGAATCCCTAACCCTCCAGTGTGACAGTATTTTGATATAAGACCTACGAGAAGGTAATTCAAGTTAATGAGGTCATAACAGTGAGGCCCTGGTATGAGAAGATTTGTATTTTTACAGAAAGAGGAGACACCAGAGCTCTCTCCTTGTGTGTCCACAGAGGAAAGGCCATGTGAGGACACATCGAGAAGGTGGTCATCTGCAAGCCAGACAGAAAAGACTTACCAGAAATCTACCCACATAGCACCTTGGTCTTGGACTTCTAACTTCTAGAACTATCAGAAAATAAATTTCTGTCATTTAAGTTACCTAGTCTGTGGTATCTAGGTGGAAGCCTGAGCTGTCTAACACAGTATATTTCCAATTTAAGAATTAGTTCACAAGAGATGAATCTACTTTAAATTATATTTTTATATTTTATATTTGTATTACTTATGTATTTATTGTATTTATATATACATTTATATTAAATGCCCTTTATATATTGAATGTATAAAGTTTTACTTACACGGTTACAGTTGCATCCAGAAAGAAATACTGTGCCTGTTAGAATGCCTTTTCCTTCCAATTTATATTATTATACTAAGACTCTTGGCTTCAAAGAGCTCATACTCTAGTTGAAGATTTATGACATATAGACTAAGATCTACAATACAAATTAGGAAAGGAGTGGTAGAAATTATATAGTATATTACTTCAGAAGATTATTGCCACTGTGGAGGGTGGAGGTGGTGCACTGTGGGTGAGTCTGTGTGGTTGGAATTGTAGAGAGGAATAAGAAAATCTTGGAAGAGGGAGGATTTGCCCTCAACCTAGTCATTCTCACTGGCACACCACGGGCATTTGGGGCAGGATCACGCTTCATTCTGCGAAATTATTCAGAGCATTAGAAGATGTTTAGCATCCTTAGCCCCCCACTAGCATCCTCCTGGCCCTGTAAGATCTGTATTCTCCCCCTACACAATTCCAAAGGCTACTCAGCAGCATCTCCCCCAAGAGAAAACAGAAAGTAAACTTTTACAGATGTGAAGAAAACAGCAGATGTGTTCAAATAAAATGTATTAAGTGACTGAGTAAATGGCTAATACAGTTTATTCTAAAATGTTGCATATGGAAAATTATAACATACAAAATCATAGTATTTTGTTAAGTGCTACTTGTCAGCTACAAGAGTTTATTACATTTACTCAGAGTTCATCCTAATTCTCCATTTTTTAAATTAAAAAAATTTTTTTAATTTTTCATTTTTTAAAAAATTTTCCACTTCGAAGCTTTTCATTGATTCATTCACATAGCCTTGACTACATCTGATTTCTAAATTGCTGTACCAACTCATTACTCCCAGAATGCTTCTGATGCAATCAACTAAAAAACATCCTTTACTCAAGGCAAAGAAAAGTAACGTATCCTTTTTTTTGCTTCCATACACCTTGCAGGCTGCACGAAACTCATCTTTCATTTTAATGGTTTCCCTAAATGCTGTTTGTGATCTGGGTTGAAAATTCAAGGAGAAGGGATCAGAAGTGACAGAGAGAGAATGATGGGGAGATGAAGAAATGAGAAGAACCCACACAACTGAGGTCTAAGCTGAGATCTATAAGAGCTAGAATGACCCTCCCAAGTTATCCCTACCTAGGCTGAAATGGTCAGGCTTTTCACTTCAGCCTCATACCCCTCCAGTCAGCTCACGAAGCTGTTGCTTGTGGCTTTGGAGGAAGGGCATCTGCTTGTGGCTTTGGAGGAAGGGCATCTACTACTGAGATGACATGTGAAGGGGCTGACCCCCGAAGGTTATCTGCCCCCTACACACACACACACACACACACACACGCACATACCCCAACAGTGGTATCAAGTCCTCCACTAAGGTGATATCTGGAAGGGCTTCACAGTGTCCACCACTGATTCTAACTTCCTTATTTTAAAGAAGTGGGAAACTCAGGGGCAGAAACTTGTGAGTTACAAATCTGAGTCTCAAACTCAGAGTTTATCATCCCTTGCTTACTATTCTGTAGTAATGACGTCTATTTTGGAAAGAATGAACAAGGAAATATTTACTTGGTTTAAGTAATTTTCTTGAATGGGACAAAGAAAAAGGAATGAGTTCAAACAATTCCTGATATGTTTTTATAGGCAGAACTGAATTGTCAAAGTCATCCCTAAATTATGAATTAAGGCATTTTATGTCTAATTTCTACACATTAGAAGTGTTGTTTTGAATGTCTTTATGTGTGCTTTACAGGGCATTTTGATCCCTACAAATGCATTACCGACATATACTATAATAACGCCTCCTTTTCATAAGTCTTCATTGGGTCTAATGGGAAAAGCATAAAAATGATAACTACGCCCAGAGCAACACTAAGTAGATGAATGTACTTTATTTGATAAAATTACTTTATTTGATAAAATTTTGATAAACCTCCTTAGTTCTTCATTTTTAAATTTTTCTTGAAAGTGGTTAGATATAAGACAACTTACCATTCAAAGTGCTGTGGATAATATGGGGAATATAAGATATAGGTACACATATTACATTTTTATATCATGCTTCCCATCACATACCATATTTTGGCTACACTGTCCTTTCTGTTCTGTGTACTTGCCACACTCCTTTTCACCTCAGGGTTTCCACACTCATTTCTTCCGCCTTGAACAGTGACCCAAAGTCCTCGCATGGCTGACTCTTTTTCCTCTCTCAGGTGATGGCATTAAGGTTATCTCCTCAGAGGTCCACACAACCTAGGTAATCCCTCCATGTCTAGGTCAAATTTCCTTTATACTAACTTATTTATCTCAGATCACCTTGTTTATGTATTTATCTGCTACTCGTTATTTAACCCCTAGTACATATTTGTGCCTGGCATTTAAGTAATTATTTCTTGTGGAAGAATAACTCAGGCAACAAATGAATATTTGTGATTTACAGGGTTTTAAATATGAATCAGAGATGCAAAAAATTATGAAATTTTTCATCTGGGGAAATCAATTCACCCAATTTTTTTAATAAATCTGAATAAAACATGGAAGAGTTACTCTCTATCGTAATATCATAATTTTTATTAAGTAAGTTCTCTACAATATTTTTATCTGAGTCTTTCTAACAGGCATCCTAAAGGGCATATGGTTGTACAAAATGAGTGTTTTTCTGTTTCCATAAATAATATATTTTTCAAGATAATAAAAATATTCACTTTGCAGGAGACATTCCATCTTCTAATTGGTAAAACCTTGTAAAAACGTTGAAAATTCTTAACTTTCAAATTCTACATTAAAAACAAGCCTATAATAAAGAAAGTCTGTATAAGAGAGACAAACAAAAACAAGCCATAAATTAGGTACTAGACTTACAATAACATTTTTGCAAGGAGCTTTTACAATATTTGGCTAGCTTTTAAGCTAGGAATATAAGATGTCCCAGAAGATTAATTGAACACAGGAATTCAACCTCTGACGGGGTCAAATGGAATGTCTTTTGTGACCCAGGCTGAACATTTATACTCCTACTCAGATATAGATCACTCTACTTACATAAGTAAAGGCTCTCAATGAGATAATTAAATACTTTTATTTTTAATCAGGGAGGTATTAAATTCTTATTTTCAACTGTACTTATTTCACGTTATAAAGTTCTACACATGTTCACTTGTCTTTACTAGGGAGAAATTCTTTTATTTACCTAGAACTCTCATTCTAGTAGCTCTCTCTCTCAACTATGTAGTTACTCTAGAAATTCGGTGCTTGCTGGGAAATACCCTGTTTACTCTATCCTATCATTTATTTTCATGAGAATTTGATTCCATCCACTTGCAAATATCATCTTTTGAGATGAATGAGAATTACTAGGTATAGGAAAGCCTGGTCCAAGAAAGGATACTTTCTTATAGAGGCCACAGATACGGTAATAATGGATTGATGTCAGGATCATAAAGCCACAAGCAGTGTCTGATACAATAGAAGAAGGACACCTTACTAAATTATGAAGTATAGTGGAAATGAGCATAGATAAATTCAAGATTTTTAAATACATTTTGTGTACAAAATTTTAGATAGTAATCAAACATTAACTGAAATTAATGTTAGTTTCTCCAAATTACCAGGCAGTTGTTCTAGTCTACAGTGACATCAAAGTGAAAAAAAATGCGGAAAAATGAAAATGTCTTAAATGGGAGCACCTGGATGGCTCAGTCAGTAGAGCATGCGACACTTGATCTCAGGGTTGTGAGTTTGAATCCCACACTGGGTGTAGTAGACCTCACTTATAAAAAAAAAAATAAAATAAAATAATTTTTAAATGCCTTAAATGCAGGCAAAATCCCTCAGTAATCATTTTCCACAAAGACTAATGCTATGTTATGCCATAGTCTAACTAATTTTCTATGCTACTCACATAAGGTATTATGTTAAATAACGTGACAATTCAGGAAAAAAAAAAAACAAATATCGGCCTTTGTCATACTCCACATTCATTTTAGCAGCCTCGCAAAATTAAAAATGTTTTCCAAATGAAATGTCGAGAGAATTATTTATTTTATCCAAGTGATAGTGTAACAAGTCTTGGATGGCACTATCACTGGTTTCAGGGAAACAGAAAACAATTACAAAGCTAAGTTAAAGGCAACTTTATTACAGTACTTTTCCAAACTTCAAAATGCATTTATTATTGAATTTGGAACTAATATATAATACATTATATTACAAAACACAAAGCATATCTGGTCAGATATTAGCTTGCATGTATTGCCCAAAATATAGTTTCCTAGGAACAGCAGCAACACACAATAGTTTATATCACTAAGTAAAATATTTCTCATGTCACATAAAGAATCATTTATAATTTATTTTATGTTCATTTAAAAACAAAACAAAGTTATCTTTTCTATTTCTTACTAGTTACCACCTTGAAGTTGTTTATACCCTAACAACATCCACCAGTTTGGAAATATTTCCTTTGGTAGAAAATAGGATTTTTGAAGCTAACCAGACTAAAAGAACACTCAATTTCCCCATTGCAAATAGGGGCAGAATTCTCTTCTTTCCTTTTTTAGGAGCCAAATCTGGGCCCCCTTCTCTTCATAGCCATCCTAAAATAGTACCTGCTTTAAAAAATACCCAAATCTACAATAAACTCTATTTTAATAAAGTCTTCTCTGTTTTATCTTGCCTCCTCCTATTTGCTTATTTAGGGTAATTTACAACCCACTTTGAACATTATGTAATAATGAATTTAAAAGTAATCTTGGGAAATGTAATAACATTAAGGATGTATTTTCCAAATTAGATGAGAATATTATTTGCTCATCTGTCTCTGCTTCACACAACCAACCAAATTCAACTTACAAATAGAGTTCCTCTTCCAACGTCACTATCCTAATAACAATGGAAACAGATATAAGACCACTGAATAGATCAGAGTCCCTCAATTTGCTTTCTTGGTTTAATATTTGTGAGCTACCAACTAGCATGAAATAAGTTCATCTTCCTCTTTTTTACAACAGAAGGAAATGGTTAGAAAATTATAGAAAAGGTTCTATTTTTTCGTAAGGCAAATTTAATACAGATTTTGCTGTGAGGTTGGAAAAAAGAAAAAGTGAATGAAAAGGTATGTGCTGGTTGCTTGGGGGGCAAGACTCATAAATCACTGTACGTTAAGAGCACGTGCTGAAACTTCATGGTGCCAGTCACGTAATTTTGTGTATTTGGGACTAAAGACGTGAAGGGGTATCTTTTCCCTGTGGAAATAAAAAAAAAAAAGAAAAGAAAAGAAAAGAAAAGTGATAGAAGAGTCATAAGAAAGAGAAAGAAAAAGTTTCTACGCTTAGTTCATCATGCAGAAAACATGCTTTATAAAAAATAGCTATTTTATATATCCATTTTATTTAATAGCAAAGATTTTAAGGGTAGAGCATTTTTATAAAGACAGAAATTAATACATAGATCCCTCTTGGAAAACCATTTTTATGCCCAAAATAAAATTTCTACAAGACAACATAAACTCATTCACAGAGATCTGTAGTGTTAGCAAAGCATCCCCAAATATACTCTTCTGCCCACTTATTTCAATACAAAAGGAAATTAACCTTACATGAAATGCAGACAATATCTACTAATTAAAAAATCTGTAAGTTTTTTAAGTCCCACAGTTAAGTCCCACGAAAGATACCAAAGTTAAACGCTTAGCTTCTAGTTACAAAGACAAAAAGCCATACCACTACACTTGGAAATGTGAAAAAACAAATCAAGACCATTCATGAAAAGGAAACCATTCAATCAAAGAAATGGACAACTTACTTTGCCTTCTTTGTATTTTCAGTGTCCGATTCTTTCACTGAAATATAAGCAATATCCAATATTAGTTGACTTTTTTTAACTTGAAAAATCATTTGAGCAATTACCTGTACCAATCAATATCAAATGGTCAGGCTGCACCGAGCCACTAAAAAACATTCCACATCATGCTGTCATCGCCATATGCTGCGGTTAGTACTACTACTACTGCTACTACTGCTCCACTTTTCAATGCAACTCTCCTGGGCT
This sequence comes from Potos flavus, assembly GCA_028534135.1. Lineage (NCBI taxonomy): Eukaryota > Metazoa > Chordata > Mammalia > Carnivora > Procyonidae > Potos > Potos flavus. The sequence continues at coordinate 108,498,988 of CM052899.1, forward strand.
AGCTTCTTATTTACATGACCCACATTATGCATGGCATAATTTAAAAGCAAACTGCCTCAGGGAAATTACTGTTTTCCAATAATTATCCATCTGTCTAAATGCTATTCTCTATGGCAAAGAACATTTGTATATTAGAATCCCTAGGTATTCACTTACGATGTTCAGTCCCAGTGATCTGGGCGAGGATTCGGAAAGAACGAGACTGAGTCGTTCCAGTCCTTGGACGCCAGTCTTCAGTGTCCTCAATCAGTCTCTTCTTGCTGGCATCACTATGAGTCGGTATGTGATAAAATTCCGTATTGCGCTCCACAATGTGTTTTCTCGGTGGGCTAGGAAGGAAAGAATTACAAATTTTTAAATCATGTTAAGGATAAAATATCCTCTACCAAATTAATTATAATTTACACATTTAATATCAATGCTTTTTTTTATATCTTTTGCTTTTCCCAGTGAACTCAGCCTCAATTTTCTTAAAAAGGTGCCCTTCTATAATACTCTCTTTTCCTGAAACTAGTTTAAAAAAAAAAAAAGGTATTTATATGCTAACATAAAATAATATAAGTATCTATTCAAGAGAAAGTTTACCGTTTAGGTGGGGTTTTCCTTTTAATTGACAGAGAGGGCAGCAGAAGAGAGATTCCAGCGTAAAGAAAAGGAAAAGAATAAGAAAAGAAAAATAATGAGAATTGCAAAGTCCACAGTTTACAAAAATTTTTTGAAATTACTTGTATTATTCTTCTACCTATCTTATGCCTCACAAAACACAGCTATGGACTATATTCGCAACCACTGTTAAATATCAACATATTCCCAAAATGTATTGGCTTTCACAAAATTAAATGAACATATCTTCACTATGCCCGGGAACTAAGAATGGTTTAGTACAGGCTAAGTCAGTAATTCCGAACACAATTTTGATAAGGGTCAGAATGTTATTTTCTGTGGTTTCATCATTCATATGTAGATATCCCTCATCCTAAATAAAGTTGTGTGCAGGGTCAGTGTAGAGAGTAAGAGCTGTGGTATATGGGAAACCAATAAATTTATCAGAACACCAAGATGTAAATCTTGGCTCTATGACTTTACAGATGTGTGATTTTGGATAAGCCAATCTTACTGAGCCTGTTTTTTTTTTCATTTATAGATCAGTATATCACATACAAAGTGGCACTGTTCTAAGCATTAAATGAAATAATATATGTGAAAGGGATTCGTAAACTACAGAATTCAAGAACTTTGAGCTTGCTAAGAACATTCATTTTTCCATTAGCAAAGCATAAACATTAAGGAATTTACAATGTACATTAATACTTCAGTCTAAGATCTACTGAACATAATGAATATTCCGTTCTCTTCCCCCTCCCCACCAAAACAGGACAAATGCAAACTTTTGGAAGCTATAAATCTAATTCCAGGAGAGATAAAGAAGCCTAATTCTGGACTAGCAGACTATTGCCATAAGATCCAAGCAGAGAAAGTGCTCAAAGAGTATCAGATGTGAGTGGCAACACCTTCTGGGTGTAACTCCTTGCTACAAAATCACAGTACTATCAGAATGCCACTGGACTGTTGTCATTTTACTAGTTACACTACCAAAACTGTCTCAGTATACTAGAAGTGTTTTTGCCCAATGAACATGATAGGATTAACATTAACACTGGCTTTAAAAACAGACAGGTAATAGTTTCAAGCATGACATCCTTCACTTACTGTGTGTTTTATGCAAGTCATTTAACCTCTCCAAATCTCAGTTCTACCCATCTGAGTAAAGGGAATTGCATGTACCTTAAAGAGTTGTTCTGAGGAATAAATAAGATCAATAATGTCTGTAAAGTGTTTTCTAAAGTACTTAATGCACAGCAATGATTACATAATGGGTTCTTTTATGATCACTAAAAACATTATTTGAAATGAATGTTTAAAGACTATGGGTCATTGGAATATATAAAGAACAGAAGAGGGGTGCCTCAGGTGGCTCAGTGGTTAAGTGTCCGACTCTTGGTTTCCACTCAGGTTCAGGTCACAATCTCATGGGTCATGAGATTAAGCCATGTTGGGGCTCCACACTCAGTGGGAATCTCTTGAGATTCTCTCCCTCTGCCCCATCCCCATGAGGCAGATAAATAAATCTTGAAAAATAAATAACAGAATCAATAATATTTACACACAAAATATTTATAGCTTACGGTAAAATTTTAAGATTCCAAAAGTGAAATATCTAATATTTTACTATTAATTACTTTACTAAAAACCTAATCTTTTTTAAAAGAGAATTTTAAAAAATTAGAATATATAGAGTATTTCATAAACACACTACATTTAGAAGATATAATTTCCTAAACAGACAACTCTTTATCTTATGCAATTACTTGAAAAACTTCGTATTTAGCTACTAAACTTAAAGTCTAAATTTCTCTATAATTAGTGAATGTAGTTTACTCTTAAATGGTGCCGATTTCAACTATAAGACTTTTATTTTCTACAAAAGGTTTGGTCTGTAAAAATACAAAACAGTGGTGTCAAGCTAAGAATAAGTACACTGAGAATAATAAAATGACACCACTTAAGAATATGTTTTAGCCATGAGATACTTGGAAAAAGCATGGTACACCTTTGAGTCTCTGATATTCACCACAGCTTAAGGCCCTGTGTTAAGTGATATGAAATTTCTAAACATTTACTTAGCTCTTCTGGCTCTGACACTCTAAACTCTGATGACTATGATAAAAGAAGAGAGTCATCTCAATGATTTTATTTTTAAAGATATAATTGAGATAGAACATTAACTATCAAAAGCAAATAATTTATTTCAAAATAGATACAATTAGCAACTTTATCCATATTTTTAAAAAAATACTAAATAAGAGAGACCCAAACTATGTCTCTAACTCCAGTATACACTGTCTACAATACTTATCTATCTCTTTGAAGGTTCAGCTTACTAATTTTTTCCACTGCCAAAGTGGAAAACACACCCACTGATTTATATGAAGTTCTTTAGCAGCATAAAAACATGTTTCCTGTTCCTTAACAAATTTGAAAATTCTCGCACTAACCAAGTTTGCTGGTAGTATTAAATTGAAAGTAAAATGGAAAGGTAAAGAGAGACAATGATGAAAATTACAAAAGGAACAACTGATTAGGTACTTACACAGTGCCAGGGTTACTGACAGAAGAATACACACAAGAAATATGTAACAGAGTAGAGAAGACATTGATGTTGCCAGGATAATGGAAAATGGACAAATATGAGGCAAAAAAAAAAAAAAAAGGAGGGGGAAGAAAAAAGAAAAGAGAAAGAAAAAAAAATGAAATTCAAAACAATGAATTTACATGAAGATATTACACAAAATATCATGCTTCAAAATAAATACATAAGCACAGACAAACAAAAAGGAACAAATGTTAGTCAAAATTCTGTTATATGTTAACAAAGATCCACTATTTAAAAATATCTCTAGCTTTATTTACTTTATTTTAGCATGAATCCAAATTTCTATTATGTTTCTAACAAAAGGCAAGGAATAAAATAATTATTGGATTTAATATGTAGAAACAGAATATTTTAGGAGCACTTAAAATCAGAGAAAGTCTTTCACTCACATAATATGTGAAGTATATACTAATAGCAAACATAATCTCACAAAAATTATCCTGAATCATTAAAAACTTAACTCCCCGCCAAAATCACTATATTGTACGCCTGAAACTGTATGTTAACTGGGAGTAAGATAAAAACCTAAAAAGCCAAAAAAATTATCCTGAAACAGATACTATAAAGAAATAACATGCTATTTGATTTTTCTCTTATTTTTAAAAAATGTGATTATAATGGAAAATATAGGAAGCATACTGGATCATAAATAATGGGCTACTACTTAATTTCCATACTCTCCTCTGTCCATCATTACCACTCTTATTCACAAGCAAATCCTAGTAAGTTTAGTATTGATTTGTAGGGACTCATGCTTTTTTTATTATCAGTGACCTTATTATTACTCAAAAAGACATGTCTGATATGATATAGTAAAGGAACTACATTAATAACATTTGAAGAAGGAAAATTTCAAAACATAATTCATTCATACAGCCCATTAACTGTAGAATCATTAAAGACAAATAAATGTATATACCATTATGGATAGAGAAGACTGAAGTATAAACTCTACATAGTTTGTCAACACACTGCTAAATCAATACTGAAATGAAGTTTAGTCAGAGTAACTAGCAATTCATTATGAACATAGTGACAAAAACTGCCTACTACTTTCAATACTAAGACTGCTCAGTGTAGCTGTATTTCCTACATATATATCAAAGTCAGTTTCATAAACTCTACAGAGGGCTGAGTTTCACTGAATGGGGGTGGGATGCAGGAGTAAGCTGATCTCCATATTTATTGATATGTACTCTGCTCTAGCCACAATGCAAAGCATACTTTCCTCTGCCTTGCAATTTTAAATAGCAGGGAAATAGTTTTTCAAAATAACCTCCACTGAACAGAATTTTAGATACATATTTAAACATTTTTAAGTTTAGGGGAAAAGTTTTTTATCAACATGAAGTTGGGAGGGAAACATTCTATGGTGTAGTGAGTGGCAACAAGTGGAGAATTGATTGGTTTCAACCTAAAGATGCCAATTTGTATATATTGAACAAATATTTCCAAGCATTTCAGAAAATGTGCCCAAGTGGAATGGCGCATCATACACTGCAATGGCATTTGTGCCAATGTGACGATAAGAAGACCTGGCTTCACACCCTGACTATGCTGCCCCTTGCCCTATGCCCTGGACAAGATGCAATCTGCAGAAGCCTCTCTTTCCTGAACAATGAAATGGTTACGATTTCTTTTTCTTTCAGACTTCTTGTAAGGGCATATGTTTAATATATGTAAAGGCACTCTGAAAACCATACAAATGCAGATTTGTTGTTAGGATAAATCCCCTAACTGATATTAAAAAAAAAAGTACTATCAAACCCAACTATAGTTTATGCACATTACTCATTCATACTGCTTCCACCCATTTAAAAATGAATACTAGTTCAAAGTAACAGAAATAAGCCAGGATCACAGTCGGGTGATGCAGAGGAAGGCTTCAAAAAACCTAAGCTCGAATCTTAATCATTTACAAGATGCATAACTTGAAAAAATTAAGTAACCTCTCAGTTCAAATGTTCAAATCAGTTTCAAAGTTCAAATGAGAATTAAATCACATAATGCACTCAGAAACACCTAGCACAATGGACAGTAATACCTAATAAATTAATGAATCTGAATTCTGAATTCAAAAAAATATATATTTAACCTACATGCTTATATTTATTTTTCTAAGGCACGATTTTTCCCTTTACAACTCAAATCATTTGTTATGGAATCTAGTAACTAGTCAAAATCTTTGTGTATAAGAATTTAAATAATAAATTAGGGCTTGGGGATTTTTCACTAGTATACTGGTGTGCTATATTCCTATGGGTATGGAACATGGAACTATTTAATTAGTGGGACCACAGCCACACTGGAATAAAGTTTTTCTAATAATTTGATTGTTAATTCTCTGGTATGCCTAAAATAGTTAAATATTACATATTTCCAATTCTAATCTGCATAGTGATTGTAAATTGCAGCACATGCTCAGACTAATCATAACACAAAATTACTTTATTATCTAATGTGATTTTTATCTATTTTTAAGGCTATTAATCACCAGCCAGTATACCATCAAGACCAACAGACACAAAAGCGAGGTTTTAAAGGTATTCTACAGTGATTCCCAATGTCTATGATAACTACCTATCACATTTAATAAGTCAGTAACTATCTCTCTTAGCTAATTTCAAAAGGTATGTATAAACTTTCTATCTAGAGTCACACAACTGTACATGTAGAGGTCTAAAACTTCCAGCAACATTATTGAAAAAATCAAAAAGGTTTTTAAGAAACTTTACCTGGGAAACACTGGTTTGTTATGTGAATTTGGAAAACACTTCAGTTTTGTATATGTTATTCGCTAGTGGTACATATGTTTATGCTTTCTCTTGTATCTTTCTCTTTGTCTTCTAGTAGTCTCGACTGACACAAATTACATTCCCCCAAGCATTACGTCTTATAAACCACTACACAGCAAACCCCACAAATATTTTATGGAAAAAGTTAAATACTATTATTTATTACCCAAAAGCAATTCACTACAACATAGCAATGCAAACGAAACTTACTGAAAACACTAAATGTTTTTTTTTAAATGACAGCTATTTTGCAAAATGTTAATTTTGCAAAAATCAGACACATTCATGCTCTTTATTCATATATAAATCACCATATTTCCTCTCCAGTAATGTGGATACTAACTTTGTCACTTGTGTTTTCTGTAAAAAGAAAAGCATTATAAAATATTACTACCATACCATATTTTGTATCTTCCAAGGACAGGTTCTTCAAAATAACATATTGGAACTGTTAGAAGAAGTTGCAGTCCAACAAAATCAAAATTAATAAAGGATACATGAAGGACTTACCTCTTGAAAGCAGTGGCACATTATAATGCAAGGGCATATGGAAAGGGAAAAGTTAATTACTTAAACTACTTGATGCAAAATAGCTTTCCTTCTGGTTTGGAATATAAAGTCCCATTTTGGTCTAAGTAGAGTAAAGAGGAAGAGGACTAAGGAAAATAGCAAGTCAAGACCAGTAATTTGTATATGTAGAGAAAAGACTAAAAATTTCTTAAAGTGCCTTGTTCAGTATTATTTATAAGAAGGAACGAGAACACTTACATAGTATTATTAAGAAATCTTCTAAAACTATCAACATAATTATAGATTTTATACTTTACAGTGAATAACAATTTTTCAGTAGTAATGCATAATGAATAAACACTTATTTGTGTCTTATGTTAATTAATCCCACATAAATTTGGGTGAGACACCTATCAAATTCTCAAATTGGCCAATTACTTTAAATCAGTTAAAGACTAATAATCTTTCTGCTTTGAGGAAAAAGACAACTTTAGAATTTAGCTTTATACTCTTCTGAACTCTTAAATTTTTGGTTACTGGCATATATTATTTTTAAAATAAAAAGTCATTTAATAAAAAGTCACAACTCTCAACTTTGCAGATCTTTTGTAATTATAAAAATATGAAAATGTACTAATCACAAATTAGTAAATAGTCTGACAATTATTTCAGAAAAAGTTTCATATCTGATGAAGGAAATGCATTCATCAATACTACAAAACACCTATTCTTCAAAATGGCAGATCATTGACTAGTAAAGAGTGTAATTTATCTTTGATTTCTCTAATCTAAATGTAGTAAGAGAAATGTCAACTGCAAATCTGTCTTACAATTTCACAGACACCACACTTTGTTTTCAGACTAATCAAGTTTTCATTGTCCTAACATTTGGACAACATTTGAAATCAACTCATTTTTAAATATACCCAGTTTGCTAACGTGAAGCACTATCCTGCTTGTTAATGATGCAAAAGATGTAATAACTCCCCTTTCCTTGAATTCTTGCACAGTGCTAGACGAAGGCACGTGCTCAGTAATCACATGTCCACTGATTAAAAAGCCATCACTGAGGCCTTATTACTACACCACTGCCTACAGTTTCAGTTTGAAAATAATAAGCTTTAAATCATTTTAAGTTTAAGGGTCAAAGTTGTTTTTATAAAGCAAAAATTTAAGCTTCATATTCATATTTTCATGTTGTAAATGTAGTACTTTTCCATAACCTCAATTTACTTTTACCTGTACAAGTTTCCATTAAGAAGACTATCTTATATGAATCAGTAAAGTGGATTTTTTCCTTAAAAAAAAAAAAGAAGAAGACTATTTTATAAAATTTCAAGAAATGTTAGTAAGGAGAAATATTTTTGTTCAGACACTTCTTCCAGTAGACTTTTTCACACTGAAACGGGAATTTAATTAACATAGTAAACTTCTGCTTTTAGTTTTCTACGGGGCCAATAATTTGACAGGCAGCATCTTTCTCCTAAGAATATCTACTTTGATCACTATAAATTCTATTGTCTTGAAATGGACATACAAAAAAATACAACCAAACATACCTCAACACTACATACTATTTCTCTTTCTCAAGTAAAAGAAGAAATAACGTTCTTTGAAGGACACTAATTTTCCTCAATATACACGTCAAAACTTTAAAACGCCACCCACAACCACAAAAACCGTATGTTCGAAGCAGTAGCTGTTCTTCCAGACCTCCTGCTCTTTCTCTAGGCAGCAGCCTGGAGCCCTGCCACCTTCTTTTCAAAGCCCCACGGTTGCCATGGCAGCGGTGCTACAGAAAGCACAGCCCCTTCATTACGTGAATTAACATTCAGAAGGGATTATCTCAGAAAGGACCTATGCACGCAATTATTTTAATTATATTTTCCTGGGAACTGGCATTGGTAAAAACCATCATGCATGCAGATGATTTCCCTTTGTTTTCCTTTTAAAGTACATTTTTGTCACAATAAATCTGATCAAAATGATTTTACAAAAATGACTTTGGCTTCAAGTATAGTCATGGAATTCCAAAAAGAATAAGACAATTATCTATAAATGGAAGCTGCTGAAAATGCACTTCGACCAATGTTTTTAAATGCCTCAAAAAGGAAAAAAATCATAAGGAATAGATTTTCAAAAACTTCCACTGACATTATACATTTAGTATCCACTTCCATGAATCCATTCACATTTTAGAAAAACCTTTCAATGAAAACATCCTCTAATTTGCTTCTGATGTTTGTGAAGCATCCTTCTATGCTATTGTTCTGTCATTACTGTTTGCTTTTACAGACTAAATTCTAGCTTAAGCTTATCTGAAAAGAATGTTGCTGGCTATCTGACCTAAGCTAATGCATCATACGTAGACATGAGTCAAAACTAAATTTGTTTTCTGTCTTAAGACTACTTCCTAGAAAAAAAGCTTCTTACAAGCTCCTCATTTCCTCTCTCCTTAGGATGAAATACATAAGCTGACACAACTGTAACCACTCTGTTTAAACTTTTGGTGACTAATAAAAGGATGGAAAAAATGAGAAAGGAAGATTCAAGATCTGCCTTGCATTGTAAGTGCCAGCTGCTCCATGTTATGCCAGGACTTGGAGAAAGAGTTAGAGTGATATGTTACGTGGTTCATAACATGTCAAAATGCATTACTTAGGTTTTGATTAACCTCTAATTGCCTTGCAGAAAGTGCTATGTGTATATAATATAAAGCTACATGTTAATGAAGCAAATAAAACTTCATCTCCTTTCCTTCAAAGAACCGCTGATTTAGGGTGGGGGGTAAATTATCTCCCGGAAATTGCCTGAAAGAAGAGTTTTGATAAGAGCAGAAAGCACCCTTGGCCACCTACCCATTTTGCTGTTTAATGTCACCCTGGGATCCTCTTCTCTGCCCCTCTGCTAGCTCCTGAGCAGTCTCGGAACACACGCTGGTGACTGTGGGCTGCCGTGGGACATTAACTGCAGGTTTACCAGCGCTCAGTGCAGATGAATGCTGGTCAGCATTAAGATTGGCATTAGCATGCAGTCCAGATGCAGCAAATGAGGGAGGAGTGACAGCAGCCACGGGTGGAGGGGAAGCATGTGATGAAGTGGTCGAATGGGCTGGGGTGAAGGCGGACGATGGTGATGGAATGGATGTGACTTTTGGTGAAGACACAGAACCAAAGGGTCGTGGTGCCTTATTGTAGGCCATGTTGGTTGTGGAAGTGACTTTGGACACAGCAGGAGATGTAATGGGCACAGGTTTAACTACTTCTTTAGGTTCTCCCTATGTAAAATAAAAATAAACATACACAAAAACACACCAAATACATGCAAAATAGATTCACTGAAAAGAATACACAGCTAGTTTTTAAAAAGACAAACGCAATCATGTTAGCAGCCCAAACTTTGTTTTTGATAAAAACGATGAGCATAACATGCATGCCAACTGACCCCAACATGCATAACACAGATGCACACGATGAGTTTATTTTTCTCTTATAAAAATGAAAGAAGTTTCAAAATATTTAGGAACTAGAGTAGGAAAGCTATCAAAAAGCCTAAATGCCATCATAAGTGTCAATAGACACTTTAATTTTCCAAAAGGAAAAAATTTTAAGTACCCCACAATAAACAAAATATTGCTAACCAAAACATTTATTTTAGAATATCCAGAGTCTTGATTATAATTTCATCTTTCAAACATGTTTACTTACTCCCCAGAGTACAATTATTTGATTCATGCAGAAAAACCCAGCATATTTCTAAGTCTTCTATTAAAAAAAATTTTTAAACAGAAGGAAAAGATCATTTTCTCTTCTAACTCAAATATGTGCACATTCTAATGAATTATTTTGAATGAAGATATTGCTTAAAAGAAAAATCTCAACAATCCACCTGTTTTTCTCTCTGGAATGTTTTGAGATATTACTTGGAGACGGAATAAAAATTCTTTCCGTCTTCCAAAATAGTTAATAGTCACATGAAAAAAAAAATGATCTTAGATGTTTCTTTATTGCCATTTATCACAGAAAAATTAACTACTAAGAAAGATCAGTTCCTCCTAAAATTAACATAGCTGGTATTTGCAAATCCCTACCCCAAAGAAAGTGTGAAGTTTAAAAACAAAACAGAAGGTTAAGCTTCTATGACATTCAAGAATAAATTCCTACTCACCCTATCACCCCAAAAGAAAAACAATCAAATTCTTTTAAAAACCTACAAAGGTGGCCCTATTATGTTTAATTTTAAGAAAAAAATAAGTAATCTAAATTAATCTTGTAGAAATAATAAAGCTAATTGGGGGGAGGGAAGTAACTTAATGTCTCAGCAAATCAATATAAGTAATTCAATGGAAATGCACAAATAAAATTAAGGAGAAAACCCCCCAAAGTATAAACCAGCTGTATATGAAAAATGGTTTGGGACAATTTGAGGATATATATGAGAGAAGAACGGTACTTGCCAATAACCTAATCCAGAATACTCTGAAAATATAATTAGAAACCTACTAATATTACTAATAAAATGTTACTAATAAAAATTAAATATTACTAATTAAAAATAAAAATTAAAAATAAAATATTACTAATAAAATGTGGTATTCATTTTCTGGAACCACTTTTTTATTCTCTTTAAAACATGTGAATAAAGATAGACAAATTAAAAGTGAATGTGAATGTAAGAAATATGGACATAAGTTAGATAATATATGACAATAGAAAGCATGTTTTAATAATATCGGTATAATTACAGATATCAATTAGGAATGTGTTGATTTCCATCCCTCACCCCCCACAACCTTTAAAGGAAAAAAACTGTAAGGAAACTTGTATTGAAACTATAAATTGTCAGTATGGCCTAAGACAAGGAATGGAAATGACAGCGATTCAGGAGGGACAATCAAGTGGTACCTAGTGATACCAGATGAGAAACACACCTTCTGCACGGCAACTGGCTCAGGCTTGGGGGTAGCAGATGCCCTGAAGGGAAAACAAAGAAAGAAAAAGGAAAAAAAAAAAAAACACCATAAATTTTTGCAAATTTCTTATTAATAGAATTGTTATTAGTATATACCTTAATATGTTAATCAGAATTTATAGCTTCATAATTCATAGTCCTGACTATTCATCTCTACTAATTAATTAACTCATGTAACTCAATTGCTGCCAAGTACCTATACCTTTACACACTGGGTATTCATTAGTTTTCTGTACACTCAAATGAGGAAAGACAAACACCAATTGTGCTTCCTGATGCACCTGTGTTTAAGCTTTCAATTACAGTAATTCCCCACCCAAAACTGAAAAGTAGAGTAAACATGACTTTCTCATTCTTGAGTGGTTCCTGAAATATCTAATCTGAACTTCTATCTCCAGTAGTATCTGCCTTTTCTTCTAACATCCAGGAATGTGACCATAGGATATTGGGTCTCTGTGAAGATAATGAATAAATTCTGGTTGAACTGAGTCACCGAATGAGTATTTATTTTGCATTTATATTCTTAAGTGCTTGTGCAAGGTAATATATTTGTTATGCTAAAACTAAACTGTAAGTTCTTCTATTAGGCTATAATTTCAGTGAAGGAAATGACCATATCCCATTTGTGTGTCTATACCAGCACTGTGCCTGGCATGTAATAGATCATCAGTAATGAGTGTGGAAAGGAGAGACCAAGGGAAGAAAGGCAAAACTCCATGCATAGAACCTATTTCCAATTCAAATTAGGTGTGTTCACTATATGTTTTTTGTACTATTCCTGTCTCTTTGGCTAGCATGGACTAACAGTAACAATAATCGATTTGGAGCAACTATTGCATATAATCATGACAAATAACCAAAGTAGCAACTATCCTTATCGCCATTTTTCAGATGAGGTATTTCAAAGTTTGGAGTAAGTAAATTACATAGGCTACAGCTGGCTGACAATTCTTATCTATTACAATATACTATCTGCAGTAAAGGATAGTAACTAAATGACTGGGAAAGCTTCTAATAATTTAAAGGCTATTTACCCAGTATTAAGGTACATACTATGTTTAATAATGCCAGAAGCAACGTGGCTCCTCTTGTAATATAGGCTGTAGATAAGATATCAAGTGCAAAATTCAAGAAATGTAACTATAGTAGGTAAATAAGTGATAACAATTTTAAGCTACAAACCATGAGATTGTTTTACTTACAGAGATAACAGGTTGCCAACAGAAAAAGCTAGCATAGGATATTTGATCTCTATAAGTATAACCTAATAATGAACTCTGATCAACATTTTTAGCAGCAACTGAATTTTCCAGTAACAACTAATCTGGTTAGTTAGGGCAAGCACTGACGAATAATTGGCTAACCTAATGAGAGGCCACAATGGATGCTAACATTCAGTTACTACAATATAGAATTATACTGTGAAGTTGCATACCTTTCCATGTGTACTCTCAAATAGACAATTTCTCTTTTAGCTTATAGGGTTATTATAATAAGCAAAGGAAACAAGTTCAAGTACAGAACAGTGGAATCTTCCTTTCATTGAAATTTCACAATGAGATGTAATCACAAAGGATCTGCTTATTAAAATCTCCCAAGACATTATTGGAAGTTTGCCATAATAGGGTGGTTTCCTTTTTCATCTGGACACTTAAAGGTACATGGAACTCTTCTAGCAACATAAAAATAATTTATAAAAAAGAACTTGATATTTAACAGTCACCAAGTTTCCAAACAGAATAAAATGCATATATCCTATATCTATGAAAACAAACCCCTTAGTTTTTCCTAGGTGTCAGTTCTTAACCAATGTTAGCAACAATGACAACAAGAACCACAGAATGGTTAGTTCACTTAATTTTGGAATCCAACCTCTTATTTTATTGAGAAAACACAGAATAATAATAAGTCCTAAAATACTTCATGTATTGAAAGCTCAACAAAAATACTGTACTGCTTGAAATCTTGAATTCACAAAAGAACTTAAAATCTGAAACCTGAATCTATTTGCTCTGCTTATCTTCTGATAGAGTCTCACAAGTGCAACTACCTAAAGTAAGACAAGCAGTCAGAAAAAAAAATGTATAACACACTCACAAAATCCCATAATTGAGTCCATTAAACATTAAAAACACAAACATCATTTTGTAGGGAAAAAATAGACTTACTTATAAAGAAATGTCAAATAAAGTAGTTGGCACTAGGTGCAATAAAAATTAGTTCCTTGGGTTTAAATATTTAAATAACTACCAAATGAGTCATAAAATCATTGAAACTTAGATTTCCTTAAAGTTACTTTGTCACGACATGCAGGTATTCATCTGACCTCTGAATATTTATAGGAGTTCATAATTTAAGTCACATAATTTTTTTAACCTTTCTATTTAAAATGGCCCTCATTTTATTTTTTTAATTTTAAATTTTTTTTTAATTTGACTTTTTTTTTAAGATTTTATTTATTTGTTTATTTGACAGAGAGAGAGAGTACAAGCAGAGGGAGTGGAAGAGGGAGAAGAAGGCTCCCCGCTAAGCAAGGAACCCTATGCTGGGCCTGATCCCAGGACCCCAGGTTCATGACCCAAGCTGAAGGCAGACCTTCAACCAACTGCGCCACCCAGGCGCACCTAAAATGGCCCTCATTTTAGAGCATGGTTTTGCTTTTTGGAGTAAAGGGAAGTCAAACTATCCACATTAAAAGTATTTGGAAAAATTTTCCATTTTTTTTTTTTTTTAACACACAGTACATGTACCTACAACATGCATTAATTTCATTTTATAAGATCGGTATTTAAGTGCATTATCTTATATTTAAGTGTATTTTTACTTACGTGTATATTTAAGTATAATTACATACTCCTATGACACTAAAACTAATGTGCTTTGAGAAATTAAAATAGATGGCAAATGAAATCTGCAAAATTAATGAACAGCATTGGTACTAGTTTAAAAAAAATCAAACTTCATTAATTATTACAAAATAACAAAATAAGACATACCACCTTTTGCTCTCAAGTGTGTAGATTTTTTTTAAATGTTAATTCATAATGTTTGTGAGACTACATGTTGCTGGAAAAACTATATATTAATACAGCTACCTTGAAAAATAATTTGGCGTTTATTTATAAAAAGCCTTAAAGAAAGCTCGTGCCCCTTGACATAATAATCAACTCCTGGGAATCTATCATAAGGAAACAATGTGAAGTATGGAAAGGGCTTTATGTATAAAGATATTCATTCCCTACAGTATAACTTATAGAATAGTGAAAAACTGGAAACTGATTAAATAAACAACAATGAGGAAATGGTTAATTGCAAGAAAACCACAATATGAAACATGCAATGATTAAAACTATTCTTTGAAAGAATCCTAAACTGCATGAGAACATGCTACTTTATGATATTAACTGAAAAAAGGAAGATATAAAGTAGCATATCCAGTATGGTCGGTGCATGGAAAAAGTAAATGCAAACAACTAACATTTTAGTAAAGTCTCTCTATGAATGATATTTGTTTTTTCTCTTTTGTGTTTTCTGTTTTCTAAAACATACATGTGCTCCTTTTTATGGCAAGTAAGACTATTTCTCAAAGTATGTTTCACAGAAAGCTAGGTTTCAAAACAAAAAACAAAAAAGAGGTTCTGTTACCAAAGATAATCTGGAAAACTTAAGTTACATAAGCATGTTAGCCACAGAACTCAGAGCCTTTAATGCCTAAGGAAAAAAATATTGCAGATTGTTGTCCATATGCCTTTGAAGTATGGCAAGTAGAATACTTATTTATTTAAGAAACCTTTCTCAAGACTGGAGTTAGAGAGGGAAAAAACCTTCTGGGAAATGCTATTTTAAAGAAACAGTAAAGAAAGTAAATCTTTGTAAGTCTGAAATGTTTACTTAAGTCTCCTACAAGTGGATAAAATAAAGGAAAAAAAATATTATAATCTATACAATCCTCGAAACCTTTTGTCATACCAAACATATTCTTTAACAAACTAGTGCTTTCTTCAACTGTGTTTAAATAAGATACCCAAAGGTTATTAGAATAATTTAATCAATGGTTAAGGGAGCAAAATCCTATTTTCTTCACCAAACTGAATTATGTAGTTCCTATATTCCCTGAGAAGAAAATCCTAATATATGAATAAGAAAAACTATTTCTTAAAATTAAGATTTTTACAGTTGTCTTTCTTTAAAAAAAAAACAACACATCATCTGCTCCTTTAGAAATGTCAGAGATTACTTAAAAGTGAATCATTTTTAAAAGACTTTTAAATAGATAAGCAGTTTTAAAAACTGAGGTATAATTATTAAAAATTATTCCTACATTTTTTTCTTCAAATCCTGGGAAATACACAACGGGGTAATAATATATCTCCATTTCAACCACAGTAATCATCACAAGTCACTTTTGTGTAGTGTGTGTTTCAAACCAGCAGAGATCCTGGCAATGGCTTAGTGCCATGGGCTCAACAATTTGCTTATTGTTCTCTCTTCTCTTAGCGTGAAGCCACTGTACAGGAGTAAGCCATGAGGGTGAGAGACTAGTGCCTTGGCCCAATACTCTCCTCAGCTCAAGGAATTCGAAAAACAAAGCCATCAGTGTGGCTAGAACAATCTATTTTGAAAGTTGATTGATTTTTGTGAGAGCAGCGTCCAAAATAAAAATCCCTGGTGCACTGCAACCAGTTTGAGAACTTCTGGCTACAGAGTTGAAATATTTCTGTTATAATGGATTTTATTAGAAACTAGAATTGTGATGCCCTGGTTAGAATAATGTATAGGAAAAATAATGCCATAAATAAGCAATAGCTCTGTCAGGGATTAGATTCAAAGGAATCAAATAAAACTGCATCTTATGAACACCCAATGAATGGTGTTATATTTCAGTTATATAATGAATTAATGCATTTTTCTAATACTGCTTTATAAAATAATGTGCTCTTAGTTAAAAAAAAAAGTAGCCAATGAATGTGCACACTGGTGTTTAAGAATGAGGAATTAAGCAACAGAACTAGACTGATAAAGATTATTCACATTACTCATTATGTCTTGGTGACTCCTTCAACCATATCTAATATACTTAACTCATAAACAATCATACAGAAAACAGGAGGATTTTTAAGTTCCTCTTCTGTGAGATGAGCTCTATCTAAGTTTCCCACAGCATGGCCATCTTTGGGCTCACTGACCTCAAGACCCATAAACACTAGGGTACATCATTAATCACTTTAATTGCAAAGTTGTCAATTTGCAATAACAAAGCAACTCCAGAGGGGAAAAAAGTGGGCACTCAAGTGTGCAGAGGGATGGCTCCTTAAACAATTTCCCCATATTTTATTGTACTTTCGGTCAGTCTACTCTACTTCGAACTCAAACCTTAAACATTTAAATCACTTATGGCAATGTATTTGTGCTTTTTTCTAAACAATTTGAGAATATCTGTAAGGATTAAATTTTCTCTAAATAAAGTACAAAAAAAAGTTATATATAGTAACACCTTTAAAAGACTGTGCTCACCACATTCACATATTCTTACTTGCGATTTCTCTCTCTCTGCATCTTCTCCATCTTACCTAAGGGGACTAATACAGTACATTTTTTTCCTTTCGAAAAGGAGAAAGAACCCAAAGCTGGACAGATTCTGAACAGTGAGAGAAAGAAGGGAAGAACACAGAAGCAAGGGAACTGCTCTAGCCCATCTGAGTACCTGAGACCCCTCTGCTTGGGCTTGGCTTGAAACTGGGAGAGGCTCTGATAAATCCAGAACAAAGAGATGCCACTTGATAATTACTTCCATACATAAGGATGAGGGCCTTTTGTTGTAAGATCCTTCTTAGATGGTCATAGCAGTTGATGGGGTTTGAGAAGAAACTGTCATTGACCAATTCTAAATCAGGCCAGAAAAGGACAGAGGGAGGGAGAGAGAAAAAGTGGAAGGAAAGAAGGAGAGGACTTCTACCGAGCTTGCCTGTTCTGCATGGGACACTAGTTGGGGGCAGAGTGGGGGTTCGGAGGTGGGGGGAGAATAGAGAAGGGAACATTAGGCAAATTTAAAATGATCACGTATTTCCCACTATATAAATAATGACAGTATCAGCATCAGCATTATGCTATATTACCATTTACCGGGGCCTTACTAGGAACTCAACACCGAATTAAAGGCCTTATATACAATACATTGCTTAATTTCAGAAATAAAGCCCAGAAATATTAAATAATTTGAACCGCTAATGCCAAGTTTAATGCCAGTGTCCACATTTTTCTCCCTCTAATATATCCATCTCACCCAGCAGGAGCCAACAATTAACAAATATTTCTTCTTCTCATGGTATGCGGCTTTCTATTTTATGGTTGAAGTTCACAAATTCAATGCTATTAAGGTCTTCAGAAATGCAAACTGAATACTGATCAATTTGAATAACTAGTTCTGGTGACAGTTTTATATGTTACTTAACATCTTTCACTTGAGATCACCCTTTCCTCTGTCCAGTCATCAATATTTATTGAACCACAGGCACTGTTCTAGCTATAGGAAATACAGTAGTAAACAAGGCAAAGAAGGTCCCTGCATGGAATCTACATTCTAATGAAGGAGGCTGATAATAAGTCAATAAATAAGATAGCTTCATACAGTGATAAATGCAAAATTTCACATTTTTCTACTTGATTCTAGATGGAAAAAGTTTTTTGTTTTTGTTTTTATCTCAACGTTTATTTCCACAAGAACATTTTTAACAGGGAAAGTTAGGTCTGTTCATTCTGTCTCATGTCCACACTCAAAATAATCTCAGAACCATTGAAGGAAAAAAAATGCATTTTTCTAACTAGTATGTATAAAAGAACTTCTATCAAAAAGAATGTTAAAGAAATTGTGTAATATTTTAGATATGTTCAAGTTTAAATAAAAGGAACTTCAAAGTTAGGATAATGGATTCTTATTATTGGTAAAATTCTTTTACAGTGAAAATACTATATTTTGGTAGAAATTTTAAATAAGGAATCTATTTTATAAACCCCATTGTTAAGAAATGGCAAACTTTACTGTAAAGGACTAGATAGTCAATACTTTAGGTTTTGTGGGTCATAGGACCTCATTTTAACTATTTAAAGGTTCTGTCATTAGAGCAAGAAGGATGATACAAATGTAAATGAGTGTTCCAATAAAACTTTATTCATATAAACAGGTAGGGGGCTAAATGTGGCCAACCTCTGGTGTGGATCATTTTATGGTTTTGATTATAACAAACCTTCTAGGAAATAATCCTATATGAGCATGGCTCTTTTAGACTCTAAGCCTCACAATTACGCTGCATAATAAAAAAAAAAATCCTAATTACAATTTGTTAGACACTGACAGGTATAAGAAACCAGAGTTTAGCTTCTCATCATTCTTTCTTTGGTTGCTGGGCACTACTTGTCAATTCCCTTTAACCCCTCAACTTCAAACTTTCCTAGCACTTGCAGTTGCATGACCCATCTAAACTTCCAAATCACCCATTCAAATAAAATTCACACCACATGGCACTGATACTGAAGCTTGGTGAAGAGACAGAGATAATGTTATTGGGTTAAAGATGACATTTGAAGCACTATTTTTAACTCCACTACTCAGCACCTCAGTTCATTTGCTAATACATGATAAAGGCTACTAAAAACCTCTCTCATCTTCTTCTACATATTGTAAATGGAACTATTAGTAATACAATTAAAGAAAAATTCTAAAGGAGCAACTAAAAAAGATGCGCCACGCATTCTGTAAGGGAAGCTGAAAAGTATAATTTCCTTCTTTCCCACTCTCCTCCACAAAACTGTATACTTTATTTCACATCAGGGATGGATGGTAATAACTTCAGGATTGATATAAACAAGCAACTATAACAGAGTTGCTTTCTCTGAAAACCTACTAGGTCTATATCTTTCTTTGGGCACAGTGCAAATCACTTCTATTTAATATAGCTTCCTGGGGCGCCTGGTGGCTCAGTTGGTTAAGCATCTGCCTTTGACTCAGGTCATGACCCCAGGGTCCTGGGGCCCAGCCCCGTGTGGGGTTCCCTGCTTGGCTGGGAGTCTGCTTCTCTCTCTGCCCCTCCCCCTTCTCCTGCTCTCTCTGGCACTCACTCTCTCATTCACTCTCTCAAATAAAAAAATCTTAAAAAAAAAGAATATATATATATATATGGCTTCTCTCCCAGCTCCAATCAGGTAGGAAAAAATATTTCTTTTTATCAGCATAATCCTTCATTGCTAATATAAAAATAATAGGATTTGCAAAGTAAATAATCGACCTGTGAAAACTGAGGAGTTCCATTTATACATCTACCTTTTTCTGGCTCTTTCAGCGATACTATTAAAATACCCTTAAATAACAAATGTGGTTAACACTCATATTAGGAAAGTAGGCATCAATAACAAACTATATGCATAACTAGATTTTCACAAGACTTCTGGCAATGCATATAAAACTCACTGCTTCAGGAAAACCCTGATAAGCCTCAGATGCTGGAGAGCAGGATAAAAGTAGTGCAAAAGCAGACAGAATTCGTAAACTTAATGTTTGTTTACTTATTTTTTTTCTTCCTTTTAGGAAAAGCTTAGAGCCCTAAAAAGACAGAGAGAGCCTACCTTTCATATTCAGGCTTTCTCTTATCAAGATCTTTGTTGATAGAGGAATTCTTTGAGAAATAGGAGAAATAGCTAAATGAAGGTTGCAAGTCTAGGTTACCAAAAAATAAATTGCTACTCTATAGTTTCTTTGTTGATACAACAAGGATGATAATCTTTCCCTTGAAGAATTATTTTGAGGATAAAATGAGGTCACAAATATAATACGCCTTTGCGACTGACACAAAGTCAGCAGTGATAGACACTACTTTCCTACTCCTTATACAGACGAGTTGAGCCTTGAGTTCTAGAAATTATTTTGTTTATTATTTACTGTTATAATCAAACTGAATTATCTACCAGGATAAGTTTCAAGAGAAAACAACAACAAATTAGAAATGAATGAAAAATACCACTTGCTGAGTACCAACAAATGCCAATAATTTCACTTGGCCCATCACATAAATTAGCTCACCTATTCTTCCTGAGAGAGTAATATTCTCATTTTAAATATAGGAAACAGAAGCTTAAATGAGTTAAAGAATTTGACCACAATTTAGAATTTGAAAATGGGTGAACCAAGATTTGAGCACAAGAACTCAAGTTCTCCACATGCTTTATAAGCAGCTCTAACTCTGCCTTTTAAGATTATAGAGCCTCCAATCTATCTTCCATATTTTTCCAGAGAAGAAGAATATTTTTCCCCACAGCAATAAGAATTCTCTAATAACTTCATTTTTCAGCAAGATGGAGCTAGAAACTTCTTAATGAACGTCATCTATGATGACAAACTGAGTGTTATACTCAAAATTGCAACCAGCTTCTGAAGTTATTGGCAGTGTAGATCCCAAAATACCACATCACAAGATCATCCTGTGCGTATGTCAAGAACTACATGTTTCTATCTTGCCTTCTTCACAATCTTGAGAAAATAAAGTAACAGGCATCATAGTCTCCCCATTACAACTATCAATGGTGATAAGCTACCAATAATCCAGAATGAATCAGACTACAGGTCTGACATATGCTCTGTGATATAGTGGTGTATGCTGAGCATGTAAGATTACAGAAATAACCATGATGGTTTCTTTTCAATTAGGTTTTGGCTACACATTCATATATACCAGGTCACTGAATATATATCCCTACAACATAAATATACCCACATATATACTTAGTCACTGAATAATGCATTTTTGATAGTATTCAATTCTTTTTGAATCAGCTCTTATTTTTTAAATAAACAAGCAAACACACACAAGTACACGCGTACCTTTATGTTATGGTCAGAATCTAGTTCCTGTTAACCACCAGATTTGTTATTAGTATGGCCTTCTATATTACTATAAGTTATTTTAACCAAACACCCTCTCATTCCTGACCAATATGTCCTATACCCAATGTCACTTCAAGTTCAAGGGCAATACCTGTGTTATAACTTCCTTAATTTATTTCATTAATTTATTAATTAATTCCACAAATATTCACTGGAGCCCCTAACACACCAGGTTGTTGTAGGCAGTGGGGCAACAGTAATAAATGAAACACACTATCTACTTTGAGAGAGCTTACATTCTATTTGGGAGAGGCAGACTAAAAAAAAACAAGTATATCACATTGTAACAAGTGAAACAGTCTAGTAAAGCAAGACAGGGACAGGGATATGTTATTCTATATAAAGGAGTCAGAGAAGGCCTCTCTGAAATGAAATATGAGCAGAGACTTGAAGTAGAAAACTCCACGCCAACCAAAGAGCAAGGGTAAAGTCTCCGAGGCAGGAATGTGCCAGTGGGCTAGACTGGGGCTAAGACAGTGAGGGGCACAGACTGAGAAAGCACTGGGAGCCAGAGCACATAAACGACTTTATGCCAATATAAGGACCTGGTCTTCCAGTCCTCTAAGTGAGCGCGACAAGTATTCTTAAACACAGCACTTCATTTTGTAAGAAAGTTAAATCCACATCGGAAATTAAAGAAGATTAAATCTAAACACAGTGTTGAGCAATAAATTAGCCTGTATATATGTTTGAACAGTATAAGCCTACTTACTAACCACAAAACAAGGGGAAGAAAGGGAGACTGAAACTTGCCCAAAATCTTAAATATATCAAGACAAACAAAATACAAATGGAAGATAGCAGAATACCTAATGTGTTCTTCATACATCCAAAGTGTAAGATAATGCTCTCTGAAGTTCACATTTATATGCTCTCTGTCCTATACTAATACTGGAGGCACAACTTTGCCACTAACTTTTTCCAGATACATCTCTTTTTCTATTTCTGTCTAGGATAAACACATTAAACTGCAAACTTTTTTTGTAAAGTGGGTATTTTTAGGTATTTCAATAAAATTCAAGAGGACAAGCATTCCAGTATTTAGCACAGCCTTATTAGGAAAACAAAGTCAGTCTGCTGTCTTGTGGAGAGCACAGGAATGAAAACTTTTCATTCTTTGTAGTCTCAACTTAGGTTTTTCCATTTATTTAACCCTCAAAAAATAATTTGGGGTGTGTTTAGGTCTTTTAAAAGTCTGGAGGTAGTTACTCAGAGTCCAGGAACTTAAAAATTAATGATCAAATGTGGTTATTTTAGTCATAGATAGGTCAGGTCTATCCTTGTTTAATTACTTTAAGATGAGACCTTAATTTCGTATTTATGAGTTCATTGTAGAATCTTGTCCAATATCCTCATCACTGACTCTCATTAAATTAGCTCAAAGTATTTAATATGATAATAATATCTAAATCCAAAAACAGAAAATTTAAAGCCAGTAAACATTAAAATATTTGTTCATTTTGGGGCGCGTAGGTGGCTCAGTCAGTTAAACATCTGACTCTTGATCTCAGCTCAGGTCTTAATCTCAAAGTCATGAGTTCAAGTCCCACACTGGGCTCCGTGCTAGGCGTGTAGCCTACTTTAAAATAAAATGAAATTAAAATAAAATAAAATAAATAAATTTGTTCATTCTATTAATTTGTAATTAACACATAATTATCACAATATACCATCACATAGAAAGGACTAAAATGCATTCAATTTTTCCTTTATTAAGAAACGTTGTTTATAGACACTGAATTTTGTAAAGTAAAATAGTATTGCTTATATTTCTGATTAATAATTTAATGTATTTTGTGAAATTTAGGATACATTAGAATTTCAAAGCTTCCCAATGTTAACAAAGTGTTACTTTTTTTTAAACAAAGGGATGATATAAAACCTTATAAATTGGGGCACCTGGGTGGCTCAGTTGGTTAAGCAACTGCCTTCAGCTCAGGTCATGATCCTGGAGTCCCGGGATCGAGTCCCGCATCGGGCTCCCAGCTCCATGGGGAGTCTGCTTCTCCCTCTGACCTTCTCCCCTCTCATGCTCGCTCTCAAATAAATAAATAAAATATTTAAAAAAAAACTTATAAATTATATTCTCTACCCTGACTTCTGTTATGAAAGGAAGAAAATCTGACACTGTAGCAAATTAGCAACACATTCTACCTATTTTACCATAAGGTAAGCTTATTGTCCTGAGAGAATTAATTCCCTCCACCACTGTTCAAATATAATACATTAGAAAATGATCCTTGAATATTGCTTCATAACAGCACACAACTCACAACATACGTTGACTCATCATGTCAGTTCAGTAACACCCACAACGGTCTACATCTTTCCATGGGACAAATACACTGATCAAATATCAAACTGCTTCAAAAATTTCTAAATACTTATTCTCAATTTCAGCACTTATCTCATAGACCAGGAACAAACAGTTAAAACTGGCACCAGTGTCCAGCTACTGCCAAGTGCGTAGAAGTAGTGTAGACCACCAGCATAAAACGTTTTATCACAATATAGAGTCAGAAATATATTTTATATCATGGCCTACCTAGTACAAATATGAACCAATAAAACACATACTTTCATGTGCAATTCATTAAAGTATATTCTGTTCTAGAGCATTTCATTTACGAAACAAAGAAGGGAGGGAAAGGAGATGCTGGTCCTGACTCAAAAAACTAAATGCATAATAAGCCTTTGTTTGAGAAACACTAATCTTCACTCAAAGGCAGAGAACACAGAAAGAAAGGTCTGGAAGCTTGACAGGTCCTATAATAAACACAATGGCTAGCTAATAGTGGTCACACAAATAGTGGCTCACTGAACTGAAACAAGTAATTTGTAAAACAATATTAAACTAGTTTTAACTTCTGAAAAACACTGCATTCAATAATATGCTCAAAGGAACAAAATAAACAAACATAATAATAACAGTAATTAACATGGGGCTTTGGCCAGGGCATATCTCTAAAGTTCAATCTCACTAAATTTGCTTTTGACAGAATTATAATCACTGAGAACAGAAATGCTGACCATAGATTACTATATGTATTGTTCAACAATGACATCCTCTAGCAAGTACTTATTATAAATTGAACTAGATGGTGGAGATTTTCCCTATTTGATAAGGTGTGGAAATTTAGAGAAGCCAAACACTAGTACCTAACTCTTTTTTTTTTTTTTTTTTTAAGATTTATTTATTTATTTATTTGACAGAGAGAGAGAGATCACAAGTAGGCAGAGAGGTAGGCAGAGAGAGAGGGGGAAGCAGGCTCCCCGCTAAGCAGAGAGCCCGATGCAGGGCTCAATCCCAGGACCCTGAGATCATGACCTGAACCGAAGGCAGAGGCTTTAACCCACTGAGCCACCCAGGTGCCCCAGTACCTAACTCTTAAGACAAATAATCTGAACTATATTCGGTTCTTTAATGAGAGAAAAACACATCCTCTAATCTGCTACCTCCCTTACATTGGTGCTAAGCACTCCCTAAAAGATCTCTAAAGAACAGAAATCAGTGACTCCTATCATATTTACTTTCTCTTTTTATTAGATTCACAGTAGGAACTGAGACCTCACAAAGGATTGGAATCAGTCCACAGAAAAACACACAATGTGCTCTATACTGTGATCATAAAAAAACACAAAGCAAAACAAAACTACAATAAATGTAAAAGTACTTATATAGCTTTGGCATCAAAGTTCCTGATTCCTTTTAAGATAACAATGATTCTTTTCTTCCATAACTATTCTGATATTTAACTCTTGGACTGCTTTTCTAAAATGCTCTTGCTGAATACCACAGTAAGATTTTAATTAAAAGGACTTTTACTTAATTAGAGTTGTCTAACTGGAATGGGCTATCTAGTGGTGATGTTCACACAGGAGCTGCATCATTGTTTCGGGTTCTTTCCTAGGAGAAGGCTAGACTAACTGGCCCACAAGATTCCTTCAAGCTCAGGGGAACATGAAAAGCTCTCTAACACAGTCTGTATAATACAGTGACCTTTTTCATTCTGAATATCTATCTATATTAGCTAATTCTTTTATCCCTCCTAGGAATGTATTATTACCTATGACAAGGTAGAAGAGACTCAGAACAGACTAAATCCAACACTAACATTGACCTCGAAGACAAGTAAACCATTTGCAAATCTTTAAAATTCATCTAAGTCAGCCTAGTCACTTTGGCAAGTAGTGTAGCCCCTAGAATGTCTACTACCTCACAGAGTTAAAAGCAGATGCCCAGATTCTAATCCTAGCTCCTAATTTACTAGCTGTCTAACTAAGTGTATGTTACTTAAGCTCTCCACTTCCTCAGCTGTAAGATTAAGAATAGTAACAATATTTATCTATTTTATAGGGGGTTATTGTGAAAAATAATTTTTAAAAAAGTCTGTAAGGTGCTCAGAATAGTACTTGCCAAATAAATACACACTATTATACTGTCAGCTATGATATTTATTACCCCCCATGACATGAAAACTGAACATAAATGACAACTATAATCTTCTTCCAGGATCCAGGCTTTTATGAGAGAGAAGACTCTAACATTAAACACAATACAGTTTTGTAAAAGACAACTCATCAGTCTAATTTCAGAAAATGTCAGTTCTTGGCATTTCCTCAGTACTCCTCATAACAATGAGGGAGTATTGAGGATAATGGGAAATGGGAGTACTGAGGATAATGGGAAATGGGAAAGATAACCGTGTTCCAAATCATTCACAATATATAGAATCATTCCTAAATCTAAAGTCTACTTGTCTTCTGAACAGTTCTTTGAACTAGCAACAATCCCAGGCGAGGCAATGGCTACATTTGTTTCTGAAAAGCTAGATGAAAGAGAAAGTATTGAATTACCGAGTTAAAGTCAATGACTCCTTTTCTAAATTCCCCTTCAGGCACTTTACTGAAGTCAGGCACTTTACTGAATCCAAGGTACAAGGACAACACCTAGGCTCACCACAGCACGCAATTTTGTGTACTTGCTCTCAGAGGTAACATTTGGGGGATGGCGTGTGCTTCGGGTGCCTCTGAAACCATCACAGTCACTGGCAAGGGAGTATACATAGATAAGAAACTATCACAGACTGTCCAGAGAACAAGCTCTGTTCTCAATCCCCAAGAAGAAATCCAGCAGAGTAAAACTTTCTCCAAAAGTGCTGCCAAGTACTGAAGTTCTGTAAACAACAACAAGTTATGACGCAAATAGCCAAAGCCAAAACCATGTAAGTTATGGTATAGCCAATGTGTTTCCTTCTCTCTCATTTGCATCAGTGGTTACAATCCAAAAACCCAGTCATACATGGCAATAAAATATAAAAATTATAGATCAGAGTTAGCAGTTTTGTTCATGGGCCACACCCAACGCCGTGGGTGAGCTGCATACCTCAATTAATGTTGAGATCCACATTTAAGGAAATTAAACTTGCATTATAATTTTTGTTCCCGTTTTGACGTGCACAACATCTAAGGGTTTGGCTGCTTTTAAACATGGCCTTGTTTTCAGCTATCTGTCACATAAAATTGCAATTTAGCATTTCACTGATCTCCTGTTTTCTAGGGAAACTTACCCCAAAGCAAACACTGACATATGCTTATGCTTTGGTGTTCCTATGAAAACAAGATGTGGCATGACTCACTGCTCTTCTTGTTGAATTATGTGTCTTCTCAAGAAAGAGACCAGCAGTTAAATGTGCTGGAATATTGATGAGTACGGCTATAAGAAACCAGTTGCTTAGAAGGAACATTTGTAGAGGTAGAGCAGGTTTGTAAAAAAAGCACTACATAGAAGGTCCGGTTCAGATTATTACAATTTTCCATTTCAGAGTCACCAAAAATGTTTGCTGCAACCTAAATATCTGCTATAGTCTATGCTTGATAAAACTGGATACTAAGAAAACTAGGCCGGTGTCTGAAATTTGACAACATCCTTAGTAAAGTCTTGAGAAATCTAAGAATCCCATAGATCTTAATAGGTTATCTAAACTGGCTTCATATAATATCAACATTAAAATCATTAATAAAATATTTTTTATTTTTCAGGTTTCCTGATAGACAAACAATATAACTTGGTCTATGTCAAACTATAACAATTTCCTACTAGTCTAATTAGAATCCCTCATCGTATAATATATTTTCTTTAGTTTACCAAAAATACCGAGCATGAGTATCTACACATAGACTCAAATATTGTTACAGCTGAAATGCTTTAGACAAAAAATTTCATCATAGCCACTTGCAGAAACCGAACACACGGTTTTATTAAAAACACTCTTCAAGATCAATATACACTTACATAACTTAATTCTCATGACATTATTATTACCAGAGAAAAAGGGACCCTGACACTTCAGTTTACAGAAAAATATAATAGAGCAGTGATTTATGATCTCACCTAGCATAAAAGTAAAGCAAAATCCCAAATTCTTATTCCCAAGGTAGGTCAGTATTACAACCTCTGCCTATACTTGAATGCATTTCATTCAAAGCACAGCTTCTCAGTTGTAGTGCAAGTACAGGCAGAAAACTCAGAATGCACTCCACTGGCCATGTTTTATACCACCATCACGGACACTTCAGGATAGAATTTGATACAGATGAATCTTCTTTACATATAGACAGGAAAAATGAAGTTCAGAAAGAAAAGTTTAACTACTACTTCATTTTCCTTTCTACTATACTTGAAATCTTAGCCTTTTCTATGCCTCTGTTTTCTCATTTGAGAAATAGGTATATTTCCCACTCATACCTTCCACTCATACCTCCTATACCAAGAGAGAGCATAATATCAAGAAGATTAAAAGCATGAATTTTATTTGGAACCAAGCCTTACATCTCAATACTATCTTCACAACACAGTACAAGTTAATTAAGTTCTCTGAATTAATTTCTTCATCTGTAAAAGGTTACCACCTCTCTCATTGGGTTATTCTGAGGATTAAATGATGTAATATATGTAAATTATCCGGCACTATACCTACGACTTGTGTTAATAAATAAAACAGCCTAGAATTTGAACAGCATTTCCGTGTATTTATAAAATGAATCTACTTAATATTATAATCATCGTATGGTACTGCATTGGGCAAATTCATTATAAGCAGTTATGTCACTAATTTGGCACTTTAATAGTAGCTGAAGTAAAAGATTCAAATGAAAAAGTTTACATACTAAAGTTAAAAGCAGAAGGAGTCTTCACATTAGTAGTCAATGCTACTAGACCACAATTCTATAACATCTAAGGAGAAACAACATTTGACAAACTTATACATATTGGAGACTAGGTTTTTGTACAGACATAGCATATTACAGAGGCATTTTATTATACACTATGTCAGTGTTTTTTTTAACCTGATGAAATCTGCTCACAAATTTGATAATGCTACTCCCTTCCTTAAAACTATTTGTGCCCTTATACCATATGCATTTGTCAAAATTATAATTAAATAATTATGTTATTATGTTGACTATCTCCTTGGTTAACTAGTGTAACAGTTTCACGATGGCAGGTACCATGTCCACCTAGTTCAGCTCTGTATTCCTGCAGTGTATTTTGGAAGAAGGCATAATCTGTGCGTATATATACAGTCAGACCAGAAGAACATATATGAGAAGGTCTGTTTTCCCTAGATGGCAAGAGTTTTTTATTTTCTGTATCTTCCAAACAGTCTTCATTATATGTGTAATTGTTTTACGAAGAGACAGTAGCCACTAAATATTTTCTTACGGAGAAAAGTGCTTGAAATAAAAGGTAACAGACAAAAAGGAAAAGAACAGCATTAATTTGAAAGCCACTTAAATTCAAATGAGTTTGTAATCTCTTGATGGAAGATGGCCTCTAAAAGGGATTACAGCATGTACTCAGGAAAAGGGACACAAAGAAAAACAATTAACTGGTTTTAAATAATAAAATGATGAAAACTGTATAAAGATGATAGAAAGATAATAAGGCCAATAATAAAGGGAAGATGAATGTCTCATTCCCGGCAAAGACTTTTATGGCAAAGTGATTACAAAGACATTATCTGGGCAGATTATCTGTACTGTGGCACAGTATAAACAAATATTTTAAGAACGTGAAAGAAGAGATTTTTACAAAATGTATTTTCAGAAAATATTCTCACATTTCCCACAAGCTTACTTAGGCCATTCATCCTCCAATGCTATGTCTATGTATACTCTGAAATGCTAAATTTCTTTCTACACAAAAGAACTGGATTTCAAACATGCAGATAAAAACATGACACATTGAGAGCTGTGTAATATGGTGAGAAAAGAAGTGCTCCTGGGTCCCTGATTCAGTGTGCTAGGGAATCCATGCAGAGAGAGGGGTAGTGGCTCACACACTCCTTCAGGACCCATGTTACCAGCAAGTGCTCTCTATGGGACACTCTCTTACTGAATCCCAACACACAGAATTCTCCCAACTTTGACTCAGCACAGAATATTTATATTGCTCTAAGAATGAAAAGGCTGAAAATGGATTTTAAAAATGTATTGTTAAATAATCTTCCCCAAATGATGATACTGACAAGTGGGCAAGAGCAGTAGAGCTATAAAGTAAAATTCTCACCTACCATAATAGGAAGTCAGTAAATATACAAAGACTGAAGATTCAAGAGTTAGCAGATGATTATTATTTAGAAATACAAAGGTAAATACCATGAGAAATAATCTTTGCCTCTGATGAAAGACACCAGGTAAGGGGAGGGGCAAAAGGAACTGCTCGGTTTTCTGTATGTAAGCCTTTAAATTTCCTTTATTATTTGCATAAAGTATTTTGATAAAAATAAAGTTAATGTAAGAAGTACATTTGGTGATTCAAAAAAAGGTAGTAACATTAGTGATACATACATATTAAAAGAATGCATGGATAATAATTTCAAATATCACATAAGAAAATGATTTACTGAAAAACAAACCAAGGGCGCCTGGCTGGCTCAGTCATTGGGAGCATACAATTCTTGATCTAGGAGTTGTGAGTTCTAGCACCAAGATGGGTATGGAGATTACTTAAAAAATAAAATCTTTACAAAATACAAAACAAAGGAAGCCCACAAAAGTACATATCTACCAACATACATGCACTCACTACATTTCTAGCCCCTTTCCACCTACTTCAAGTATACTAATCAAAGTAGGTGACCTAAGGTCACCCAATCTTGCCCTGCCCTTTCCAAGCTCTAAGACCATGTCGTAGATGTGGT
This sequence comes from Potos flavus, assembly GCA_028534135.1. Lineage (NCBI taxonomy): Eukaryota > Metazoa > Chordata > Mammalia > Carnivora > Procyonidae > Potos > Potos flavus. The sequence goes on from CM052899.1 coordinate 108,529,618, forward strand.
CTGATGTCCCCCTGATGTGCCTGCCTTCTTCCCCATTTCAATCTTTCTCTAGCCAATACCAAATATCACTATTTTATAAAGCAAAATTTAAGGGAAAAAGATCTTTTCTTTTTCTATGATTCTAGTCTTCTTTTTGTTTTTCCTACGGAAAATTTCATATTCTGATTTTATATATTTATATGATTTATATAATATTATACATTAAAATGAGATTTTTGCCGAGAGTGAACTTTCCTATATTTAAGAGATTTTTATATCTATTTTCATTCAATTAGTCTACAAATGCTCTGCTGAGGTCACAGAATGCATAATCATAAGTTAATTTTAATACTCTCTTGAAGTGACTCCTACTTAGACAATATTTACAGTTAGAATTTAGTCTGTTCTTATTTTGATTTTAAAAACAGACTCTAGGTCTCAGATATAATCCATTTCATAATACAAGCTTTTAAAACATCTTTCACACAATATTTTCATTTTCTCCCTATTTTGTCCAACCACAAGAATGTTGCCCACATTTCTTTGAGCAAATCTCTCAGGCACTCAACCTGACAACTTGTGGATGTTTTAAAATTATACTAGAGTATATATTACACTGTCAAGAAACAGTTGTCACTAAATGAAATATATGACTTATAAAGGAGATTAAACTCCTCAAATTCTGAAAATAGTTAACTGTGATGATACAAAAAAAATAATCATCAAAGTGTCTGCTTTAGGGGTGCCTGGGTGGCTCAGTGGGTTAAAGCCTCTGCCTTCGGCTCAGGTCATGATCTCAGGGTCCTGGGATTGAGCCCCGCATTGGGCTCTCTGCTCAGCAGGGAGCCTGCTTCCCCTTCTCTCTCTGCCTGCCTCTCTGCCTACTCGTGATCTCTCTCTGTCAAATAAATAAATAAAATCTTAAAAAAAAAAAGTGCCTGTTTTATAATTGCAATAAAACCATGTCCATCTCCACGGGTCATCCCTGCTAGAGAAGCACACTCTTATTGGGCATTAAGTAGCTTCTCAGAACAGTGATTACACTGGCTTTACAATCATTAGGCAGAGTCGAAATCTGACCCCAACTACGCAAATTCTATTATGCAATATCTCCGCCTATTTAACATGTAAGAAATAATCAGTTCGTATTATGGGGAAAAAGTCAACCAGTCCTTCTGTAGGAATGAATGACATATTTCCTAAAGCGAAAAGAAACGAAACTTCTTCTACTCCTCTAATTTCCTCTAAGAAAATAATTTATACTAAGCAACACAGGAGCTTTTCTTTCCATGCTGACATCAGTTGTTATCACTTGTTTCTTTATGGGCTGTATACAGGACATAGTGGCTAGTTCGGGAACTGTTAATGTTGCCAGGATTTAACTCCTCATGTTTATGCGTATTTCAGCATCTCTTGTGTGGTAAGACTCTGAGGAGATACTATACAGCTGAATAAGATTTCTTAACATTTACCTGGGGTGATGAAATAAACAAGCACTAAGAGCCAGTGGTTAAACATACGGGCTGTTGAGAAAGACTGGATTCTACAGTCAAAATCTCTGGGGATGAAACCCCGTAATCTGCTTCAAGCTTCTTCAATTCGATAAAGTTTCAGGGCCTTGATTTTGGATAATCTAAGGGATGTCCCCCTTTGAGTGACTACACACTCATAAATTCGTTAGGATCTGCCTTTAGAACAAGTCATTTACGAGGCTCCTTGCAAACAGTAAATTCAGCAGTCTTCATTCAGATTACTAATTTTTCGATCCTTAGCATTTGGCAGAAGAGTTGGTATAAAACAGGGACACAGTAAAAAATAAAAAAAAAAAGGGACACAATAAATTTACTAAATAAATGTGAATAAATTAAATAGCTTCACTGAAAAACAAAAAAATATTGCATTAAACTGAGCTGGAGATAGATTAGATAGAAAACTCTGAGATAAGAATGATCTTTTCTACCAGGAACACTAAAATGATTTTGCAGTCTCAAACCACCCATTCCACAATGCCCTTAGCTTTACACTGTAATATATGACAGGGTGACCCACTTGCTTTATTCTTCAAAATTTTCTAAACTCCTCTGGAGTGTTCACTCTTTTATTTGAATTTTTAAATTGGCACATTAAGTTCAAGTTTTTACTGTTTTCCTTTGTGTTTTGGCATTTCTCATTCTCTTAGTTCTTTCTATATCTATTGAATTTTATTCCAATAAGGATCTCAACCTCATAGCTCAGGTAGAGTGTATTTCCAAGAAAGGTTACACACTATTTTCACAGATTTTTTTCTAACAATGTCTGTGCAAATAAGAAGCCAAAATATATGAATAATTTTTAATAAAAGAAATAAACATCATTAATTACAAATATCAGAACTATCCTCATTTGCCCCTCAAGAATAGAGAACTGCTGTTGGATACTGGTAGAATTTAAAATTAGAGTTTTTAGAATTCCAAACTTCTAGAGTTCCAAAATTAGACAATTATGGAACTGCAAGTCATCAAAGTTTAAGTCAATCTGTGGTATCTCTGTGATGGATATTTTGAAGTGGGCCAACTAGCCTGAAATGCCACTAAAGATAATACACCAAAGTTATTCTGAGAAGTGATAAGCTCTAGCCAAAGCCACATTGTTTCCTTGCATCTTTCAGTGTGTGACAGCAGATAGAGCTTAAAATAATTTTGCAAGGACAATAGCACATGTTAAAGGCTTGCTAACAAGTCTTTTAAACTTCTCATCTTCTGTGATTCAGAGTTTTCACATATTAGAAAATAATTGAAATATTTCTACTAAATAAATAATGCATACGTCCTTCTGAAATGTCTTAACTTTGAATCCAAAAAATGAAAATATAATGTATTTTATAGAGAAAAAATTCATATGCTATCATAGCTTAGGATAAGAATGATATTTAAGATTACAAAGATGTCTTGAATCAAACCTTCTGAAATAAACTAAGAAACTATTCAGGTAACAATTCTATTGAATTTTTATATAATTATGTAATATTACATTATAAAATTTTCATATAATTAGTATGTGTATACTGTGTTTATGGTGTTCATTTTACCAGTGACTTCAGCAAGGAAGCATATGATTCTACTTTGAAATCATACATATTATGTATGTATGTATGTATATATACATACATACATACATACTCTGCAAACCCTTATACAAATATGATGTGTTTGTATCATTACCATTTCACTGAAGATGTATGTTTCTGAAGATTTACTGAAGAGTTTTAGAATCATGATATGTATAAGACCTCCGTAGACTCCAAGCCTTCTGATCATGCTACAATTCACCAATCTCGGTTTTCCTAGGAGTTGTATAAAACTTGGCCCAGGGATGCTTAAAAAATAAATGTTTAAGAATGTATGAGTAAAGTAGCTAGCCTCTTCCTCAATAATAAAGAAGCCACCTCTAACAACCAGAGCAAATAAACATAGTTGAGAAAAGTGACTCTCAATTCACTGTGCCAAAAGAGAAGCATGCTCTAATAGCTTTACAGCCCCTATGCAATGCTGATAAGTAACAGGTGACAAGGATGAAAAAGATTCCAAGATGAAGTAGAACAATACTAGAGGGTAATAAGCTCTGTTGGCAGTGACAAAAGAGACAGGGCAAGGCGGAAAAAACAGGCACCGACTTCAGAGAAAAGAACCAGAAAACAGAAAAGCAAGTCAAAGTACAATCTAAATTTAGTACTACAACAGCAGTTTGACCATAGGGCATTTATGCAGGGTGTGTGTATGTTTGTATGGTGTGAAGGAAGGGGCAGGCAGAAATAGACAGTGGAAGGGAACTAAGCTGACAGTCATTTAGATTTCAGTAATCCCTAAGGGCAGCAAAATATCACACTAAAGACGCCATGTGTCAAACTAAGGGTACTGTATACCATAGAGAAGACGGACTCTAGGGCCAGGCCAGGTCCAAAGCACAGAGCTGCAGTTTACTAAAGAGGTGACCTCGGGCAATATCTTTCTGTGTTTTACTTTGCTGTAGGAATGGTAAATAACATTTTCATTTACTTCACAGGGAAGATGCTATGAGTAGTATATGAGTTGATACATATAAATCAGAACAATGATTTAGCCATTATTTTTTTTAAAGATTTGAGGGTGAGGAGGGGGAGGGGCAGAGGGAAAGAATCTCACGCAGATGCCCCACTAAGCACAGAGCCCGACGTGGAGCTCGAACTTAGGACCCTGAGATCATGACCTGAGATGAAAACAGGAGTCGGAGGCTTAACCAACTGAACCATCCAGGAGCCCCAATTTGGCTGTTATTAATTATGTGACAGGTGTTCTAGTACATGGCTCTTGTCCTCATATTCACCATCTTCCCATGCACCCAGTGGCAAGGTTCACCTGAGATAATGAACGTTATTAGAAAAGTTTATTCAAGAACTAATCTACCATACAGGTAAAATACAGAACTCTCAAGACTAGTATGAATGTCAATGTGCCTAAAATACTCAAAATTCAATTCAAACTAAAAAAATTTTTAAATAAAAACTCTCAGGATTTTTCTGACATGGCCATATGTCAAAAACATAAGAAGATGAATCTTCTGAAGCCCAAGGAAAACTTATAAACACTGGAATAAATAATAGTCACTTAAATTCTTATGCTCATCAAGCACTCTCTGTCACAGTCCATGAAAACTCACACTATTAAGTGAGACGAAGAGTAGAGTGACAAGAAAGTGCCTGCTTTCCACTGTGCTAGTGATTTAAAAAAAAAAATCAAAGATAGTATTTTCAGTCTTGGCATAACATGATGACATGCCAAAGACAAAAAGTAATTGTGAGGAATTAGGCTTTTTTTAAAGATTTTATTTATTTATTTGTCAGAAAGTGAGGGAGCATGAGCAAAGGGAAGGACAGAGGGAGAAGCAGGCTCCCCACTGAGGAGGGAGCCCAATGCAGGACTTGATCCCAGCACCCTGGGATCATGACCTGAGCCGAAGGCAAACGCTTAACCAACTGAGCCACCCAGGCGTCCCAAGAATTAGACTTTCTGAAGAAAAGAAAAGGTATTTTGGAAATGTTTGCTTCTGTTTCTGAAACACAAACTACCTCTAGAGAAGGGTAGACACGTAACAATGTCCAAAGGGCTCATTCTATCTTTATGGGCACAGGCAAATTAAAAGCAACAACAACAATGCTGACATTCATGACATCTCAAAAGTTGGACTCAAGCTGCATTCCACTGACTCATGCCCTCCAACATCCATATGTGCTACAGGAGGAACAAAAGAGAAGCAATGTTGGGGCGCCTGGGTGGCTCAGTGGGTTAAAGCCTCTGCCTTCGGCTCAGCTCATGATCTCAGCGTCCTGGGATCGAGCCCCGCAACGGACTCTCTGCTCGGCGGTGAGCCTGCTTCCCCATCTCTCTCTCTGCCTGCCTCTCTGCCTACTTGTGATCTCTCTCTGTCGAATAAATAAATAAAACCTTTTTACAAAAAAAGAGAGAGGGGCGCCTGGGTGGCTCAGTGGGTTGAAGCCTCTGCCTTCGGCTCAGGTCATGATCTCAGGGTCCTGGGACTGAGTCCCGCATCGGGCTCTCTGCTCGTCAGGGAGCCTGCTTACCCCCCTCTCTCTGCCTGTCTCTCTGCCTACTTGTGATCGCTCTCTGTCAAATAAATAAATAAAATCTTTAAAATAAATAAATAAATAAATAAATAAAGAGAGAAGCAATGTTAATTGACTACATATAATACACTCTCCAAACAGCCCTCTGACATCTTTTTTTTTTTAATTTGTTTGAGAGAGAGAGAGAGAGAGAGAGACCACAGAGGGTAGTAGGAGGGAGAAATGGGCTCCCAACCAAGAAGAGAGCCCGACATGGGGCTCGACCTCAGGACCCTGGGATCACAACCCGAGTGGTCAGATGCCTAACTGACTGAGTCACCC
>CM052899.1:108536016-108595062 GCA_028534135.1 Potos flavus
TATGGTTTAATTAATGAGGCATAAAAGATTTCTAGATCTTTACGAAAATGTTGACAATAGAGCTGAAGAGTGTGAATCTTTGTTTCTAGAAGAGTTTCCAATTATGAATTCTGATTTCTAGAGAATATTTTTTACGCACTCTTCTCCACAAAAAGAAAAATTCAAAACTAAAGAAATGTAAATACATTAAGATATAAGTTTCTATTGTCAGAGCTCATGTCCATCCATGGCCTTTCCTAGAAATGCTTACAAACAGGCATTCTAACTGGAAAATGAGAATGCATATATTAAAAAAGAGTTAAAAGAATACAAAAGTAATTTAGTAACTAATCATATATTCTGTATAAAATCTCCTCACTGTAAAGAAGAATATAAAGCTTGCAGGCATTATACTGTCCCAAAGTATCACCAGGCAAATGAAGGTCAATGGTATACAGCATATTCAATGTCCTAAACTTCAGGTTGGAGAGCAAATATGCATAAAATGGATCTTTTCTACAAATAATCATTTGTGGAAACCAAGAGTGTAGGAAACTAAGAATACAGAATTATAGCAAAACATGAACTAAAAAATAAAGTGACCATCATTATGTACTTTTAGTGCCTTAGACGTCTTTTTCAAGTCACGAAACATTATCAAGAAAAGGAAAAGTTTAGGATTAGGTAAAATATTTGTTAGTCACGTACTCATTTATATAAGGAAGAAAGCGAGACAGGATAAGAAGAGTCTAGCCAGCCACAGAACATCAAATCACCCCTGGCAAGGTGACTGCATAGCAAAAGTGGTGAGCTGAGAAAGACCAATTTATCTGTGAACCATACTAGGCTTAGAGGGAAGTGGGTGTGCCCTGAGGAAGATTAGATGAATTCCTAACATGTTTTTAAAACAGAATAATGTGAGTGACTCACAGAGAGTAAACAGGCACTTTATATCTGATGTCTTTCAGTTCACCCCTTTCTTTCCTCTCTTATCTTCCCTTAAAAGAATGTCACAAAAACAGCCCAATTCCTTACTCCTCCTAAATTGAAAACTGGGTATATACGAACGCTTCCTACTGAATCTACTAAAACATAGGCATTATCCCTCAGATTCCCTGTTCTTGCCTTCCAAAGGGTAAGGCAGAGTGAAAGTATCATTCCATCTTACTCCTATCTTCCCAGTAGTAAATAAATTTATGTTCAATGTAAGGTTCTCCCTTGTAATTGCAAAGACCTCTTTATTAAAATTTTGTGACAAATGGATTTCGAAAGAAAAGGTTCAGGGTTTGGATGAATGTTTGATAGCAATTCAATCAAATGGTAAATATGGCTCTCCTGGAATCTATAACCTGGGTTCAAACAGTGAATCAGCCATTGATGCTCAGGCTTGTGCAAGTTACTCAACTTCAGAAGGAAGGGAGGAAGGGAGGAAGGGAGGAAGGGAGGGAGACAGAAAGACAAGAAAGACAGACAAGAAAGATGGACAAGAAAGATAAGAAAGACAGAAAGAGGCAGAGAAAGAAAGAAAGAAACTTTTTTTTTAAGAAACTTTTTTTTTAAAGATTTTATTTATTTATTTGACAGAGAAAGAGAGATCACAAGTAGGCAGAGAGGTAGGCAGAGAGGTAGGCAGAGAGAGGGGGAAGCAGGCTCCCCGTCAAGCAGAGAGCCTGATGTGGGGCTAGATCCCAGGACCCTGAGATCATGACCTGAGCCAAAGGCAGAGGCTTTAACCCACTGAGCCACCCAGGCGCCCCGAAAGAAACTCTTGTACACACATACAATGCAAAAGAACAAATGGCAAAGCAGATAGCAAAAAGACCAGGGCACAACTAGAATCTGACAAAATCAGACATCTTAAAAAAAAATGGCACTCTAAAGGGCCAGAAGTTAGACATATCATGTGTGGTAATGGTGAGAAACAGAATGATAAAGATGGGAACAGACCTTTTTTTGGTAATAAAGAGTGAACAACTAAAAAATTATTGAATAGCACTGTACTTCCCAGGAGTCAGAAGGGGTGTCAAACACCAATTTATATCCTCCCAACAGTGGTCCTCAATGACCCTGGTACAGAAATTTTTTCTGTCTGTATAAGTATAGTCACCTACAAAAAAGTACTAGTGAGCCACAAAGAAGACCCACCAACCAAGCTGACTTAAAGCCTGAAAGAGACTCTAAAGTCACTCCTGGGCAACAGGTGATGATAAAATAAATCATTCAGGCTTCCTATCTCATGCAATCCTCACAGTTATAGTCAATCAGGTATGCATAATTCAACAGTTTAAGAAGGCAAAATGGTAGGCAGAACAATGGCCTCCCAAAAATGTCCCTGTCCTAATCTCAAGAACCTGTAAATAATGTTAAATAACATGGCAGTGGAGAATTAAAGTTCCCTTAAAATAGAATTAAAACTGCGAATCAGATGACTTTAAAATAGGAAGATTATCTAGATTACTAAGTAGGCCCAATGTAACAACAAGGGCCCTTAAATGTGGAAGAGGGAGGCCAAAGAGTCAGGGCCAAAATGATGTGATGTGAAGGACTCCGTAGACTTTGCCACCTTTGAAGATGGAAAGGATGGGAGCCAAAGAAAGCAGGCAGCCTCTAGAAGCTAGAAAAGGCAAAAGAACAGATTCTCTGCTAGAGCTTCCAGAAAGAAAACACAGCTAGCCAATACCTTAATTTTAGCTCAGTGAGACCCGTTTTGGACTTCTGACATCTAAAATTGCAAGATAATAAATTTGTGGGGGTTTTTTCTGCCACTAAGTTTGTGGTAATTTGTTACATAGCAATGGGAAACTAATACACAAAGGAATAAATTTTCTAAGAATTTTATGAAAATGTTATGGTGTTTAAAGAATTGAGATATTTAATGTAAATTTATCTAGAAAATACAGTAATTCAGAATTAGCCATGCCCTGAAGTTTTGGGGATAACTGAAGTTTTACCACTAACTTCAGATAAATGCTTTTTCCCCCCTTAAGTCTAAAATCACTAACAGTTAACTGTAAACCTAGATGTTATGCTGCTAATTGAGATAGAACAACAACATAAACCAGATGCAATTTCTAATACTTTAAATTCATTAAATATTTAGATTTGAAAAAGGAATGGCCAGTTGCCAAAAAGAATGTTAGCATTGAATACATTAAAAATTGTAAGCATAATATATATTAGAACATTAAAGTTTAAATTTTTGACATCCCTGTTTTCAATGCCTATTGAAGATTAAATGTAGCTTCATATTTTAAAAGCTACTTCAAAGTTTAGATGGGATGTTATAAAAATCAGCAACACCTACATGTTTCAAAACATCTTCTGATAACAGAAAATTTTATTTATAATTAATATCAGATTAATAATTAAACACCCTTAATGTAGTTCCTTAAAAATTAAGAGCATCAGCAAACTGAACATGTCTGGAACCTCCTCAGAGTAAATTTCAAAGACTTCCAAATACTTTTGTATAGTATGAATTAAAAAAATAAACGCAAGGAGGAAAAACACTATTTATATATATTTCTCCCAGTGAAGTGTATCTTCATTTTCTATATGGTCACTTCCGATATGAAATAATTCTGCTTTGAATAGAAATGTGGGTGTGTGCACATGGATGTGTATGAGGGTGGGTGTTTAGATGGATATGGTAGAAACCAACCATTTTCTACTTCAGGAGGAAATCAATAGCAAGGGCAGTATTAATAATACAGTATCATTTAGGTCACGATATTTTTAAAAATCCATCACTAGATTCAGTTCTACAACAATACACTCCTCTTGAAGCAAGAATAATAAATGCTAATGATCAAAACAAATTTTGCATCCATCATGTATATTGTCTACACAGAAATGGAAAACAAATATTTACAACTCATTTGGGCTCACAACTCCCCAGGCTTTGGCATTACATAATCAATAGTTCCATTTAAGAGATTACATTAAGACTACTGTCTAAGAGTTTTTATAAAATTCCAAGAAATAATAAGACATATTTCAAAAAATACTGTTTTCTAAAATACACATTTCTGAAAATTTCTCACTTGTCAGTAATTTAAGAGGATAAGAGAAGACAATACTGAAAACAAAATTCGTCCTTTCATCAGAAAATAGATGAAAAATACATCTATTTGACCACATCTATTTAATCAAATAGGATTACCCAATTGTGGAAAAATAAACAGTAATAAGTAAGAACGACTGGGGCAATTTGTCTTATCCAGCATCCAGTATTCTCAACAAACATCTACTAAAAAGGACAATGAAATGAAAGATGGTCATGTTTCCTGTCTAGAAAATATTATTCAGAATTGGAACACAGGGCTCTTAAAAAGAAACAATGACCTCCAACCTTAACAAGAATGTCCCCTTAGGAAGGAGCCATCACTCACAAAATGCTGCAAGTGTAATAATTGGATGATGTGATCAAAGCAGCATTCTTTCTTACAATTTTTCCCTTTTTGGTATGTGTGTCAGGCACTGGGTAAGAAGAATGATCCTTTAAAAAAAAATACACAAACAACAAAACCAAACTGCTGAGGAAGATACCACAAACAGGCAAAGCAAATATTATTTGAGTTTTTAAAAAGATACCATATATGTACAAGGATAACAAAAGATACTGACGTATTAAAATTTTTTTAATTTAAAGGAGCAAGCCCCATCCTTTGTGATATAAACAACTATTTAAAAAGTTTAACTTTTATTACTAGTTAAAGAGGCCTAAATAAGCCTGAAGAATTTCATAGATACTGGAATTATATTTTCTAAAATACTTACATGCTTAATTTGGGCAAACTGCTTATTAAATGCTCAGGTTTAACTATTTCAACTAAGCTAACTACTCTACAAAACAAGGATTCCTAATTTATGGATAAATAAACTGAAGTTCTAAAAACTAAAGTAACTTGCTCATAGCCCTAGAGCTAGTAAGTGATGAAGTCAGGATTAGAACTGTGATGTTTCTGATTGGTCTCACTAAACCAGAAAAACAAGTCTATGCTGCTGTCAAATAGTGAGCTGCCTTTTCTCCTGCTGGAGTTAACCATGGCAAGGTCACTCCAGTCTTCGCATCGAGAAAATTCTTCAGTAAGTCTTATGCATGCATTTCCAAAACCAGACACTAAGCAACAAGTAGAAAAAACTTACCAGATGTGAATTCATTCCTAATTAAATAAAGGACTACATATCATACCGACAATGCTTCAAAACAGATCATCTACAAAAAGAGCAGAAAAGATCAGCATGGCGTCACAGTGTGAGGATGGCAAGGACAGCTCAGAGGCAAAACAAATTGACTACTCACTCACTATCTCCCTGAAAAATGGTGATACTAAAAGTATATACCTGCAGTGAGTTGAGTGGTAGTCCCCAAAATGATATGTCCATGTCCTAATACCCAGACCCTGTGAATGTTACCTATTTGGAAAAGGGGTCTCGCAGATACAATTAAGTTAAAGATCTTGAGAGGAGATCATCTTAGATTACCTGAACAGACCCTAAATCCAGTGACAAATCTCCTTATAAGAGACAAAAGAGGAAAAGACACAGAAACACAACAAGGAGGAGGTAAAGTGATCACGAAGGCAGACTGGAGTGAGGCAGCCATCAGGAATGCCGCAGCCACTTGGAAGATAAAAGAGACAAGGAAGAATTCTCCCCCAGAGCTTCTAAAGACAGTATAGCCCTTCCACCACCTTGATTTCAGACTTCTAGCCTCCAAAATTGGGAAAGAATAAATATCTGTTGTTTTAAGCCATCCAGTTTGTGTTAATTTGTCACATCAACCACAGGATACTAATATAGTACCAAAAAAGAGTGCTAAAGGGACACCTGGGTGGCTCAGTCGGTTAGAAAGCTGCCTTCGGCTCAGGTCATGATCCCAGGGTCCTGGGATGGATTCCCGCATCAGGCTCTCTGCTCAGTGGAGAGCCTGTTTCTCCCTGTGCCTGCTGCTCCCCTTGCTTGTACGTTCTCTCTCTCGCTCTATCTCTAGCAAATAAGTAAATAAATAAAATCTTTAAAAAAAAAAGTGCTGAAAAGATTTGATGAGATGGTGTATTCAAAGCACCCCCGATCTCTAAGTACGCAATACATATTAACAATTACTATTAATGAATTAATATATATGAGGGGCAGCCATTCCACATGCAAACATCCGCTTCTGCATTTTGCCGGGGTAGAAAATGTCACACAGTTCTTGCCTCACTATAAAATTAATTACTAAAATATATTTGATACCCTACTAAATGTATCTTAAAAATTAGCAACAGTAACCATTAAGCTCTGTTTCTAGGAAAGACAAATGATTTTCTCTTTAATGATTTTCTCACTTAGTTCACTATTTTAGGCTAAAGCTAAATTTACTAGTAGCCTTGGGAAAAGTATCATTCACTCCTAACCTATTAAATAGGTTAAATAAAAGGTATCTGAGATCACTGGACGTAGTTAGAATTATAAAAATAGGGTGAATGGTTTAACAAAAAAAAAAAAAAAAAAGGAAAAAAGATTCACTGACCAAAACTCCTTCAGTCAGGGTATAGCTATGAAGCACAATGAATTCTTCTAATGCAAAGAATTAGCCACTTAAGCAGTTCATGAAGTAGACTGAGCAGGTGGGCCCCCTAAACCTCCTCTTACCCAGAAGGTTAGATATATCTCCGAAACCTCCTTCCTCCTTTTCTGCAGGACTACTGCCTATCAAATACTGGGAGACAAATGAGAAGTAAATGTAAACCCTTTCTAAATACAAGCCCCCTTTAAGGCCCAAAATGCAAGGCTTCTGATTTGTGTTCAAGCAAAGAGACTCTCATTTTAAATTCCATCTCTGACTCTATCCGTTTACCAAAACAGTAGATAAAAAAGGAACAGGAAATAAGAGAGAGCAGCAGGCCTCTCCCCTGACCAGAGCCCCTGCCACATGTGAGGACAGAAGGTGAAGAAGTGGAACTTGGAGACTATGACCCCGTTACAGCACAGTTTATGCCACTCATTAGTAACACGGCCGAATGAGGATCAAGTGAGAGCAATCAGGCACCAACTCTACCTCCCAGGAGAGGAACTGAGCCAAATGGACAGAAGTTGTATCCTCCATCAGCCCCCATTCCAGGTGGGCAGAAAAGATGTGTATGGAAGTTCTATTCTCACCATGGGCAGAGGCAGTAGAAAGGGGAATGAATTACCTCACTCCCTAGCTTGTAGTGGACTAAAGAAGGGGCTGGGTTTATAATCAAGATCTAAAAATTACAATTATAGCTCCCCAGAGAGGGATATACCGTGTGGGGCTGCCACATAAAACTGTTCTTGCCATTCTGTGGCTACAATTTAGGGTAGTTTTACTTAGTATCACAAACTTGTGCTCATTAGTCTCACTCATTTCTGCACTATTGTTTACTTTCATTTCCTAATTCTTGATAAAAATGTTCTTAGGAAATTTTCATCCTCAGATGCAGTATTCAATTCAACAAAAACTCCAGCACAAACCATGAGCAAGTCTATGAGAAAGATCAGAACATACTACTATAAACAAGACAGGCATGGCCTTTGCCCTTAGGAATTTACAGTCCGGTAGGGGATGTGAATGTGGTTTTACATTCGCTAATGAGATTTTTTTTCCTCTTAAAACCAAAATGTTGGAAAATCTGGAAGGGGTACATGCGTGTATATGTCAGGGAACACTAAGTTTTCTATACCTCTGTATCTAGAATATGCATGGGCTCTATGAGGGGCCCAGCTCTGATAGTTAAAAAACCAGGGAGCTGTAGACCTCACCAGCTCAGATAAATGTATCGCAAATGGCTTTAGAACTACAAATGGAAGATGAAGTATAGAGTCAAATGAACATGGCTCTCCCAGAAGTCTGTATGATTCTGCTCACACCAACCTGAATTACAGGTCTGTACTTATCTTACCGGTCACACAACATCAAACACCCCTTTTATAGCAGGGACTATTTTTTTTTTTTTTTCCTTCTGTAACTGTACAGGAATTAATGAAGACTTACCCCAACTAAAAACCTAACAAATAGTCATTAAAAGAATGAATAAATCAGTTTTACTGACTGAAGGGAGAAGAGAGAAAAAATAAGCAAAAGGAGCAAAGTTTAAAATGGGAGATAAACAATAGAAAGGAGACAGTGAGAAAGCTGCTCCTCAGAAATTTCCTCAACCAGTCCGGAACTTCCCGCCCTCACCATCAGGGAGGGCTCTCACTCCTCCCCACAACTTTCTCCTCACCAAGGCCTCCATTTGTTCCCACCCATACTTGTGAAATCTCTCCCAACTGCTCTCCCTCCTTCCCTACCCTATACATTCACACACAGCCAGAATAGTTGGGTTTAAAATATTGGCAGGTGACCCTAGACATTGTTTTCCTCCATTTCCTTATCTTTAATAGGAGAATAATAATAGCATCCATACCTCCCAAAGTTCTCCAAAGGATTAAATGAGTTATAGGTGAAGCATTTAAAAGAATGCCTAACACAGAGTACCAGCTCAATAAATACTATTATTATTAAATTTCTTATTACTGTATTTCAACACAATTCTTCAATAGTTTCCCATTAACTAAGAACCAAAATTCAAAATTTTACATATGGCAGCTGAGATCTCTTAAAATAATCTGAACCCTTTAACCTTCTAATCCTCTCCTATTTTTCATGTTCTCTCAAAAACTACATCTTAGCCATCATGAACTACTGACAAGTTCTCAGAAAGGAGCATGGCTTTCCTCAAGCTGTCCTCTTGGCCCTGAATGCCTTCTTTCCTCCTACTATTGACCAATGGCAAGTTCCTATTCTATACTCAAGCCAGCTCATGCATTATCTGGTAGGACATCATCTTCGCCTCCTTCAGACTCGCTCTGTGCTCCAGATGCTACTTGTACATATCCACATTCTGACAATCATCAATCTGTGTACAAAAATTTCATCCCATTAGGGGTTTCTTGAACTGAGATACATTAGTTTCTCTACCTATTCCCTGATCCTAGTATTGTTACTGGTATACCATACTGGTATACTGCTTGCAGAAGAGAGGGAGGAGAAGAGGATGTTTTCTCTTTTGCACATTGGCCCCAGTGGCCCCAAACTTCCCTACATTTCTCCATTGTTCATATAAGTCCTCTTAAGCCAACAAATTCAGTGAGCAGCCTAAAGCACATACACAGTTTTCTACACTTCAAAGGAAGTAGGGGGTATGAATTATATTTATATATAGACAGACATGCATAAGTTTAAGTCACAGAAATCTCAGTTCATTTTGTCACTCATTCACATATTGCTAAAGTTTTTACAATCCTTTCAAGCTTAATTCGTGCCTGATCTCAACCTCCACCACAGCTCATCTCTTCCGATTCCTGGGAAAACGGGTGTACTTTTGGCACTAACCTATAACTTGCCCTGTATGTTAATCACGGAATTACTCTCAACTAAGATCTCTCTTCTCTAGGATCCTGGCAAACTATCTCACTGCCCTTCGTCTAAAAATTTCTTCCTTTTCAGAACTTCAAACTTCAGGTGACTAAACAGTGCTACTCTGTTCCTTCCTGCCATTCTCATTCATGCGTGTGTGTGTGTGTGTGTGTGTGTGTGTGTGTGTTGAGGATGAAGGGGACTGTACTTCAGTATTTTTAAGGTCTCTATGTCCACTGAAACTAACAAAGTTTTTTCCTATTTCTGTAATTCAATTATTATATGGTTCATTCAACCTCCAGACATGTAATTAGCGAAGGACATTTTGACACCTTAGAGACAAGTGGAGGGATTTTAAGGTTTTAAAGAAAGAAAGAAATGCAGGAAAATGAACAACTTAAAGAAAGTAGGAAAAAAGGTTAGAGAAAACAGGAAATATGTTGGCTAATAGAGCAGTGATAGTATTTGGTAAAACCAGTTTACTACTAAATCCAGCATATTTCCCACACTCAGCATAAGACACTGATAAGACACCTAAAAGAACACTGTAAACAAAGCAGCAAATAGATGAAGAACAGAGTAGAGCAGGGTAAACAGGCACATGGGTTGATCAAGTTGAGCCCATGGGCTAACACCTATTGGTCCCTCTGATACACAACTTCAATCTCAGTGTCACCACTGTCACGGAGTTGTCACTGCAGGTATTTTTTAAAACAGATCAAAAAGAAACTCTAAAGCATTCATGGAGACAAATGGTGAAGGTGGACTAACAGTTCTACTGGTTGACAGTTCTGGAGCTGCGGCACTTTAAAACACTACAAATCTAGGAAGTCTGTTCTCTATACTTAAACTGAGCCGTGCATTTTAATTCAACTGAAAAACTATTTTACAGATGAAGATATTATTTAAGCTGCTTTAATAATCCAGAGAATGCATATGTTGGAGCTGCTAACGGAGTGAATGAGGTAATATTACCGCCAGAATATTCTGTGAGCTTCTAAAAATGCAAATTTTTCAAAGAGCATTGACTTCTTGCTAATATTTTCCAGGGAATCTGAAATTACTGGAATATCAAACAAAAGTCTCCATAAATGCCTCTTTCTCTGCCTCCTATGGAACAACTTTAATGGCAAAAATTCGAGTTAGGTGTATTTGAAAGAGTAAAATGCACATTTAGACAATAGGCATTATGATGACTATACAATAAGAAAATTTTCTTAATTTCTTTTTTTAAAGGGACTGTGTGATGTTGTAGAACAATCATTATATTAGGAGGGAAACAGACCTGAGCTTGAATTCTGGCTTATTTACATACACGTTGTGTGAATTTGAAGTGTGGTACTTACCCTCTCTGTAAAGTAGGGTGATAATATCTACTACAGTAATTGCTATGAAGATTAATGACTAAAGTATATTAAGATCCTAGCTCAGTAATTTGTTAAAAGTAAAAATTTAAAGTTCTAGCTTCTTTAGGGATGCCAGAGTGGTTCAGTCAGTTAAATGTCTGACTTCAGCTCAGGTCATGATCTCAGGGTCCTGGGATGGAGCCCCATATCGGGCTCCCTGCTCAGTGGGGAATCTGCTTCTCCCTCTCCCTCTGCCCCTTCCCCTCCTCCTCCCCCTGCTCCTGCTCTCCCTCTCCCTCAAATAAATAAAAATCTTTAAAAATAAATAAAATAAAATGTTAGCTTTTCTTTAATATGCTTTACTTACCAAATCCCTACTGTGTGCTAGAAACAAGACTAAAGCTGCTTCCCTAGCAACCTTAACACTTTTTATATCAAATATCTCAGAAGAAAAACTATTACCTAAAGTTCTTGAAAACACAAATACTGTTATAACCTATTAAGCTTCCTTAAAGGCATAGATAAAAAAGAAACTTTTTTCTGTATAATACTAAAATAATTTCAACTGTAAATATTATATAGCAATAGAAATTACATGCAAACAAATAAAAAACAGCACAACCAAGTTTCAATAAAGGAGCAATTTGCTTTGATGCCCTGGAGATAATTCTCTGGCTTACTAAGAGCAAACAAGCTTCTCATAAGAAAATGAAATCTACATGAATATTATAGAATCTATGAAATCTGGGGAAGAGATATTGTATATTTCAGTGTGTCAAAGAGATTAAAATTCTACTTTGAAAGAGGCAGTTAGCTAACTTATCTTTTAAATACAAAAATACTTTTCTTAGTTTTAAGAATAATTTGGTAACCAGACATATTCTCAGGATAACAAAAACATTCTAGAATAATAAATAATCCACTATTTCAAAGCACAGTCTATATAACATAATTCCAGTAAAACAAAAGAATCTGGAAAGTCCCTCCTATTCAGGATGAATTACACAGGAAAATAGTGCTATTAAACTTCAGCCGAAACAGTCAAATAAAGGCAGACTCAATTGTAGGAGAGGTCACTGAATTCAGGATTATCATCTATGGATTTTTACTATAATACAGAAATAAACTCTTGCTGTATTACTCAAGAAATCAAAATTCATACACACACAAAAATAGATAAATGAAGGATTCTTCTTCTTATACATTTAAATTGCAGAGAAAGACTGTTAATAAGGGATCCTGCCTGGTTAAAAAAAAAATTACTAGGACTAGAAGGACTAGAAACATTTAGAAACCTGTGGATAGGGGCACCTGGGTGGCTCAGTTAAGTGTCTGACTCTTGATTTCAGCTCAGGACATGATCTCAGGGTTGTGAGATCGAGCCCGAGGTAGGCTCTGCTCTGGGCATGAAGCCTGCTTAAGAGTCTCTCCTACTCTCCAAAAAACAAAAACAAAAAAAACACTTTTTTTTTTTTTAAAGATTTTATTTATTTATTTGACAGAGGGAGAGAGATGACAAGTAGGCAGAGAGCAGAGAGGCAGGCAGAGAGAGAGGGGGAAGCAGGCTCCCTGCCAAGCAGAGAGCCCGATGCGGGGCTCAATCCCAGGACCCTGAGATCATGACCCGAGCCAAAGGCAGAGGCTTTAACCCACTGAGCCACCCAGCCGCCCCCAAAAAACCTTTGTATAAAGCTGGTTTACTGTGAAAATGCAGGTTTTAAAATACATTAAAGAAAAAGGACTCTGCAAAGTTCGACAGTATAAATAATCTGCCACATCTGTGTTTTGCACAGCCAATCACTCCAGTTTACTTTTCAACTCACATACAGTCTAAACTATTTCAATCTTTGAGATGTTAATAGCAGCAATAGCCACTGGAAACAGTTGGGAATGACTTGCTTTTCAACCCTTTCAAAAGCTCTCGATCTACGGAAAAAAATGTTTATTTGGAACCCCAAGGAGACTGCTGCCATTATATACACAAGAATGACCAGATTGTCACTTTATCTCACTAATAACTCAAGAATTATTTCTAAATTTATCAGGCGAAAGTAGCAAAAATTACTATAACTTTAAAGGCAGCATTCTTTACAATGAAAGGCAATAAATATTTTTTGAGAATCTTCTAAGTCCAAGCCACAGTGGTAGGCACTGGAGTATGTAATAAACAGAATATTATTTCTGTCCTTCAAGAGCTGGGTGTGATCTTCTTGCCACTTAATCAGTGTGCACATTACATCTTACTCGGCGATTGCATTTCATACAAAGAAATACTGTGTATTTCTCATTTTAAAACTCTGAAATTAAGCTTATTTCTTTCTTAAAATGATAATGAAGCTTAATCTGGTAGAGTTCAATGTGACATCATCCTTCTTATCTGGTAATAAATTCATGTGACCAGGAGAAGCTTCTCGGATTACTGTGCTCCGTCAACTGTCCTACTGCGTTTGTCTTTCTGTCTCTGTTTCCCTCCCCTTCCTCATGCAGTCTCTCCTTAGACTCACCTTACCTGGATGTCTCTGCTTAGGACTCTGTCTCTCTACTTTCAGATAGCTTAAAATTTTTTTGGCCAGTGGTTCCCAGCCTATGAACCACACTTGAAACAGCTGGGGGCAACTGGCACACAGATTTAAGTTCTCACATGTGAGCCGTGAATTCATCTGTGTACTAAGCACTAAAAGCTTAAAGTCTGCTTAAATCATGTATATATCTTGATTTTAAATAAATGTGGATTCTTGTACATAAATGTAAAAAATCTTCCTCTTCATTTAAAACTGCAATACAATATAAAATCTGCAATTACTAAAACTACAGTTATCTTAATGTGACAGGGGAAAGGTTGTCCGTAAAATAATTGACATTAAAAGAAAAAAAAAGTCCTTATTTAAGGTTAGAAACCAGATCCCCACACAGTGAGCTCCTTGAGGGCAGGTATGAGGACTTCCTTTTTATCCTCAGTGATCAGCACAGCAAGTGTTCCATTAGTACATGCTAAACAAAAAAAAAAACATTTCCTTTTAAGACCGAGGCCCCAAGTGTTCCATTAGTACATGCTAAACAAAAAAAAAAAACATTTCCTTTTAAGAACGAGGCCTTATGACTAGGTGCTGCGCCTCTGCCACCACCATACCCTGAGGCCATGCTAATTTATTCTACTCTATTCACGGTCTGACCGGAGATACACAAATGTGACTCAACAGGTGGTTAGGGAAGAATGCAGGAGGTTCAGGCAAGAAATGAGTCTTTCTGATCTGGGTAACAGGGTGGATGGTGGGCCATTCACCAAGATCAGTGCAGCAGGCAATGCAAATGAGTGAGATAAGATGTACCCTCAGTTCTGATCTTGTTAAAAAGATTGAGGAACCTGTGAGACATCCAAATGTGCAGCACTTTCAGTGAATGACAGGAAAGGAGCAGAAGCTGGGCTGCAGAAGCTAGGATTCAGTAAGTAGACGAGCAGGGGGAAGGTAAAAGGAGAACAAAGCATGGGTCCAGCAGGCTAACAATCTGGACCGTGGGTTGCTCTTCCCTCTTTCCTCATATCATCCCACTACTGTGACTTTTAGAATTACTCTTCAAGCTCTGATTTCTCTCATTTATCCTGTTGTACATTTCAAGCCCTCATGTAGCCAAGTTACTGCAATACTTGCCTAACCAGTCTCCCTGCCTCTATGTCTCTCTACCTTCTTCCAAACAGTCTCACTAAATATTATTCTGAAAATGTCACTTTTCGGGTCAAAACTTTCAATAATACCTCAGTGTCTAGGGCCTGCAAAGCACTATTCTCATCTACTTTTCCTTTTATTCTTATCTCTATTTCCAACTGGTCAACACGCCCATCCCAACCTATACCTGGGGTGTAGCCACCTTCAAACTACCTCAAAGGGTATTCATCCAGCTGACATACCCTCCTCACCCTGAAAGCCTCGCCCAAGTTTCAGCTTTCAATGGGCTCCCTGTAGCCCTGTGGCACTTCCTGTCTCTTCTTAGCCCAACGAATAGATACAAATTCCTTAACAGCAGAAATCAGAAATCACTCTCTTTTTATCTATCTGCCCCTGATGGCTGCTAGTCATAATGTGAACCTGGAGGAAAAGTCCAATTTTTAAAACTTTGGAACATGATGAGATTTTTCAACTGACCTTAAGTAATTAATGCTTGTGTTGACAAAAAGTTATAAAAAATTATTTCTAAAAGTATTATAAAAACACAGTCCAAAAGTTAGTAATTTCACTTTAATATGTTACTCAGGAAATTACAGGGAGTACACATGAATGTGGATGAGCAAGAGCGATTTTAAAAAACTCATTTTTTTGTTTGTCTTTCTGACTTAAGCCACAGTGAAAAAGAATTCTATCTACAGGGAACAAGAGGAATTAGAAGAATAAACAAGACTAGGTGTGTACTGGTTTCTCTTTGCTGCCATAAATTACTGGTGAAGGCAATAATTTTGAACCAAAGGAGTGGTCAGCTGGCAATAAGCATGTTTGTATCCGCGCCACTATTTTTAAAAAGCTTTAATTACAAATGTACGATCAAAAATCACTCACTTGACCAAAAAAACGTTTTCTTCTAACTTATAACATTATCTTTCTTTCTCACATAACTACCTACCAGATTACCCTCTCATTTTCTCCCTGTTTCCTTCCAGTCACACCCATTCGGTTGCTAAGAAACAAAATAAATATGATCTCCAAGAAGTATCTGTAAAATAGATACTATATTAATACTTACCATGAGGAAAGAAGGAAGAAGAGAGAAAACTTACCTCTACCGTGCCTGTGGTTCTTTACATAGGCTAATTTGTTTAACCTTTATAAGAGCCCTAGAAGGCATGCCTTCTAGGCATGCCCAATAACAAATGGCTAACTGAAATTCAGTCACATAACTTGCCTAAGGTTACACCACCAGAAAGTGGTAGAACCAAGGCCTGCCCCAAGTTTGCCTGATTTCAAAGCAGTGTTATTACCATTCCTCTCTATCTCTGTTTCATGGCCTTTTAAAAAAATTCTGCATAAACAATTCTACATATTAAAACTTTTCAGTAAAGCTTTATAATTAAACAGGTCTTTAAATATATTATTTCCTAGGATTGTTTTCCCAAAGGATTACAGATTGAAATAATTTTTCCTTCACAGGAATAAATAATACTTTTATTATTAAGAAATAACCACTCAGGGGCACCTGGGTGGCTCAGTGGGTTGAGGCCTCTGCCTTCGGCTCAGGTCATGATCTCAGGTCCTGGGATTGAGCCCTGCATCGGGCTCTCTGCTTGGTGGGGAGCCTGCTTCTCCCTCTCTCTCTGCCTGCCTCTCTGCCTACTTGTGATCTCTCTCTCTCTCTGTGTCAAATAAATAAATAAAATCTTTAAAAAAAAAAAAAAGAAAGAAAGAACCACACAATTTCAAGATACAAAGTTCAAAGGGAAGAATTTCAAAATGCAAAAATACACTCTGATTAACCTATATTTACCAAATCTGTTGTCAAAATGCTACAGAATATAAAAAAAAATGAACTAACTTGAGCCTTCAAGTTCAGTTGCAACAATCTTTATCCCTACTGAGCTGAAGAAAAAGGGATACAAGATAAATATTTCTCTTCCATGCTTGCTGTCCGATTTGGTGATTGACAGTTTTTCCAGTATCATAATGAGCCCTAAAAAGCCCTAAAAAATATTTTTTTAATTCCTAAATCCTTAGTTACTTATCGAATACACAGGTAGAAGCCTGCTGAAAGTCTTCAAACTTTAATAAAGAAATAAATTAGCAAATACAGTCAGCAGGGTTATAAATTTAGGAGGGAAAATTGAAAGATCACATTCTGAATTAGGACCCACAATCATATACACAAGTCAGTATCCAAATCAATGCTCCCATTCAGTGGTACACCAATCTACTCAGCCTTCTTTTTTTTTTTCTTTCTTTTCATTCTAATATATAGGGTCTATGAAACACATAGAAAATAATTTAAGTATAATATTACTTATAGAATACTGACAGGTGAGAGTGCAAATGAAAAGGACGTCTTGGACAGAGAGATGTGATTGCTTACAAGCAAAAGAGTCAAAAAGTTACTCCTCCTGTGTTATTATCCGGTCTTACCGAATTTTATTAGGATACTAGAGTCATTAAGTCACTGCTACGACAAAGCAGGTGGGGAGGGGCATAGGCTTTGAACTGACCTGGGTTTGTTACGCATATCACCTAAACTCTTGAAGCCATAATGTACTCATCTGAAAAATGGTTATGTTAACTCTTTCCTAAATTGTATTTGTGAAAAGGACTGCACAAAACAGATGTCCATGCATGCTTGTCTTCTTTCCCTTCCCTAAGCAGCACTGCTAATTTTAATAATGGGGGTGGGGATGATATGATCAGACTCAATCCTCCTGAAAAAGAGTCATCCTCCCTCTTAAGAATTAAAAAATTGGGGCACCTGGGTGGCTCAGTGGGTTAAAGCCTCTGCCTTCGGCTCGGGTCATGATCTCAAGGTCCTGGGATCGAGTCCCACATCGGGCTCTCTGCTCGGCAGGGAGCCTGCTTCCCCCTCTCTCTCTGCCTGCCTCTCTGCCCACTTGTGATCTCTCTCTCTCTGTCAAATAAATAAATAAAATCTTTAAAAAAAAAAAAGAATTAAAAAATAAAACTAAAACCAACACAAACAAGCAAACAAAAAAACAGTAAAAGCTAAACTGCAGAAAAGAAATTAGAAAAGCATGTGAATATCAAAGTGCAATTCCAATTAAAAGATAATCCATCTAAATGTCTTCTAATTCACACAAATTCAAACATTCCAAACAGAACTTAAAATTTTGATTAAAAAAAAAATACTTTCTAAAATCCTGCCTCTATGCTATTAGTGAAAGAGCAGAGTGGAATCCATAAAGCTAACAGTAATAAAATGTTAAGCAATCTGTTAAAATAAAACAAAAGATAGCTAATAGCTTTGGTCTGGTAAAACAGCTACTTTTTTCTTTTTTCTTGTAATTCAGTGAGCCCATTAAATTATTCCAATCTGTCATTCATTAGTAGTAGTTACTGGACCTCTGACAATTTTTTATGTTGCTGTTGTTTGAAGGATGAGGAAGAAGGGGGAGCCAGAAAGAGAGTACATCAATATTTTTCAAAACTCAATCCTAGAACTTGCACTTCCAATCATAATACGTTATACACTAAATGAAGCCTATGGAACAAAAACAAATCACAGACTTGTCACTACCAGTAATGTAAAAAAAAAAACAAGAAAAATTAGAAAAGCTACACATATATATTTTTTTCTGTGATTCTGAGAGGATTAATTTAAAAATATAAAATGACAAATATATAAAGTAGCTTTTATGATTAAATGCCGTTTGACTACCCATCTGACCTACCTTTCACCTTAAAGTCCATAGAGTAGTACAAGTCACTTTGCTAACCTGGCACAGTTTAAGATAACTCCAATGAAGAAAGTCCAATTTCCTGATTCTCTCAGCCAAAATAAGCAAACCTAAGTTAGCTTGATCTAATAACAAGCTCTAGGGAACTTAGCCATTTACAGCTGAAAAATCAGAACAAGAACCAAAATTTAAGGGAACTTAGAAATCACCCATGACTTCATTTTATAGTCAAGAAAAGTACCAGAAGTTTAGTGACTTGCCTCAATTCATGCAGTAAGTTAGTAGCAAGTTTATCTGTGTTATGCAGAAAACTACTGAAATAAAACAGTTAAAAATCTTAGAATCCAATTCTAATGTAGTTAGTTAGTAGTTGTTCGACATCAAAGCTTTAGAAAGTAATTTTCTTCTCTTGTTAACCGAAATATAACTTTAAAAATGATCCACTTTGACTTGGATAAAAGTATAGGCAAAATGCAGTTGATATTTAAAAATAAGGATGCTGCTATTTGCCTAATTTCACCAAGAGGAAAAATATTTTTTAAATATTAATAAATAAATATTAATAATAAATTAATAAATAAATAAAAGAATTTTTTATTGTCCAGTTGTACTTAGAATCAGTTGCAGTTACAGGAGGAAAAAAAAAAAAAAGAAGAAACTTCCAATCCTATTCCAAGGATAAAAGATAAATTAAAATGAAATCTTCCATACCTCTATATTCATTAGATACCCAGAACACAGTTAATCAAGAATTATCTTTTTAGGATATCACAGAGAGATAATATGTTTGCTTTATTAAATACCCTCAAACTAGACTAGATAGAAAAAAACAGTTACAAAACAACCTTAATCATAAGTAAGTATCTTTATCTTACTTTTTCTTATCTAAATCCTATTTTCAGATATTGAGGTTAGGCCTAAAGAAGAAATCAATTAAGTGTATATACTATATATTTAATGAATTGACACATATCAATAATACTTAGGGCAAAAAACAGTCACAAAACAAAATTGCTAGTAACTTTCATTTCAAAAACAAAAATGGCTTTTCTCTTATCTTCCCCTGGGGATTCTTGGATGGAGGTGAGCAGAACTCCGCAAGAATGGCAACCATCCAGTGTTTCTGACAGCGCTAGAAGGAAAAGGCAGTGCCACCACTCAAGACTTGGGAGAAGTTTGGTCTGCTCCTCCTTCCAGCCCTGTCTTCCAATAATGAAGTCATTTCTCTCCCAGACCTTGCTGTAGAACTGGCTAGGGAGCTATAACTCTTCAGGGCTTTCTCACAATTTTTTTTAGGTCCAGGAAAACTTGATTTGATTACAATATTACAGTGACCCACCAGACTCTACATGCTCTGTATCATCTCACACCACTTCCTGCTACCTCTCTTACCTCACCTCTTACCTGCACTCACTCTGCCTTCACTCACTCTGCTCCAAGCATACTGGACTCCCTGTCAGGGCCACTGTACCACTTCTTCCCTCTGCCTAGGACACGCACGACACACATATCCAATAACCTTCTCACTGAAGCTTTCCTGACCACTCTATTTTAACTTGCAATTCCCTACCCCTGCACTCCCTATCTCCCTTACGTGCTCTATTTTTCCCCAGAACACTTACCTATCTCTGCTCACTAAAAGGTAAGCACTATGAGGCAGAGATTTTTGTCTCTTCTGCTCACTGCATGTCCCCAGCATCTATAACAGTACTTGGCACATACTAAAAGCTCAAAAACTACTTGTGGAATAAATAAATGATTCCAAGTTTGGGAATTAGTGCTGGTATTCATCAAATATTAATTAGACATCAAGAACACAAAACTATACAAGATGTTGTTAAACACAGATTGTACAAAAAACATGGTCTTTGCTTTCAAGGAGTCTAGCTGGAGAAGTGGAACTAATATACATGGAGTCATTATTTAAATACGTGGACAGTATTAGGTATGACTATTAACCAATTAAGTTTATTTGTATGACTCATGGAATCTGCCTTGTTATTCCTGGTTATACCTAGCACATAATTAAATTCTGAATCAAATGGTATAAACTCGTCATAGGAGTTCAGACGGGGAAAAAATGAACTGAGTTGCAAAAGTAAGAAAAGAAAGCAGGTGGATGATGAGGTTCAACATGGGCTTTGTGGATGTAGAGGCTTGTGTTGGTAGTGAAGAGGTGAGTAGGCATCTCAGATGAGGTGAATTTCATGGAAGGACAGACAGGCAGGTGAGGGACAGTAAGAAACACCTGAAATAAAATGATAGGACTCATTGATGAGTAGGGATGATCTGGGGAGGACAATTTGAGTCTAGATCACAGAGAACCTAATCCTCTGAGCAAGTGGACTCAAGTCCAGATGGAATCTCACAGCACATGCTGTACCCAGCCTGGGTCCCCAGGAACCCTTCTACCAGTTTGGTACAGCCACTCATGAAACACTAACGGTGCACACCAGCAACTTTCTGTGTAAGCAACAGAAGCTACCTCCTTCCCTCCACCCTGTATGCACACACACACACATCCACACACATATATTTCCAGGAAAACTGGTGGCCAGTGAATAACAAATCCAAGAAAGGCGGGACAAAAGCCCTGTTCCCTCACCTCAAGGCAAGACAGCCTCTGTGGTACAATTTTATCCCGAAGTTACCTCCTGATCAAGCTGAGGCTACATATCCCCTGAAACCACATCCTTGCTCATCTCAGTTTCTTCTTCTTCCCAATCCTGCTTCACTCACTTCGTTGTAACATATCAAAGACCTCTCTTGATTTATCACTTGTACATGAATTCTATCTCAGGTTCTCTTCCAGGGAAACTGGACTACAAGTCTGTAAAGGGAAGCACTACATGTTCACGAAGAAAAGTACACGTTTAAGAAGAAAAGAGTTACACGGCACAAGCATTGTTGTAGGTGGTTTGGAAGGAGACTACAAAACAGTCTGGTTGGTAATAGATGGAATAAAGAGGGTAAGGTGACAGGAGGCAAATTAAGAATGCCGTTGTCAAATTCAGAAATAAGTGGAAGAAAAAATATTTGTTTCGATATGAGACAGAATTTAGGAAGAGACACAACTTAGTATAGGGAAAGACTGAAACTAACTCTTCAAAGTTTTATTTTTTCCTTGAAAGGCAAAAATATTTCTTCAGTAGTATTGTTAATGTTTTGGGTTTTGTTTTTTTTTTTTGAGAGAGAGAGAGAGAAAGTGTGCTCATTCGAGCAAGTGGGGGGGAGGGGCAAAGGGAGTGGGGCAAAGTGAGAGGGAGAGAATCTCAGGCAGGTTCCACACACAGCATGGGGCGTGATACAGGGCTCAATCTCATGACCCTGAGATCGTGATCTGAGCTGACCTGAGCTAAGAATCAAATGCTTAATCAACGAAGCCACCCAGGCGCCCCAGTAGTATTTCCAATGTTATACTATAAATTCTTTTAAACCCAAATCTCTTTTCAGGTTGACACTACTTAACACAAGAAGTGTTCAAAAACTTGAGAATTACAATGAGTAACAACAGGACTCTAAAATTCTCTCTTTTGTTTTGGGCCTTGAATATCTACATTCAGAAATATGAAGACAAGATTAAGCAGTATCTCCAAATGTTTAGAATGACTTGGTATGTTAAATTTCATATTTTAGTAGCTTAAAAGAATCTTTATTAAGGGTCAGTAACAGATTACTTAAATTGGAAATGCATACAAACAAAGTAACATCTGGTTTTCATCTATTCTTATGGGACCTAGAAGTATTTTCAAAAGAAAAAAAGATATAGCTAAGCTTCTAATCTAATATCTAAGCTTACCGACTTCATGGTATCCTTTCAAAATTCATACTTAGTAAAAATGATCATAAATAAAAATGACTACTTTTCGGGACACCTGGGTGTTTCAGTTATTAAGCGTCTGCCTTCGGCTCAGGTCATGATCCCAGGGTCCTGGGATCGATCCCTGCATTGGGCTCCCTGCTTGGCAGGAAGCCTGCTTCTCCCTTTCCCACTTCCCTTGCTTGTGTTCCCTCTCTCACTGTGTCTCTCTCTGTCAAATAAATAAATAAAATCTTTATTAAAAAAATGACTGCTTTTCATTTAATTAGTAACAATAATTTTCATAGATCTCAGTACATAAAACAGAAAAGACACTACAAAAATAGAACTTTTTAGCAGGTTATTTTTTTCTCATTGACTCCTTTATATGCATTAAAACATATACCTAACAGCTATCAAAATTTAAATACAAATAACCTTTGACCAAACATTCCCACTGACAGGATTTTCTCCCAGACACACAAAAGAGGAGGGTGGGGGGACTGGTTACATAAAAGTAAATCTGTAAGTCTAAGTTCATAAAAATTTATCCTATTCAGTTTTAAGACCAAATTGATACGCTTCCAGAAAAGTACATAACTTACCCTGTATATCCTTTAAATAGTCCCAGGAGAGGATTCAAGAAAAAAAAGTTTCCATAGCCAAATATGTTTGGTACCACATATGTTATTCCCCTCTTAAAATTTAACAATATACACAATAATTTATAGAAGGCTCTGAGATGTTTTGGGGGAAAATGGTGTTTTCCAAATTTTATAGAAATAGAGAACACTTCTGTAATCATCAAAAACAAGCCTTATTTAAAACCTTCCATACTCAGCTGATAAATGATAGCTATTTTCCCTATAAACCTTAAAGGCTGAAAGCTATCATTCGGTCACCTTCTCCCCACTCCCTTTTACCTCCCTCCTTCTGGGCCCAAGATACTGTAGTACTTAGAACTTTATAATTCATAATAATCATAGGGAACTTTACTAAAATATACTTCTTGATCCTTTCAGATAATTCTGATTCCTATCAGTATTTTTAGCAAGTAATCCACATGATTTCAAGGCAGGTCAAATGCTCAAAATGCCTGATACATTATAATCAATGAGATGATTAGCTATGCTATAACTGAAGCCAGAGTAACTTTAAAAAACAAAAACAGTAAGTTCTGAAAATCTGCATTTCAAATGTAAAAATATTTTCTTCTACTGGGGGGGGGGCGGGGTTCAAAAAAGACATACTAAGAAAAGCCCAACCGTTTATCTTAAAAGAACACCTTCTAATATACTACCCAGAATACTAAAGCCAAGAGTTTTACTCTAAAATAAGAATTTTACCCTAGTTATAAGAATAAGAATTTACCCTATAATAAAAAATTTTAGCCTGCACTCTATTGAGAAATTTCAGGAATTCTTAGATTTTCTAAAACCATACACACAATTTTTATCAGTACATGAATGCATGTCTTTTTATGGGGAAATAATCCAAAGCTTTCACCAATTTTTCATATTGCTCAATTACTCAATTTAAAAGCCATTATAAGGGCGCCTGGGTGGCTCAGTGGGTTAAAGCCTCTGCCTTCAGCTCAGGTCATGATCTCAGGGTCCTGGAATCGAGCCCTGCATCAGGCTCTCTGCTCAGCAGGAGCCTGGTTTCCCCTCTCTCTCTGCCTGCCTCTTTGCCTACTTGTGATCTCTCTCTCTCTCTGTCAAATAAATAAAATCTTCAAAAAAAATAAAAATAAAATAAAAGCCATTATATTTTTTAATTTATCTACCTGAAACAATGGTAGTAGAAACTTCTTAGTTAACATTGCAAATCAGATACACAAAAATACAGTCTTCAGTATTGTTTTCTCTCTCAGAGGCAAACAAAATGCAAATTACCTTTGCAGAGTCATATTCAAAGAGCCTGTACAACCCTTAATCTTGTTCTGGGCTTCAAGATGAGTCATTCCATGTGCATTTATTCCATCAATGCTGAGAACCACATCGCCTATTTTTACATTTGCCTGGGATGCTTTGCCGCCATCTTTGAGCTGTAATAAATATATTTCGTTAGGAGTGTCACTCTTTAAAAAACAGAATAATCAACACAGACAAAAATTATACTTTTGCTTGTATCAAAATACTTTTAGACAATGTAATAAAAAGTTATCTTGATTAACAGGTAAAGTTAAAATTCAAATAACTTCCATGTTTCTGTTCTTCAGTTCTTATTTGCTTTCTAAAAACTAAAAGAATTTTCTGAAAAAAGGTCCCGATATCTATTTCCTTATTGTGTAACAACAGTAGTGTGTGCCTGTCATGAATGAGGAAGAGAAGTAGCCAAGAAAACTGCATTTTAGCATCTGTAATGTGAATTGGGTATTTCAACTCTTTTAGAAATAATGCTTAAAACTCTTTAAACGGCTGTATTTTTGTTTGAGCACAAAGAGTGCTCAATAGAGGATCTACTGAACAATCATTCCTGATAAGTCCAATTCCTACCCAGTGTTTGCGGTACTGAATTCTTTCAGATCATAGGCCCAAATATCTTTTACACTAGATGTGCTTCTTGCTCCAGGCATTTAGCCGGAGGGGAAGGAAACCAGTTGTGTCTGAGACTGGCAGATGTTTTTGTGTACCACAGTCTTTAATCCCCAATCTTTCTTCCCTTCTCTAAACAATTTTTTATGAGTTCACATAACTTAGTTTGATCTCCTTCAAAGTTCGTATTTACCTATTTCACTGCTCCATAAGAAGCAAACAAATACAAAATAGCAGTAAAATGAAACATGATGCAATTTTAATACATACCTAGAAACATAGAACAAGTACAAATCAAAAGAAACCATTCTAATTCAAATGACAAGCTTAGAATTCAGTAAATACAAGTAGATCACACTGAATATTGGGTTGTTGGAAGACAAGTGAGACTTCACGCCCCCCCCCAAAAAAAAAAAAAAAAAGAAAGAAAAGAAGAAAGAAAATAACCAATACTCCCCAAATACTTAAAACTAAAGGATTTTATACAGTTTCTCTTTGGAATGATGAAAAAATTCTGGAAATGGATAGCAGTGATAGTTATATAACACTGTAACTGTACTAATGCAAGTGAATTGTACACTTAAAAATAGTTAAAATTGGGGCGCCTGGGTGGCTCAGTCGTTAAGTGTCTGCCTTAAGCTCAGGTCATGATCCCAGGATCCTGGGCCAAGCCCCGCATCTGGCTCCCTGATCCGCAGGGGCCTGCTTCTCTCCCTCTCCCTCTCCCCATGCTTGTGTTCTCTCTCTCGCTGTATCTCTCTGTCAAATAAACAAATAAAATCTTAAAATAATAATAATAATAATAAATAGTCAAAATGGTTAACTTTTATGATTACCACAATTTGTTTTTAAATAAAAAAAAAACACTAAATATTTTGGAGAACACTTTACTAAAATTACTTCTTGATTAAAAAATATATCCCAGGAACACCTGGGTGGGTCAGTCGGTTAATTGTCCCAGAGTCCTGGCATCTAGTCCCACATTAGGCTCTTTCCTCAGTGGGGAGCCTATTTCTCCTTCTTGTACTAGCTCTCGCTGACAAAAAAAAAAAAAAAAAAAAATTAAATAAATAAATAATTAATTAAAAAAAATAAAAAATATATCCTAGGGCACCTTGGTGGCTCACTCAGGTTAAGCATCTGCCTTTAGCTCAGGTCCTGATCCTGGCATCCCAGGATCAAGCCCCTTGTCCCTGAGCACGAAGCCTGCTTCTCCTGCTCCTCTCCCTCTCCTCCTCCCCTCAACTCATACTTGTTATCTCCCTCTCAACTAAATAAAATCTTTAAAAAATAAAAACATAAATAAATCAATCAAACAAACAAATAAATAAATAAAATAAAAAACATGTATCCCTCAGCAAACTAGACAAGAACCGAGTACTGGAATTCACAATTTGGAAGTAAAACAATAAATAAATAGATATTGAATGTTCAGTTAGGTTAAGTTTTTTGTTTTTTTTTTTTTAAGATTTTATTTATTTATTTGACAGAGAGCGAGGTCACAAGTAGACAGAGAGAGAGGGGGAAGCAGGCTCCCCGCTGAGCAGAGAGCCCAATGCAGGGCTCGATCCCAGGACCCTGAGATCATGACCTGAGCTGAAGGCAGAGGCTTAACCCACTGAGCCACCCAGGCACCCCTAGGTTAGGTTTGGATTACCATCAGCTGTCAAACTCTTTCCTTAGAAATAATGATCAAGGCAGACCAATCTTAGCACATGAGAACAAGTGTCTGTAACTAAAATCAAGAAAATAGTAGTGAAAGTGAGATCCATTGAGACAAGGCCCATGTTTATGTTTCCTCTCCACTTTATCCTAATGCTAGAAGTGTGCCTAGCACACTACAGACCTTCACGAAATATATACTGAATGAATGGATGCCACAGAATTTATTATTTAACAGTGGCATTTGTTTTAAATTATGAAATTAGGGGGGTGCCTAACTGGCTCAGTCAGTGGAGCATGGGACTCTCGATCTTAAGGTTGTGAGTTTGAGCCCCAGACTACGTAGGAGGCCTACTTATTTAAATAAATAAGTAAATAAAATGAATTGTGAAATTAAGAAAAACTAAAATTTTACATAATTAGAAATTTATTTCATTTTAAAATACAACTATCAAGCATCCAAAATAATTCTTGAAATTAGTAAGAAAAAAATACCTATTTGATCAAAGCTACATAGAGTCTCACAGTATAAAAAAAGATTTCAAAACTTTGAAATGAAATATTCTCTATCACGTACATAGTATAGCACACAGTATATCATGATTTTGTTTTCACAATATATCACATACATAGTACATCATGATTTTGTTTTCATCTTTACAGTAATAGAAACAATCCTCTCAGCTGCCAAGATACTTAAAGGCAAGAAAAATTAGTAGTATGTTGACACTAAAGAAATAAAATTTCCAGAGTAACAAAGCAGATCAAAATTTAATTCACAGCACTTATCAACATAGCTATACTATATATATGTATGTACACATATCACACCTTTTATTATATATTGTACGACTGTCAAAGCAGCTCCAAAATTCAATAAAAATTAAATGGACTAGTTTTTAGAATCACAGTATCAAGAAAAAAATAATTAAGATAGAACTTTATTAAGTATATTTTAAAATACTATAAAGGCAGGTATAGTTATTAAAATACAAAAGCTGGGGCGCCTGGGTGGCTCAGTGGGTTAAAGCCTCTGCCTTCGGCTCAGGTCATGATCTCAGGGTCCTGGGATGGAGCCCTGCATCTGGCTCTCTGCTCAGCAGGGAGCCTGCTTCCCCCTCTCTCTCTGCCTGCCTCTCTGCCTACTTGTGAGCTCTCTCTCTCTCTCTGTCAAATTAATAAATAAAATCTTTAAAAAATAAAATACAAAAGCTATGTGGGGTAGGGAAAAAGTCTTTAAAAACAGCAGTAACTACATTAAAAGATACAGTTTTACAACATTAAAAAACAGGTGTAATTGTCTTTTAATAACCACTATTTTTTTTACCACTATTTCTTTTGATGAATTTAAATATAAAGAAACCACTTAATTTAATAACAGAAATATGAACTGTTCTCAAACGCACAGAACTAAATTGTTTAAATTATGAGGGACATTTACAAAAAAACTAAAAGCCAGCAATGCCACTGCTTTCTATGGGATTTATTTATAGGGTTGTTATAATGATTAGGTGAGATAAAAGCTCAATAGACGTTAGCTTTTATTACTATTTCCTTGACTTCAGATTACTAACTTGAGAAATGTAGGGGTTGTACTAAATGATTTCAAAGGCCCCTTCCACTTTTAAAAGTTTATCTATCTGGGGCACCTGGGTGGCTCAGTCAGTTGAGCGTCTGATTCTTGGTTCTAGCCCAGGTCATGATCTCAGGGTCCTGAAATGGAGCCCCGCATCAGGTTCCATGCTCAGCAGGGAGTCTGCTTGAGATTGTCTCTCTTCCTTTGTCCCTCCCCTGCTCTCTCTCAAATAAATAAACCTTTAAAAAGTAAATAAAATAAAAGTTTATCTATCTGTAAGCTGTCTGCGCAAAGGTATAGATCTAATCCTAAAAAAAGAGTTAAATCTGAAAGACTTCATTGGTAGAGCAAAGGAAAATATATTTCCTTCCAAACTGAGCAAATGAATTGGAATTTGAATCCTGATAATGAGAGAAGTATCAAATAATTTACCCCAGATTTTATTTTAGCCAATGATTGACCTTAATTTTAGGTCAAGCATTAAAATAGATTAGATAGGTAGGTAGATAGATAAATAGATGATAGATAACCAGAAATAGAACACAGCTATATTACTTGACCATTTCTCATATTAATATAGCCTTAAAATAGAAACTGAAACCTACGGACATTTCCTCTAAATGTACCCAACTAAAGGAATTTAAATACTCTCATCCAGTAGTAACATAAAGGTAACGAACAATGTAGAAGGAAAATAATCTAATCAAATCCAATGTCTTAACTAGGTAAAACTTTTCTTACTCCTTTGTTCCAGCTGCCTACAAGATTCTAAGTTCCCATGATCTCAAGATGTTCAAATCCAACTTCTTAGAACTATCTATCCTTTTAGGATTGCTTTTACTCTGTCACCCTTATTTTTAGATGGTAGAGCACAGAAATCCTTATAGCCCCTGTGAATTCTACCTCTTCCATAGGTACCAACATCTAGGGAAATGACTAAATTGTGTCTATCCTTCCATTACTTTCCCATGCTAGTCCATACTCTGAACATGTCACCCTGACCTTGCCTACTAACTACCACAAGAGTTTTCTAAAGATCTCCTACCATCACACTCTCCACATTCCTCCACCTTTCCTCCATCTTCACATTTCCATAATGGTGTCCCTATTACCACTTCATACTGGAGAGTTCCAATCATATCAACTATTTATAAAAAGAGGGTGAAAAACTTCAAATATCTTCTTGCTTCCTACAATCTAGAATAAAGCTAAAGCCTGAACTACGAGCCATCCGTAATTTGTCACCAACTTGTTTCCAACTTTAAAACAAGCTCTATAGAGTCAGAGATCATGTTTTAGAATTTGCTCTTCTCTAAGAACTTTGACTATTGTAGGTATGAGAAAAACATCTAATCAAACCATAGTAAATAGGAAATCAATAAATTGGCACATCAGTTTGATATGCTAAATTCTGGTAGAAATATACTTAATTCACCAAAGAGAGAAAATCGAATCTAATCTGAAAATGAGAATCTTTGATTAATCACTAGGCTGAACTGGTCTAAGTAAGGTCAAAACTCAAACACCTTTTTTTTTTTTTTTTAAAGATTTTATTTATTTGACAGAGAGAGCACAAGTAGGCAGAGAGGCAGGCAGAGAGAGAGGGGGAAGTAGGCTCCCCACTGAGCAGAGAGCCCGATGCAGGGCTCGATCCCAGGACCCTGAGATCATGACCTGAGCCAAAGGCAGAGGCTTAACCCACTGAGCCACCCAGGCACCCCTCAAACCACATTTCTAATAGAATGAAGTAAATCTATTTTGGATAGTTAGTGATATATTTTTCCTAGGACCTTCAAAGTGAAATCACAACTCCTCTTGATATCTTTATCTAACAAGCATTAGGAAGAGGTTAATTATGGGGCACCTGGGTGACTTAGTCGGTTAAGCATCTGACTCTTGATTTCAGCTCAGGTCATAATCTCAGGGTTGTGAGATCGAGCCCCATGACAGGCTCTGTGCTGAGCATGGAGCCTGTTTAAGATTCTCTCTCTCTCCCTCTCCCTTTGCCCCTCTCTGCCCCCAGCTCTTGCTGTCTTTCTCTCTCTCTCTCTCTCATAGATAGAGAGAGAGAGAGATAGGAAGAGCTTAATTATTTAATCGCAACCTTTTTTCAATGATCAGAAATGGAAACAAATGCCTATCACCATCTATGCAATCTTTTAAATTATTTAAACTTTCAAACAAACTCCTTTTTGTCTATAGTTTTTTGAGGCCAGTAATACTCATCATTTTGGGTTTTGATATTAACATCTTTTCTAAATCTAATCACCAACCATCTTTAGTATTCGCTATTCAGGTTTTCTACACAATGTAAACTAAAGATCATGAAGAACTAATGCTGTATGTATAGTAGGAAAGGCCCAACGCATAGAAACAAATTTAAGACTTGTTAAAGATGGCGTCTCACCGACTACTCCTATGAGCTTCATTTATCCCCACTTCCTCAAGCCATTCACTTATTAGAAAGACAAATTTTTTTTTTCCCTTAAGTTGGGTAGGATGTAGCATTATTATGAATTGTTAGCAGCTAAGAAAAAACTACAAGGTCACTTATTATTTTTCCTAGTTCATTTTTTCTTTGTTTTTCAAAGTCTGAATAACTTGCATTCATCTGAAACAGTAATAACTTTCTGTCTTCAGTAAATCTTGTACATATTATATGACAGCCTTAAGTGTATGTGTATTTCATAAATGTACAATGTGTAGGAAGGAAGCAGTAGTGGGAGGCTCTTGGGTCAAGCTCAGCATAAATCAAACTAATCACAAGCAAATGCTTCTCCTTTGATCTTAAGATGCATTTTTATTACTGTTGTCCAATTTTCCATAAACTTAATTGTAGCTGTAGGTTTCTTTAAAAACATTGCTTTGTGGTCTCACTTAAGTTGCAAGCATACATGGCTGCACATATTGGAATCACCTCTGAGCTTCTGTTTACTGATGCAGAAATGAAGGTAAACCAAGACAACTATATGCTCTTAAAGAGAATGATATCTCTAAAAAGCCTCCCCATTAACCTAGATGAGAAAGGCTCTAATATCAATTACCAATACTTGGACTAAAACCTCTAGGGATCCATTTTAACCCTTTTATACTGCAATTATGGATGACAAGAAGTTTTCTCTTGAAAAGGAAGTCCAGTCTTCAAGTAAGCAGATGGGTAGATTGTGTGTGTGTGGTATGGGAAAGGATGAAGGGTACCACAGACTTGAGCTTCCCCCATCTGACTTTGACCAGGAAATACCTAAAGGCAAATTTTCTTCAGTCATTTTAGAGTAGTTCTTCTCACGTAGTATTTCTCTATCCTGAGAAAGAAATGACCCAGGAAAAGTAATAAGGACTATTTACTGAGCAACAACAGTACGTAAGCAACTTGGAGAGACCCTTTATCTTTCTTTGCCATTATCAGGTAGTTTTAGTCTGTGTTACAGATAAAAAAAGAGAGCTTCAAAGGGACTGCCTATGTCTATACAGCAAATAAGAACATAGTACAGAGCATAGGCTTTGAAATCAGATGAACATGAGTTCATATTCATGTTCTGCCATTTCTTGATTGTGTGACATGAATTTACTAGACTCTAAGCTTCATCTGTCTCTCCTTAAAATGAGAACTACAATTCCACCTGTTTCACAGAGCTCTCCAGCAGATAAATAAAACACCACCATAGCATATATCACACAATGCAAAATAAATGTTCACTGTTATCATTATTATGCCATGCCACCAATTCACATAGGCAGGATGCCTGTTTCAAGGACCTACAGGGCAGAGAAGACAGCTTTTCAAACTGACCAATCAGACCTTCTGGCTTCCCCTTCCCTTCATAAATAAAGACAAAATATCCCTCCTTCATTCACTCTATTCCTTTGGTTCTCTAAGCCGTAAGTTTTCCTTTATTCAGCAACAGAGCTCAAGGATCAGAACCAGCTCTCCATGTCCTCTTTTTCTGCTTACCACTATTCAATTCTGAAATTTTCCAAACTCTATTCTCATAGGATGGTGACCTCATATTACCACTTCCCAGGTCAGCTGGGTGTTGCCACTGTACCGAAAGGCCAAAGAATAAGAATCAATAAGATAATATTGGTGAAGAAGCCTTGAAATGGGACAGCAAGTAAAGAAAACAAGAAAGGAGGGTACTGGCACAGAGGCTAGAATAGGGAAGGAAGACTATGAAAGAACAAAGGGCCATGAGGTATTCTCGGTTTGCTAAACTAGATCCAGGCCTTGTCTCTGGGTCTGTTCTACCTCCATGTGCACATGTATAAAATATTTAAATTGAACAGAACATCAAAGTAATAATTAATTATAGGAGATTTTATACTTTGATTTGAATAACTAAAATAACCTAAATGACTCTTATTAGTAAGTATGATTTAA
Source organism: Potos flavus (assembly GCA_028534135.1). Taxonomy (NCBI): domain Eukaryota; kingdom Metazoa; phylum Chordata; class Mammalia; order Carnivora; family Procyonidae; genus Potos; species Potos flavus. The sequence goes on from CM052899.1 coordinate 108,568,081, forward strand.
AGCCAATTAACTCACAGTAATACCAATGTGTGTCATTAAACACGTCATTAACTTTATTGTACTCAAATAAAATTTATAGCTAAACTTTCCCCAAATGCTTAGGCTCCATGCAAATGTGTGGCTCCAGCAGCATTTCTTCTTAAAACTTAAAAAAAAAGAATTCTCTCTCTGCCTCTCTTAAAAAAAAATGAGCATTTAATATAGCTGCTATATTGCCCTAAGCTTTTTCAAAAAGAGGCAAAATGTTTAGCTACATAACAGTGACTGCAACACTTAGAATTCTCTAATGAAATGTATCCTTCCAAATCATAGGGAATCTCAGTATGCACACAAAACCTCCATATGCCTTCCCTTGGAAATACGCCAGCAGTTACAAACCTCAGAAAATAGATGTCGGCAATAGAAATGATTTCCTGAAGACATAGATACCCAAGTATATTACAGAGATCATTTTATAATATACATAACACCATTTTAATAGTCAGTTGTTTGCAAAGAACAGTTTCTGCTGGTTCACAAAATTACTTTGGTAATTATCCTATTATATTCCATGGGTAACAAGTAGGAGACAGATACCTATATAAAGAGCCATAACCAACATGCAAGGTTTCAACCTCTGCATATTTTCAACAAATATGGAATGCTTGGAAATGTATGACCCTAACACCACGGGTATGACAAGAATGCCCTCAGAGTTAATAAATGTAAAAAAAGGAATATATAAATATGACAGCTATAGAAAGAAAAACTACCAGAAATTTCCCATGTCCGAAAACCATGGGAACTAAACCATGGGAAAATAAAGATGCCATTTTTCTAACAGTGCTGTTACCAAAATTTGGATAAATATACCAATAAAATTATATCAGTCTAACCAATAGGATTTTCTTGAGGCAGAGAAAAGCACTGAGGAAAGTCTTATTCTGAAAAACTCCTAAGTAACGGGCAATATTTAATTTTGTTTTAAAATGTACTTGCTAGTACCTTCTATAGGAGAAAACATTTGAATCCAGACCTGTGAGGCTCTGGTTGAAAGTCTCTAGGTGTTTATCTCTCACATACATCCCAGAATACTATGGATGTGACTTTTGCACTGCTACCCCTCAAAAAACACGTAAGAATGTATGAGCATTACCCCGAAATGGGGAACTCACAGAACTTGTTTTCTTGACGAACAATGAGTGCTAGTCAACAACCGAATATCACAAATAAACAAAAGTGGTGGAGTTTTTAACCACTTAAGTGAGCAGAAGTAAGAACATTTGAGAAGTACTGAATTTTTTTTCAAATCCCAATGTATTTACTTTCACTCCAATACTTATTAACCTGCCCTAGGATATTACTCAGCACTTAAAGTTGTTCTGTCGTGCATTGCCTATTGTTATACAGTGTTGGCCCCTCAACCAGCCTGTAAATCCTACTCAGCCACATATAAAAAGCTAATCTCTGCCTTGGATGTCTAATGTGAATATGCCCCTTTAAAATTTGATGCTACTTTGGATTCATTTTAATACTCTTTTCTGTGAAATAAAATCATCTGGCTTTTTGTATGTTAGAATGGCGAGATAAAACAATCACTGATGTCTGTGAGGAAATTTGTAAACTCCTGACCCATGTGAGCAGTGGTTACTTTAACTATGGGCCTTCTCTTTTGGTTTATGAGTCAAACTGTAATCAGTTTTACCCAAAAGTCTGAGAATACACCTTATATGGAAGCAAAGAGAATACCTCAAAGAACATGTCATTATGCCTCACAAAACCAAGGGAAATAAGAGGGTGATTATGCCTTCTCTTCCTTATGTAACCACTGAACTACCTAGTTCAAACACTGGGCTGCTGTTAATACTGTTTGTTCTAGTACTCTAAATCTCTTCCATGATGAGTCCTTCTTTACTGAAGTAATATCTTTATTCTTCTCTACCAGCATCCTAATGAAATAGAAACGTGCCTTCTTTAAACTGTAATTTACTATTAAGACACCACATAACACTTTCATTCTATAGCTAATCCATGTGTTTAAGCCCAGAGATTTAATGTGCTTTGTAGTTAATGTGTGAATGTAATTCTACCAGAAATGTGAAAACTATGGTGGTTTATTAAAAAAAAAAACAAAAAAAAAAAAACAAAAAAACCACACACAAAAAAAAATCCCTAAGTCAAACGAATTTGTTAATTACTGAGAAATTCGTGTTTCTATGTAGTCCACTTTATAATAATAAAGAAAATGGTAACAAATGCCATAGATAACTATAAAGGTTAAAAATGAATTAGTCAACTCTAGTTTACCTGAGAACAGATTAACACTGAAATTTACACATTTCAACCCTCCCTCTTTACTAGGTTCTGTTCAAGGATAAGATGAATTCTCTAAAATTGTATGCAAATTGTATACAACTTTGCATGCATTTTCCATTGAGTCAGTCCATAGCTTTCCCCAAATTCTCAAAGGCATTTATGACCAAAAAAAATGTTAAGAATGAATGATTTAATGAAACCTTAGAACAGTGTTTCTCAAAGTGTGGTTCCTAAACTACCAATAGCAGCATACTTTCATGACGGAGGAAAAAATTCACAAGTCCTTCAAAACCCATAAGCTAAAGATGTTTCAAAACAAACAAACAAACAAAAAAACCATTAGGATCAAGAAAATTTAAGCACTCAAAGCAGAGTTAATATTTATTTAATGTGTTATAAAATCATGACTTCATATGCTAGTGGCAGGTAAGTATTTAAAAAAAAAAACCAGGGACTTGCTTTTTAAAAATTCCTAAAATCTTCATAGTGTATATTACTAATATTTAATAAGGGCTTATTCCATTTGATACTGAATTCAGAGAAAGGGTATAAAGAACTGGCATAGCCCTCTCCCTCATCTGCTATTTAACTTTTCACATGTGTATGTAACTCTCTATAAAGCAATGCGCCTCTAACTATCTGTGGTGAACACTCTGACTTATACCAATTCTTCAGTAATCTATAATAAAGACAAATTACTGGAAAATAAAATTTAAAGAAATCATATAAAACATAAGATCAAATTTCTTATCATCAGATTCAACAGACATAAAATTATTCTGTCAACTACAAAAGTTTCTAGATACCAACTCTTCATTTCTGTCCTTATTTCATCTCAAACTATAACCAACAGTTTGCTGGTCTGCAGACCAGAAGATTTTCTTTTACACAATGACTACATCCTGTATGAATCTTTAGGTCTATTATACACAGACTTAAAAATAACACACAATAAACATTTAATGAATTCCCATACTAGAAATCCATGGTATTTAGTCAACAGGCTATTGTTTAGTAATTTATTTCCAATTTTCTTTGCTCTTATGTTAAACATAAAGTGATGAATAATATTATCCATTTATTTTGGCATACTGATCTGACTTTCTCTTTAGGAATTGTTCTTAAAAATGTATATACACTTAAATTTTTTTTTTTAAGATTTATTTTTATTTTATTTATTTGAAGAGAGAGAGAGAGAGAATGGGAGGGGAGAGGTCAGAGGGAGAAGCAGGCTCCCCGCGGAGCAGGGAGCCCGATGTGGGACTCGATCCCGGGACTCCAGGATCACGACCTGAGCCGAAGGCAGTTGCCTAACCAACTGAGCCACCCAGGCACTCTATACACTTAAATTTTTGATCCATGACACTAGAATGCCAGCAAGGATATTTGCAACCATTTTTAATTCTGCAAACTGTGCACGAAGGTGTCTGTTATCCACACTCTTACAACTCCTAGTATTACAAAAGAAACCTGATGGTAATTTTAACTCTACCACTAACAAATTCTGTGACCTTGGGCAAATCATTCATATCTCCCATCTCATTCTGCTCAGCTATACGAGAGAGCTGAACCAAATGTTCTAGGGTCTCTTTCAACTCTAAACCATAATAAATATTTACACAGACTACCATCTCTCATTAGTCTAAACAGTCATTACAATTAGTATCCAGTACTTGCTTTGGCATTAAAATAACTTTTATATTATTCTCTAATTACTTCATATGTACATATATTTATATGATTCTTATTTCTCTATTATAATACATTAAAATGGCAAACATGACTACTTTTCAAAAACCTAAAACTGTATCAACATTAGAAACCCGAAAGGCTAGGTTTCAGAGCCAACTAGAAGAGAATCTAGCTTATCTTCATTTTCAGATCCCAAATGATTTTTTTCTTTTAGAATGAATATTAATTCTATTATATATTTAATTCTAGAATATTTGATTTTAAAAGACAAGAATCTTTTTTTCTACTGGTAGTAGCTAAGCCCTCTGGCATCTAATGTTGAATTATGCATTCATTTGTTCATCATACATTTACTGAGTGATTACACATGAACTAAATGCTAATGACTATACGAATGAATTAGAAGGTAAATGGGGAAAGCAAATATTCATTTATTCCATCATTTAACAAATACCTGCCAAGTGTCTAATTTGTACCAGGTTGTTCTAGGCCTGGTGATACAACAATGAACAAAATGAGGTCCTTGCCCTCACAGAGCTCCATTCAGTCAGGGGGAAAGAGACAATCAACAAATAAACATGCAGGTAAATAAAATGTCAAAAATAAGTATTACATTAGAAAAATAAAAGAGAGAAATGGGACAGAAAGTGGAGATCTCTTTTACAGTAAGATAGTCAGAGAAGACTTCCTGGGGTGGTGACATTTGAACAGAAACCAGAATGAATTAAGAGAAAGAGCCATGCAGATATCTAGAGGGAATGCATTCTAGTCAGAGGGACAGTTAAAAGTAAAGGATACTCTGGGACACTACAGACTAATAAAGAAATGTGTAAAAGTTATCAATATAGGGGCACCTGGGTGGCTCAGTCAGTTAAACGTCCGACTCTTGATTTCAGCTCAGGTCATGATCTCAGGGTTGTGAGATCAAGCCCTGTGTTGGGCTCTGTGCCGGGCATGGAACCTGATTAAGATTCTCTCTCTCCCTCTGCCCCTCTGTCCCCACTCCTCTCTCTCTCTTTCTTAAAAAAAAAAAAAAAAAAGTTACCGACATAAATATTGGAATGACTAATATACTGAGATGACATGAAGGTTGCTCAGAAATAATCACAATTATCCTGGATGTTAAAATAGGAGTTGGAATTTGCAGTAACAAAATGGGAGAGATGTGCTCTCAGCAAAAAAAAAAAAAAAAGCACACGAAGGACTTGATGATATGAAAGTACTACCATTTCCAGGGAATGACAGGTCGTTAGGGTGTCTACATTCTAAGGGGAAAGTGACAGGGAAACTAAGAACCCAAGCTGGCTAGGTTCCCAAAGGCCATACAATAACGGGCACAATATGTGACAATAAATAACTTGTAAAGAATCTAATTTACAAGTTGCTTCCACATCAACTAGTGTGGTCTCCTTAAAAATGTCATTGCTCAGAACAGATTGCTCACATATGCAACTGTCACTCCTGGATGCCATACTGTTTCCAGGAAATCCAGGCTTATCAACTCCTGGTTCCTTTCAGTGCTTCTCTACTGTGCACTTTCTCTCATCCTATAAAGAATCTGGGAAAGTCTTCATTCCATTCCTGTGTCAGGAAGTGTGGCCTCAGCTTCCTTTGTACCCTGCAGCCTTCCAGAACCAAGACCCATCAACATTTAGACAAAAGGAGTTAATGTTTCCATATATGGGATTATTTTATTCATTCAGATTGGAATTTGTTGAAGGAAAAAAAAAATTCCTAAGGATCCTTTTCCTTCCAGCTCTCTTTGTTTAAGTCAGAACTACCACCAATACCCCTACTAGGTCTCCTGTGCCTTTCTCAGTCCCGGGTTTATTTTTCTAGCCCCATAAGCTGGCACAGTTGGCTTTTATCAAGATAGCACCAAATGTTGGTAGATCACGTCTAGCACTCTGGTCTCTAGTCACAAAACATCGATTTACTCTACATGTTTCACCTCCTCCACAGAAAGCAAACACACAATCACAAAGAGCAGCTAGAAACGGAAAGGAAACGTCCTTACGTCAATGCCACTATTTTTTTTCCTTTTTTAAACTAAGAGTAAAACAGACCAGAGCAATACTGAATGATTATTGTTCCGGTACAGTTGGTGCACCATATGTTTCTGAGCTTTGAGTAACGCTGGATTTGGCAGAGGACAGGCTGCTGACAGCAGTTAGGGAAAGTTTATTAAGCAATATCACTGCTCCCAGTTGTGTAGTCTGCAGAGGTGGGAGTGAGGAAATGGAGGGGGCTAAGATTTTTGGTTTGCCTGGTAGCATATGCCTGAAGCATATTTGTCTGCTGTTTCATCTTCTCGTTGTTTCCCACTCTGACAAATCAAACCACCTCTTGCCTTCAGAGTAAGGGCCCAGAGTCATGCAAATATAGGGATAAGGCTGAAGCGGTTATTGTTAGAAAAACATGAATTCCTTAGCAGAAGTTACAGGTAAATCTAGGATCTATACTGAGATTTCCTTGAATAAATCAAACATTATCACTACCAAATGTTGGCCATTATTGAATTAGAGACCAATGTACTTAAACATTTTTTGGTTATTTTAGAGTAGTTGACATGGGTTCAATTCTTTCAGCAGTTAATGAGTACACAATATATACCTGTGGGTAGGGGAGAGAGTGTGTGTGTGTGTTTGTGTGTATATGTGGTAGGGCAGGAAGGGTGAGGTAACACAGAGTTCTAGTTCTTAATTGTTGAAAGTATATGTAATTAGCAGATAACATTTATAACACTGCTGTCTTTGTACAAAACCTTCCATTTTTACATGTAAAATAACACAGATCAGATAACAAATAACAAAGGTTAACATTTTGCCTTAAACATTACCTCAAAATATGCAAACGTCTATTCAAAAAGTTAAACATTGAGAATACATTTCCAAGAAAATCTATCTGGCAACCACCTGGTTAGCTTAGTTATTATTACTATTATTAACTATGTTAGCTTAGTTATTATTCTCTGCTGGCAATTATTATAAGCCATTTCCTCAACTTCCAAGCAGTATTAGATTATTTTAGTTAGAAAACTTTTATTCAAGGAACAAAAGCCTCTAACTAGTTCATGAGTTCTCCAGCTGTTCGACACAAACATAACTAGACACCAGTGTGCTCACATGTAATATCTAATAGGTCAGAAACACTGAGGTAAGAAATATTCCTTACAACAGATTCTTTAATCACAGGCACACTCCATGAACTAAAAATTGTTCTGGCACAAAACCAACAGAATAGAAACATAATTTTTTACTGAGATTTCTCAGGAGAGTTATAGCAAGCTTCAGGAATAAAGGTTTTTTTCAGGGGCGCCTGGGTGGCTCAGTTGATTAATCATCTGACTCTTGGTTTCGTCTCAGGTCATGATCTTCTGGAGGTGGGATGGAGCCCCACGTTGGGCTCTGCACTCAGCGCAGAGTCTGCTTCAGTTTCTTCCTCCCGCACCCTCTGCCCTTCCCCGCTCACCCTCTCTCTCTCTCTAATACATAAATAAAATCTTGAAAAGAAACAAGACAGGAAAGAAGGACAGTAGGCATATTGCTCTACCAAAATGATTTCCAAACCAAAAACTTTTCTCCTTGAAGCAATGTAAGAGACAAAAAGACAAAAGATCAGCAGACATTATCCAGCCCTAATTAAAATGGATTTTTCAGTATATTTATTTTCTTTACTTCCAAATCTAAAACTATATTTAGGCATTTCATGAAATGCATGAAATCTCTAATTTTCACTTGATAATTACGCCACAATCATAAAAAAATCATTAACACAAGCTCCATTTCTTGAAGCTGATTCAATATTTGTTTCCAGCAACTTTTTACACACTTAGGAGGTATGTGTATCAAAAGACAGTGTGTAAAGAGAGTAGTATGTTGGGCTGTGGGAAAAGGATTTAAAAGTACTTTATTGACTTGAAGATACACAAAATATACAGGGATAAATCTATAAGCCAGTATTTAGATTCAAAAGCAAAAAATTCAGGGCACCTGGGTGGCTCAGTGGGTTAAAGCCTCTGCCTTCGGCTCAGGTCATGATCTCAGGGTCCTGGGATTGAGCCCCACACCGGGCTCTCTGCTCAGCGGGGAGCCTGCTTCCCCCTCTCTCTCTGCCTGCCTCTCTGCCTACTTGTGATCTCTCTCTCTCTCTCTGTCAAATAAATAAATAAATAAATAATCTTAAAAAAAAAAACATAAATAAAACAAAAGCAAAAAATTCAAAGAGAAATTCAAATTCAGTAGAATTTAGAAGACTTGACAAGGAGTCCACAAAAATAAAATCAGGGTAGGGTGTCTGGCTGGTTTAGTCAAAGGAGCATGCGACTCTTGTTGTCAGGGTTATGAGTTCCAGCCCCACATTAGTTGTAGAGATTACTAAATAAAGAACACTTAAAAATTTTTTTTGATTAAATTAAATTTAAAAAATAAAATCAGGGAGATTCTAGAAGGCTATGTCATCTGTATAAGCCAATAGTGTAATAGTCTGTTAGGTTTTTAAATTATTTTTAAAAAATTATTTTAAAAAAAAAGCACTATCCACATTAGGGAAAGTGTTAGTTCCACTGTATGCTATATGTTTAGACCATATCAAGAACACTATGTGTAATTCAGTACCAGAAAAACAACCATAGTTAGAATAGTAAAAGACCCAGAAGTTACATCATGCAAGTAATTACCAATTAAAAATGGACACTATTGAAAAGATTGAGTATATAATATAATAATGGACTAGAATTACTGTGTTTTACTAGCATTGATTCCCACATTTGGCTGATCAAAATCTCTCAGGGCACTTTTTTAAGTACAGACTACAGACACTCATTACAAGAGATTCTGATTTAGAAGGTCTTAGTGAGGACCCAGGAATCTAATAATCCTCTGGGCAGGAATTAGGGTCCATGGGTACAAGTTCCAGAAAGAAAGATTACTTTTTTCAGCACAGTTAAGGGCTTGAACACATTCAGAACACTTCAGAAACAAAATGGTTTCCTTGCAAAGTAATGAGATTCCTATTTCTGGGTATATGTCTAAGCAGAAGGCAGACAGCCACATGCCATGGATATTATACAGAAAATATGAATCTGAAAATGAAAAAGAGTATTTAATAAATTATTCGTGAGTAAACAACCAGACACAAGAACACCATTATGCAATGTTAGCTACATACAGTAAATGCTCTTTCTCCATGAGAATAATACAACCATGAAGTTCTGATTCTCATTACATATCACAGTCATTTCAATCAGACTGCAAACATTTTTGCTTTACTGAGGCAAATGCCATAAAATGAAATATAAGTTTCAATCTAGCCAGAGTTCAGAGAACCTAGATTTTTATTGTTAAATAAATAATAAACATAGCTTTAAAAGACAGCACTGAACTTTCTGCTAAACTGTGATGATACTGGTAAATGGAAAAAAGAAGAGAGAAAGAGGACTCGTAGGCCAGACAGAATTCTGATCATTCATGGTACTGTAAATCACCTCTACACAGGATATTTAAATTGTCCCATAAAGCTGTAATAATAATCACTCCAAGCAGGAGTAACAAGATACTGTGTGAACTAAATAAACACAGTCAATTTCCCTATCATTCTGCATTTATAATATAAAGCTTTCTTGTCAAGTAACATGATTTATCAAGTTATCACAACCAGCTATTTAAGGGTAACAGAAATAAGCAAAACAGAGTAAGAATATAAATGGTGTAGAACTCCATTTGATCTAGAGTTGGATGCTCAAATGACTTTTCTTATGAGTTTGACAGATAAAAAGCTAGTCTCAGGTATCCAAGTTGGTACAGGTAATCAGGTGTTTGGGCCTTTTAAAACAGGACTATCATCAAAGATCGGGTGATTTAATTGGTAACAAAAGAATTCCTTCAGGTGGCCAAATGACAGCTAAAAACATCTATGAGGAATCACCTGGCATATCTCTAAAATAAATTCACAGATGACCTGGACAATGCTACTGCTATTCTTATACCAATGTAAAGGTACACGATCAAAAACATCTTCCTCCTACATAATGAAAGGCTAACCTAGAACTATTATTTTGGGAGAAGTCAGGGAAAAATATCCATATCACCCAAATTTAAACTTCTACTGGCCTAAGAGAGGTTAAGGACTCCAGTTAAGAAATTTGCATGCTAATAATTTAAATACTGAATTAACATTAAAGAAAGTTACTTGCAAAACTAAGTACACCCATCACTGAACTCATCTCTTCTGAGTTCCTACAAGCTGTTGAAGAAAAAAAGTGGTGTGGGCAAGGAAGTAGTTTGGACTACATAATCTAAGGTGTCTTCCCACTCTAACATTTATCTTTCATGCCTGTTTTGTCACTACTGGTTCCATGGAGATATGGGAAATCATTTAAGAAACATCCAACATCTACAATTTCCAATCTTGAAAACAAAAAAGACAGTCACTGTTACAAACTTCTGTTTGCTGATTTAAAAAAACAAACCAAATAAACTTTCAAAATAGCAAACTAGAAAAGAAGAAACGTCACCATGTGCCTAGCCTGTAAAATATCTGGTTAGTACCCACACCAGTGGCAACATCCACAGATTTCAACCTGCTACCAGTATAGGCTTGATGCTAATAACAGAGAAAAGGAAGAAGCAAAAAACACTGGCATTAGATGTTTTATATATATTAACTCATTTAACCTCACGGAAATGCCACAGAGTTAAGTACTAGCATTCCCGACTTATCAGTGAAAAAACTAAGGCATAGACAGCTTCAGTTACTAGTCTAAGGTCAGAGTTAGGAGATCATAGCACTGAGACGAGAACATAGGTAGTGTGATTCCAAAGTCCATCTTATGACCCCAAGCTGGGCTGCCCTCCCACGGGCACATCATCTGCCACTCTCCCTCCTGAGATAACACACAGCACTCTCCAGCCAAATGCACATGTTTTATTCTTGAACAGTTTATTCCCTAAATCCTGTCTATCTGTTCCTCCTACTTAGACAAACAAGACTGGATAAAGCAGGAGGGAAATCGCTCTCCTCTAAAACTTAACTCTAAATTGCTACTCTAATTAACTCTCTAAGCCTCATCCACCTTCCAGGAGAAACACAGATATCCAAGTATCATATTAATTTAAAAAAATTCCTTAAACTTTCTAACCATCCAGACTAAAAAGAAAGAGATAGAGGAAACAAAAAGAGTAGAGGGAGGAGAAAAAGGGAAAAGGAAGTGAAGGAAGAGAGGCAAAGTGGCAGAGAAGGACAGAACCCCCAAATCTCCCTTCTTCATTTTAAAATCCCTGCAGTTCTCCTACGGAATTAGTCTTGTTTTTGTTGTTATTAAAGATTTTATTTATTTATTTGACAGAGAGAGAGAACACAAGCAGGGGGAGCAGCAGGCCAAGCAGGGAGCCAGATGCAGGGCTCAATCCCAAGACCCCGGGATCATAACCTGAGCTGAAGGCAGATGCTTAACCAACCAAGCCACTCAGGTGCCCCTACTACTGAATTAATCTTACTCCAAAATCCAACTCTGAGGCTCATCTGGGGAGGAAGAAGGGTCACCCTCCCCAGTTTCTACTTTCCAAGATGGGGTATTAGCCTCTTTCCTCCTAACATTTTTACTTTGGTGGGAGAATCTTCCCTGGCACATCCTTGATGAATGAGGATGGAAACCCCTCTCTGGGGAGACTGGTAAAGAAAGAATAAGACCAGCTCAAATAGGTGATCGATGAAATAACAGCACAGCTGCTCAAAGGATCTGTGAATCACTAGTCTTTTTAAATCTCCAATCTGTTTCAGACTAATGCTTTTAACAAAAACACAACAAAAATATCAGAAAAATTAATTTTAAAACTATATGAAATACAAGCACCCAATTTTTTTTATTAGATTCAACAGACTTGAAATTATTGGGTCAAACTGATATAAGAATTTCTAAAAACTTACTCTCAATTTCTACCTTACACTATCACAAACTCACAACTCCATGGACAATACTTTGAATAACACTGTATTAGAACATCAAAGACCAGTTTCTGTGTCCTAACTATGATATTTAAAAGAGCTAAAAAAACTTTTAGAAATTTAGATAAATAGGTGTGCCTGGGTGGCTCAGTCAGTTAAGCCTCTGATCCATGACTTTGACTCAGGTCATGATCTCATGGGTTCTGGGGCGGAGGCTCACGTCTGGCTCCCCCTTCACAGGGAGTCAGCTTGGGATTCTCCCTCTCCCTCCGCCCCTCCCCACCACGTGTGTGAGTACACGCGTGCTCTTGTGTGCGCTCTAAAATAAATACATATATTTTTTTCTTTAATTTAGAAAAATATTTTTTTCTAAGTGTCAACACGAATTATCAGAAGGGATAAGACAATGTGATTATGGACAACTTTTAAAATTTTCTTCTTCATACTCCATGTTTTAAAAATTAGAAGTAAATAAAATTTTCAGAAAACAAATACTGTGCCTGGGTGGCTCAGTCTGTTAAGCTGCTGCCTTCGGCTCAGATCATGACTTCAGGGTCCTGGGATTGAGCCCCATGTGGAGTTCCCTGCTCAGCGGGGAGTCTGCTTCTCCTTCTCCCTCCAGCCCTCCCTCGTGCTCTCTCTCTGTCTCAAATCAATAAAAATAAAATAAAAAAACAAAAAAACAAATATCATTTCAATTGCTATAGCTTATCTTCTGGCATATAAATGCCTGAATACTCAAAACATCTTTTCTGCCTTTTTATCTTTTTATACTTTTATTCTCCTTCCTTTCTTTACACAGCCTTCAATTCCCCAGTGTAAAAATATATATATATGTATATTTATATATATATAAATAAATATTTATTTATATATATAAAATTTATATATATTTATAAATTTATATAAATATATATTTATAAATTTATATTTATATATAAATTTATATATAAATATATATTTATTTATTTATATATAAATATTATTTATATATATATATAATATATATATATGCAGAACTTATATAAAATTACCTGAGGGTGGATATTATGGGTATTGATACCCTAGTTTGGAAGATCTACTAAAATGTTCACTGTGGGGGTGCCTGGGTGGCTGAGTTGGTTGGGTGATTGACTTTGGCTCAGGTCATGGTCCTGGAGTCCTGGGATGGAGTCCCAAGTTCGTCTCCCTGCTCAGCAGGGAGTCTGCTTCTCCCTCTGACCCTCCCCACTCTCGTCCTCTGTCTCTCATTCTCTCTCTCAAATAAATAAATAAAATCTTTAAAAATAAAATAAAATATTCACTGTGTTTACACGTGTCCCTTTGGCTAAAAATTAATGAAAGAATTCACAGATGTCAATGAAATTCACAACTTTTCAAACATTCTTAAAAGGTTTTAGATGCTCTGAAAGAACCTGCTTTTGCTGTGAGGCACAGTAACTTATTCAGAAAAAAATTATACTTTGAGTTTTTTAGGTATGAATAGTCACCATTGTCAAAGTAATATCATTTTTAGATTCTCTACTATGTACAAAGTTTTTATATTAAAAAGTTTGCCCCACAAAAGAAAATACATACAGTTCTGAAAAGTATGTAAACATTAACAAAATGAAAAGTAAAAATCATATGATCACCACAATAGATGCAGAAAAGGCATTTGACAAAACTGAATATCCATTTATAATAGCTCTCAAAAAAGTGACTACAGAGGGAATGTACCTCAACATAACAAAAGCCATCTATGACAAGCCTACAGCTAACATTACACTCAATGGTAAAAAGCTGAAAACCTTTCCTTTAAAATCAGGAACAATACACAGATGCCCATTCTCACCACTTTTATTCAACATAGTATTGGAAGTCCTAGCCAGAGCAATTACGTGAGAAAAATAAATACATACATACATAAATAAAATAAATGGCATCCAAATTGGAAAGAAAGCAATAAACCAGTCACTATTTGCAGATGACATGATATTTATATTATATACTAAAAATACCATCAAAAAAGTCTTAGAATACAAGAATTCTGTAAAGTTGTGTAGGATACAAAATCAATGCACAAATATCTGATGCACTTCTATACACAAATAATGAACCAGGAAGAGATATAAAGAAAACAATCCCCTTTACAACTACATGAAAAATAATAAAATACTTAGGAATAAATTTAACCAAGTATTGGCGAAAGACCTGTATAACTTACGCGATGAAAGAAACTGAAAAAGAAGACAAATAAAAGGAAAGATATTCTGATACCTACAGGTAGCAATTCAATTCAATCCATACCAAAATTCTAAAGACCCTTTTCAAAGAAATAATACTAAAAAAAACTAGTCCTAAAATTTGTATAGAACCACACACACAAAAATAAATAAATAAATAACCAAAGCAATCTTGAGAAAGAAGAATAAAGCTGGAGGCATCATGCTTCCTGATTTCTTTTTTTTTTTTTTTTTAAGATTTTATTTATTTATTTGACAGAGAGGAGAGAGATCATAAGTAGGCAGAGAGGCAGGCAGAGAGAGGGGGAAGCAGGCTCCCTGCTGAGCAGAGAGCCTGATGTGGGGCTCGATCCCAGAACCCTGAGATCACGACCTGAGCTAAAGGCAGAGGCTTTAACCCACTGAGCCACCCAGGCGCCCCAACACTTCCTGATTTCAAACAACATTACAAAGCTACAGTAATTAAAACAGTATGGTTACTGGCATTAAAAATACACACATAAATCAATGGTACAGAACAGAGAGCCCAGAAATAAATCCACACACATATGGTCAATTAATTTATGACAAAGGAGCCAAGAATATACAATGGGGAAAGGACAGTCTCTTTATGGTATTGAGAAAACTGGACAACCACATACAAAACAATAAAACTTACACCATACACAAAAGTTAACTCAAAATGGATTAAGGACTTGAATATAGGACTTAAAACCATAAAGCTCCTAGAGGAAAACATAGACAATAAGCTCCTTGACTTAGGCTTTGGTGATAATTTTGTTTAAAACCTAACACCAAAAGCAAAAGCCACAGAAACAAAAATAGACACACAGGACTGTATCATACTAAAGAGCTTCTGCACAGCAAAGGAAACCATCAACAAAATGAAAAGGTAATCAGATAACCTACTGAATGGGAGAAAATATTTGCAAATCATGTATCTGATAAGGTGCTAATATATAAAGAATTCCTACAACTGACTAGCAAAAAAAAAAAAAAATCCAATTAAAATCATGGCAGATGATCTAAATAGATATTTTTCCAACGAATATATAGAGATTGCCAGAGGTACATGAAAAGATGTTCAACATCATTTATCATAGGGAAATACAAATCAAAACTATAATAAGATATCACCTCACATCTGTTAGAATGGCTATTATAAAAAAGACAAGAAGTGTAACAAGGATGTGGAGAAAAAGGAACCCTCATGCACTGTTAGTGGGAATGCAAACTGGTGAGGTAACTATGGAAAACAGTATGGAAGTTCTTCAAAAAATTAAAAATAAAACTACTATATGATCCAGCAATTACACTTCTGAGTATTTACCTGAAAAAAACAAAAACACTAACTCGAAAATATGTATGCACCCCCATGTTCACTACAGCATTATTTACAATAGCCAAGATATAGAAACAACTTAAGCATTGATCAATTAGTAAATGAATAAGAAATTGTATATACACGTGTATACAAATATATATACAATTGACCCTTGAACAATACCGGGGACGGGAGCTAACCCCCCCGCACCGCTGAAAATCTACATCTAACTTTTGACTCCCCAAAACCTATTAATAAGCCTACGACTGATCAAAAGCCTTACTGATAATAAAGTCGACTGACATATATTTTGTATGCTGTATGTTATATACTGTATTCTTCAAATTAAGCTAGAGAAAATAAAATATTAAGAAAATAAGAGAAAATACATTTACGATACTATACAATAAAAAATCCACATATAAATGGACCTGTGCACTTCAAGCTTTCCTTGTTCAAGGGTCAACTGTATAATGTAATATTATTCAGCCATAATAAAGAATGAAATCTTGCCATTTGCAAGAACAAGATGGACCTCAAGGGCATTATGTTAAGTGAAATAAAAATAAGCCAGACAGAGAAAAATAAATACCATATGAGAGCTCTCTTATATGTGGAATCTAAAAAAAAAAAAAAAAACAAAGAAACAAAAAAACAAACAGGCTCATATATACAGAGGATAGTTTGGTGATTGCCAGAGTGGGATTGGAGAAATGGATGAACTATTTTTTTTTTTTTTAAGTTTCAATAAATTGTTAAAAAAAAAAAAAACTATGGGAAAGTTTCTTCTCCCCATATTTATACCATTAATGGCTTATACCTATCATTTGAGCTGTCTGCTAAATGAGAATAAAATATCAGACAGTTATAATTATGAACTCACGTATTGAAGTGAAAACGACTTTAATCAAAAACATAATTACTTTGTGAAGAGCCACACATTAGGGTTTGAAAAATCTATTTCCAAACATAGCTGAAAGAGGGAATAAAACCTCAAAATGTTACAAATTACTCAGATATCCTCCCACCTACTTCAATTTCCCCTTACTCTTAAAATGGATGCATGCATATACGCATTCATTCTGTACCTACCTATTAAGAGCCAAGAAGGCAATGAGAAATAGGCAATAAACAGTAAACAAGAAATATGTGGACTCTGCTTTTGTTAAGTTAGTATAGAAAGTGGACTAAATAATTAGCAAAATAACAGTACTTAAATGCAATTCTCATAAATGTACTAGCTTTTCTTAATGCAAGGTATAATGTGTAAAAAAAAAAAAAAAAATGGGTATCTCACCCAGTCTAGGAGTCAAGCAGGTGACAGAAAATCCAAGTGTTAGTCAAGCAAAAAGAATTTCAAAAATATCAGTACGTGTGAAGATCCTGAGCTGAGAATATATATATATATATATGTATTTTTTTAAGATTTTTATTTATATATATTTATATATAACTATTTTATTTATTTATATATATTTATATATAAATATATATATATATATTTATATATAAATATATATATATATATATATATATGTATCAAGCAAACATATGAAAACACAAAAGCACCTGTTACATGTATTAAATTTTCATTTTTAGCCATGAGCAAAAGATTTCTGGGGGTGCCCAAATTTTAAATTTAGCCACTGAATTTGAGTAAGAAATAAATGTAACACTAATATCTTTCTGCAGGTACAATCCAATGAGCCTTAAAGCACACACATTTGGTTTCTCAATGCTTAGCCCTGACCTCAAAGCCCAGGTCACTCCTCATTTGGATTACTGGCTGAACATCCAGGTTTAGCTAAGCAGTAGCAAAATAACTATTAGTCCCTCGAGAAGAATCCTCTAATAACAGATATGACAATGTAATTTTTCCTCTGTTATATCTCCCTCATAGCATGAAGCTGAACTTCAGTCTGTCTGGCAATCTCAAAGTGAAAAGTGCTGGTAGCTAACAGTGGTCCAAAACCTTATGATTTGAAACTGGAGAATGGCACACAAGATATACATTCTTTCAATGTCGCAACAGTTAACACAAAACAGATTCCCATTTTATTAAATTAAGCTCTTTCATGATCTCTACATAAATCTTTGTGATGATATACAGACAGGCCACACTACAAACAAATAAGCTTTAAGCCTGAACTTAATAATAGAATAATTCATTAAGATATTTCCTAATAGAGGGGCACCTGGGTGGCTCAGTGGGTTAAAGCCTCTGCCTTCGGCTCAGGTCATGATCTCAGGGTCCTGGGATCGAGCCCCACACCGGGCTCTCTGCTGAGCAGGGAGCCTGCTTCCCCCTCTCTCTCTGCCTGCCTCTCTGCCTACTTGTGATCTCTCTCTCTCTGTCAAATAAATAAATAAAATATTAAAAAAAAAAAAGATATTTCCTAATAGGAACATTAGAGGTAAGCACAGTCAATTTACCTTTCCAAAATGAATTTTGCTTCATATAACTGATAACCATATTTCTATCATGATCATATCATGTTGTACACAGCTCACTGGGTATAAGTTGTTCCTCTACTTTTTTTTTTTTTACCTCTATTAAAATACTGATATTAAGTGTCTGAATTATTATTTTCACATCTTTAAATAAAAGGCAGTCATTACTAATAGGATAAAAAAATCAATTATCTTCTCAATTTTAAATTACTAAAGCAGAAAGGTTTTACTGACAGTAAATAAATCATTGTTAATACATGCCCCCATAATCCCCAGCAATATCACTAGAAACACAAAAACATCACAAGAAAGTGTTATTCATTTAATTCATTGACAATGCTTTCCTTTGAGATAAAGAATACATATGATAAAAAATCATATGTAAAACAGTCTTAAAAAAAAAAAAAGAAACCGAAACCAGAGTATGGTCTCAAGCAAATCTTTTTTTTTTTTTTTTTTTTTGGTCTCAAGCAAATCTTAAATCACAATTCACTCATTTGGTGTGAGCTTGAAAGTCACATCTGCTGGCCATAAATCTTATGAAATCAGAAACTCAAACTTAATGCCTTTTTATTTGCTATCATCAATGAAAATTTACTGAGGAACTACATTATAAGGAGACATAGAATTTTAGCTAAATCTTATTTTTCAGGAGTTCGATTTGTAGGCTGATACCTATTTTTGCTCTAGTTTTAGGACTAAATCAAATGGAACCTGAAATTGGCAATGAGTGGCCAGTTGGTTTCTCCTTCATTAGGACAAGTGTGCATCTGGCAAGCTATCAGTTCAGACATGTTCTTGTTATCAGTGTGCAGGCCAAAACAGTCCCTAAATAATTCAACTTGCTGCATTAGCACTGTTCAAGTTGCAAAAATAAAACATTTCCCCAGATTTTACTTGGAAAACAGCTTGTACTGATCTTCATAAAAATGTCCTCTTACATATTCATCAATTCAATAACACTTCTGTAAGAATTCAATTACTGGCAATAGAATAGTCACTCCCATTTTTACCTACAAAGCACATAATACATTTACTTAATAATTTCAATTTAATATTCAAAAGATTCTAATTTTTTAAACTTCGACAGTTACATGGAAATCATGTTTTCACTGTTTGATGGACAAATCTGAAAAATTAGAAAAAATGGATAAATAAATACAATACTGAATCTTTTCTTAAAAAATAACTAAGCTCCATTTTAATTTTTGTCATGCTATCTAACAGAAAATGTTGGTGAGGTCAATTTATAACACAATCTTACTTAAATCATATTTATAGGTTACTAGCTAAAGTTTAACTAAATATTTTACCCTGTAATCCTATACAGTAAAACAAGACCATGCTTATACAGTTATATCATTGGAAATAACAAAATTCTGAACAAACAAAAAATTATTTTAATATATGTTATTTCAAACACATGTAGAATCTTTAGTGTAATGCCAGTAGTTAGGGATATATCACATCAATAAGCTTTCCTAGTTGAATATAGCATTAACATTAAAGATATACAATAGAACATAATACAGACAAGAAACCTCATTTGATCCAAGCATAATTTAGTCAATATTGAGGAAAACCATTTATATATGCCAGGCATAGTAGTAGGTCCTGGAATTCAAAAATGAATATATAAAATGAAGTACATACTTAGAATAAACTTATATTCCCGGGTTGAAGTTGAGAAAAGATTTCACTGAAGAGGGCCACACTGGTTTCAGCCTTGGAAGATATATGGGAATTTCCAGGTATACAGAACAGAAAAGCACAAGGACATGTAGCTAT
The DNA here is from genome assembly GCA_028534135.1 of Potos flavus. NCBI lineage: Eukaryota > Metazoa > Chordata > Mammalia > Carnivora > Procyonidae > Potos > Potos flavus. The sequence continues at coordinate 108,587,800 of CM052899.1, forward strand.
AAAAGCCTTAACAATATATAAGAAGCATATATCAGAAGGAGAAAAAAGCTACAAAGAACTGTAGACATGAAAGTTAGTCAAGAAATACTGTGACCTAATCAAGATCCTCTGTAGAATGAGAAGGCAAATTACAATATTCTGTGGAAAATGCATACTTCTAAAGGTTTTTTGACCCTCTCAAATGGTCCCACTATTGTAGTATAACCTTTCTTGAGGGCATTTTGGCTATAATTATCAAAAACCTTAAAAATACATAAACTCCTGGAACCAGTAATTAGACCCCTACGTACTCACTCTTAACAAGTAAGAATATAGGATGTTTAGAGCAGCAGTTGTATAACAGTAAATGATGACAGTATGGAGTTTTAAAAATTATCATACATTCATGAAATTAAATGCTATTCAGTGATTAAAAGGATCATGAAATTAGATCTCTTTCTACATCAATAAATATATGATCTATATACTCAAATTTGAGCCCATGGAATATTAAGTGAAAAAGTAAAAGGCACACCACTAAAAAAATACACAGCAAAATGGCAAGTGAAAAACGTTCAATCCGATTATAAGATGAATAGGTTCTAGAGATCTAAATACACCATAATGACTACAGTTAACAATACCATATGATATACTTGAAATCTGCTAAGAAAGTAGCTCTTAAATGTTTTCACCACACATACACACACACACACACACACACACACACACACACACAAACTCTTAATGTGGAGTGATGTTAAACTAACTTTATTGTAGTAATCCCTTCACAATATAAACATGTATACTTAACATATATTGCACACCTTTTACAATATCATGTCAATTATTTCTCAGTAAAGCTGGAAAAAAATTTAACTAAAAAGAAAAAGAGAAAGATGCTCAACATCATTAGGCATTAGGGAAATTAAAAGCAGAAGGAGGTTTCCTACAACTGAATATCCACATGAAAAAGAATGAAACTGGACCCTTTCCTCACACCATGCACAAAAATTAACTGAAATGAATCAATTTAAATGTATTAGCTACAACTATAAAGCTCTCACAAGAAAATGTAGGAGTAAACCTTCAAGACTTTGAGTTTGGCAAAACCTTTTTAGATATGACACCTAAAGCACAAACGACAAAGGCAAAAAAGATAAACTGAATTTCATCAAAATTAAAAACTCTAATGCTTCAAAGGCTAAGTGAAAAGACAACCCCAGAATGGAAAAAAATATTTGCAAATCATATATGTGAAAAGGGACTTGTCTCGAAAATGAATGTTTTTTAGAAAATCTTACTACTCAATAATAAAAAGATAAATATCCCATTTTTAAAATGAATAAAGGATCTGAGTAGACAGTTCTCCAAAGAAGATATACAAATATCCAATAAGCACATAAAATGATGGTCAATATGAGTAGCCATTAGGAAAATACAATGATACCACTTCATAATCACTAAGATGACTACAGACAACAACTGTTGGCAAGAATGTGGAGGAAAGCAGAACCCTCCTAACACTGCTGATGGGAATTAAAATGGTACAGCCATTTTGGAAAACAGTCTCGCAAGCTCCTCAAATGTTTAATGCACAATTACCATATGACCCAGTAATTCTACTCATGGATATTTATCCAAAGCAATAAAAACATATTTACATGCAAAAACTTGTACCTGAATGTCTGCAGCATTGATTTAACTGGCATCTAGCATTTGCACTTGAGACAAGAAACTTTACCCTCTTCCAAGCTCTTGAGCTATTCAGATATTTGATTAAATAATTTTCCTTGCATAACTTCTGAACTCTGACATTATTTTTAATAATAAATCATAAATAAATCATATTTTCAAGCTAGAAAATACATATAGAAGATTCTACTTCATAAATTTAATTTGGCTCTATTATCTCTTAACCATTATAAAATGGGAAAAAAGCAATTCTTAAAACTAAGTAGCTCTTCTGGAATTAGTTCAGGATCTTAGCTGGAAAAAAGTATATCAATATTGACAATTACGTAATTATTTTAAAAGGACCATTTTTAAAAGTAGGGTAAACATCTCTATCTTATTATAAAATGATATTCCTTCCTTTATCTTATTCTGGCACAAGAAACCTCTAACTTAAATGAGGTGGAGAAGATAAAATGGACATTCATCTATTGATGCTATGAAAAAATAAGGCACAGTTTACATGACTCAGTTGTAAGGTTATGAACCTTAGTTGTCACTGAAAACTTCCGAAGGTATAAAGAAAAGCAATATAATATGCAAGTGATGTATTCAGCAAGTCAGCCAGACACCGAAGATACATTCCAAAGAGATTATTCAATATTGGATTTGTTCTCAGTCCAAAAAGAAAAGGAAATTATTCCAAGATTTAAATATGAATTAGTAAAAGTTTCTATAATACGACAAATTAAAATACCTGATAAAAATAATCAATGTCAGAGTTCAGAAATTATGCAACAAAAATTTTTTAATCAAATAACCAAATAGGTCAAGAGCTGGAAGAGGGTAAAGTTTCTTGCCTTAAGTGCAAATGCTAGTTGCCAGTTAAATCAATCCTGTCAGCAGCCAGAATCAATTTCTAGTTTTTGTTCTTAAATAGGTGATGATCACTGCCTTTTTCCCACAACGAAAAAGTGGCCACACCCTTAAATCAATATATCAAGGATCTCTGTTAGTGAACACAAACAAGGTTCACACTAGCATGTAAAAATTCCCACTGAGAACAGATAAATGGTATTTTATAACAGAAATGGAGAATAAAAAACTTCTGACAGATAAAGTTGTATAAAAAGTAATGGCACATAGTCATTTAGTATAATAAAAAATTCATATTCACATATAGTACAAAAAGAATCAAACTGAAAGATGTATTAAGAACCCACTCCTACCTTCTTCTGGGTAGAACCCAAATTACTTTATTGAATTACTTAACACTGCAACATTGCTATTTATTAAAACAGTAGTCTAAAGAATCATTTACCTTCTTGAATCACGATTAGCTGGACTAGCCACATTTTTTTAATCCTAAATTAGTTTCTCCTGCCATTTGCACAATTATTAGAATCACGGACTTATTTTGATATCAGCCTACATAAAATTATAAATATCAAATGAAAGAGGAATTTTAGAAAGATAATATATGCAATATCCAAAATAAATTAATTCTGACCATCTAATCCTTTGAGTTACCTCATCAATTCTTCATCCACTATTGTATGGTAGGATGTAATCAAGAATTTTAAGGGGGCACCTGGGTGGCTCAGTGGGTTAATCATCTGACTCTTGATTTCTGCTCAGGTCATGATCTCAGGGTGGTGACATGGAGTCTTGTGTTGGCTCCATGCTGGGTGTCGAGCCTGCCTAAGATTCTCTCTCTCCCTCTGTCCCTACCCTCGCCTAAAAAAACAAAAACATTTAAGTACTATGAATAAATAAATACAGCCTATGAGATTATAATTGTAGCTATTTTACTTATAAATCTTTAAATAAACATTTTTTTTTTAAAGATTTTATTTACTTATTTGACAGAGAGAGAGATCACAAGTAGGCAGAGAGGCAGGCAGAGAGAGAGGGGCAAGCAGGCTCCCTACTGAGCAGAGAGCCCGACGCAGGACTCGATCCCAGGACCCTGAGATCATGACCCGAGCCGAAGACAGAGGCTTTAACCCACTGAGCCACCCAGGTGCCCTATATAAACATTTTTTTGTTGAGGTTAAATTTTGAGAAAAACTGAATTTAAAGCATATTTGCAAATGCCAAGTTTTCAAAGATTTAAAATACAATCTAAAATCATTCAAATATTATTTTACACAGAATCAAGTATATAGAAAAATATTGATAAACAGTATTTATAATATTTTAGTCACTGTTACCAGATGTTTAGGTAATTTTCAATTTTTAAATTAATTTTAGTTAATTAAAATGTGCATATAACTCATTATTAACACTCATTAATAAGATTACCCACACTTTATATTTCATATTTTTTTTATTAATTAACAGCCACATAAAGATAAATATTGGTCAAAAAATTAATAATCATTCATTTTTTAAAAACCCTTTTACCTAGATAAAAAGAGTAATTACAAAGTCAATAACATAAATTATGTACATTGGTGATAAATGCCTATATATACTGACCTGGAAAGATAAATATGATATATGTATAAAGAAGGAAAGGAAAATTCAGAACAATATGTATTTGTGAGGGACAGTGGTATATATCAGAGCATAGAAATGATGAGTAAGAAGTTGGAAAGATTATATTCGACAAGGGAGGCTGGAAGAGGCTGAGGAAATTTTACTTTAAATTTTGTATTCTTGTATATTATTTGAATATTTTACAAGCATTAAACTTTAATTTTTAGATAAAAATATATATTTGTTTTAAAAGAGTTACCAGATATGAGTCAATATTCTTGACATTCTACATCTAATTCATAAGGATTATATGATGACTAAAACCTCAAAAGCAACAAATTTTAACTACCTGATAGTCAAACTCTAGAATGACTTCCTCATTTATATATTCACCCATATACAAGAATCTATCTAAAGTATGTATGATATACATGTGTATGCATTCATAGGAACTGCATGTAGTGTAATTTAAGATGATCAAATATTCCCAATCAGACTGTAAAGTTCTAGAACCAGGGACAGAGTGTCCCTGACTGACATATGCCTGGTTCACAGCTGCTAGAATAACTTGTCTCAATCATCTATTCTATTCCCTCCTGACTGAAAAGAGCCCACATACTGAGCCTGAAGGACTGCCAAATCTTCTAGGGCTACTCGTATTTCATCAACAGAAAAAAACACACCTTTATGATCATTCCAAAAGGGACATCTTCTGAAATGCCTCTCAGTGGGTGGTATACAAAGTAATTCTTCCTGAAAAATTTCTTTTCCATAAAAGGAGATGAGCTGCACTCACTGTTTACTTCACTTCCTTGGTACTCTTACTCCACCTTAACTCATAGAGAAATAATGCCCTTAAGGCAAATGCTTTATGGCATTTGCTTTAGTAAAGGACAAGGCATTTTATGACTACTAAACAGCCCAATAAAGGAAGTGTGAGGGGAATGCAAAACACATGCTCAATTAGCAGGCCTCAAAAACAAGTACTAACTAAATTGACATTGGCATTGCTAAAAAACTGACTCAAAAAGTAAGAATACTTTAAAATGTGTAAGTGTTCTATTTCAAAGATGTATAGATTAGGGTCATAAAAAGGGTTGTTTGTTTGTGTATTTCACTTGGAAGTGAAATTTTTGTACCAAAAAAATAACGAGATATTTCTTTTAAGACTCCTGATAGTGTGCACATAATGGCAAAGATATGATTTAGAAATGACACCACATTTTTCAAAACTATTTAAAGGTAAAAGCAAGCTATTTTTAGGATAGCACTGATTTTTTTTCTATTTTAAAAAATTATATTTCCAGTGTTTAGAGGGCAAAATAAACATCTCTTCCTTTAAGACAGGAGGAGAAATTATATTTCCATTTCTAAAGGATTTCGGGAAAGGATGACTAAAAAATCAACAACTATGAAAGGAAAGAAAAAAAGTTTTCCCCAATAAAATGCAGGTAATAGGAACTTCTGAAAAACTGAATGAATATAAATCTTGCAAGTCAGATAAGCACCATTAATGGAAAAACAGCTCCCTAACTATTTGAAGGTAAAAAAAAAATGTTTCAAGAATAGTATCAACTACTCCAAGACGAAGTACTTTTATCAAACATTAAACAATCTAAAAGTTGATACAGAACCACTAAACACAGCTAAAAATGTGTCAACATCAACAACAAATGCCTGTAATGAAGGATGCGCTCAAAAAAAGGAACAGGTTAATTTGGCATCTTAATATAAACACACAACTTGAGGGACTTGGGGAGAAGGGTGGAGGAATCTAGGAAGGCTGAAAAGTTTTTTCTCAAGTATTTGTGTCCTTGAATCACTCACTTGCATCACTTATTAAAAACACAGATTCCCACTTTCTACTGCAGAGATTCTAATTCAGTAAGTCTTGAGTGAAGCACAGGAATGTGTATTTTTATTAAGAGCACCAGGTAATTCTGATACAGGTAGGCCAAGAAACACCATTCCCGAGACTCCTATACACCACATGAAGTTTCTTAGGGAAGCACACACAGCCCATTCACAAAGCAACCAAAGGAAAGCCTAATACTTCCACCACACTGTAGCAATGACCGCCACACTATGCACAGTCAGTAAAGCAATTCCTGAACATCTGTAGCGTGGGACCAGTAAACACAATGGAGTCTCCATTCCTAATGAATTTTTAAGGAAGCACAGGCAGGCTAAAATCAGCAAGGAGAAACAGCGACTTTTTGGATATGTGCCATGTGCCATATGTTTTAGTGGCTATATCTTTTAAGGAATGAATGGCCAGGTTGCAAGAGGTAAGAAAGCTGCAAACACCACACAGAAAACCAAATGCAGGAATTTATCTGGATCCAAAGTTTTCTTCAATTTACCGTTCAGGAAGGGAACCACATGATTCTTGATGATATATCTATTCATACTCACATGACACTGAAAGTATGCTGTTTTCTGATAACCTCTCCATCCCAGCTCGTCAAGTTCTACAATGACTGAAGTTCACTGACAAATGTATATCTGGGAGGTACTAGCAGCTTTTAGTAACAGACTTTGGTGTGAGATAAAATGTTTCTTATGTAGTGAAGTCAGGATTATAATCAGCTGCACATACCAGAAAATCCTTCTACGCTGGTTTTATTTATTTTTTAAGATTTTATTTATTTGAGACCGAGAGGGCACACGAAAGAGTACAGGAGGGGTGGGCAGAGAGAAGCAGGCTGCCCGCTGGGCAGGGAGCCCACCTTGAGCTCGATCCCAGGATCACGGGATCATGACCTGAGCCAAAGGCAGACACTTAACTGACTGAGCCACCCAGGTGCCCCTCTACAGTAGTTTTAATAAAAAATAAATTCTTTTCTTCAGCAAAGGGAAGGGCAAAGGTGGACAGTCCAAGGCAGCTCTGCAATGACATCACTGCCCACCCAGGTTCTTTCATTCTTTCTCCTCAGTCACCCACATACATATATTTCATCTACTTTTTAATTGTCACAAATGGTAGAAAGTCCAAGCACTAGGTTCAGTTCCCTGACAAAGAGAAGAAGGACTCAACTCAGGGAAACAGAAATATAACCTAGCAGACATCCTCTTAGACTGTATAGCAATGAGTCTACAAAGACAAATCTCTTAGCTGGGCACACTGCC
>CM052899.1:108595562-108664859 GCA_028534135.1 Potos flavus
TGTGATCTCTCTCTCTCTCTGTCAAATAAATAAATAAAATCTTTAAAAACGAAAAAAAAAAAAAAGAATTCTTACTGGGGTGCCTGGCTTGGGGGAGCACGTGACTCTTGATCTCAGGGTTGTGAGTTTGAGTCCCATGCTGGGTGTAGAATTACTTTAAAAAAAATTTTTTTTAGTTCTTTAAAAAAAAAAATTCTCACCTTTTGAGATACATTCTAGAATATTTGGATGAAATAATACGATAGTTAGAATTTGCTTCAAAAGAATCCAGAAGTGGAGGTAGAAGTCAATGAAAGTATAGATAAAATGACTACATGGTTGAACCTCAGTGATGGATACATTGGGCTCATTATATTATTCTTTTTTTTTTCATTATATTATTCTACAAGTTGAAAGCTTCCACATTAAAAAGTTTAAATTTTTATAAATGTTTTAAATTATTACCAGCTACACTAAAATTTAAAATTGTGACCAGGAAGGAACTGAAAACTGAAAACAAGTCTCTTATTCCAAAACTAAAAGTGAAGGGCCTAGTTTTTCAGAATCTTTTCTGATAAATAATGCATGTTAAATACATCTTTCCTCAACCACCTTCCCTCACAACCCAATTTTTAAAAAAATGCTAAGTTACCATTCTGTTACTGCACAAACATGTTATAATAACACACATTTCATAAGGAAATAAAATAAAAAGTGATGCTGTCTCTACTCATTTTCAGAATTCTAACATCTTCATCACAAGTCAATAAACTCATCAAGAAAAAAGGTAAAGAGTTAATAAGTAATGAACCTTTCCTTTCTTTTGACACTCTTTTACTTCCCTACTAAATTAAGACAATGTTCCACACAATTAGCAGATTAATATAATTACAATTGATTTTAAAAGGCCAAGTTCAAAACACATTAGACACACAATAGTCAACACATTCTACTCCCCCACAATTAAACTAAAAGATAAAATGATATAAAATTAAAAATCATGACAGTCATTTGTGGACCTGCACATAAAAAAGCAATTAATAGAGGTGCATGCATCAATATTAAACTTGCAGCTATCTGCTAGTTAATATCAAACAGTCTTAAAATTAACCTAAATCACATGTCATCCAAGACTTTTTAATTAAAAAAAAAAAAAGGTGTGATGCGCCTGGCTGGCTCAGTCCATAGAGCATGTGATACTTGATCTCGGGGGTTGAAAGTTCAAGACCCACGTTCAATGTACAGATTACTTAAAAGTAAAATCTTAAATAAATAAAAGAAGGTGAAATGTCTTTGGATAGTCACTTCAAACATGTTTAAAAATAGAAGTACATTTTAGTCAATAAATTAAGGAATTAGCAAGAACAATGATTCAAATAAAATTTGCAATATTACTATAGGTCAACATCCACAAAATTTAAAGAAACCCAGTATAGATGAGGTAATTTAAAGAGAAAAGATCAACATTCTCAAAGCATAGATAATTAAAAAGGAATAAACTATCAGGGCACCTGGGTGGCTAAGTGGGTTAAGCATTCAATTCTTGGTTTTGGCTCAGGTCAAGGTCTCAGGATCGTGAAACTGAGCCCTGCATCTGGCTCTGCGTTCAGCGAGGCATCAGCTCGGGATTCTCTCCCTCTCTGTAAGTTCCTCTCTCCGGATCCCCCACCCCACTCACACTCTCTCTCTCATAAACAAATCTTTTTTAAAAAAAGGAATAAACCACTTTAATTGGCATTAAAATAACACATCACTCCATACCAAAAATAATTCCAGATAGATTACAGAGTCTAAAAATGTTGAAAACCTAGAAAAAGCAAATGACAGGATAGAATAGTTATTAAGTATCTCAAGGGAACTGACTCTCCAATCTTTGAAGACACATACACACAAAAAAAATTAAAAATATGAACAAATGAAAATGATAAACTTCTGTGTGTCAAAAATATATAAACAACAAAAATGGAAAAACTGGCAAAAATATACGCAGCAAATGTAGTTATAGTTTAATGCCACTAAATATAAAGGGTTCCTGAAAACCAAAACCATAAACATCGTAATTATTTCCATCTTCTATAAGGATCCTGAGCCACGGGAGAAGGAGTGTCTTAGATTATGAAAGCACTAATATTAGCAGTTTCCAAGAGGGAAAAAAAAATCAGTATTTTTGTATTATCTATGCTGGTCATTTGCCTATTTGCTCTCAGAACAATACCCTGCCCTTCTTTGCCCCTCTTTCCATGGCAGAGAACTACATTCCCCAGGCTCCCTTGCTCTTGGCTTCTAGATAGGTCCCACCAATAAGAGAGGCAACATCAGAGGGTTAGGAGACAAGCCTTGATATTTCTCCCTTTTCTACACCTTCTCTGTGGTTCTACTTCTGATTAGTCAGCCCATGGCTTCATGGTCCCAGCTCTGGATCATGCCCTCTCTGCGTCTTTAGCTCCTGCCACACAACACCCATTCCCCAGTCCTGGTAACACTACACCTTTGCATTGTTTCTCTTGGTCCTTAAAGATGGCAATCTCCTGCTGTTGCTCATTTCAAACTACCCTGCCATACCCTGCTGGGCTTCTCTTCTCAACTAAAACCTGTTTACAAATTCCTTGTATTAAAATTTCCTATTTAAAACACTCTAGGTGTTTTCCTTACTGGGCCCTGGTTCTTTCAGTTCCTCAAATCAAGGAGTTAATGGGAGATTTCAATAGAAGAGGCTGGTAATTCAAAGCAATGTTTATTGAACCTTACATCTGGCGGAGGAGAGTCTGGCATCAAAACACAGAAAATTTGGCATATTAATTAGCCATGATCCAGAATCACTTAACACTAATATATATGCTTTCTGGCCCACATTTATCTAAAGAGTCATCACTGTAGTATAATAGTGTTTTAAAAAGTCTTAAAGACAAATAAATAAAAAGTTTTTAAAGAAATCAGTAAAAACATGGCTGCTACTTTAGTAATCTACTATTAAACAAGCTTTAGCTTTAGCCTCCTCCCAAAACTGTTAACTTTTTCCTTTCTTCCTCCTCCTCCTTGCGGCATTTTCTCCAGAAACAAGAAAAATTCAAAAGTTGGTGAAAGGCAGTAGAAAGTTTTATCCAGAAGCTTAAAAATTACCTCCTTACAACAACTTCTGCCAGAATATTTCTGCCAAGATTAAAAAATCAGAATTAAAACAAGGACAAATACAATAAAATGATGACAATATGAGCGAGAATAGATAAAAAGGTTGGATGTGAAAAACATCACAAGATGTAATAGAATGTTTTATCTGTATCTATATTTTAATATAAGATGGAATAAGAATGGCTTAGCTTCTCATCATGGTTTGTCTTGAAAACAATCCAATATACAAAGATTGCCCCCCCCATCAAACTCCCTTAAAGGGCCATTCTGACCAGCCAATAATGGGAAAGAAGAAATTGAGTAAGAAAAATGTAAAAGAAAAAAAAAAAAAAAAGAGGAAGAAGAAGAAAGCAAAGCGTACTGAAATAGTTAGTGGTTTGGGTGTGTTTTACAAAAGGAAAGTCACCACTGTCTCTAGAAATCACTGATACTTACAAATTTGAACCACTGGCCTAATGTTCCTGCTCATAGCCTAACACTTCCAGCCAGACTGAGTTCACTATGACCTGGAAGAGTTGTAATACTACACTAAACCATATCTAATGGGCACAGTAATCTTCTTTAACTTTTTATTTGCTGACTTGTTATCAAAAGTTAAATAAGGTATACTTACCACAAAAATAGTCATGACAAGATAGATTCATTTAATTTATAACGTTTCATTGATTTTAAGGAGGTTCATAGACAACTATACTAAAGTAAAATTTTACAAATTTATATGTAACCACAAGCCAAATTTTCTTAAATTTTTTGTTCGCTATATTTCATCTATTCTAGGCCACTTTTAAAAACTGTTTTAAAATGAAAAACTAAAAGTCATAGTTTCACTCTTTTCCCTCAAATTTCAATTTTAAAAATCCCTACAAACATGAAAAAGTCAAAAAGGCCAATTACAAAAAGGAAGTATCTCTCAAATAACACAGGCCACTTTTAATGTTTTAAGAATGTTTAAACACACGAATCAAGAAAATGTTCAGGGGGGTGGGGATTGGGGTAACTGGATGATGGGCATTGGGGAGGGTATGTGTTGTAATGAGCACTGCGTATTATGTAAGACTGATGAATCACGGACCTGTACCCCTGAAACAAATAATACATTATATGTTAATTAATTGAATTTAAACTTAAAAAAATAATAATTAAAAAGAAAAAAAGAAAATGTTCAGTAAGGATACAGAGTGCATCTCTAGGCTAGACTGCATGCCAAAATTCACTTGCTTGTATTAAAAAGAAGTGGGAAGGGGTGCCTGAGTGGCTCAGTGGGTTAAGGCCTCTGCCTTCGGCTCGGGTCGTGATCTCAGGGGCCTGGGATCTAGCCCTGCATCGGGCTCTCTGCTCAGTGGGGAGCCTGCTTCCCCCTCTCTCTCTGCCTGCCTCTCTTCCTACTTGTGATCTCTGTCTCTGTGAAATAAATAAATAAAATCTTTAAAAATAAATAAATAAATAAAAAATAAAAAGAAACGGGAAGAGGGAATTGGGTTACCTGAAAGAAGTGCCACTCTTATCCACTCCAAGATAAAACATTCAAAATACTGGAATTGGAAAAACCATCCAATTAGAAATAATGTGTTCCAAGATTATAAAGGGAACAAGGAAGCTGATTCCAGACGGCCAGAAGTAAAACACAACGCAGGCTTCCTCATGTATGTGTATGCTAGGTACACATGTTGACCACCACTATGTGAAGAACCATGCTTCAGAGTGTTAACCAGTTAATACTACATTGACAAGTATATCCATACTTCATACCAAGAAATATGTAGGCATATTTATGACATTTTGCTTTTAGTTTAGATATATGTATAACTTTAAGAGTTACCTAACAGTGTAAAAGAGCTAGGAGCTATTTATCAAGTTTTTGTGGGATGTATGCGTGTTTAAAGAGAAGGCACATTATAATGTATTAGAATTACTGAACTAGGATGTAGTTTGCCAATTCTGACAAATGTTTCATTGTCTTTTAAGTACAGAGGTTATTTCCTGGTAAATCTTTCAATTTAGTTAAGAAATCACGTTACCATAACTACGCCAATCCTTTAAGTTAAATTTTAGTTTCCAAAATTTCAAGGAAAAGTCTAATAATTGGCTGTCTACTCATTCCCGTCTAAATGCTATTAAAATTTCTCTGGCAACTTCAAGGGGAAAAAGTCTTTTTTTAAAAAATGTGTATTTGTAATACCTACAAAGAAATAACAAGGGATTATAAATGAACCCTTTTCTGTTGATCAAATAAAAGTCACATCAATTTCTGCAATCTTGTATATGGTATTCATGTAATGAATTAAAAAAAAAAATCCAGCAGTTCAATATACTGCTATTTTCCCCTTTTTTTTTTAAATCGTCTTAATCATTTTTAAGTGACAGTTCTATAGTGGTAAATACATTCACATTGTTATGCAACAGAGTTCCAGAATTTTTTCAAATTGCAAAACTGAAACTTTATACCCATTAAACAACACCCCATTTCCCTCTCCCCCCAACCCTGGTTACCACCATTCTACTTTCTCCTGATGGTTTTTATTTTTTATTTTCCTTTTTAAAAGACTATGACTTTATAAGATTAAAAAAATTAAAACCCAATGCAAATAATAATCATTTCTGGTGGAAACCAAATTTGACCATTAAAATCAAGTATACTGCATTTACAAAAACCTACATCACCAAAAATGAAACAGGCACGAAACCTTATTTAAACAGCCTGATAAATCAACTTCCAAATTTTATTGAAGAAAACACTTGCTTCACAAAATCACTGAAAAATAAGCTTTACAGTTGTTACCAACTGTAGAGAAATGAATCATCTATAATACATTTGGAGCCTTACTATTAGATTGAATCTATAAAGTAGTTCTTCATTAGAATAAATTTGTCCTTTACAGTTTCCTTTCATGAGAAAATTTTTGTTTCTAATGTTTCTTGCCCCTCCTTCAGACAAATAAAAAGGGTGGGGCTTCACTGATGCAAAAGATCATATAGCTGATTATGAAATTTTTTTATTATGAAACTTAATTCAGGTAACTTAGATAATTGTCTAGCGATAATAAAACCTAAATCTTAAAAAGAATGAAAATTAAAAAAAAATAAAAAAAAAAGAATGAAAATTTAATGATGATAATAAAATGAAAAAATTCTTTGGGAAAACTGCCCCCCCAAAGAAAATATTTAACTACTTTTGTTTAAAATTACAATCTAGTGACTAGAACAAAAGCAAAGACAATTGGACAATGGTTACCAGTTCACCTGACAAGTTAGCAGACTTTAAAAAGGTTACTCCTGCCAGGTACAAATGAAAGATTTTTATGATCATCCATTATTTTGTTTGTTTGTTTTTAAGTAGGCTCCCCACCCAATGTGGGGCTTCAACTCATGATCCTGAGATCAACAGTTGCATGCTCTACCAATTGAGCCAGCCAGGTGCCCCTCATGATCAGCCACTGTAATGAGACCAAAACTTGCCAGGAAATGTTTCTCAAAGTAAAACTTAAAGGGCAACTTCAAATATTTTTTGAAAATTCCCAAAATAGACTGACTCATTTTCCATACGAAAATGCCTTTAATAATCTTCATGTTACTTTAATGATTACCCAAAAGATACTAAAATTTCTCGATTTCCATTATGAAATTGAAAAATAAGGGTAAAAACAAAATCTTGGAGTAAAGATGGAAATAATTTATGTTTCACCTTACCTTTCAAAAGTGATTATTAAAAAAAAAAAGTGATTATTATTGTAAGGGTGATGGCAATTAGTCACCACTTCATAGAAGTTACTATCACTGAGCTATACATATGTAATCTGACCCCACTTCTCATTTATAATCAGTTACTCTTGCAACAATACAAGAATACAAATCTCAACATTTACAACCTTTCAAACCTCAAATACTATTAAAACTTAATATCAGACCCGAATAAAATAATACTGCGATCAGCAGACTTCTCAGACAAAAAAAAAAAAATTTACTGTGTACCACAGTACTGTGTACCAAAAACAAAACCCCTCACTATATTAAAAAAGTCTTATTTAATCTAAAGGCAAAATGCTTCTGTCCTATCAACTAAACTGCTATAGATTTTAATACAATTAAAACAATTAATCTTGGGAAATAACTACCCTCAACTCTCTAAAATCATCTTCTACCACTCTCCTGTTTAAGTCTATTCCAGCCACTCAAGTCTTGTTGTTCCTCAAACACACCAAGAAAATACTCATCTCAGGGTCTTTACTCTTTGCCCAAAATGCTCTTCCCCGAGGGCACTTCATCCAAGTCTCCATGCAAATTTCATCTTATCTGTGAGGCCTTACTTTTTCACCTTCTATAAATTAGTGACTCCCATTCAACAACCACTCCCTTTCCCTACACTCCTTTGTTTTGCTCCAAATATCAGCGACTATTTTTATTTGTTTATTGTCTCTTTTTCTCTCCACTAAAATACAGGTCTGAGAGAGCAGACTATTTTTTTCCACACTGCTGTATTCTCAGTGCCTAGAACAGTGCCTGGCACATAAGAGATGTTCAATAAATATTTACGGAATAAGCAAATAAACCAATGAGCAGCAATGATTTACACTCACTTGTACAGCTAAAGTTCAGAGTGACTAGATATTATATTTCATAAAATGCACAGAGCTTGTAAATAGTATGATACATACAGATCTCCAAACTTTGTCTACAGACGGCTACCTTTGGGTGAGGCACCCATTCCAGGTCCAGCTAGCCCTGGCCAATAAAGGAAGATGGCAAGATAAGCAGCACAGAGCCCTACACACAAAGGCTGCTGAATTGCAAAAACTCCTGGAAAGAGATAGTACAAATGGCAGACACATTTCCTGTGTCTTGTGTAGTCTACATTTCACCTGCATATCCTCTAATAATCAAATTTATCCCTCACTGGAAGAAAAAAACCGTCCCCAGTAGCAACGGCCTCTCACCAGCAATACAGCTTATCATGTCACTTTATAAGAATTTAAAAAAAGAGGGGCACCTGGATGGCTCAGTCCCTTAAGTGTCTCCCTTGGGGTTGGGTCATGATAGGGTCCTGGGATGGAGCTATGCATCAGGCTCCCGGCTCCTGCCCAGCGGTTGGGCGGGGAATCTGCTTCTCCCTCTCCCTTTGCCGCCCCCCCCCCCCAGTTATGCACACACGCATGCCCCCTCTCGCTAATAAAATCTTTTTTAAAAAATTAATTTAATTAAATAAATAATAACTTTTAAAAAATAAAAAGAACTTAAAAAAAGAAAAAGCCACAGGGGCGCCTGGGTGGCTCAGTCGTTAAGTGTCTGCCTTCGGCTCAGGTCATGATTCCAGTGTCCTGGGATTGAGCCCCACATCAGGTTCCCTGCTCAGCGGGAAGCCTGCTTCTCTCTCTCCCAATCCCCCTGCTTGTGTTCCCTCTCTCGCTGTGTGTCTCCCTCTGTCAAATAAGTAAATAAAGCTTTAAGAAAAAGAAAAAGCTATAGTGAATGGTAATCGGTGTAGAAAGAATATCTAATTAGAGGTATTACTAGTATCTACCCTCCTTTTAGATCTCTTTGAGAGTTCATGCAAGATCTGACAGATGGAAGAAGGAAATGGCCCATTCATTCAACAAATATTTATTATGCACCTTTTATAAGATACTTTAAGAAATAATTCAAACCACAGGGTGGGTGGGTGTTGTGTGTGAAGGGAGCTTCTAAAAAATTCAATATAAAAAACTCAAAAATATAAAACCTCAAAAAAGAAAAGGAAAAATGAGTTTTGAAGATGACATTACCAAAGAAGTGATGGATCTAGAAATATTATTTCAAAAATGGTGTTAAAACTGCTTCAACAAGATATTATTGGTAAGCATTTATTATTATAAGGTAACTTTTTTTTTTTTAAGATTTTATTTATTTATTTGACAGAGAGAGACACAGTGAGAGAGGGAACACAAGCAGGGGGAGTGGGAGAGGGAAAAGCAGACTTCCGGCTGAGCAGGAAACCCGATGCAGGGCTCGATCCCAGGACCCTGGGATCACGACCTGAGCCAAAGGCAGACGCTTAACGACTGAGCCACCCAGGCACCCCATAAGGTAACTTTTTTTTTATTAAAAATTTTACTTTTTGTTCTGATTTTTTCTTTTCTTTTTTTTTTTTAATGCTTCCAGGTCTTATTTAAATTCTGGTTAGTTAACATCTAGTGTAATACTAGTTTCAAGACTAGAATTTAGTGATTCATCACTTACGTATAACTCCCAGTGCTCGTCACTACAAGTGCCCTCCTTAATACCCATCACCCATTTAGCCCATCCCCCCCCCACCTCCCCTCAGCTTGTTTTCTATAGTTAAGAGTCTTTTCTGGTTTGCCTCCCTCTATTTTTTTCCAAGGATTTTATTTATTTATTAGAGAGAGAGAGAGCTAGAGAGAGAGCGAGAGGGCAAGCACAAGCAGGTAGAGGGGCAGAGCAAGAGGGAGAAGCAGACTCCCCACTGAGCAGAGAGCCCACCAAAGGGCTCAATCCCAGGACACTGTGATCATGAACTGAGTCAAAGGCAGATGCTTAACCGAATGAGCCACCCAGGTGCCCCTGTCTCCCTCTCTTTAAAGACTTTATTATTTTTAAGTAATCTCTACACCCAATGTGTGGCTTATAACCCCAAGATCAAGATCAAGAGTTGCATCCCCACCAATTAAGCCAGTCAGGCACCCAATTATACAAGAACTTTTAATATTATTAGGTAACTTTCACTAAGTACTTACTATGTACCAAGCACATTACATGTATTAATTTATTCAATTTGATAATGCTATGATGTAAACATTTTACCCCCATTTTACAGATGAAGAACCTAGGGTATAGTTAAGTAATCTGTCCAAATATATATATCTGGTAAATTTCAGAGCCAGTACTCATAAGCAGGCACTGTGCTTCACAGCTTGTACTTACAGTAACCACAATAAATAGCATGTAGAATACTGTCCACTAAAAATACAATCTTAAAGTCATATGTTGGGAGAAAATATAAACCCTAAAAAAAAAAAAAAAATCACTGTAAAAAAAGTCAATAAAAAATACAATACTAGTATATTAGCTTTGGTAATAAAATATTCACATGTTTAACCATTCATTATTAAATAATCATAATTGTCTAAAGTGTTTTTTTAAGGCTAGAAATTAATTACTATTAGGTTACTTTAAATGTTAAGATAAAATCAAGAAAGCTATATCTAAACTTTGTTTTAGAGGTGCTGGGTGGCTCAGTTGGTTAAATGTCCAACTCTTGGTTTCAGCTCAGGTCATGATCTCAAAGTCATGGGATCAAGTCCCATGTTGGGCTTGCATTCACTGTGGAGTCTGCTTGGGATTCTCACTCTCTCTCCCTCTGCCCCTCCCCCCATATGTGTACTCTCTTCATACAAAATAAATAAATCTTTGGGGCACCTGGGTGGCTCAGTCAGTTAAGCATCTGCCTTCGGCTCAGGTCACTCTGGAATCAAGTCCCACATCAGGCTCCCTGCTCAGTGGAGAGCCTGCTTCTCCCTCTTCCTCTGCCTGCTGTTCCCCCTGCTTGTGCCCTCTCTCTGTCTCACTCTCTATCAAATAAATAAATAAAATATTTAAAAATAAAATAAAACAAATAAATCTTTAAAAAACATATAAATTTGTTTTATACTAGTGTATTATTTTATCATATTAATGTACTACAGATAATTCATAAATTGGTTGTAAAGCATTATTTTGTAAATATAACCAAAAACTCACAGGAAAACTCATTCTTGCTCTGAATTTATAAAAAGCTGACCTAAATATGAAGTTTAAAGTTACATCATTTACCAAGGCATTATGATTTATTACTGCAGACTTATACCTATATAATAGTGATGACACTTTTATCCATTATCAATGTTTTTAAGGCATGAAAATATGAATTTACTAATGTATCAATGGCAGCTTCTCCTATTAGATGTTAACTCTACCCAAGTGACCTCTCTGAAAGATTAAGAAATGTGGGGCACCTGGGTGGCTCAGCGGGTTAAAGCCTCTGCCTTTGGCTCAGGTCCTGATCTCAGGGTCCTGGGATCGAGCCCCGCATCGGGCTCTCTGCTGAGCAGGGAGCCTGCTTCCCCCTCTCTCTCTGCCTGGCTCTCTGCCTACTTGTGATCTCTCTCTCTGTCAAATAAACAAATAAAATCTTTAAAAAATAAATAAATAAATGAAAGATTAAGAAATGAAAAACATTAAATCTTATAAACTCCCTCCAGTTAAGATAATAAAAAGGTCCCAAAACATAACTTTTGGCATTGGATGCACTAACCAACCAAGAGGCTAAAGCATTCTTTTTAAAAATAGACACATTTTAAAACCTTTTTCAGCTCAACATATCAGATTAGAATAAACATCCTAACACTCACTTTATCTTTGAGGCATACTCTAACAAAAGTGTTACCAACATAATTTGTAAACAAGTCTTCAGTGTGTGTGCAACATTTCTTTATTAAAGTAGAAGAGGTCATAACATCACAAGGAAATGAAAACAGAAGCCATCTGGGCAACAGCTGCTTTTTAGAGTTACAAAGAAAATTTAAAAGAACACAAAACAGCAAAAAATGTAATCAGTGTGCAAATAACAATGAAAAAATAATAATGTATATGTTGTAACTACAAATAACTTTTCAAAACAAACATATATTAAAACGAGTATTTTACTTCCAAATAGCCACCTTGGATGGCGATATACTTACTCCTTTGCTCAAAAACTGTTTTGAATTCTTTCCCAGAAACTTTGACGAAAACCAATTTACAAAACACATCAGTTTGTAGATATGATAAGATCACAATAATAGTAACCCACACTCTCTAGCTCAGCTCTAATCCAAAGGAATCAGAATCCCTCTTAAATCCCCAGGAGTTGCCCCATGATTATTCCCAATGTTATATCCTTGTCTCTTTAGACCTCGCCTCTCATTCTGACACTAGACCTACCTCATCCCACTCTGCTTTCCTCCTTGCTCACAGCATTGTCGCCACACTGGCCACCTTTCTATTCCTTGAACACACCAAGCTCTTTCCTGTCTCAAGGCCCTTGCACTTACCATTCTCTGTGCCTGCAATGCTGTTCTTCTGGCTCTTCCCATCACTGGCTTCTTACTCTTAAATCAATGTTGCCTCCTCAGTCAGAAGGGCCTTTCTTCACCACCCAATTTAAAGGTAAAGACCTTACCCCTAGACTGTCATCCTCATCCCCCAATTACTCCCTACCACATCACCTTACCAAATTACACTGTTTATTTATTTATATACTTTGAACTATCAGTTCCATTTACTAGAATATAAGGTCCACGACACAAAGGACTTTGTTTGGCTTATCTCTGTATTTTCAGTACCTAGGCCAATACTAAGCACAAAGTAGGTGCTCAATAATGATAATGAACAAATGACTCTGTGCCCAGATGTAGATATAGTAAATTCTGCCTGCCATTGCCACTTTTGTGCCTCCTCCATGGATTCTACAGATCTTAGTCTAGAAGTTCCCTGCTATCCTGACACAGGCAATATGGTCAATGCATCTTATTGTGCTCTCTTCCTAGATCTGATTACATATATGTCCTCTCCTATTTCTAAACTCCTTAATATATTTCATATCATGCTCCATATGCCTTTATGTCAGAAAATAGAGAATCACCCTCTATACCCAAGAGCCAGTACACGGTAAGAGATCAATAAATATGTGCTGACTCACACCTTTTTGTCTCAGAGCTCTGGCACAAGTCATTCAGAAGAAGGGCAGTGCCAGAAGATGATACCAAGAGGACATACCCCGCTCTACCAAGAATTTACCCATGTCTCACAAAAGATAACAATTAAAAATAATAATAAAATCTCCAGGGACTATGCTTGAATACACTCAATTATGTTTCCTGAATTCCTTCCCATGAGGTTTCTTGATCTTTCATGCAAAGAGCACACACCCATACACAAACACTGCCCCTCTTAGGCTCTCCTCACTTCCATCTATGTCCAGACAAGCTTGAATTTGCACGTACAAAGCACAGACCAGCTTTAGTTTTCTTTCCCTTTTTAAACAAAAGATATACATACTATAAAAATTTCAAACTATACAAAAGTATACAGAGAAAAGTGACGGTTCCATCAAGCCCACTGCCCAGTGCAGCGTCTAAACCCTGCACTATCCAGTCACACAAAAATCAGTTTCCTGACTTAATTGTACTTTTGCATTGGTCTTAATATATCTGAGGTGATAGGTTCAGTTCTGAGAGTCACATATAAAGAGACATTTAAAAACTTTTAAAAGTATATGCCCGAGGGTGTAAAGAGAGGCAAACTCATGAGAGAAACATTAGAAGAAATGGCTTCCTACAGAATATCCAGCAGACTCAAAGGGAAATACTACTCAGTCACTTATCTGAAAGGCTATTAAGTGAGAAAGGGTTATCCTTTGTTCTACCTGACACTAAAAGACAGAAGCAGAACCACTGGGTCACACTTACAGAAAACAAATTCTGACTGACACACAAAAAGACCTTGGGAGGTAGATGGTTATTGTATGAAGTAACCTCTGGGACATTTCCTAGAAACTTAAACCCTGACTAGAATTAAAAACAAAGAAAACCAAATGTTTCATCAGTTAATTCTTACCAATTACATACATTAACAAAACAAATCTAAGGAAATTTGATTGCGATTGCAACCCAGCTTCCCACTTGTCCTCTATTATCATTATGATCATCAGTCAATAGCTACTAAACACAAACTGGGAATTCTAGCATGATCTTGACCCACCCATGCTGTAGAGGTTTTTTCCCCCACTGGTGAGAGCAGTTCAAAATTTAACAAAGTATATGACCTATTTAAATGTACTTAACTATACTAATGTGAAAACTAATATGAAGACCAAAAATTTGTACTACTCTCTGGTTCATGGTATTAAAAAAACTGAAACTAGTTCTTTTTAACATATTACCATTTGGTTTAGCAATGAGGTATAAAATAAAACCAAGTATAGTCAAAAATTCCTAAAGAAGCCTTTGATAAGTTCAACATTATTAAATTTTATAGTATTAAAATATTAGAAGTAGTGTGCAACTGCAGCCCTCTAAATCTTTGTCACAAAGATATTCAAAACACTGTAAAAAGAACTAAACGCTGATTGCCATTTATTTACAAAAAGGATTTGACCTATGGTGACTGAACTCTGAAAAATGGGAAAAGACTGGTGGTTGGGGAAAAGTAGATCTGTCACATTATTTAGTCAATGACAGTCCGCATGTAACTTAGCCTTTTCTTTTTGCTGAAATGATCTAAGTAACAAAAGATCAATAATAAAAATGTTTTTTTAGGGGTGCCTGGGTGGCTCAGTGGGTTAAAGCCTCTGCCTTCAGCTCGGGTCATGATCTCAGGGTCCTGGGATCAAGCCCCGCATCGGGCTCTCTGCTCGGCAGGGAGCCTGCTTCCCCATCTCTCTCTGCCTGCCTCTCTGCCTACTTGTGATCTCTCTCTCTCTGTCAAATAAATAAATAAAATCTTTAAAAAAAAAAATGTTTTTTAAAAAAAGCGAAGCCATATATGGTTCCCAAATATTTATGTACAAAATGGAACACCAATGGTAGATAAGAAACATCCAGACAGCATGGGAGAATCCCTAAACAACCTGAATTCAATGTCTAGGGCCTGGAGTCTACATTTTTAAAATCTCTTAGATGACTGCTTTGGAAACCAGTCGTATTTTTCCTTAATAATCTCAGTTATTCCCATCTATACAAGTCTTTTATTCTATAGCAGGTATTCTCCTTTAAGAAATACACACACAAGGGCAGCTGGCTGGCTCAGTCGGTAAAGCATACACTCTTGATCTCGGGGTTGTGAGGGCAAGCCCCAGGTTGGGTGCAGAGATTACTTAAAATCTTTTAAAAAAAAGGAGAAAAAGAAATACAGAAACTTGATTGTCAGTACTGAAAATTGTCATCTATTCCCCAGAAAATAGAGTATACTGGTTAAACGCATTATTACTATCCAATTTGACTGGTTTCAAATCCTAAGCCTAATCGATTACTAGCTGTGCAACTCTGGGCATGTAATTTAACTTCTCTCTTCCTTTTAAAATCATACTTTTTCAGAGGATCGTTAATGAGAATTAAATAATGGAACGTGTGCAAAACATTTAGAGCAGGCCTTAGACAATAACGAGGGCTCAATAAATGTTAGCTTATTTACATCACTATTATTATTGTTTAAAATAGGAAAGAAAGGAGACCCAAGCAGGAGTAGTCAAAAATTTGAAAGAGCACTTGGTATATGAATGTGCCTTGAAGGATGGGTAGAGGATTAAAAGTAAGAAGAAACAAAGGTAGTAAGCACAAAAAATTAAGAGACCAAGGACTTTACAGTTCAAAATGGTCATTTTGGATCATAAACTTAATTGTGTTAAGTGGGCCCATTTATATGCAGCCTGAATGCCAGGCAGAGGAGTCAAGCAATAATTCAACAGATAACAAGAAGCCCTTAACCATTCTTAAATAGGAAAGTAATGTGTTAAATGCAGGATTTTATGCATTTTTGCCTGGGCAAACTGCCAGCCGGAGTATAAAGAACCAGACTACAAGGGGATAAGTCACTGACAAAGTTTGGAAACACCTGTGTCTACTAAAATATCAAAGTATCACTCTGAGAATTGGATACCAATAACTAGAATATTCCAGAATGGACAGAGGTACATATAAACAGATATGCCTACTATAAAAAGATCAGAAGAACTATTTGTAGACTATTTAGAAGTTAGTAGTAGCATAGAGATACTTCAGGAGAATGTCCAAAATCATGAAAATTACATGTGTAATAATACTTGTATATATGTATGAACTTCTTTCTCCAGAACATCTTCAAAGGTTCCTAGTTAAGGGACGGAGCATTTGTTTTCTAAAGGACACTTGTCCCCCACTACCTTTTCTCAAGAAGAAAAATGCTTTCAGAACATATCTACAACCTCCTCTGGCTAGCATTATACAACCCTACTAAATTTTTTAATTTTACTATCTATAAAAGTTAAAATCTCAGAAATCATTTGTAAAATACTAATTATTGCATCCTCAACAGAACCAAATCATAACACTTAAATCCCTGATAGAACAAATGGTAAATGGCATTCAATTGTTAATGTCATTAAAAGAAAATTTTAGTAAACTAAAATTTACCCAAGACAATTATGAAGAACAACGGCCACTGTTAAATCAATTTTTGGATCCTGGAAAAAAAAATGTTTAACAAATCATAGAATTCAAATAACGAATGGTACAAATTCTTAGCGAGTTCCAAACTCTTCTCATCATATATTTTTTTAAGATTTTATTTTTAAGTGATGTGCCTGGGTGGCTCAGGCATTTAAGCATCTGCCTTCAGCTCAGGTCATGATCCCAGGGTCCCGAGGCTGAGTCCCACATTTGGTTCCCTGCTTAGCAGGGAGTCTGCTTCTTCCTCTCCCCTCCCCCGACTCATGCTCTCTCTCTCTCTCTCTCTCTCTCTCTCTCACTCTCTCTCAAATAAATAAAATCTTTTTTTTTTTTTAAGATTTTATTTATTTATTTGACAGAGAGAGATCACAAGTAAGCAGAGAGGCAGGCAGAGAGAGAGGGGGAAGCAGACTCCCTGCTGAGCAGAGAGCCCGATGCGGGGCTCGATCCCAGAACCCTGAGATCATGACCTGAACCGAAGGCAGAGGCTTAACCCACTGAGCCACCCAGGCGCCCCTAAATAAAATCTTTTTAAAAAATATTTTATTTTTAAGTAATCTCTACACCCAACTTGAGGCTCGAACCCACAAACCCCGATCAAGAGTCACACGCTCCACCAGCTGAGCCAGCAAGGAGCCCCACTTCTCATATTTAAAAATTTAAGGGACACCTGGGTGGCTCAGTCTGTGGGGCATCTGCCTTCAGTTCAGGTCATGATCCCTGCTCTCGGGGAGCCTGCTTCTCTCTAACCTCCCTCCTAGTGCTCTCTCTCAAATAAATAAATAAAATCTTAAAAAAAAAATTACAGCAACACACGAAAGGGAAATTCCACATCCCCTTTAACCACATAAACACAAACATCCCTGGCATCCTTACTCTTTTCGTCACCAAGGTTACCAACACATACACTCTGCTGCTCAAACCAGGGTAAAATGAAGAAATATATCATGCCCCATGTTAGTATGCCTTCACAATGCCTGACTCACTATGTTATAGAACACGTAACACTTCAGTTAAGCTCCACTCGCTAATAAAGGTTGATAATAAAAACAGTGGGTTTCCTAGGGGTGTATTTTACTATGTCCCAGGGCCATACTGAACAGCTCGTGATGGTCTCCTTGTCACTTCATTTAAAGTGAGCTAGAGAAGATCTGAAATCCCACAATATATCAGGCTCCAGGAGAAACTCCAAAAGTAACAACCGTGACTCTATTAAATGTGATTTGCTTAAATTTTTCAGAAAGTCTATGACAAGGCAATATGCCAAAAACTGTTCAACAAAAAACAAACAAAATCTTTCACATATAATTGGAAGTAATACGTTAACATTGAGAGGAAATCTGCTTAAAAATAAGAAATAAATTTTTTAAAAAAGAATTAGGAAATAAATGATAGAGGTAACTATTTATCAAAACTCTGAATGAAAAAATTCAAAGAACATCATCCCTGGAAATTAATGGTATCACTGATAGAAGAGCAGCACATTTTTATTTCATATGTTCTCATGCAAAATGAGAAACAATGAACCACTTAAAAACAGCAAATCCTTGGTAGACTACTTGTGATTAAGCTCTATAAAAAGTAAAAAAGTGGAAATAGGCCCATCTGATTAGAAAAGATCAAAGTCTGTTGAAATGTGTGCTAGCACAGGTATGAGGAAACCAGCATTCTTATACTGTGTAGGAATGTCTCTATAGAGATAGTTGGCAATATCAATCAAAATTATAAATGTATCTAACCCTTTGACTCAGCAATTCCATTTCTAGGAATTTATCTGACAGATATGTTCATATATATGCCATATATAAAAATGCAAAAATTACACTGCAGTGTCAATAAGACCAGTTGAATAAATTATGATAAATCCAAACAACGCAGCTATACAAAAAGAATGAAGATGTATTTACTGATTTGGGGTTAAGTGAAGAAAACAAAATGCTAAAAAAAAGTATAGTTTTTAAGGATGCTGTTTGTGTTGAAAAGGAGAGTGGTAAGGATATATATGTATATACATATATCTGTATAGATCATCTCTGAAAGTATACACGAGAAACTGCTAACTGGTTGCTTCCAGGAAGAGAAAATGAAAGGCAGGACAACAGGAGATTCTCCTTTATATGCTACTGTACCTTTGGAATTTCAAGCCATATAAATGTATTACCTAAAAAGAAGTATAAATTAACCAAACTTTAAAAGCGGCAAAGGGTGAAAGGTTAAGACTGCTTGAGTATCAAATGTGAGCCAGTAAATAAGTGCTCCCGCTGTGGCCTTTTTAAAAATTGCGTTTTCTCCTTCCATGTAACGTGCTCTTTTCCATTCCCTCCTGTTAACTTTCCCAGTCCATTTTACTCTCCTCTGTGTAGGCCTATGAGGGTCATACGTTATAACTATCTAGTCCTGCTGGAAGTACTAAATGCCAAAGAGGTTGATGGACTTTGTTCCAGTAATCATCACACAAAACAGGCACAACATCAGCTGTAAAAGAAATGAGTTATTTACAGTAGGGTAGATAACTCCACTTATGTAAAACAAGAAAAAAAAAATAAGGTGGGGAAAGATAGGGAAGTGAACGTATGATTTCACAATATTGTAAAAAATTCTTCCAAACCTAACTTTAAACACTCATTCAATACTGTCTGCTCTGTCTTTTCATAAATATCTTATTACCAAAAAAAAAAAAAAAAAAAAAAGAATTTAATAAAAACAGAGTACCTGTGATAAAAAAGTGATTTTCCCACTTTAATTTAAAAACCAAACCTGAATTCCCAACAGGGCTATGGAGTGGCTCTCCACCTAGAATATCTAAGTTAATGGCACCACGGTCACTACTCATTAATTGCTTAAACTAATTGCTCTTTTCATTCCCTTATGTCATTTATTTGCAAATGCATACATATATTAACATTTCACATGCTAGGGTCTTGTTCTGTCACATTTTATATTATAGAGTCAATATTTTGGTATCTCAAAATTTAAATAAAGACCTAGAGTCTCACCTACTAAAACTGAAACATAATTATCCCTTACAAGACACCAAAGAAACACCTTTTTCATCCGGAGCAATGTTTGCTTCTAGAAGAACTAACTCCTGATCAGATTTTTTCCTCCATGCAGTCATAACTGGGGGAAAAGGCCATGACTGATCTTATGGTACATGGGACTCTCGGTAGGAACTACTGCAAAGAGGATATTTTGGACAAAGACAACTGGTTAACTGTATATTCACACTGCAACCTGATCAACAATTATCATAAAGAAAACCTCCTTGTCTTGAAAGTTCTCAAAAGTAACTAAAGTCCACAGTCTTCAATACTCTCAGTTTAAAGAGGTATTATACCTAATTGTGAGTAGGTGAACAAGTTATGTAAAAATCTCCTTTACTTAGGTTTAAAGTGTTATTCTTGGAGCACCTGGGTGGCTCAGTCCGATAAACATCCAACTCTTGATTTTGGCTCAGGTCATGATCTCAGGGTTGTGAGATCAAGCCTAGCATCTGGCTCCACAATGGGCTGGGCGTGGAGCCTGCTTAAGATTCTCTTTCTCCCTCTGCCCCTTCCACACCCCACCCCCACCCCTACACATGCGCACTCTTTCTCTCCAAAAAAATAAAATAAAGTGTTATTCTTACTTCACCCAATCTCTACAATACTATTTCCTCCATCACATACAGAAGGCCTACAGACCATAAAATTCCTCTTATTTTAACAAATAACCTTTCAAAATGCCCAACATTCATTAAAATCTGAAAAATCAAGCCCCCCTTTTCTAAAACTACTAATTTACAACAAAACACACGGATAAGATTTTTCATTTCTTTATAAATAATAATCCAGAAAAACATCTTCAGAATTATCTTGAGATTATTTACCTTGTGATAACAATGACAGAAAATCACCACTTAGAAAAAAGTAGGTTTCTGTGCCCCACAAAAAAGGTAATTAATATTTTAAAAGCAGAAGATGAACATACATGTGAAATATACATTATGTAGTCATACAAACTAAATCATTAACTTTCCAACTTGGCATAATGACTGAGTAGTTGGAAGGCACTGTAAAAGAAAATACTCAACAGCTTAAAATTAACAATGGGCCCATTTATTCAAGGTAGGATGGTTCTCCCATTTCAGCTTAAGAGGACTGAAAGTCTCTTTCTGTCCTCCTCTAGGAGGGAAACTCTGCAGCTGGCCTGTCTGGAGAATCACTCAACTATATTCACAGCTTTGCTCAGAGTCAAGCAATGGCAACAAAAGTCTTCATCTTCACTTTCCACTGAAAACCACCACAGAGAAATGTTGACTTTGAGGTATTCAAATTTCATCCTTCAAGGATCATTTCAATTAATTTCTCCTGCAGGAAGCCGACCCCACAAATACAAAAGCCCACTGAAACTGAGAAACACTTATCTGTATCTTTATAATTTCATCAAATATTGTCTTGTGATAGGTCTTATAACGATGTCTAGTACTGTACTTATTTTTCTCCCCAACCTTTTTACCCCCCAATACTTTGTATCTTCTTAAACGATTTCTAGGAAGTATTCCTATAACTGCTGAATGAATGAATTCTTGGCAAAATGTTTCACGGCTGTCTTTTCTCCGTTCTGTCTTATACTCCCAAGCCAAGCTCCACACTCCAGAAAGTAGTAAATTTCCTTTGCTTTTTAAATCCAACTAAAATCTTGTCTGAGTTGGTAACAACTAATCCTCTCCTAACTCTTGAGAATCAAAATCATTATTTGTATTAATATTAATTTAATTTGTATTAAAATATCTGACCTCATTCTTATCTGCTCAAGAAACAATGTAGATGTTTTATGAAGAACTGGGAGCTTATCTTCAGGAAATTCAAATACTGACATTTTAAGGAAAAACTCTAATATCATAAATCAGAAAACACACAACAGAGTATTGCAACTTTAGGATGCCATACTTAAAAGACGTTATTCACAAATATATCATCCTTCCTGTAATTCCATCATGAGGAACATCAACTTGCCAAAATATGGCCTTGAATTGTGCAAGAAGTCTCCTATTTCTTCTTATAAAATATACTGGCAAAGACCAATAACCCACACTGCTACAATGAAACCCATCCCCACATTCCATGGCTTCTAGGCAATTCCATAAATACAGGGTCATAAAAAGGCAGCCTACAAACTCTTGTAGCCAGCACTCCATTTTAAGAATAGAAAATTGAAGACAATGACATGTGATTATATAGTTACAGTAATCTGAGGATCTTTTTAAAAGTTTGCAGGAATTACCAATCTTGCCTTAGAAACCCACCTACTAAAAAAGAAGGCAAAAGTTGTACACTATAGATAATGGGAAAATTTATGTGAAATGTTAAATATTGTATAGTTTGCAAGAAAAAAAGGTATAGTTTGCATACTTTAATACACAAAGTCACATCCAGCATGCTAGTAACAACAAAATCTCAGGAAAACAGAATGTTCAAGTCCCAGCCAATGGTCTACTTACCACAAATACATTTGCTGTCACAGAGTTCCAATGTTATAAGGCAATGTAAATAGCCCTATGGAGTTTGACATAGCAATACCTGACCAGAGGAAAAACTGTATGCTTTTGAACTCTAAACATAAACATGCAGCTTCCCAGCTAAGCACAAACTTGTGATTTTTTTTTCTTTTTCAACTCCAGTAGACTCTAAGTAAAAAAAATAACTCCTACATTACCCATAATTATGGGGTATTTGATATTTCAAGTCTCAAAATATTTTTTTCTTCTTACTATTATAATACTGTTGTAAAAAAATAAAAGCTAAGAGAATACAATATGCCCGACCTTGCTAAAAATTTCAAACATATCATTAATATAAGAGAAGCACTAAATTAAATGTTTTAAGGCATGCTGTCAAGTTTTAATTACTTTTTGACACTATTAATTAAACAATTTAGTGACCACAGAAATATATCCCAATAATTTTACATAATTAAAACAGAATAAATATAACTAGAGAACTAAGTAAGATGAGGTGTAACTTTACTAATCTTACTACAACAATATAAATTAGTTACTAGGCACACATCTTTATTAGGCAATGTTCCTAGGCATGTTTGAACTGAACCACACAAGGGGTTAAAAGTAACTACAATGAAAGCCAACAGCCTAGCAGCACAGTTGAGCCAACATTCCCTTCTCTCCTCCCCTCCCCTTCCCATCCTCTCCGGTCCAGAATGAATTGCATGCCCCACTGCACAAGGCCCAAAAAGGTCACAGGAGATGGCAGAGACTTTTGTAAGAGAACAGAAATAACTCAGCAGCTTTGTTACCGTAGTCTCTTTTAATCAGTATGTTCAAAATCCTTTAATTAGCACTCTGTCTACACAAGGAAAGCATTTCTTCTGTGCCAGGAGAGGGCACATATGTATGTACACAGTGTTCTGTTGTATCAGCATCACAACATGGAGCTAGGCCTCAAATTGTCTGCCAGGGAACTAAAGCACAGAAAACTCTTTAAGGGCATGGTACCACAAAACTAACACATTACATTTGCATTTCTATTACCAAACAACAAAGTGATGATTTAGTTTGTCTCATTAGGTGTCAATTTGTTTCTGAACTTTTTCCCACCAAAACTGGATGCATTTTAAACTAAACAATAACTTCTGTAGTCCATTATTTATAAAGTAAGATATTCAAACTTAATATAAATAATGTTAACAGAACACAAAAACAAGACAATATTAAAGTATCATTCTTTTCCTCATAAGAGATTTTCAGTAAGAGAAAAAAATTGCCTTGCTCAAACAGGAATAAATCATAAGACACGTTTTCACATGGATGCTTTCCATTTAAAATTTCATCCAACCATGAAGTCTTAAAACTTAAAGGCTGGATTACATATACGTATTGCCTTGTAAAATCTGATTAGCTGGAATCAAGACAGAAATTGGTGGTAAATTAAACTTAACTGTTTAAAAAATAAAATAAAATAAAATAAACTGTTTAAAAAAACCACAGCCAAGAAACAAGGAAAACTCCATTAGTAAATAGGGATTAGCTGTATTTTCGCTGAGATTTTCACATGTTACAAACTTAATCTTTCAAAATCAAGTTGTGTGTATATATAAGAAGCAGTGTATGTATATATACATATATATACACACACATATATATACACACCTATATAATTAAAACAACAGCCTCCAAAATACCTGATTAGAGAAACAACCTAATTTTTTTTTTTTTAAAGATTTTATTTATTTATTTGACAGAGAGAAAGAGATCACAAGTAGGCAGAGAGGCAGGCAGAGAGAGAGGGGGAAGCAGGCTCCCCGCTGAGCAGAGAGCCCGATGCGGGGCTTGATCCCAGGACCCTGAGATCATGGCCTGAGCCGAAGGCAGAGGCTTTAACCCACTGAGCCACCCAGGCGCCCCGAAAAACAACCTAATTAAAGAAACAATCTACAGATAAATTTATCATTAGGGAAGCAGCATAACATAAATCCTTGAAAGCCAGCCCTTCCACACCAGCCTATGTGAGCTCAGAGCACAGCTTTGTACAATAGGTATAGTACCACTATTTCACAGGTTGACAAGAGAATTAAATGAGATGATATACCTAGAGCACTTGGCAAAAATCCAAAAGTTTGCTGGCAAGGCTGTTGGGGGGGAGGAATAGGAAGTATTCTTGTACATTGCGCAAAAGTGTAAACTGACACAACCTATCAAAATTGTATATATATATATATATGGGGTATATACACACACATATACAGTTGACTCTTAAACAGCATGGGGATTGGGGCACTGACTTCACCATACAGTCAAAAATCCACTTTCTGACTCCCCCAAAATTTAACTATACTAATAGCCTACTGTTCGCTGAAAGCCTTACCGATTACAAACAGTCCATTAACACATATTTCATATGTTATATATACTGTACTTTTATAATACAGTAAACTAGAAAAAAAATATTAAGAAAATCATAAGGGAGCGGCCAGGTGGCTCAGTCAGTTAAGCATCTGACCCTTGACTTCGGCTCGGGTCATGATGTCAGGGTCTTGAGATCAAGCCCTGATCCACACTTAGGGGAAAGTCTGTGTGAGATTCTCTCCCCTTCCCTCGGCCCCTCCCCAAGCCTGCCTGTGCTCTCTCTCTCTCATTCTAAAATAAAAAAAATCAATCTTTAAAAAAAAAAAAGAAAATCATAAGAGAAAATACATTTACAGAATTGTATATATATTTACTGGGAAAAAAAATCCCCGTGTAAGTGGACCTGCAGAGTTCAAATCTGTGTTGATCAAGAGTCAACTGGGTGTGTTTATACATACACATAAAAAATTATGCATATATGGTATCCACTACAGCACTGTTTGGAATAACGATACTGGAAACAATATAAATGCCTTTCCATAGGGGACTGGTTAAATAAATGCTACTTCCCTACAAGAGAATTCTACATAGGTGTTTAAAACAAAAACAAAACCAAAAACCTTTAGGGAAAGTTCTCCATGATAAACTATTGAGAAAAAAAGACATGGAGCAGCGTGTATAACGTGCTTCCATATAAGTAAAAGGGGACTGGATATTCATATTTATTTGACTATGAAAAAAAAAGCCCTCTGGAACATTATACAAGCAATTAATAGCAAGCAGAAACGGTGCTTGACACATAGTCGAGCCTCAAAAAACACCATCATCATCATGAAAATATATCCTTAAATTGTATACCCAGAATACATTCAAACTAAATCCATAATGTGGTAAACAACAAAATCTCATTATTTATAAGCTCACTATCTAGGAGATCCAAGCCCTCAATCCCTCTTCAAACATAAGTAGCCTCTGGCAATTTTACTGTAGACTATCACCTTCACCAGAAAGTGAGCTGAGGAAATAACACCAAAAACAATCATTTTATTTTATATTGATCAACAGTTTTTAGTTAACAGCTTCTGGAGCTGAAAGAAACAATGAAAATCCATTGTGCAACCTTCTAATATTACATATGAAGAAACTAAGGTTCAGATTCCCCAAATTAGTGACAGTTCAAAGATTTGAAATCTACCCCTTAGTTAAATGCTTTTCATTTCCTTATTAATAAGATGGGGGAAACTGAAAATAAACTCAATTGAAATCAATTATCCTTGCTAAATTACCTCCCCTCCACATCCCTTATTATACATAACTAAGTTTTCTGAGATTAAATCCCATAAGCAACTGTAATGAGTACAGGTTATCCAGAGAATTCAACAACTCAGCCCTGAGGTTTCCAGGACTAAGCATTGAATGAACATCTGTAATAAAATCTGTTAAGTTTGCTTACACTAGAGATTGTCAGAGGCATGTTGAAATCCTTGCCACCTTGCAGCCGGAAACCCCAAGGAGCTGGGCCAACCAAGGACACACTGTAGTTGCTCATGGCTCTGATAGCTCAAAGTCCAATCCCAGAAAAATGAAAGAAACTGTGAAAGAAAATTAGATGGTTAACAAAATGTTTATTTGAAGCCCAATTACCTATTTAAATGTACTTAACTAAATGTACTAAACTCAACTAAATTATGTTCAATATTTTGTTTTGGGGGGATGAGAAGATACTGAGGATAAGTCTACATTAACTTTCATTTCAGTCTTTTCAGGAATAGGAATCTATGAGCTAATATATAATTTCTAAACTGATGCCAATTTCCATAGTCTAAAAATTCCATATCAGAATCTATTTCTAGATACTTGATCAGTTCTGAAACTGTAAATTGCTACAGTACAATTTGTGGCTTCTTGCATACAAACTTTAACTCAAAGTACTTTACAACATTTCATTATACATAGGAGAAAGAATAAGATTTTATTTCAGGTTTAATTCAAAATTATTTTCCCCTTCCCTCTACCGCATGCATTCTTTAGTCTGCAGTTGGCAAAGTCCTTAAATTCTAAGCTACTCTCCGATATGAAAAGGACTGCAAATCTGTAGACTCTCATTCATGCTTTCCACATACAAAATTCTTTAAAGTGTTTTTTAATGCACAAAATATTCTCTCCAATCATAAACGACAACTTGTATTTCCTCTTATAAGGACATGGTATTTTCAACATTTAGAGCAATATTTACTTTTCCTTTAGACAGACAATATAGGCAATACCCCAGCACAGTGATATTTCAGTGAGAACCTGCTTCTTGTTTTATACACACATCACATCAGGCAAAGTAAAGAATAAGCATTAACCACACAGTGAATGAGACTGACTAAATGGGGTAGAAATAGAAGGTCAATGCATGAAAGGGAACTGGAGCTTAAGAAAAGCAGCAGCACTTCAGTGCTGTCTTTTTTGTTTTGCTGTAAGTGCACTCATAATGACTCTCATGGTTTTACTTTTATAGGATTAAAAAAAAAAGTGTGACTTTGAGTTTAGTATTGGTTGGTATGATGGTTATGTATGGTGGGCGAAATTGGGAGAAATGGCTATTTTCTAAAATGTAATGCTAAGAAACATATTATTTCGCCCTTTAAAATACTAAATTATAGTGGATGTTTAATTTAATAATTTTAAAACCACATTTAAAAAAAAAAACTGCTGAAGACACACTTCCTTGGAAAATCTGTGCTGTTGGACTAAAACACCACCTTATATTACCTGTCTTAAAATATTTTTCCATTTTTTAACCCATTCAAAACTTTGATCCCATTACACCAAATTAATATTGGCGCATGTAGGTATATGAATCATTGGATATATTAAAAACAAACAGACTACATCTTCTTATAAGGGGAAAATAAGGCAAAACTTTCAAGTCTGGTCCTTTAAGAAAAATTAAACCAGTGAAAATCTGTATTGTCCCTACCCAGAAATGAAATGAGGTTTTCCACAGGCATGGTTAATACACATTCAGTACGGATGTAAGACACACAGGGCACTAAAAAAACCCAATGGCCATGCCAGAAGTCAAACTGTTAGATACACATGAACAACACAAAATAATAAGATAATTAAGAGCCACACATAATTTAACCGCTTTCCCGTTGTAATAAAAATTTTCATAGAACTAGTAAAGAAAGACTGTTTTGACCTTGGCATTATATGATACAAATCAGAAGCGTATAAAGCCAACAGATATTTCAGAACAATGTGAAAGTTAGGCTCAAATTCCTCTGGACCCACTGTTCCCTACAAGAAAATGTATGCAATTTATATATCAAACCATGTACATAAAACTTCCCTTTACTTGGGGGTTCCCTTCGTGACTTGACCTCATTTATTAAAATTTCTAGCACTGGCAAGGTCACAGCCACACTACAGAACCAGTGTCATTTCTAGTATTCTCCCTCTGCGAGCTTCATTTGCCTTAAAAATTCTGATCCCTAAGCAATGGTAATATTATTATTGGCTTTTTCCAGGTCTCCCCCATCTGGTACTTAGTGCCCAAACTCCTCCTAAAATACTAAGCAGGCAGGAAATAGTGAGCAGCCACCCTATTTTGCTTTCAAACACCAAGAAAATGTTGGACCTTACAGTAAAGTTTGGGGTTTTCTTCTAGGGAAAGTCTAAAAAATGTCTTCGCTTTAATATTTGGGAAGAGAGCTTGGTATTTCCCACACTTCCATCCCGGCTTCTTTGGCGAGTGGAAAGGGGAAAAGGAGAACTCAAAGTGACAAGAAGGGCCTGAAATTAACAAGCAGTATCTTTAGATTCTCTTTTTCCCCCAAATTCAGAGATAATGGAGAGAGAGCTGAGGAACTAAAGCCACAGGCACAGGATGAAAGCAGTCGACAAGACATTTTTCCAGCAGAGGTTCACGCCTAGCCCTGTTTGCCAAATAAGGCTCCGGAGCGGGCTATTTCCGTGGCTGGCAGGTCCGACGTCCTCACCGTCAGGAAGGCGGACTTGGGATAGGATCCGGCGATCACACCCTAGACCTACCCTGCCCGACGCGGCCACAAATTTTCTTTCCTAGCTCTGCCCTGTCCAGACGCCCTTCCTTTTTCCACTTCTGGTCAAATGCACTGAACGCACAGTCTTACAAAAGCCCCAACAAGTAACTCAAGTATCAATAAATCTGGCGGTTATGACAGATTTTTTTTTTTTAAACAAGCTTTATTTCTGGTCGCACAGCTGTTTCCCCAAACAGGTACACAATTTTAAATATCTGGGGGGAAATAAACACTTCTCAGTAGCGCGAAAGCAAACAAAAAATAACACGCCTTTCCCGTTTAGTCCCGCTCCCTCCACCCCAAAGAGGTTCCTGCAGGACGTGGGTGTACCCAGACGCCAAAGTAGGTGCCCAGCGACGCCCGGCTACTCCCGGCAGCTGGCTGGCCGGCGGGTCGCTGCGGGGGTGCCAGGGAGCTCCTTGTCCCTGCCTCCGCCGCGCTCGTCCCGGCCGACCCGAGCTCCAGGAACTTCCAGTGCTCGTCCTCTGGCCTTGCGCCCACTCCCGCGCCGCCCTTTCCCGGGAGCTCCTCTTCCCACGCGTCTCTCTCACCTCCGCGGCTCCAGAAAGCACCTGAGGAGCCGTCCCAGCGCGAAGCGCGCCCCCTCCTGCTCCCCAGCTGGGCTTCCCTCCGCGCACTGAGCGCAGGGAGACCGCTTCTCCCCCTCCTCCCTTGGGATATGGAAGCCGCGCATCCCCGCCCGGCGGTCACTCACCTCGACTCTGGCGCGGCGCTGCCTCCGCCTCAGACGAGCGCTGACAAATGATTCGGGGTGCGTGCGCCGTCCTCACCGCCCGGGGAACTTCCGCCTCCTTGCACTCCCCGACCCCGCCCCCAGACGGAGACACGCCCCCCGTCCGCTCCCTGCCACGCCCCCGGCCGGGCCGGGCTGCCCCAGGCGGGTGGAGTAGGGTACGCGAGAGTCAGGCGCGCGGGCTTGCTTAGACGAGCTGAAGCCAGCGCAGAATAACAATTGAGCTACCGAGTTTCGGTGGGAGTAGTCAGGGGATTTCGAGCAGTACCTGGCAGAGGTACGCTCCGCGTGTCTGTTTTGTAATGGACGCATTTCTCTCTCCAGAAACTGAATTGGCAAGCAGTTGTTCTGGCTAAAAATAGAAGAGGGCTTTGGATAAATCCCAGCTATGCAAGTTCAGCGACTACTGCCTGTTTTTTGGAGAGAGCTTTACGTGCCCTAGGAAGTGGAGACCCTGAAGTTTGCTTGTCAGGAAGGTGAATATCGGTAACCCTAATAATCTAGAAGTCAAATTCCGTGATCATATCAGAAGATAGTGATAAAGAGCAAGGGCCAAAAGCCGTTCAACTAGTATATCCTCATTATTTTCTAAGTCCAACAAATCAGTAGCCCACTTTGCAGTTTCTGTAAAGTTGCTGGATTTAGCCCAGGAATTTATTCATAAACAAACTTAAATGATGTGCAGTGAATATATGGTAAGTCACTTGCTGACTTTTCAAAACTGTGAATTTAGTTATAAAAAGTGAAAAGGACAATTTTTAACCAAGGGGCATGTAAAGCAAGGATGAACTTCACGGAGTCCATGAATCCCCTTGATTTACAACAGCCTTCTGGAGGAGAAGATCTAATACTGCTCAGACCAAAACAGTAGCCACAGCTACGTGTGGTATTGAACATATGAAATATGGCTACCGTGACTAAGGCACTGAATTTTTTGTTTTATGTAATTTTAATTGACATTTAAAAACTGAAGCAGAGGAACATTTGTGTTAAAGACAACATTGTGTTAAACAAAATTTTATTATACCTAAGGCACAAATTTAACGTAGGACTACATTTCACTTCACCATTGAAAACTCAGTACCTAAATTGAGATATAATAGAAGTTCAAAGAAACCCTCTGAATTTCAAAGTCTTAGTATGAAAAATTTTAATGTAAAAAACCTCATTAATAACTTTATATTGATTACGTGTTGGAATGATAAGATTTTTATATCTGTATAAAATATATTCTTAAAATTAATTTCATTTTTCTTTTTTATGTGCATACTCAGATATTTAAAATTACCTAGTACTATATTTTCATTGGATGGCTCTACTCCATAGCATTCATCACATTCTCCAAAAGATTATGTTGGGAGGAAAAGTTTCCTAGTGTGAAAGCTAGTTTTTAGAGTACTTTTTTTTTCTTTTTTTCTTTTTTTGAGTAATCTCTACACCCAACGTGGGGCAGGAACCCACAACCCCGAGATCAAGAGTCCTGCACTCCACCAACAGAGCCAGCCAGGAGCCCCTGAAGCACTTGAATATATGTTATGTTTGACCCCTCACCTCAAAATTGAATGAATAATAACAGTGACATTTACAAATACCTACCAAGTGCCAGACAGTGAGGCAATCCTTATGAAAACTTTATAAGATGAATGTCATCCCCATTTGTAGTTAAGAAAATGGAGGTTGCAAGAAATTAGTTTGTGACAGTTCCACAGGGCAATGGCTAGTTACCCTATAAGGGTCCCATCTCTGCTCTTCTTCCTGTTTGCTGCTGATACAGTTAAAATGAACCTAGATCAATAATGCTGACAAAGACATCAAGAATTGCAGGTAATATGTGGAGATTTCACCAGAGGGTAAGCACCTTGAAGAGTTGAGAGTAAGAGGAGTGCTGCTTACTTAGCAAATTAAAATTTTAGCCTATAGATGCTAGCCTGCCTTTGAATTCTCGTCCTCCTCTCACAATTTAAATGGGGCTAAGAGGGGCACCTGGGTGGCTCAATCCTTAAGCTCTGCCTTTGGCTCAGGGCATGATCCCTGGATCCTGGGATCGAGCCCCCGCATTGGGGAGCCTGCTTCTCCCTCTCCCACTCTCCCTGCTTGTGTTCTCTCTCTTGCTGTATCCCTCTCTGTCAAATAAATAAATAAAATATTTAAAAAGATAAATAAAGGGGGTAAGAATAAAAAAAACAAATTAAGGTATGATGCAGATACATTTATCCAAGAGTCCTCCAAAAAAAACAGCTGCATCAAAATAACGTAGGCAGCTTGTTAAAATGTGTTTTTCGGGAACTTCCCCAGACCCAGGATCCTTACGGGGGGCCCCAGGAATCTACCTTTTTAAAAAACACTTCCTCCGCGACTCCAGGTAGTTATTAAACTACAATGCTTAAAAACGTCTTCCCTAGAAATATCCCTTTATCCCCAACTTACTGTATAATGTGTTTAGGTGAGAACCATGCATCCCAGACACCGGCAACTTATCTCAGTTCCCTCATCCTTAGGAAATAATTATGAATAACTTTCTGAGGTTATTGTGAGGAGTAGGGATAGTACATATAAAGCACCTGGCAGCATGCTTGACACCAAGTAGATGTTGAATAAATGGTAGCCATATGAAACTTTCCGAACCAGTTGATTACATTTATTTACATATCACAAAGACAAGTAGAGAACTTGAGCATTCGGTGTGTACTATGTTCTTGTTGACTTATGTATATTATCTTTTTAAATTCTTATGACCATATAAAGTAGGTTTTTTTTTTTTTTTAAGATTTATTTATTTGACAGAGAGAAAGAGATCACAAGTAGGCAGAGAGGCAGGCAGAGAGAGAGGGGGAAGCAGTCTCCCTGCTGAGCAGAGAACCCGACGCAGGGCTCAATCCCAGGACCCTGAGATCATGACCTGAGCCGAAGGCAGAGGCTTTAACCCACTGAGCCACCCAGGCGCCCCTAAAGTAGGTATTTTTTCAGAAGAAACAGAAACGTGGAGATTAAGAAACTTAACCAAGAGCATCAACTAATGAGTGATGGAGTAAATCACAAAATCTGATTCCTAAAACCAAGTCCTTTTCATCTCAATACACTGTTTCTGGTAAATTCAATTAAGCCATCCAGCTTAAAGACCAGAGAAAGGAGATGGAAGACTATAGCGGCTAACAGTGTTGGGAGCCAGAGAGAGGCAATCTGCAACAAATTACAGAGACTAAATATTTGTATATTATTATGAGTATGTATGTTACTGTATATGAAACAGGGCAAAAATCCTGAACAATTTCTGGTAAAGGATGTGCCTTAACTTGTTTCAGAATGAATTGCTCCCAAGACATTCTGACTCCCTTTCTCTGTTTTGTTCATGAATAACATTTATGAAATGGTTGACCATGATTTGAAGG
Organism: Potos flavus; assembly: GCA_028534135.1. Taxonomy (NCBI): domain Eukaryota; kingdom Metazoa; phylum Chordata; class Mammalia; order Carnivora; family Procyonidae; genus Potos; species Potos flavus. Next base: position 108,627,923 of record CM052899.1, read on the forward strand.
ACAGTCTGTAACTATAGACTACTAGCAGGATGATAACTGATCCAATGGGAAATCAGACCAGTGTCCTTAGCCTTGTTAACTCCACAGACTAAGCAAAGGAACTCACCACAAAGGAAACTATATTTAAAGTTTCACTTTATCATAACCAGTGCATAAGAGAAATAAAGTAGATCAAAAAATTAATTGAGCAGGAAGAGTTTTTAAGAATATTCCATCTAAACACAGCATTTACCCAAGTGAATAAATGTTTGCTCTGGCATTTTATTGTCCAGTGTATGACTCAGAATCCTCTTGCGGTACTTCAAAAATAACAGAAACTTTTAATTACAAGATGGCATGGCTGTGAAAAGTTCTTACGGTTGCACCCAATAAATTGTAAAGTGCCGGTCTTTAAAAAGTTCCTACATTACTCTAAGTCAATTTCTTTTTTAAGTTCTAATCCTGAAAGACAAACAAACCACTCATAGGTATGAATATTTAATGCTTAAAATCCAGAACAGTCAGGGCACCTTGGTGGCTTAGTCGGTAAAGCAATGGACTCTTGATTTAGGTTCAGGTCGTGATCTCAGGCTTCTGAGATCGAGCCTCGGTGAGATCGAGCCTTGAGTCAGGTTCTGTTCTGGGAGTGGAGCCTGTTTAAGATTCTTTCTATCTCCCTCTCTCTCTGCCCCTCCCCCCAAAAATAAAAATGAAATAAAATAAAATCCAAAATGGAGAGAATGCAGGGAAGAGGGGCAAGCACTAAAGAAGCAGAGAGAGAGAGAGAGAGAGGAAAGAAGTAAATGGATGGGAAAGGCTCTGGGAGCAGATCCATGAAGTCTACCTAATTGAGTAAATAAATAGGATCGAGAAAGAAGTTAAAAAGTTTAAACTTTTTAAAACTGCTTCAAGATTTCAAGTCTGGTTTTGGGGAGTGGTATTAATAACTAACATTGAAGAGAGAGGAGACGTTTTTGAAGGGACAATGCATTTTCCTGGCAGTTTCTGTAAGAAAAAAAAAAGGCCAATTTAGTAAGTGAGGGGTATCAGTAAAAAAGGTAGATAGTAAGGGAACTGAAAAAAGTACCAGACAGCTCTAAGTTTCAGCTTTCAGGAGGGGAGGAATATTCCTCATGATAAGATCAAGGTTTAGCCAGTCTGACGTTTTACTCAATGTCATTTCTTTGAGGCATCTGGCTGGTGATGGAAAATGATAGAGAATATGGGATTTTGGAGAGGAGATAGAAACAGAATATAATCGAAAAAACTTGGTATACGAAGAAAAATGTTATTTGAAGAAAGTCAAGAAAATGAGAAATAGGCCTGGGGCGCAACTTCCCAATTAGTTGGTTATGCCAAGAAATTAATCTTCTCAGCCTGGGGGGTAGTGCAGGCTGGGAAGAAGGCTTATCATTTTCCTTGCATTCTAAGTTTGCCTTGATGTAAAAAGAGTTGAGAAGCAGTGGGTGAGGAAAGCAAGAAAAGACAAATGAAAAAAACCTGCCAGGTTTCAATCAGGATGATCAGGAAGTCTCATACATTTGAGCTAAATGAATTTAAGAAAGTGTGAAGAGAGAAGATCTAGATGTACACGGTGAGAGCTCCTTAAAAGGTCTGCCCACACCTCTGTGCAGCGTTCCTTTATTAAAACATTTTCAATATTGGTCCCTTTGTTATCCACCTGATACTAATAGGTTATTGTATGTCAATTATACACCTCCAAGTGTACCATCAGTTTCCTCTCAAAACCCTGACTGATACATTATTGGTAATTCTATTTATCATCAATACCTTCACATAAATCATTAGAATGTTATGCACACTTATTTTTCGAGCATCTATCATGCCCTAAACTCCATTGATAGGTGATTTTAAAAGTAAAGTCACTTTTTATAAAAATATTATGATTTCTGCTTTTGTGATTTTTTTTTTAAAATTGATGACTTTTTAGTCATTTTAGGATTTTTAGAACCACTTCCATTAGATTACAGTGTGGTACGACCCACCATCACTTAAAATCTGGAAATAAGTGCTTTCTTTCCACATTGTCAACTTTTAATCAATTTTTAAAAGAGCTAGCAAAGGTGATTCCTTTGAATCACAAATAAAATACATCTTAAATCTAGACCTTGTTTATGCATATAGGGTAAACAACCAGTTATCTTTGGGAGGTAGGATTGTGAAAATGTTAATTTTTTACTTTATAATTTTCTATATTTCAAATTGTAGAGAATATTTTGGAGCACCTGGATGGCTCAGACGGTACGGCGTCTGCCTTCGGCTCCGGTCATGATCCCAGGGTCATGATCCCAGCTCCGGTCATGATCCCTGGGATAGAGCCCCACATCTGACTCCCTGCTTTGCGGAGAGCCTGCTTCTCCCTCTCCCTCTGCCTGTCACTCCCCCTGCTTGTGCTTTCTCTCTCTCTGTCAAATAAATAAATAAAATCTTAAAATATATAATAATGTTTATTACACCTATAATGAGAATAAAACAGCACAGACTTGTTTTTAAAAACCACATTGACTAATTTCATGATAACATAAATTTTATATTATATATATTAAATAATATTTTAATAGCCCAAAATTAACTTTAAATTGCTTTTTAAATATCAATTTCTTTATAGTTTTGTCCCAAACTACTGATATAATCTCTTCTGATCCTTTAGGTAGTCTTTCCCATTGTCTAGGTTTAGAATTTCTCATGCTTTCCCTTGTATCTCTTCAGCAATGGTGGAGCTAGGAAGACATAATTATTAACAAGGCTAGTGTACAAATAAGGGCATTTAAACAAGTGGTATTTGGGATCGGAAAGATCCTTGGGGAAATCTAATCTTAACATGCTTTTTTTTTTACAGTAAAATCTCTCCACCCAAAAGACAGTACCTCTACTAAGTGTTTTTAAAATCCGTTTACATATTCTGGGAAAAGCAAGGAAACTAATATTTTCATTGGAAGGTATCCACATGTGTAGTCACAGTGGAATGCAGTAAAGCATGCCATTCCTAGCCAAAATATAAAGGGATGTAGTACAAAGAATGATGAATCAACTCATCAAAAATCTAATTGAAGCATAGACTTGTTTTAGGATAAGGAATAATAAGGAGGAATGAATATGGATCAATAACATATACAAAAACTAAACTGAATTCTACTAATAGTATCCAATTTACACATCATATCAAATTCTGCCAATCTGTGTAATATGCATAGTCCTACTGGCATTTAATTTCAGAATAAAATTATTCTGGGAAATTCCTCAAAGCCACTTTCTGCCAGCTGTGTAGAGGTTAACTGATGAAGAAAGTAAGAAAGACATTTTTTTTTTTAATCTATGAGATATGAACCTGGAATCTTTCAATATTTTCATAATCTGATTATTTCACATGACAAAATATTTTTAAACTATACTTTAGCCAAAACGTTGATGCCTGCTTCTTCTCAGAATTTAAAAGCTTTAACAAAATAACTGCAGTGTGCTATGTATAAATAACAAATCCACCCATTTCCACTAAGATATTATTTAGACACTAAAACTTACATTTAAAAATTCACAGAAAAAGCATTGCTACAAATATTATCAATAGTTGCCTCTGGATGGTGAAACTTGGTATAATTTTATTATGCTTCTATTTGCTTTTTGTACTTCCCAAATTTTCTATGAAAATATTTTACTTTTATAATGAAGTGAAAATCAGGAATAGCATTTTTAGCACATGCTAATACACATAACACTGTTATACACACATATATTGTTATGGAAATTCACATATACACATAACAAATATTTTGGAACAAATCAAAATTTTGAATAATAGCCATTACTGGCTAGATATTCTTTTGAATTCTTTATACATATGGATTTATTTCATTCTCTTAGCAACCGTAGGAGCTAGGTACTGTTATTTTCAGATAAGGAAATGAAAGAACAGAGTAACTTACTCACATTTGTACAGCTGACTAGTATAGGCAGAACCAGATTTTGAACCCTAACAATTTGACTATAGAGTACAAGTACATAACTGAAATGTAGCTGCTTTTCCAGAGTATATTATGGAAATATATATCTCTGAAATTTTCTTTTCATGCAAGTCAGATTCGGCCCAATGTGGTTCTAATTCAAGATGTAAACTTCCTTGACTATTTTTATGTTTTTGCTTAACTGACAAGGAATATTAGGGGAGTGACAATAAAGTAAAAAGATTGACCATAATAAAAGTAATTTCAGGATTAAGAGATAAATCTCTAAACCTGATAGTAAAAATATTTTCTTCAAATACTTTAAGCTGAAACCTTTATTTCTATTAAGATTCATAGCCTTCCCTATAGAATGAGACCTTTTGATAATAGTAACTTATTTTTTAATATGTGACAAAAGAGTGAAAAAATCAAATTATAATCTCCACAGAATATTTGGTTTTCTCCATGAATTTCTTCTAGAAAGGAAAATTTGGGAACATATATATGGTTGTTCCATCAATACAAAGTCAAACATCCGAATTAAATCTGAAAAATACAGTATTCAAATTTGTCCTAGATTTTATTTTATTTTTTAATTTAACCCAGGTACTTGATATAGATACACCTTAATCAGTCTGAATAGAGTGGTCTTAATCAAAGCTGTATTAAACATCGAAAGATAATTTTGATAAATTTTTAAACACATTCAACACAAGAGCTAAAGTAATGTAACAAAAAGTACCGTGATAAAATGGGCAAAATGAATACCACATTGACGTAAATGAGACACATTTCCCAAATTAACATCAATTGCACATTTCATTTAATGAAATTTATTAGGCCAGTAAGTTTTTCTATGTAGGATTTAATATTTAGGAGAAAAAAGATGAAGACATTTCTTGTTTTCTTTATATCTACCTGGTCAGATTCTTTGACAAAATTCTGATAGACTTTTTTTCTATTTAATAGAACTTTATATTGCTTATGTTATACTATTTATTAAATTTATAATATTTTAAATTTTGTATTATTAAATATATACTTATGTTTATATAACAGTTAAATCAATGTGTTGTTATTTCAGAACTTAGTCTCTATAACACTAAAGTGTTTCTGACCCAAAGACAGAAGCATATAAAATTCTGAACAAGAGATCCTATCATATGCAAGAAGACAGAGGCCTTAGAGTACAAGGAGAACTTTTAGAAGGTTTTTATCAAGAGGGCAGAAATATCCCTATGAAAATCAAAATCTTATCTATTTCACAGATATTTCAATATGATCAGCAGGGACAAACGTTTCAACCCCTCCTGGAAAAGAAACGAGTTGGTTCTTACAACTTGAGCCAAAGTATCAACTGTTACACATAGATCCAAATATAGTGCCTCCTGGCAAAGAAACAGCCCACAGCAAGAGGCAGAGCTGGTGGACACCTGATAGCAATGCCTGAGTAACTTGAGCTAAAGTTTTGCTTGTTGTGGAGACAAATAACACTGAAAATCCAGGCAGAGAACAAATCACATTACCTCAATTTTAGAATGTCCTTTGAAGATGGATTTGAAATCTCCTGATTTTTTTTTTTTTTGGCTTTACTTTTTATTAAGAAATTTCAAACATACACTTTTTAAAAAGATCTTATTTATTTATTTGAGAGAGAGAGGGCAAAAGAGAGAAAGAGAGTAAAAGCAGGGGAGAGGGACAGAGGGAGAAGCAGACTCCCCATAGGCAGGGAACCCAATGTGGGGCTTGATCCCAGGACCCTGGGATCATGACCTGAGTCAAAGGCAGACAGTTAACTGAGCCACCCAGCCTCCCCAAACATACTTTTTATTACAGAAAGAATATTATAATGAACTCTCAATGTACCTATTATCAAGCCTCAACAATTACCACCATTAATATATAATCTTAACGTTTTATACATGGCTTTAAACAAAGATAAATTTTATACATGACAAGATTTCACAAACTATTATTCGGTTTAAATGAAGGACTGTGGTTTTAGTTCAGTCATGTTGCACTTGAAGAGTTGGTTAGAAAGAGAACACTAGGCAGGTATTTTTTTTTTTTTTAAAGACTTTATTTATTTATTTGACAGAGAGAAAGATCACAAGTAGGCAGAGAGGCAGGCAGAGAGAGAGGGGAAAGCAGGCTCCCCGCTGAGCAGAGAGCCTGATGCGGGGCTCGATCCTAGGACCCTGAGATAATGACCTGAGCCGAAGGCAGAGGCTTTAACCCACTGAGCCACCCAGGCGGCCCTAGGCAGGTTTTTTTTAGATTGAAACTCTCAGGACAAATAAGACTTTATGAAGTCTCTTTCAATTAAAACCAAGCATATTCAGAAATTCATTTTTATTGGTACAACTACTGAATAAGCAGACTCTCAGGGACTCATTCTTGCTAAAAATAAAGCTCACTAGAAGTTGATGAGAAACCCAGAAGTTTATTGTAAATTAAAAAAAGGATACTTGTGAAGCAATCTGGAATATTCAGATCATTTTACGTCCAGGGACGTCCAATTGAAAAATAAAATTTAAGTTAGAAGTTTGCTTATCTGGAGTAGAATCAGAGTGAAAAGAGGTAAGAAGTTAAGGAGAACCTCATTCAGTTGGGATAACCGGATAATCATTGGGTGATTGCTTCAGTAGGTGACGTAGGGTGCTCGTAACAAACTATTCTCAGGCCACAGTTGGAGAACACTAACTAGAGCGTAGTTTCACACTCTTCCTTGTTAAAGCTCCTAATTTCCTTTTTTTCTATTACTAAAACACTCCACTATAAAGATATCCAATGTCTAATATTATAGTTTACCTACCTAAGTAGCTTTTAAATTAATGTCTTCCTTTTTGAGGGAAATTCCCAGGCTCCTGGCTGATGTTTAGGAAGAAATCTACTTGGAAGCTATGGACTCCTGGGCATGCTATCTACCATCCCTCATATCATTTAGATTGGAATAAATCTGGCAAAACACAAAATATAATTTTTGTTTCTGTTTTTGCAGATTCCAGGGAAAGGACTCTTGGTTTTTTTCTGGAATTGCTAAAAGAAAGACTAGACTATTAACTAAGCTCTACGGGATGTCTTCCTAAAGAATCAAAGTTTTTGCTTAGATTTCCAATTTGAACACCAGAAAAAAAATTTTTTTCCCCTTTCCAAGCTTGTTGATTCCATTGTTTATAAAATTAACAAAATAGACTTGTTTCTCTTTTGGGCATGCACATGCTACCAATTTATTGCTGTATCATCTTTTCTTTATCATAGAATTGAGAAGTGAAACAATTTCAAGAGTTCTCAGATTCTATGATTAGAATTTCTGTTTCATTTGCTCTCTTGCATATGAGGTAACAAAAGAGTAGTGAGAAGCATTTGTCAACAAGAACAGAGGTTTCATGATTTCATTTATTCTGAGTGACTTCCTTTCTAACCCAACCAAAACCATAAAAACTTGTCTGGATCAACCAGCCTGCTAATTATATAAATTCTTAAAAATCAATTTCAACCAAAGGAATAAAATCGGAGAGCATTTCATTGTACCCTCATGAATTGCCAACACATTCTGATTCTGGCATTTGCGAAGAGCAGTTTCCTTCTCTGCTGGTCTGTTTCCAGATGGTTGGCTAGTAGACTATGTAGTGACAAAATAGTGGGGATACTGAGGAATTTCCTTGCTGTAGCATTTAGGTATCGGAAACATTTCAGAAACAATGTCTTTGGGCACCTGGGTGGCTCAGTTGGTTAAGCATCTGCCTTTAGCTCGAGTCATGATCCCAGCGTCCTGGGATGGAACCCTGTGTTGGGCTCCCGCCCTACGTTGGGCTCCCTGCTCAGCAGAGAGTCTGTTTCTCCCCCTGCCCCTCCACCCCACTCGTGCTCTCTCTCTTGCTCACTCTCTCTCGCAAATAAATAAATAGAGATTGTTAAAAAATAAAAAAGTAAGAAAGAATGATGTTTGGTTATCTTCTACACAAATAAAAGATAATATTGGGCATTAATAATTTCACCGAAAACAATTTACTTTTTAGTTTTCAAGTTAAAAAATTCCCTGGTTAGTTACAAAAATCTAAGGCAATCTTCTATTATTTTCCTCAAGTTTATTTACCCATGTTTATTTTCTTATCTATGTATTTACAACTATTATGGATTGACAAGTAATTTCTTAGAAGAGCCCACCTACAAAATGACAATAAGACCATCTGATGATATCAGAACATATTTTTAGCTCAGTGGCATGCACACAGAGTGTACATAAAATGCTTCCTATTCTTCATATTTTTTTCCCTTAAAAACTTGTAAGTACCACCATGTGAGTGGTACTTTTTTCCATTTATTGCAAATGGAAATCTTGCAGATAGGACTGGGTGACACGAGCAGTGACCTTTGGATGTTATTTGTTGACAAACTGGCTTTGTACTATGTAGTCATAACAATGGATTATAGTCTTTAAGCCTTTTATTAAAAGACATTTTTAAAAAATATTTTATTTTCAAGTAATCTCTACAGCCAATGTGGGACCTGAACTTAGAACCCTGAGATCAGGAGTCTCGTGCTCCACCAACTGAGCCAGCCAGATTCCCCCTACAATATATTTTTTGCTTTGGTTATTAAGGGCTTTAATTAATGATTGTGTTCTTGTGGGGTGAAGCAATAGAAAGGGGAAAGTGAAAGGATCGGGGGGGAAAAAGAGTGGCAGGGAAAACAAATGCAAAGAGACAAGGAAGCCAAAAAAGAAAGGAGACTGGGTTGGGAGAAGGCAGAAAAAATCCCTTAGGAAGAAAAGCAAGAAGGAAAAAAATCTGAGCGAATAAGGAACAGACTGCTTGATTCTTACAGTAGTGTCATTATTTCCAGCAACACGACCCCAAGCACCACCCAGAAGATAAAAGACTCACAAAAGTGAGGTGATAAATATTCAATTCCCATATTGTCCTCTTGGCTCTCAAGTTAACTTTTGCTACTATCAGTTTTTTGTTCCATGACTGTTACCAGAAGCTGCTGATCTTTTCTCTCTTTCTCTCCTTTCAGTCTGAAGGTAATGAGATGCCTGGCCGTGCGCGGTCGTAAAGCCAGAAAAGAGGAGCAAACAGATGTTTAGATGAAAGAAGAAAAGTTCCGGGAATCCTCTGACCCCAATCCATACCATCAGGCCATCTCCTGAGCTAACAGAGCTCCCCTGCTAAGGTTCTGTAATGCGGGGCTTTTGTAAGCAATACCCCCCCTATACAGAAGAGGAAGCTGTAGCTTGAAGGCCTTGCCTATGGCTCCCCAGTGAGTGAGTAACAGTCAGAAATAGAACTCAGACCTCCTGACGTCAAATTCAATGTTCTTTCCACTTAACGATGCCTAAAAATACAAACAAATAAAAAACTCCCCAAAGCAAATAAAACCTTATCCACTTTTGTTTGCCGTACGCCTCCGAAGCCTGGAGTTTAGTGAGACGGATTTTGTAATTCTAGCTTTTTATACACACAACACCTGAATTTGTAACAGATGTCTCCTTTTAAGGGTTTTTTGCTAAGTAACGTTTTCTTAATTTTCATATTGAGACAAATAATCTAGTAATACCTTATAATAATAGTTTCAAGCTATAAGGACTCTTAGAAAATGTTCTTCTATTATTTTAAAGTAAAAACGTCTTTGGCTGAAATGAGATCTTTTTTGAGGTTTTATTTACTTTACTGTGTTCTATCAACACCACCTCTACAAATTTGTCTTGTTGCCTCTAGATCTCAGCTTAAATGTCATTTCCTTGGGGCAGCCTTCTCTGACTGTTCAGACTAAATTATCCACCCCACCCCGACCACCCTGTATTTAGACTTTTTTTATAGCACTTGCACTTTTCCTTCATAGCTTTTGTTATGACAGCAATTACTGAGTATTTGAGTAATTATTGTTTAATGTCATTGTTGCCTTCTAGACCATAAGCACCAGGAGGGCAGAATTTGTTTATCTTGTTCACCATATATTCCCAGCACTTACCACAGTCATTGGCACATATAGTAAGGGTTCATTAAATATTTAATAAGGGAGTGGATGTTTTTCTTAGTGTTATCCCATACGTTTCGCATTTCTGGCTTAAGGGGATCTTTTATTATCACAGCCTGCAATAAGATCTATGGCTTTTCTATCAGTCATCCCTTTTTGTTTCTGGAATCTGTTTCAAGGCATTTAAGAAGAATAACAAATAATAAAGGCCCCTTTATTGTGTGCCTACTGTGTGCAATGCACTAGGTTAGGTGTTTTTGATGCATATTCTCATAACGACCTTATGAGGTAGCTACAGTTTTTAATCATACTTACAGATGAGGCTACTAGAGTTTAGAAAGGTTAGGAAGATTATCTGCCACATAGTAGGTGCTCAATAAATATGTATTGATTTAATTTAAAAATCTCTATGTTGAATCATGATTTAAAGTGATGAATTTTTTTTCCAAGCTCCATGGTGAATGGTTAATAAAATTAATATATAGTACAACTACATTTCCTCACATACAGGAAGAAATCATTTTCATATTTGCCCATATATCATTTAATAAACAGCAAAAAAATAAAGTCATGGATTGACTAATTCAAACTTTCCTTTTTCCTTCAGACCTGTTCCTGATTCCTTCTTTTGAGGCCTACCCTAGAATTTCAAGTGTCCTGACTACTTGATCTCTATAAACTGCAAGATGAGAAGAACAATAGAACTTTGTTGAAAGTGAGATAGTATGCTAAATGGTGGAAAACAGCTATTTGGCCGAATTGGAAGGGTTTTTAGTATGGAATTATTTCCGTTCTTCAAAATAACATTGCCAAGAATCTTTTCATTGTAATTCTACCACTCCTCTACTCATGGAATAATTTTTCTTTTTATTTCCTTCAAAAGTTATAAACAAGTTCCTTTCTCTTCTTTTTTCTTTTTTTTTAATAGGCTCTACACCCAACATGGGGCTCAAACTCACAACCCTGAGATAAAGGGTCACATGCTCTACCAACTGAGCCAGCCAGGCACTCCATAAATAAGTTCTTAAGAAAAGCTATACATGTGGTAACAGAGATTCTCAAGGATAAAAGCTTTTCTGTATGGTCTGTTTATTTCATGGCTCTTTCTAGCAACTATGAGACAATATGATGTAGAACCCAAACTTGAATGCAAGCATCATTTCAGAAATTAGACAGCATGGCATATAAGATGAAGGAAAATAGGACTTATGGAGTGTCTATCGTGTGCCCAACTCAGGGGGAAGCCCTTAGTTTTCTTACACAGTTTCATCTAAATCCCAGAACATGTTCCACTAAAAAGAACAGTCTGCTTAGGCCAGTACCATGAGAAGGATGGATTGGAGAAGACATCTGAGCTGACCTCCCACCAAATGAGAGGAGTGAATAAGTAGAAGAGAATCTAGCTTTAGTAAGACCTAATATTACATGAATTTTTATGTGACTCAATTGACAATTCCACAAATATAACAACTGTATCCAGAAAATAGTCCTTTTAAAAAACCAACTTTAGAGGTGCCTGGGTGGCTCAGTGGGTTAAAGCCTCTGCCTTCGGCTCAGGTCATGATCTCAGGGTCCTGGGATCAAGCCCCGCATTGGGCTCTCTGCTCGGTGGGGAGCCTGCTTCCCCCTCTCTCTCTGCCTGCCTCTCTGCCTACTTGTGATCTCTCTCTGTCAAATAAGTAAATAAATAAATAATCTTAAAAAAAAAAGAAAAGAAGTTGAGGACCAACATTTAAAAAAAAACAAAAACAAAAAAACCAATGTTAAAGCTTATGCTGAGTAATCCCCACAGATTTCTCCACTGCATCGACTTGCTTCCCACCAGTACCATCGCCACTGCTACTTTAGACAGATTTCATTATATGGTCAACATAAGACAAAAGTTTACAACCCAGCTTTTAGTAAGTCCATTCTTCCTGTCCTAGTCCCTTCATATCCAAGCATGTCAAAATATTATATATCGTATCAATATCTAATCACTAGATTAAATTACTAGCATATTTGAGATTTATATTATTTTCCTTAAAGTAAGGACCACTTGAGTGTGTGAAACCTGCAAGCAACATCTAGTGAAGACATCTTTTCATTAATGCAGGCTTGGAGATATTTTGGACTGAAGTCCTAATTTACTTCAAAAGCATCTGTATTTTGGGGCAACTGGGTGGCTCAGTCAATTAAGCATCCGACTCTTGATTTTGGCTCAGGGCATGTTCTCAGGGTCATGATCTCAGGATTGTGAGACAGAGCCCCATGTCTAGCTCTGCACTGGGCGTGGAGCCTGCCTAAGATTCTCTCTCACCCTGCTCCACGCCACCCCTCCGCCCCCAATCATCTAATTTCACTAGCGATGATGAGCAGAGCAAAACTTTTCCCTTTACTGGCTGTTTTACTTGATGACTAGATATCATCTTGCCAAGTGAATGACAGGAGCAGAGTAATGGATTAAACTGTTACATGTCCTGGGGGAGGGGAAGGATATCTTGGGAGTGCTTTTGAATTTCGTATCTCATTTGTTTAAATTGGGGAATGCAAAAAATGATTAAAGTTTTCCTATCTTAGTTCTGTCGTGTATTCTTGTTGATATAAATAGATGGAACTCTCTGACCAATGTTGTCCAAAGTTTAGAAAGCTCATCGTCTACATCATGAAGACAAACAAACTCTCAAAACACAGTTCCACCCAGCAATTTTAAAAAGGCCTTTGAAGATGTCCATAGCTTTGGCAGTGTTTCAGAACCAGCTGGATCAGAGCGATGCAGCTTAATACAGAACACGGCAACCCTGGAGAGTTGTGAAAGCCAGTGCAGTGTCTGGAGCCAATGAATGTGTGACTGACACTGATGCGCCGAACCCTCCACAGCGAGATATTTGTCACGATTTCCTGAGAAATGAGATTGTATATCTAAAAAGAATAGAATAAATAGCCTCTAAAGTACACAAATATCAACACTATTTTCTTTATTTTTTGTCTTTATCTACTTCGAGACAAAGATTCTAACACATAATCAATCACCCAGTCTAGTGTATTACATTATTGATAATATGTTAAAAACCAGTACTGGACTTAGTTCACTTATTTTTGGTTAGCTCTGCCCAAGTCTCCAAGAGAAAAACAACAGATATCTCCAACTGCTCTGTGCCTGGTAATCACAGTAGTAACAGTAACGGTTCAATGAAGTAGAAAGCTCTTCGTTAAACTATCTAAATAACTAAAGAGGCTGAAGGTTCATTCATTCATTCAAAAAAATATTTAGTGCTTATTCTATAACAGGCACTCTTCAAGGGATATAAGTATTCTAATTAATAAACTAGGTCTATGCCTTCATGGAGTAAACATTTGTGTGTCTGATAGGAGATAAAATAGATACATACATTATTTTCAAGTGGTGGTAAATGTTAGATAGACCAAGGAGTAGGATAAGGAGATGACGGGATGGGGTGATATTTTAGGGCAAGAACTTTTTGAGGAGGTGACATTTAAGCAGATTGCTGAGTGATATAAAAAAGTGAGCCACACAAAGTTCTGAGGAAAAGCATTTCGGAAAGAATGAAAAGCAAAACCAATCAAACAAAAAAGATCTTCAGAAGGAAATGCATTGAATTTATTTTTAGAACAGCAAGGAGGAAACTAGAGGGAGAGAAGTCCAAGATGAGATCAGAGAAGTAGCCAAAGGCCAAATGTCAGGCTTTGTAGGCCATGAAGAAGTCTGGATTTCAGTCCAGTGTCCAGAAAGTTATTGGAGGGTTTTTAGCAGGGGTAAGACATAATTTCACGAACACAGACTTTGTAAGGTAGAAGTGGAATCAGGGAGACCAGTGAGGAGAGAGATGGTAGCTTCACTCTAGGTATGATAGTAGCAGATGTGATAAGTCATGGAGCACTGCAAATACTTTGGGAGTGGGTCTGAAGATATTTGTTGATGGCTTATGGAGTGTCATTTTGCAAAACAGGACTCAAGAATGATCCTAACACTTTGCCTTGTGCCTACACATGAACGGTATGCCTCTTACTGAGATATGGAGAGTGGTCAAGGCAAATGGGAAAGTAAAGTTTTAAAGAAAAAAAAATCAGTGATGCTAGATGCTATAAATATGTATGAGAATTAGAAATAAATCTCAGGGAGCCTGGGTGGCTCAGTCGGTTGAGTGTCTAATTCTTCATTTCGGCTCAGGTCATGATCTCAATGCAGTGGGATTGAGCCCCCATGTTGGGCTCTGCACTCAGCATGGAGTCTGCTTGTCCCTCTGCCTCCCTTTGCTTGCATGCAAGCTCTCTCTTACTCATAAATAAATAAAATCTTAAGAAAGGAAGAAATCTTAAAAATCTTAGGTGTTACAGCATAAAGATCACATTTATATAAAAATCAAGACATTTTACCATTAATTATGTTTCTAGAGGACAATTGGCATGGGCATTGGGAAAAGATGTTTTCAATTTTCTTTTTTATACATTTCTGTGCTTGCTCAAATTTTCCTATAAATCTCATTCATATATTACTTTTGTTTTTTAAAAATTTTAATACACCAATAATACAGTAATAAAAATCAAGAAGTTAAATGAGAGATTACAGAGTAAGCAGATAGAAAAACCAACTGCATTTACCTGCTCAGAGATTTTTTAAAACTCTCCAGCTTCGACACCCATTAATGAGCCTTAGAAGCAGACAGGTGCATCTCCAGCTCTCTCTTCTAACTTTACATTTGGCATTAACATCAGCTTGTTCCCTAGTTTAAAGTTTGCTTTCTTTCCCTAGCTATCTGTGCCCTATGCTGCTCCACTTGTATTATGATATGCTCTGCCTCAGGCTCTAAAATGGTTTATACACAGCTATCTCAAAAGCATTTGTCATCTGTTCTAATCCAGTGACTGCTTAAGGCCCAAACCAGTTGGCCTCAATTAGCTAAATGAGGCCTGTTTGTTTGCTCTTTGGAGCTAGGTAGCAAACACAAGGGTATTCCAACTTGCCATATTACCTGATGCCTTCACCATGAAATCAGTTAGTATACTAGCTGTCATGAAGTCACTTTTTCTGTTTAGATAAGAGAGTAGCCAAAACTCTCAGGGACATTTTAATAGACTCCTATAGAGAGGGGATTAGGGCCTCTATTAAAACGCTCAGTCCCAGGATTCCTGGAACATGAGTTATTCTACTGATCTTCTCCCCTCACATTCTCCCAATGAGTTACCCTCCTCCCCACACTGGGTCTTACTTCATGGGTATTTACTAGTGGGCTGCCTGGGTGGCTCAGTCCATTAAGCATTCACCTTTGGCTGTGGTCATGATGCCAGGGTCCTGGGATCGAGTCCCATGTTAGGGCTCCCTGCCCAGTGGGGAGTCTGCTGCTCACTCTCCCTCTGCTCCTCCCCCCATTCATGCTCTTTCTCTCCCTATCTCAAATAAATAAATAAAATCTTAAAGAAAAAAGGGTATTCACTAGCTCACTTGTAATGTCAACTTGCTGTTTTAAAGATATGATTGTCAAATTATTAATTCATTTTAATGTCAGCTTTATTGAAGGACAGTTTTAAATGTACAATTCAATGAGTCTTGACAAATGTAGTTTTGTAACCACACACACAATCAAGGTATAGAACAATTCCATCACTCCCCAAAAGTTCCTTTATTACGTCTTTGTAGTCAATCCTCTTCCTGCCCCTGCAGCTTCTGACAACCACTGATCTTTCTGTTGCTGCTATTTTGCTTTTTCTAGAACTTCACATAAATGGAATCACGTAGTTTGTAGTTTTTTGTGGATGGCTTCTTTCCCTTAGCATAATATTTTTGAAATTCATTCATGTCTTTGCATGTATAAGTAGGTTGTTCCTTATTGCTGTATTTTACTGTATGGATTTACTGTATTTTATTCATCCATTCAAAGTTAATGGATATTTGAGTTGTTTATAACTTATATAAACTTACAAAAAATTTGCAGATTCGCTCACCAATTTTTGTGTGGATATAACATTTTACTTCGTTTGAGGAAATATCAAGAAGTAGGATTGCTGAGTGTGGTTTAAATCTACCATCTTACTATGTGTATTATTTATTTATATCGCCTTCATTTTTTATTTTATTTTATTTTTTTAAAGATTTTATTTATTTATTTGACAGAGAGAGAGAGATCACAAGTAGGCAGAGAGGCAGGCAGAGGGAGAGGGGGAAGCAGGCTCCCTTTTGAGCAGAGAGCCCGATGTGGGGCTCGATCCCAGGACCCTGAGATCATGACCTGAGCCGAAGGCAGAGGCTTTAACTCACTGAGCCACCCAGGTGCCCTTCACCTTCATTTTTTTAAAAAGATTTGAGAGAGAAAGAGAGAGAGAGAGAGATATCACGTGTGGGGGGAGGGGCGGAGGAAGAAAAATCCTCAAGCAGACTCCCCGATGAGCACAGAGCCCCACGTGGGCTGAATCCCAGGACCCTGAGATCATGACCTGAGCCGAAATCAAGAGTCAGACACTCAACTGACTGAGCTGCCTAGACGCCCTGACTTTACCTTCATTTTTTTTTTTCATTTTTTTTTCACCTTCATTTTTGAGAGAGATTTTCACCGAGTATCAATCCCAGGTTGGCGGGTTGGTTTCTGTTATTTTTATGTTGCTCTTCCGGTTCCCTCTCAAACCTAAAAACAAAAACTAAAGGCCAGAAAAGAGGAAAGCATTAACAAGAGTAAGTAGAGAAAAGAGACGTAAAGGTAATGCTGGCTTAACTGTATGAGTGGCCAGTAGTTTTTCTTTATTACTACCAGATTGTGGTTCATCTTTCTGTGGTGCTCAAGTCCCAAACAACAAGCCATAGCACCAAACTTGGTCTCTCTTTTTTTTTTTTTTTTTTCCCAGATCACATACCTAGACCATCTCTTGGCCTGCCTGGAAGTTAGGTATGTAATAGTGTGACTGAATTTTTGCTGGTGGAAAATGAGTAGAGGAGATGTGTGGCACTTCTAGGCCTGGACCATAGAAACCTCCAGTTCACAACCCACTATGCTTTTCCTTCTATTGGGGAGCCCTGACAAGTCACATACTGAAAGTGGCAAAGCCATGAGAAGGAAGGAACTGAATTATCGCTTACAGGAAATGTTACAGGAAGCTCTCTATTTATCAGGAATCCCTGTTTTGACTTCATGTGACCAAGAAAATAAAAGCAAAAACTATTATGCTAAAGGCACTGACTTGGGGGCTTTTGGCTGGTACTTAGGCCAGTGTTTCCTTAATACGTTGTCCTTCCCTCCTCCCTCATTCTCTTCCAGCCACTCACTAACAAACGAGATGTATTTCAAACCATACACAGGTTTGTGTTCTTTCTGCTGTTTATGTGTCTTTGTAAGACCGATGTTGAGAACAGTTAGTGTGGTAAGGCTGTGTAGGGTACATTATAGACACGGGCCTGGAAGTCAGTCATACCTTGGCGTGAGTCCCTGATCAACCACATACTAACTCCGTGACCAGGTTATAGTTTTCTCATCTGTACGATTGGAATATTAACTCTTCCCTTAGAGGTTTTTATAAAGCTTTTGTAGGATACCATACACAGAATGCTTTGCTCAGTGCCTGAATGAAGAGTAGCAAATGCTATTATTATACTATTATTCCATCTCATGCGTTGTTGGTGTTATCTGTTTAATAGTTTAAAAAGTCTTTTGTTATAACTCAGATGTGCCGTCGCTGAAGAGTAATTATAGTTTCAAATTGTTTATTAATTATTTCTTCCTGAAGATACAGCAGAATATTTTCTACACAGATTATAACAGGGTTAATTTTAGATGAATCAATAATAAGGAAATAAAATTCTACTTTCCATAAAAATGCCTAGGTATTTTCAGTTTGGAAATAAAGAGGAGAGTTCAGATGTATTCAACATCCTGCGGTTTGGAATCTGACTTGTGGTTCAATGCACAGGATTATTTAGGCCCCAAAGGCCCGCCTAATCTTGTCAGAAAGGAGATAATCCTAGTGAAGAAGTATTTTCTGTGCCTTCACCTTTAAATTATAACACTACTAATGGCTCTTATCTTACAAATTGTCTGCCAAAGTGCCTAGTTTTTAAGATTAAAGTCCTAGGGAATGTTTGAAAACTAGATTATAGTTTAACTATATTTCCCCCAACTATCTCTCCAGTTGAGTTCTACATGTCTCTGAGTCTGGGCCTCTTTTCCTACATTAGGAAAAAAAAACCACACTTTTTTTTAATAATCAAGCATATCATCTGTTCATATTCGTCACACAGTAAAATGCTAGTTTCATTTTCAATACTGAGTCCATTCCTCTGTGACTTGAGGAGGCATCCAATTCCAAGGTGATGGACTAGGGTAATTATTGAAATCGTTCTCTTATTTATACTGAATAGCACACAAAGCAACTCAGAAGAAAAATTATGCTGTATTCTTAGTACAGTCATGCATGCACAGAAGTGTTTTAAAATGTTGCTATAAAGTTTTTATCTAGGACACATGGGTGGCTCAGTAGGTTAAGCATCTGCCTTTGGTTCAAGTGATGATCCCAGGGCTCCCTGCTCAGTGGAAGTCTGCTTTTCCCTCTAACCCTTCCCCTTGCTCTCTCTCTCAAATAAATAAATAAAATCTTAAAAAAAAAAATAAAGTTATTATCTAGCTATTACTTGGGACTTGCAAATGAAAAACAATTTAGTTACATAGGTTATAAAGTAAACAAATCACACCAGAAAGAAAATGCTAATTTGAAAAGATATGCTCTCAAGAAAAGGGAAAGTTCAGGATGTAGCTTTTTTTTGCTGGGGGGTAGGGAGGGTCGGGAGCGGGTTGGGGGTATTAGGGGAGTTTGGGGAAGAAGAGGAGAGAGAGAATATGAATTAATTATAAAAGAATCACATTTTGAGGGATGCCTGGGTGGCTCAGTCAGATAAGCGTTTATCTTCAGCTCAGGTCATGATCCCAGGGTCCTGGGAGCAAGTCCCACATGGGGCTCTTTGCTCAGTGTGGAGCCAGTTCTCCCTCTGCCCCTTCTCCTGCTCATGCTCTCCCTCCCCTCACCCTCTCTTTTACAAATAAATAAATAAAATCTTAAAAAAAACAAGAATCATAAAAATTCATAACTGAAAGAACATTAAAGAACATTAGAACACAATGAAGATTGTATCCTCAATATTGAACAGTAATTTCCTATAATTCCCATATGGAGAGACTGAAATACTACAGTAAATGAACCAGTAACAATAGAAAATTATGTAATTTGGATTCCTTTGCAGTACACAATAATTAGCAAGGCTAAATAAACTGTCTAATCTAATTTATGTAGCTATCCCTCCCTCCAAATAAGTGGGGAATCATTCAGATAACTCATCAGTTAAACAGGAGACATTTTAATTTTAATAATTACATTTTTAAAAACTAGATCTCATCTATATTCAACTATCAGTTAATCAGTTATATATGTTTATAATTTTATAAGGTAGTTCGGAAAAGAGTGTAAGTTTTAAAAACGCATAAATCCAGGGTGGTCCAACCAACTGTTCAGAATGTTGCTGTTTAGTATAGAAACAGGATTTTTTTTTCCTTTCTACTTTTTCAGACATTAAGATGATTAAAAAATTCTACTGACTGACTCCAGGATTAACATCCACTTTACACTGTCAAGCAATCCCTTTGCTTTGAGCTCCTTATGTTATGAGGGAAGGTTTCAAAATCCAAGAAGACAAGGCTTTACTTTGATTTAATTTAAGAAACACAAAGACGAGAGTAATCAGAGCTAATGAGGCTTCCGGTTTACAAATATTACTGTATTAGAGAAATAAAAACTTTAGAAAACCATAAACAATTTATATTCCTGGGAAGTTCCATTTTAATTTTTTGATTAGGATTTATCTAGTCTTCATGTTCCAAATAGAAATTTTTAAGAGGCCATAAAATAAAAGAAATAACGGGTCTTTTATCTAATTTAACTTTAGTATGCTAACCATGAAAAAAACAAGTTTCATGTCAAAACATGTTTATCAATTGGAGGAACTGATTATCTTGCAGTAACTGTTTAAGGAACTAAATCACAGGTTGTTGAAATTGGAGATGCCATTTCAATGTGAGATTATATATTTGATAGATTTTTTGCATGAATGCGCATCTCCCAAGTGGAAGATTTTTAATTTGAAAAATAAGCTACAGAAGCTCATGTGACAACCAAACCTACAAGTAAAAACTACAAAGTATGTGGGAGTCGTTGAGACTTGCTTATGAAGGAAGAACTGAGTGCAGTATTTCCATTTGAGACTAAGAGAAAAGTCAAGGTATAGGTAAATAGATTGAATATTTTGGAGAAAGAACATAGAGAGTGAAAAAATAACTTTTTCTCTGAAAATGGACTGCCATAAATTGACAGCTAAAAATCCTAAATTATTTCACATTTTACTAGACTTAAATTGCAACAGATAAAAGTACTAAAATTGGATATCTGGAGTGTTTATTATATGACTAAATTGAGATATGAATATCTGTTTCTGAGCTTCTAAGTATTTGTTATCACTTGAAAATTAAAGTTCAAAGTTATTATTCATGTGAATATCTAAGACTTTTCATCTCGAGCACTAAGTTACAACATAAAGTAATGTAAATAACGTCTTTACATGTTAAAGGGATAATAATGAAACAGTTTCCTCATGTTCCTCATGAGAAAATCCAAGGATCTCAAAAAATAACCTCAGTTCCCAATAGAAGCATGTAGATGAAGTATTGTATTAGTCAAGATTCTCCAGAGAAAGAAAAACCAATAGGAGGTGTGTGTGTGTGTGTGTGTGTGTGTAGTGTGTGTCCATATATATTTGTAAGAGTAAGACATACACACACACAAGTATGTGTGTGTGTGTGTGTGTGTGTGTGTGTGTGTGTATATATATATATATATGAATTTATTATAGGGAATTGGCTCACACTATTACGGAGACATAAGTCCCAAGATCTGTAGGTGAGTTGGTAAGCTAGGGACTCAGAAGAGCAGCTGGTGTAGTTTCAGTCTGGAGGTTGGTGGGTAGGAGATGCAGAAAGAGATGATGTCCTAGTCAGGCAGGAGGAATTTTCTTATTGGGGTGGGGTCAGCTTTTTTGTTCTATCCAGGTCTTCAAATGATTGGATGAGGCCCATGAAGGTAATCTGCTTTATTCTGTCCATTTAAATGTAAACCTTATCCAAAAATATCTTCACAGAAATACCTAGAGTAATGTTTGAGCAAATACCTGGGCAGCCCTTGGCCCAGTCAAGTTGACACATAAAATTAACCATCACAAGTATGATGACTGGAGTTGTTTACACTTTCTCCATTCAAATGTCCTCTGAATTGAAATGGTAGCAGAGTGGGGAAGTTATGACAGGGGATAAGTGTCAAAATGCCTGTATTAGATTCCTGTCTCCATAACTTATTCCCTGGGTGGCTTTAGACAAGCAATAGTTATGTGCTTCTGATTCTTGATTAGTAAGTAACTTAGGGATAATAACAGTCCCTATTCCACACTGCTATTATTGTTGTGAAGAGTAAATGAGATATTCCATGTAAAGCACCTAAAAGAAAAACTGGCACATAGTGGGAATCCCCCAACAATTCACTATATTATACAAAATTCATTGAAATGAAATTCTTTTTAAAAATCATTGCTTTATGTACTTTGCTTTCTTAACACTTGATTTTTTAAGTTTCATGTATAAAACCGTAATTTTTCACTTGCTCCAACAGTTTTTCCTCCTAAGTATTCAGTAGCACATATAAAAATTCTTCTAAAACATGTTGACATATTCACAACACAAACAAATTTTATGTTTACTCTGATCAGCAAACATTGAGTGGCTATTTGCCAGCAACGGACTACAAAGAAAAGTAAGGAGTAAGACATGTTCCTTTGTCTCAAAAAATCTGTAGTCCAACTGAGGAAATAAATTAATATACAAGACTTGAAAAAATTAGGAAAGAATTCAAGACATTATTAAAGTACAATGAGGACAAGAATTCCCACTGTGCTCTAGGGGAACAAGGATTCCAGCCTTCTCCCTCCCCTCCATCTAAGAAGAGCTACAGATTTGCCAAACTGGATTTTGGGTTTTGTCAGGAGGATGGGTAGAGCAAATAAAAAGCTTTAAAAAAAAACAGAAACAAAAACAAAAAACAAAAAACAAACTATGGGGTGCCTGAGTGCCTCAGCCGGTGAAACGTCTGCCTTTGGTTCAGGTCACAATCCTGCAGTCCCCAGAGGGAGTCCCACGTCAGGCTCCCAGCTCAGGGAGGAGTCTGCTTCTCCACCGACCCTCCCTCCTTGTGCTTTTTCTCTCTTACTCTCTCTTGCAAATAAATAAGTAAAATCTTAAAAACAAAAACAAAAACCCAGACAAGGTGGTGGATCAACATAATGAAGAGGAAGGAAAGGGAAAAAGATAGGAGGTGAAACAAAATTCTTGGATTTGAGTGTCCAGGATGAGTGGGTGGTGGTGAAACAAGAGTCTAGAGGAGCTACAAAGTGGAGAGTCTCAACCTAGGTAGGCTGCTCGTGTTCTTTCACACAACATCCCATCTTTCTCTGTGCTATGGTTTAACTTTCGCTTTATCCTACTCTTTGATTTTGCTGCAGCCTGAGCACAGATTTTGATGCCACGCTCTATGTGTTTGTCGCCTCATTTTTTTTTTGGAGCAGATTCGTGACTGGACTTCCTCCTGGCTCAGCGCTATCACTGATCTGTGTTACTGAGTGAATCATCTCAGACCCCAGAAATGTTCTTTCTGCTGTGGTTGAGTGCCCAAACCTCACCTTACAAGCCCTGCCCCCAGGTACGTTGGGTGTTAGGGAGTAAGAACAAAGGTAGGTTGATGTTAATTACTAAATAAGATTGTACAATAATGATACCTTACATTTATTGTTAATTGTGGCTCAGTTATAATTGTTACTATATAAATATATATTACTATAAAACAAATAGCAGTTAAGATGATTAAAGGAGAGAGAAGCCAAAAAAGCAAATGATCATAATAGTCAAGTGGTAAATTACAAAGGCTTGTAAAAGGAACTGCTCTGAATGGAAATTGGTGTAGGTCAAGGAGATGCCTGTAAAGAGAACCGGCAAACTCTGGTAACCACAAAGGGAAGGGAGGCAAAATGTAACTGGGGACAGTCAATGGTCACTTTGCAGTTTTATAATGGCTCGTGGCAGGACCCTGACAGACCTGTCAAATGTGATGGCAGGAGTGGAAGAATTGGTAGGGACCAAAACTGAGAAGACAAAGTTTGTTCTCGCCATGGTCAGGTTGATGCAGCGATGGCTGTAACTTGCGAAACTGGGGTAGTTGGAGATAGAAAACTAGACAGGATTTATTTGACTATCTTTCTAAATGTTTGCTGAAATCACAGGATGAGAATCGATGCCTCAGTGGAGGGAAAATGAAAAAAAAAATTAATTGCATCATTGCCATGTCTCTAGAGAGACATTCGAACAATTCTTAATTTATGAAGAGCTACATGACGACTTTTTCAAAAAGATATGACAGTTTCTAAAATTCCCACAATGGGCAGAAAGTACGACTAACTCTGCGTCAACTTTTTGCAGGTACCATCGCTTAAAGATGTTTCTGGACTTCTTTGTTGAGAGCAGTTTATTGACATAAGGAAAATGGCCGCAAATCATCACCTCCTGTGCTTATTTTTTATTCAGATTTCAGAAATAAACTTTTGTTGATACCTAGTAATGTCTCTTCGAAGTTCAATATTCAAGGGGAGGAGCAATTTCACAAACTAAGAAAAACCAAAGGTTCTGCCAGATCAGGACCAACCTTTCTGAAATGCTGAGACTGATTGAGTGCATTAGCGACTGAATAACGTACATGGGAAATGAGGTAAATCTCTGAGAGTTTCCATCTTGCGCTCAGCCTCCAGCGCTCCCTGACACGGGCGCTTCCGTGACGGAGAGTCGGTTGCTGGGTTTAGCTTCGAGTTCTTTCTTTTCATGAGCTATGAAACCCATGAAGGGATATCGATTTTAAAAGATTTTCAAAATGGCATTTATGACATGTCCCTGTGTGCCAGGCTCTCTGTTGGGGACTTTCGCTTAGGGGTAAGGTTTTTAAAATACCATTCTTTTACAGTGTAAACAGGAAAGAGTGGAGTGGGTGGATTAGTCAGAGGATGGAACAGGGGCAAGCGTTTGGGGATGGAGACTTATTATGGAAGTATGAAGTGAGAGAAATGACATTTCTTGGCTCAGTTCCCAGCATTGTTTGCTGGAAACATTTTGCGTGTGAAACAGGCAGCGTTCACACCCGACAATACCATTTTCTAATCAACCGGTAGAGCATTTCAGTTTATATGTGACAGTGTTAGGGAAATTAAAATTCCAAAGGGCTTTATTAACCTTCGGTATACTTGCCAAAGGCAAATATAAAGAACTTAAGCCACACTGAAGAACGTCACTATTTTTCCTCTTGTCATCTGTATAAAATGAATACACTTTGCCAAAAGCAAACCAGTAACTTTTCCTTACTTGTTTTGAAGACTAATGTAGCTCACTCTTAGTTATCAAATGTGTTCCAAAATAATTGGCAGTGAGTCGTGAAATAGTAATCTTCTTCAACTGAGTAGATGTTAGTTGAGCAGTGTTTTCAAATCCTACGGCGAATTTTCCCTGTCTCTGAACCTCAATCTTGTTAAGTTAGGCAAAAAAGGGAGGGGGGAATAAATTAAATCCAGCTGTGATCATTCTGCATACCTCTACATAGCCCTAGAGATGTTTATGAGGCTCAGAGATTTCAAGGAACATGCTATGAAGAGTCACTGCAAATTCTTCCTTGTTTACATTGAAATTCCCAGTAAGAATGTGAAACTGCAATCGCCGTGAGGAAAACAGGAAAAGGAGCCTTTTGTGACCCTTAACCTCTTTTGTAGCCTTCGGGGCAGAGTTATCAGAAGAAATGACATGGGTCCTTTATTGGAAGAATTTGGAGAAGGATGATTCTACATTAAAATGCAGTGTAGTCTCTAAACTTGCTGGCTAAGATGACCTCTGTTGTAACTGGTGAAGAACCATGAGCGCGGAGGCATGATGACAATTGGAATGGGAGAGAGAGCTGGCACGTTGCGTAGATGACACATTCTGTTAGTGAGGACAAGAACATACACATTAATAGTGTCTGTGTCTAAGGGAAATACAGTGAGGTAGCTTCCCAAACTCAAAAACAGTAGGAATATGATTCCAGCTGAGACCTGGTCCTGCTTCTGAAATGCAATTCTGTTCCTCTTCGTGTTCCTCGCTTCCTTCCCGAATCAGGCAGAAAGGAAGGGCTAAAGGGATTCGCCTAAAATCAGCAGGGGAGGAAGTTGAGCCACGTCAGATTTTGATGAAGAAGCTTTTCAGTTTAAAATTTATAACAGGTTGAGTTACTGCCCAATGAATTGGTTTTTCCCAGACCCAAATATTTATCCTTTTTAATAAGTTAGGAGTCATCATGAATCCAGTGGTCATTCTGAAATGTCAACTGAAGTCTTAGTTTCTTTTTAGCTCTTTCTGAAACTAATGTGGGGGAAGGTGATCAGAGAGAGCCTCCTCCTCCCTACCACGGTGGCTATTTTATTAGGAAGAGATGTCATGGCTAAGTACCATATTCCTTATATAGACTTGAGTAGAGTGCTCTTCAAAGATCTGGGCTTGGTGGGATTGTGCCAGCTCAGCACTGGCTGTTCTCAAGGGGAAAAATTGTGAAACTTCACAAACCTGAGTTAGGATTAGAGAGCCTAGCTGCCAAGTCATAGTTCATGGTCGAGTGCCGACAGTTGGCACTCAAGGAAGCCTATATCAGAATGGAAAACATCTTACTGATGTGGATTGCTGGTGTCAGAAAGGTGAAGGGCTCCCTCCCAACCCACCAAATTCCATTTAAATATTTTTTCCTTAAAAAGAAATTGACCGGCAGTGAAGATTTGAAATGCAGAAGGGAAAGTTTCCGGAATAAAGTTAAAAAAGAATACCACACTTTGGAACAGAAAAGAGATAAAACATTTAGATGAACGATGAAAAAAATAAAATTGAGGATGAAGAAAATCATAGATTATGAAAATGGTGGAAGAAACAATGGAAATGTAGAAAAATACACAGTTAAACAGACAAAAATAATTCTACAAACTTAAATATCACAAGAATTCAATTGCTTCCTATTTTTGCCTTTTATGTGTTAACTAAATTTGAAATATTTCTAATGATAGTCAATTTAATATTTTTACTGGCAACTTATGATTTTGGCCAAATTTCCTAAAGCTATTTACGGACATTTTCCCTTGCCTGCCTATAAAAATACATCACTGGAGTATTTTTAACAGCAAAGTCTGTATGAGACTGTCTACTTTCTTGACCTGTCAGATACTTGTGGCTGCTTCTAAGTAGCCTCATTTGTAAGCCCATGCTTGTGGTTTTTCTTCCCCCAGTTGGCATCATTTTATTAAAAAAAAAAATGTAGTAGTGTAGTCATTAAGGATATACCACATATGGCTAAAACTTCACTTTACATAATTTCATGCCACTGCAGGCATTTTGATTACTTCCAGAAATAATTTTTAGATTGAAGTGATCCTGAAGGAGGATCTGCTTTCTCTTTGTCTCTTTGGTACAAACTAAAGCTGCTGCTATTTTTTTTTTTCTTCAAGCTTCAGCACAGTTTATAAGTAACAGCAAAAAAAAAAAAAAAAAGAAAGAAAGAAATATAACCTTTACTTTTTAATAAGTTAGACTATGGGGGAAGAGTGTTTTTGTGAGGCTATGGTTACCTCCAAATAGGAATACACTCGTTATATAGATCAGAGATGGCAAGTTAAGTTTCCTTGCATGGACTGGCCAGTTCTCATTAATCAGTTCTTAGTGGCTGCTGGAGAATCATATGGAGAAAGGTTTGGAGGTTTAGTTCAGGTGCAGCAGGAAAGAGTGTCGTGATTTTGAAAGGTTCAAGAACGTTTTAAAAAATATTAATGAGTTTAGAGGAGTTAAGGTTATATTTGGCAAGAAGAAACGTTCTGGTCAGTAAACAGCACAGAGATGCATATCTCCAGCCACTAAATAGTATTCTTTTAGAAAAATAAACTTAAAAAAAAAATTAAAGGTCTCTAAGACATCTGGAAGAGCTGTTATGTTAGTCACTTGTTAACTCACTCATGACTTGGTAGTAATTAGTTAAGTAATCTAACTCCCAGTTAGGATCAATCGAGCTGTGGGAACCTGATTATGGCAGAAGAGAAGGAGTGGTAATTTGTGGGCAGGAGACACTAGCAGGCTTCCTAAAACGTGAAATTCTTTTGAGAGATTTTGGCTCTCTAGGTTGCCAACGTCTTATCTAGGTCACTGATGAAAATATCAAACAGGACCAGGCTTTGGTTTGACACCTGCTAAACATTATTTATGTCTTAAGACTGACATCAAACCAGTTGTAACCATTCTATTTATAAGTTTCCTGAGCACTCTTCTAAGTTTCCAAATATAAACTATAGTAGTGCTCTCGGCGCTTAAGCTGATAGATTTGCCTGAAAATATAGTTCTTTGAATTAGCAGAGGACTCTTCTTTCAATGACACTATGTATTTTCATGTATAATTCTAGGATGGTGGAATTATAAGAAACAAAGATTGAGAAGGCTGGTATTTTAGCTCTAGGTGACCCTAGTAATTTTGTACAGATTACTTAACCTCTTTGGACCTCAGAAAATGAAGGTTAGCCCAGATTAGTGTTTCTTAACCTGTGGGCCTCAAATTCCAGAGCATCCCCCCTACTGCCAGGGTCCCGCAAAAGCATATGCCACTCAGAACTGTGTGACTGAGTACTACCAAGACATGAGAAAATTGTGGAGTTATGGTGTTTCGAAGAGAACTTTTGAAAAGGGCAAGAATCACCAGTATAGATTATGGATAGACCCCTCTTCTACATTTGACGAGAGTAAGAATATTTGACAAGAGTAAGAATAATCACTTCTGCTCTACAATAGAATAACTTTGAGGTATAGAAAAGTATAATCAATTAATTTCTTCCATGTTGTATGATGGCTTTTGAGTAAGTTTGTTTTCTTCAGTTTAGTATTATATATGATCTTTATTATATTTGGTATCTTCTCCGATAGTAATGAAACAAGGATGGATATATACCTGTGTATTTGATTCAATTAAAATGTTGTACGTTGGTTGATACATTCCAACGAGAAGCAGGAGCAGAGTATACGATAGTTACTTTCGTAAGAGATGAACTTTGACTTTCCCCTGACATGAGTGGTGGAGTTTCACTGTCAGCTAACATGAACTCTGGAATCTTGGCTTTCTGTAGAGCTACATGATGCCAGATACTCTTTTAATTGTGCCAGGAAATAGTTTATCTGTGATGTCAAAACTCTCAGGACATTTGTGCTAAGAACGCACGTTACGTACTCAGTAGGACACCGGAGAAAGCTGCTTGGGTCATATGGACAACTATTTGGAACTGATGTCTTTGAGAAATCAAACTTCCACTGACATTCTACAAACTTTAACCTTGGTAAATCTTCACGGGAAGAACATGTGAAGGGAGCTACATGCACACTTATGTCAGATATGTTAGTTGATGAATGCCAGGAACCATGGCATTTCTTCATGTATGCAGCAAGATACACCTTTTTCATTTCTAAGAGTTGGTGAGGTTTTTAAAAAATAAAAATCTAACCAGAAAAATATGATATTTCCATCTAAAACTGGAAGTTTGGTGAGATAATTCATAAATTCAATGATTCCCTTCTTTCAGACCCCAGATCTTATGCTGTAAGTAAAGGGTAGACTTACCCCTGTAAGTAAGGGGTAGACTATGGGTTTACCTCAAGGGATTCATTAACTTACGTAGTCAAAGAGCCTAAATTGACTAAATAATATATTTTGTGTATCTGTACTATTATTTTTAAAATGTATGTTGTTGTGGCTAATATGAAATTAATTCATTAAAATGTGTTACTGATAGTATATTTTTAATGTGAGATACATATCTTTAATATGCTGATCTTAAGAGTTCAAGAATGAAAAAAAGAGTTCAAGAATGACCACATAGGATTCTGTGAAATTTTTTTTGAGTCTTCACTTTGAAAAGGTTGGGAACCAGTGTCTTAATGGATTTCAGGTAGACTGACAGGCTGGTAAAGGTCTATTTTTGGCAAACAGGCTTTCTTATTGCAGCTGACTATGTGCTGGGAAGAAGGGCAAAATGTGCCTTGAAAAGAAACGGTTTTAACCAGCATTCCACAGTCACAGACTACATTTTATCTGTAAGAATTGTGCGTGGTGTAAGAAGTGATTTCTCTCCCAAATCCAAGGTATCACCTTATCTCTGAGTTATTGGACCAAAAAACAAACAAATGAAAAACCCCAGTAAAAACATCAGATTCTAAATATTTTATTCCATCTTGCACTCTCAGATATTATACCTCTAAACTACTTTGGAGTATTTTGGAGTTAATGAAACTACATAAAATATATTTGCTGTGAAAGGAAGAAAATTATCAAGTATTTGCTGTAACAAATACTAAATAGCTGTAGGTATAGAGAGTTTTACTTAGGTGAAGCTTTAGTTATGGCAAGTTTGGGGGCTACCGCCCTCTAGTGGTGCCCTCTCTCTTACACCTCAAGTGCCTGGGACATTTTCCTGGGGAGTTTCTTCTTATTTTTTCAGAGCAACATTAAAAAAATTTTTTTTGGTTATCTATTGCCAATCTCATCTTCGTCCCCAAAGCCTTCATCTCCATTTTTGAAAGCCACACACTTATATATACTTTTACATATTAGTGGGTTTTATTTGTTGCTATCATAGGTTTTTACATTTAACAAGAAAATATTTGTTAAATATCTATTATGACTCCACCTATATGCAACTATATTTACAAAAGAAGTACAAGCTTGTTCTTAACCACTGAAGAAACTTTTAATATAGGTGAGTATAGGCACAAACATAAAATTTATGGTACTAATGTTTTATTCACTAGAAAAACAACCCTATGATCTTACATGTACATGCTTGACTCACTTGTCATTAAGACAATTTTCAGGGTTCAGCTAATTTTTTAAGAAGGTCATAATTCTTCTAGCGTTTCACTAATTTTTTAAAGAAGAAAATCACAATGCTAGAAGAATTGCAATGTTAAATAAAATTGTCATAGTTATGTCGGACCGGTTGGGGGGAAGTGGAGAGGGAGAAGTATGTCCTTGTCTTAGCTGGGTCCCTTATATACAACTATTCTTAACCTGTCATATTTACCTGTTGCCTTGCTTATAAGAAGATGAAAGGCTGATAAGCTGTCACCGATTATTTTAATTCCTTTTCCAGGTAATTAAAAAGACATTACAGGACTAATCATTATTATAATACCGTATTTAGTTAAGAGCACATTGTCTTATACAGGAGTATCCAGAAAAAATATGGCTTCCCAGTGGATTTATACCTCATGACTTCAGACTCCTTGGTCTTTACGGAGAAAGTTGTATGTCAAAAATGGGAATAGAGGTTTCAGAATTATTTCTATAGCCATGTTCAGTAAATTCTTATGATGCAAGTAAAGTAATAAAGTTTGTACTAAACACTGCATTCGATTGTGGCCCCACACACTGCAGGACTATGGACTCGAAGTCAGATAATCCTGAAAAAGCCACTGTTACATATTTTAAAATTTCCCCAAAGATTTAACAAAGTCGATCCATGTCTAGAATGACTCTTTTAAATGTTAATAGGTACAAATATTTTATTTTGAATGCTCTCGTGTAATATCACTAAGCGGTTTAGTATATTTTGTAGGTTAAATATGAACTGATCATGTGACATCATAAGAAAAATAGCTAATGTAGACATCGACTGCACTGGCAATCAGTACGATATTCAGATTAATACTGTACTTGGTTCCGGTCAGGCACATGTGAGATACTGTGCTCTATTCTGGCGTCAGAGTTTAATGATATCAACAGATCACAGAGTAGTCAGAATAATGTTGGAAGCTATTTGGAGAACAGCTAAACAAACGGAGCAATTGCCGATATTTTAGCTCTTTTCAAATATACGAAAGACTATATTGTAAAAGGAAAGGTATTGGGAGAGGAAACGTATTAAGTCTGAGTTTTAAAATTCTGCTGTTTTCTATATAAAATAAGTCTCAAATTTGTACCTTTCTTCAATTTAATATTTTCCTAGATTTGTTACAATTGCTCTATTCTCAATGTTAGTGTTTTAATTTTGATTTTTATAGTAAATGTGTACCTGATTTTTACTGCTCACCCCTAACTTCATTCATCTTAATACTGTTACCAGATGATTCTTTTGAAAATATTGTTGATGTCATGGAGCTACAACAATTCTAAACTCTGACTGACCTTTAAATGCCTCCATTCATAATTTATGCAGATTTTACCTATTTAGTTTTGTTTTCTACTGTTCCTAAAGGGCCATCGACTCAACTTAAGTTTGTTTCTTCATTATCCCACATATATGTCATGTTCTTTGTCAGTTCAGCCCTTTCATGAGTTATATCCCTCATTTACCCATTCCTAATTCTCTGTCCATAATTTGTCCCTACACATCCAAGTCCTAGCTCTTCTTTGAGAGTCATTATGTGCCATTCTTTCCTTCAGGTTCTTCTTAAATATTCTAGCCAAAATTTGGGGCATAATTCCTGTATTTTGACTATCCTTTACTATTTGTTTTTTTATAAGGCACAGTTACAAGATGATACTTATTACATGATATTTCTCATCAGTGTCATTCTAGTCACAGTTTATGTTGTTGAGGTAGGTTGCTGCAGTAATGACCCTGACTCATGCATGTTTTCTTGTATCTATGCCTTTGGATAGACTCTCCTATTATGACTCTGGACATGGTCACTTGACATAATTTGGCCGAAAAGACAATAAACAAATAGAATGCAAAAGAAACTTGAAAAATGTTGCCAACTGGGGCTTGCCTTCTCCTGCTACTTCTGGGAACCCTGAGACCACTCATGTGAAAGAGCTTAGACTATTCTGATGGAATCATGTGGCCCAGCCATCCCTATTTCCTAATTCAGGGTCAGTACCAACCAACAGTCAGTATCAACTGCCAACATATGAGTGTAGCTCACCTAGAACCACTAGCCTCAGCCAACCCAACCAACATATTGGAACTGCATGATTGAGCCCAGGCTGACATTACTGACTCAAAAAATTGCTAGCTAAACAAATAATTGTTGCCTTAAGTCACTATATTTAAGAATGGCTTGTTTTCTGGTGCAGCCACTCTGGAAAACAGTATGGAGGTTCCTCAAAAAGTTGAAAATAGAGCTACCTTATGACCCAGCAATCGCACCACTGGGTATTTACCCTAAAGATACAAATGTAGTGATCCAAAGGGTCACGTGCACCCGAATGTTTATAGCAGCAATGTCCACAATAGCCAAACTATGGAAAAAACCTAGATGTCCATCAACAGATGAATGGATAAAGAAGATGTTCTATAAATACACAATGGAATACTATGGAGCCATCGAGAGAAATGAAATCTTACCATTTGCAACCAAGTGGATGGAACTAGAGGGTATTATGCTAAACGAAATAAGTCAATCAGAGAAAGACAATTATCATATGATCTCTCTGATATGAAGAATTTGAGAGGCAGGGCAGGGGGTTGTGGGGGGTGTTGGGGGGAAATGAAACAAGATGGGATCCAGAGGGAGACAAACCATAAGAGACTCTTAATCTCACGAAACAAACTGAGGCTTGTTGGGGGGTAGGGGGGTAGGGGTAGGGTGGCTGGGTTATGGACGTTGGGGAGGGTATGTGCTATGGTGAGTGCTGTGAATTGTGTAAGACTGATGATTCACAGACCTATACCCCTGAAGCAAATAATACATTATATGTTAATTAAAAAAAAAAAAGAATGGCTTGTTTTGCTGCAAAAGCTAATGGAGCAAACAGCTACTTACTAGCCAGTTGTTAGTTGGATATTAGATCTGCCTCAGCATCTGTACTGTGAGTTACTTGAGAGTAAGAACAATGAAATCTTTTCTAAAATCTTCAGGATTTTAAATAGTGCTAGATACATAATTGACATTGCACAGACAATTTGATTAAAAATTTCCGCTAATAATTTTAATATTGTTTTGTTGGTAGCACAAAGATGAGATATTGATCTTTAGACACAATGACATCACCTGTATCTTCTGATTTTAGGTAAGTTAAAGTTTTTTTCTTTTAAACATAGAATTCATGATATGTGTAATCCTGGATTGGACCTTAAATTAAAAAAAAAAATGCTAGAAAGAATGATACTGAGACAATTGGAGATATCTGAATGTGAACTATATATTAGGTAATATTAATTTATCAATGTAAAATTTCCTAGGTTTTATCATTATATTATGGTTATTAAGAAAGTGAGTCCGCAAAAATACTAGTACTAAATTCACTACTACTAAGTATATATATATATATATATAACTAGTAATAAATTTACTACTAAAAAGTAGTTATATATATATATGTAGATATATATAGCGACAGAGAGATGGAGAGAACAGGGACAGGGCCTGGCAAAATGCTAAGAATCTGGTGAATGTTAGTTGAAGGATTGAAAAGGAGTCATTACATTAGCCTTCGCAACATTTTTCTAGGTATGTCTCCTCAGGCAAGGGAAACAAAAACAAAGATAAGCTATTGGAATCACACCAAAATAAAAAGCTTTTGTACAGCAAAGGAAACCATCAACAAAACAAAAAGGCAACCTACTGAATGAGAGAAGATATTTGCAAATGATATATCTGACAAGGGATTAATATTCAAAATATGCAACTTAATACCAAAAACCCCAAATAATACAATTAAAAAATGGGCATAAGACCTGAATAGACATTTTTCCAAAGAAGACATACAGATGGTCAATGGACACATGAAAAGATGCTCAACAACACTAATCATTATGGAAATACAAATCAAAACCACAATGACATATCACCTTATACCTGTCAGAATGGCTAAAATAAAAAAAACACAAGAAATAACAAATGTTGGTGAGGATGTGGAGAAAAAGGAACCCTTATTCACTGTTGGTGGAAATGGAATCTTTTGATAGATGAATGGATAAAGAGGCTGTGTATATATATGTATACATATATATGTATATATATAAAGGAATATTGGATATTTATTATATATACAATGGAATATATATAATGGAATATATATATGGATGTGGAATGGAATATATATAATGAATATATATATATGGATTATATATATAATAAAATATTACTTAGCCATAAAAAAGGATGACATCTTGCCATTTATGACAACATTGATGGACCTAGAGGGTATTATGTTAAGTGAAATAAGTCAGACAGAGAAGACAAATACTGTATGAGTTCACTTATATGTGAAATCAAAAAAACAAAACAAATTAATAAACAAACAAACAGGAAGCAGAAACTGACCCATAAATACAGAAAATAAATTGTTGCCAGAGGGTAGGGTGGTGGGGAAATGGGAAAAATCGATGAAGGGGAGTAGGAGATACAGGTTTCTGGTTATGGAATTAATAAGACATGGGATAAAAGGTATAGCACAGGGAATATAGTCAATGGTATTATAATAGTGTTTTATGGTGACAGATGGTGGCTACAATTGTGGTGAGCACAGCATACATATGGACTTGTCAAATCATGATGTCATACACCTGAAACTAATGTAACATTGTGTGTCAACTGCACGTCAAAAAAATAGAAAGAGTAATTATACAATTTTTTTTTTTAAGATTTTATTTATTTGACACAGAGAGAGAAAGTATAAGCGGGGGGAGTGGCAGGCAGAGAGAGAGGGAGAAGCAGACTCCCTGCTGAGCAGGGAGCCTGATGTGAGACTCTATCTCAGGACCCTGGGATCATGACCTGAGCTAAAGGCAGAAGCTTAACCGACTGAGTCACCCAGGCTTTCCTATTATACAATTCTTATACCTTTTTAGTATACTTAGAATTTTTGTTCAAAATAAAAAGAAAAGGGGCATCTGGGTGGCTCAGTGGGTTAAAGCCTCTGCCTTCGGCTCAGGTCATGATCTCAGGGTCCTGGGATCGAGCCCCACATCGGGCTCTCTGCTCAGCAGGGAGCCTGCTTCCCCCTCTCTGTCTGCCTGCCTCTCTGCCTACTTGTGATCTCTCCCTCTCTGTCAAATAAATAAATAAAATCTTTAAAAAATAAAAAATTAAAAAAATTTAAAAAATTAAAAAAAAAAGAGGTAAGAGCCACTACTCACCAAGTACTTGAAACATTTTCATTTATAGAAGAGGTAGGTCACTGTTGTTTAAAATGGAAGGTCTGTGAGAAACGAAGAAGGAGCTGTTGGTTACTCTGTCAATTCTACGTCATCGTTTGTTATCCCAAGGAATTCGTTCTTTAATTCATGGTGGAGGATTTGGGAAGGAAAAGCAGAAAATGTTCAATGAAGGCTGTAAATTCAGTGGCCAGAAATAAACTTGGAAATCTTTAGGTCAACCAGATATTCTAATATAGGTGAATTTTACAGATAGATTCCAAGAACAATTGATTTCTAACACTATTCCCAGGAATAGTGAAGCCCTGACCTACTATTCCACTCTAAAAGCATGTCTCACTGCAGTGGAGAGCTATTTACTTTGCAATTAATAAATGATAAAAGAGAAGAGAGATTGCATTGCAGTATTTTTCTTTGGGTAGGAGACCCAGAACTGAAACTTAAAACATTCAGTGAATTCCTAAATATTCAGAGTATTTTTCTCTGCAAACTGAACTGTAGGATCCTTTGAAATTTAGCACAGTGACCTCACTTAAAATCTATCTTAAATTCCTTGACTTTTTTTATACTATTGTATACATGTCCAAATAAGAAAAACCACCATTTTCTGGAAAAATTCTGGAATGCTACAGACTAATTTGAGATATTTATAACTTCAAGGAAATTGTTTACAGTAGGAACTTTGATCTTTAATTATAAGATGTTAAAGATACTGTTTTATTTAAATACACAACTAAAACTAGCAAAACAGCCTGAAATCAAACTCTGAATGCTCAATTCCAAATGGGGTAAGAGAGTGAATTTTAGGCATTGATTTCAACATTTTTTTCAAAGTATTGACCTGGTTAAGAAGTATTACTAAAAAAGATAAACTAATTTTATGCTTGTGATAGATTGAACTAAAAAATAGTGGCCTTTTCCCTAGCTATTCTTAAATAAAAGCACATAATTCAAAGATGGAAATGTTTAGCTTTGCTGCAATTGACACTATTTGGGAATAAAAGATAAATGCATGACCTGGTAACAAAATTATTGTTTAAAGAAAGATCAAAGATAGAAAATTCTGGTTGAAAAAGAACTTTCTTTTAAAGTATGCTATGCTTTTCATTGCTGATGGGAAATATGGCCACAGATAAGATTAAAATCTTCCTGTTTCTTCTCTATCTAGGCAGTGTGTTAAGTGCAATGGCAAATGGCCCCAAAAGGGTTGAAATTGTTGCTTAGCATCAGTTAACAAAATCATAATGGGAACACACTTGCATGAGAACTCTCTTAACATAGAAAAGTTCAAAGAGTAATAGAGTAAACAAAGCATTCAAAGAATAAAGCCCTCTTAAAAAGTAAATAAATAAATAAAAGTTTCCCATTTAGATTTAAAAAATATTTACCCTATAACTTGAACTGGGGTAGAGGGAAAAAAATGTTTCTCTTGAAATGCTCAAAAATCTAATTTCTTCTATGTTCTTGTGATTTTTTCCCTCATATAAATGAGATAACTGGTTCATAATGTTTGTTATCTTAAAATACAGTTTTATCCTTTTAACTGAACCCAGGTGCCGCACGCTTGACCTTCCCTAGTTCAGCTCCATTCCTTAGCAGTCTATCCTGTCACTGTTTGAAATGATGAGGTATGTCCTGGTTTCTTCCTATTTATAGAACAGAGGTGATGACCAGAAATGACAGATGGGGCTTACATTAGTTCAAGTTTAAGTAAAAGTCTTAAGCTCTAGGCTTGTGTGTGAATTTAAAGAGTGAGGAGTGG
>CM052899.1:108665359-108693073 GCA_028534135.1 Potos flavus
AAATCAAGTGTGTAGAAGATTATAACACAGTCTGGTAAAGAAGTTCTTGGGTGAGATTAAATACAAGGTGCTATGAAAGCATATAGAAAAGCCATACGACTAAATCTTTGGAAATGAGAAATTTTCCAGAGAAAGTAATATCTGAGCTAAGAACTGAAGGATACGTTGGAATAAGAGCTGAAGACCAGAAGTAGAGGAGGGAAGAGGAGTGCAAGGGAAAAATAAAAAGTATTTCAGTGAAAGGTATGTTTAACACCAAAAGTTTAAAGAGAGCATAATGTGAGCCTAGACACTGGGGTGCAGTGAAAAGAGATAAGGTTGACAATGTTAAGTATTAAAGGCAATTTCCATCCTTTTTAGGATTTTGAACTTTATCCTAAAGGCAATGAACAATCATCATAGATTTTTAAAGCAGGGGACAGACAGTATAAAAAATTATTCTGTCTGCATTTGGAAATAGGTCATAGCAGGAAAATATTGCTAGGAATACAGTTAGGAAGCTGTTGCAGTGATCCTAGCAAGAATGATAGAGATTTAAAACAAAAGGATAAAGAGAAGTTGGCAAATTTTGGAGAGATTTAGAAAATACATTTTAAAAGACTTGGTAATTATTTAAAGAGAAAGAGAGAAAAAAAATAAGAGAAAGACAAATACCATACGATTTCATTCATACGTGGAAGAAATAAAAAGATGAACATAGGGGAAGGGAAGGAAAAATAAAATAAGATAAAAACAGAGAGGGAAGGAAACCTTAAGAGACTCTTAACTATAGGAAACAAACAGAGTTGCTGGAGGGGGGGTGGGTGTGGGGAGTGAGGTAATTGGTTGATGGGCATTAAGGAGTACACTTGATGTAATAAGCACTGGGTGTTATATTTAACTGATAAAATACTAAATTCTACCCCCAAAACTAATAATACACTGTATATTAACTAAATTTATCTGATACACTAAATATATATACATATTATATATATAAATTGATACACTGTATATTAACTAAATTGATTTAAATAAAAAATTAAAAATATATTTATATATATTTCTACACATTTAATAGCTATGTAACGCTGAATAAATATCTTAACTTTTCAAGCTTCAGTTTCCTCACTTAAAAATTGAAGATAATGATAGTATGTATTTTCAAGTGTTTTTGTAAAAAATAAATACAATAATTCATGTAAAGTGATTCATACATTAATTAAATAATTTTAAATATCATTGGACTCATTAACACATTATAAGTAATTGAACTAAGTAGCAAATAATCTGGTAACTTTTGCTCTGCTATAAAAATTGCAAAAATATTAGTATGAAAATCCATGAGGAAATAGCAAATTTAAACACCACTATAGGCCAAAGGAACCTAATAGACACATAAACAACATTCCATCCAACAGCAGCAGAGTACATATTCTTTTCAAGTGCACATGGAACATTCACTAGGATAGACTATGTATTAGATATTAGGCCACAAAACAAGTCTTAACAAATTTAAAAAGATAGAAATATCAAATTTTTTTTCTCTTTTTTTACAGAGGGAGAGACAGAGTGGGGGTAGGGGGAGAGAGAGGGAGAAAATCTTAAGGCTCCATGCCCAGCATGAAGCCCAACGCAGGGCTCAATCTCACAACCTAGAGATCATGACCTGAGCAGAAATCAAGAGTGGGATGCTTAACTGAATGAGCCTCCCAGGCACCCTCAAATATTTTTTCTGACCACAATGAAATCAATAGCAGGAAGAAAATTGAAAAATTTATAAATATATGGAAATTAAACAACACACTTCTCAACAACCAATGGTCAAAAAAATCAAAAGGGAAATCAAAAATGTCTTGAGGCAAATGAAAAGGGACACACAACATAAGAAAACTTATGGGATGAAGCAAAAGCAGATCTAAGAGGGAAACTTATAGTAAAAATGCCTACATTAAGAAAAAAAGAAAAGGTCACCTGGGTGGCTCAGTTAAGCATCCAACTCTTGATTTTGGCTCAGGTCATGACCTCAGGGTCCTGGATTGAGCTCTGCCTCAGGCTCTGTGCTCAGTGGGGAGTCTGCTTAAGGATTCTTTCCCTCTCCCTCTGTCCCGTCCCCACCTCACGTCCACACTCAATGTCCATCAACTGATGAATGGTTAAATAATATGTGGCATACACACACACACACACACACACACACACACACACACACACACACAGAGGAATATTATCTAGCCTTCAGAAAGAGTGAAATCTTGCCATTGGCAATGATGTGGATGGAGCTAGAGTATATTATGCTAAGTGAAGTAAGTCAGTCAGAGAACGACAAATATCATATGATTTCACTCATATGTGGAATTTAAGAAACAAAGTAGATGAACATGGGGGAAAAGAGAGGCAAACCATAAAACATACTCTTAACTATAGAGAACAAACTGAGGGTTGCTGGAGGTGGAGATGGGTGGATGGGGGATGGGCTAGGTGGGTGATGGGTATTAAGGAGTGCACTTGATGAGCACTGGGTGTTATATGTAAGTGATGAATCACTAAATTCTACTCCTAATACTACACTACATGTTAACTAACCAGAATTAAAATAAAAACTTGAAACTATATTAGGACCCTATGCTCATGTGTACTCTCTCTCTCTCTCAAATAAATAAATAAAATCTTAAAGAAAAAAAATAGAAAAGGGAATCCTTATACACTGTTGATGGGAGTGTAAATTGGTGCAGTTACTATGGAAAATAGTATGAAAATTCCTCAGACAACTAAAATTAGATAACTCATATATGATCTAGCAATCTCACTTCTGGGTATGTACCCAAAAGAAATGAAATTGGGATCTCAAAAAGATACCTGTATTCTTATGTTCATTGCAACATTATTTGCAGGAGCAAGATATGAAAACAACCCAAGTGTCCATCAGTGGATGAATGGATAAAGAAGACATGATATACATATACAATGGAAGATTAGTCAGCCCTGAGAAAGAAGGAAATCCTACCTTTTGTGAAATCATGGATGAACCTGAAGGACATTATGCTAAATGAAATAAGCCAGACAGAGAAAGAAATATACTGTATCATCTCACTTATTTGTGCAAAGTAAAAAAAAAAAAAAAAAATTGAACTTATAGAAGCAGAGTAGAATTGTAGTTACCAGTGGCTGGGGGGTAGAGAAAGAGGTAGGAGAAATGGAGAGATGTTGGGCAAAGGGTACAAAAAGTTGCAGTTATGTGGGATGAATAAGTCTAGAGATTAATGTACAGACATGATGACTATACTTAATAATACTATATTAGACACTGGAAATATGCTAAGAGAGTAGAGTTTAGGTGAACTCACACAGAAAAATGGGAACTATGTGAGGGAGATGATATGTTAATTAATTTGACTATAGTAATCATTTTACTATGTATATATACATCAGATCATCATTTTGTACACCTTAAATATATACTTTTTATTTGAAAAATACATAAATAAATGTAAAACTGCCAAAACATATTACTCTGATGTTCCCAACTTACTTTGAAATGCATCACAGAAACCAGATTTCTGAATGTGTAAAAGGAAAGATTCTTAGAATCGTTCTTGCAAAGTTACTCTTTTTTTTTTTAAAAGAGTTTATTTATCTGAGAGAGAGAGAGAAAGCACAAGTGAGGGGGGAGGGGCACAGGGAGGGGAAGAAGCAGGCTCCCCTCTGAGCAGGGAGCCCCATGCAGGGCTTGACTCCAGGACCCTGAGATCATGACCTGAGCTGAAGGCTGACACTTAACCAACTGAACCACCCAGGTGCTCCCCCTATGTTTTATTTTCAAAGATTTGTGATTTCGTTTTTTATTCATTGTGAACTAATTTTAGCTAGGTAAAGGTTGAGATTCATTTTTTTTCCACATTGATATCCAATTGTTAACATTTGTGGAAAAGATTTTTCTCCCATTGAAATGCCTTGGCAACTATGTTGAAACCCAATTGACCACATGAGTTGACTTCTGGGTCTGTTTCTGGACTCTGTTCTGTTCCGTGGATCTGTATGTCAATCCTTATGCCAATACCACATTTTCTTAATTATTGTAACTTTACTTCTTTATTTTTTTTAAAGATTTTATTTATATTTTTGACAGAGAGACACAGGGAGAGAGGGAACACAAGCAGCGGGAGTGGGAGAGGGGAAAGCAGGCTCCCCGCCGAGCAGCGAGTCTGATGCGGGGCTCGATCCCCAGACCCTGGGATCATGACCTGAGCTAAAGGCAGACTTTTAATGACTGAGCCACCAGGTGCCCTTAATTACTGTATCTTTATAGTGAATCATTATGGCAGGCAGTGTAAGTTCTCCAATTTTCTTCTGTTTTAAAACTGTTTTGGCTATTCTAGATACTCTGCTTTTTTATATAAATTTTCTTTACTTCTTTTTTTCTATATACATTTTAGAATCATCTTGTAAATTTCCTTAAGACAAGCCAAACAAGATTAAATGTGTTGAAACTAGGCATCAACTTGTAGAGGATACTTCTTAGTTTTAAATAACAATGACATTTAAAAAATTCAAATCTTCTATGAGAAATTGTCTGACTTGTGTTGTGGGTTTCTCTTTCTCTCATTATCTCCCGCCCAGTTGTCTTTTTTCCTCCTTTATTTCTCAAAGCTAAAATGCTATTGTGATAGAAAAGCTAAAACTCATTTGCTCAGAATTGGAAAAGGCCAATCTAAAGGCATAAGTGTCATAACAAGTTATTGCTCCTACTTGGTGGCAGCAACTTGATTTCTAATTCATAAATTCTTATGTAATGGTCACAGAATAGACAAAAGTTTTCCTGTGGCATTTATTGCTGGGATCTTGTTAAAAATGCTAACTCCTTGAGAATTCCATTAAATGAGATGCCATGAGAGGCACTGTAATCCTCACTGCTAGGAAAAATGGTACTTGACCTAAACAAGCAGAGTATTTTCATTTTATTGACACTGAATTTTGGATTCATCATATTTACTCCTAGGAAATCAAGAAACTTGTGGCTTACCTCCAGCATTTGTGTAAGAATTTAATACTTTCAGTATATGAGCTTCATCCTTGCTTTCATCTTACGATCCTTTTTCTTGCCCTGATTTTATTTTTCTATTTATCTTTTGGTTCATTGTATTCATGTGTTTTTGCAAAGTGTCCATTTCTAATGATACTGTGTGTACATATGTATATTACATATACATATATAATTAAATTCCATTTCTCCATTACAAATTAGTGGGATAATAGTTATGTCCATTTTGTAAATACTACTACTAAAGCCTAGACCTTGCTGTATGTTTCTTATGAACTAACCAGTTGCTAGAGAGGAACACATTTTTATTTCAGTAACAGTAAATATTCAATAGAAATAGCCATAGCTGAGTTTTTCAATTTGGGAAACTCCTTCAGGAAAGATGAAGACACTCAGTAGACCCCTGGTGGTTAAGGTATTGCCCTGCCATTCCATCTCCGCCTCCCAC
The DNA here is from genome assembly GCA_028534135.1 of Potos flavus. Taxonomy (NCBI): domain Eukaryota; kingdom Metazoa; phylum Chordata; class Mammalia; order Carnivora; family Procyonidae; genus Potos; species Potos flavus. Next base: position 108,670,828 of record CM052899.1, read on the forward strand.
CTCTCCCTCTCCTCTTGTGGAGCTTTGAAATTGCTGCTCATGCCTGGGAAAAGCTCTTCTTCTGCAAACACTGTTTCCACCTGCCTCATTGCAGCCCCGCCACTCCCTAGCAGCCCGGGGGAGTGTTAGACGGGATTCTTCCCAATCTTACAGACTTCATTCTTGAAGGGCAGGACTGGAACCCTTTCTGCTCCTCATTATATCTCCCACATCCTCATCCACCAATCTCTTATAGAGAGTAATCCTACTAATCCTACTTCTTTGAGGCTATGCCATTTGTCCTCTATGACCTCTTAAGTTTCTTTGTCATTGTCATATCTATCGCTTGGCCACTCTCATTTGTTCATCAAAAACGTTGGCACCAGACTCACAGTCTTCTCTCTGCCTCAGGGCTTGTCACCGTCACAGGTGGATTCAATATCCTAGTGTGGTGTTTTTTTTCAATCCTCTGGCCTCTCATTCCCTGACCCTCCTTATCTCTAATGGCCTTTTCTCCTCTACCTCAGCTACCTCTTCCCACAGTCACACTCTGGATCTTTTAATCAATCAAATTCTTGATTTTCCAAATTTTTGACTTTGACATTGAGCACTCTCATCTTTCTGGCCTGCTTCTTCGATGACATCCATCTTGACAACTCTCTGACCACTTTGAATCCTCCAACCGGCCAGTCCCCATTTCTGTATCTTTCCTTGTATGTTTAATTTTCTTCTTATTCAGGTTATTTTCCACGGCCTATAATTTTAAAAACAATTTTGTCGATGTCATAAACCGTCTTGTTTCCTTGTCTTATCTCTTCTATTTAGCAAAAACTCTTCTGGTGTGATCCTTTTATCTTTATCTGGACAACAGAAAAATTGCCGGGGGCGGGGGGCGGGGGGGAAATCATAAGGCAGGGTATGTCAGTACCACCAGAAACTTACGATCACCAGCTTCAACTGGGCTATGAGCACGTCCCTGAAATCCTAGTGTGTTTCCGTAGGTAACTTGCTTTCTTACTTGCTTAGCTATTTCACATTTTCTCTAGTTTCCTAAATTCCTTAGACTTATTCCATCTTCCCTTTCAGCCCAGATGAAGTCAAAACAATCAACTCCCTGTTACCTCTCCCAACTGTCACCTCCCTTTCCCCATTCTTACCTGATGCATCTAAGGAGAGTTCTCATCTCTTGTCTTGGCTAGTTTTCTGCCAATGTCCCAGAATTCTTCTTCTTTTGCCTTTCAAGGGCCTTACAGAATGCATTCTCCTTCCTTCCCACTGTACCTTCAACCTCTCTGCTCTTAATGAGGCTCTCCCATCAACATTTCAATTTGATCGAATCTTTCTTGGCTTAAAAAAAATACCTTTCCTTCAACTACATGGCACATTTTAACATCAGTGTTCTCAGCATCATTAACTGTTCCTATCAGTAAAACCTATCAAATATTTTGAGGTTCAGCTTCATCAGCTTTACTTTTCCTATATACTGGAATCTAATTTCATTTAGAAAATATTTTCAAGGGACACCTGGGTGGCTCAGTTGGTTAAGCGTCTGCCTTTAGTTCGGGTTATGATCTCAGGGATCAAGCCCACATTGGGCTCCATACTCAGCCTGCTTTTCCCTCTCCCCCGCCCCTGCTCATTCTCTCTCTCCCTCAAATAAATAAATAAAATCTTGAGAAAAAAAAAATATATATATATATTTTTAAGATTTTCTAACACCCTATTGCCAGCAGGTGGCTCTGTGTCAAAAAGGGAAAAAGATGTTGAGTTTATATATTCTTTATATATCTTGGATGCTAACCCTTTACCATATATGTAAATTGCAAATAATCCAATTAAAAATGGGCAGAAGACATGAATAGACATGATTTTTTCCAAAGAAAACATACAGATGGCCAACAGACACATGAAAAGATGCTCAATATCACCGATTATCAGGGAAATACAAATCAAAACCACAATGAGATTCCATCTCACATCTGTCAGAATGGCTAAAGTCAACAACACAGGAAACAACAGGTATTGGCGAGGATGCAGAGAAAGGGGAGCCCTCTTACACTGATGGTAGGGATGCAAACTGGTATAGCCACTCTGGAAAACAGTATGGAGCTTCTTCAAAAAGTTAAAAATAGAACTACCCTAGGATCCAGCAAATGCACTACAAGTATTTATCCAAAGAATACAAAAATACTAATTCAAAGGAATACATGCACCCTGATGTTTGGAGCAGCATTACCTGCAATAGCCAAATTATAGAAACAGCCCAAATGTCCACTAATGAATGGATAAAGATGTGATCAGTATCTGTATGTTTATATGTCTATGTCTATATCTATAGCTTTATCTATAATGAAATATTACTCGGCCATCAAAAAGAATGAAATCTTGCCATTTTCCAGGACGTAGATGGAGCCAAAGAGTATTAGGCTAAGCGAAATAAGTCAGTCAGAGAAAGACAAATACCATATGATTTCACTAATATGTAGAATTTAAGAAACAAAACACATGAGCAAAGGGGAAAAAAAAAAAGAGCCAAACCAAGAAACAGACTCTTAACTATAGAGAAAAAACTGATGGTTACCGGCAGGGAGGTGGGTGGGGGGGATGGGTGAAATAGGATGAAGGAGTGTGCTTGTGATGAGCACCAGGTGTCATACAGAAGTGTTGAATCACTATATTGTACACCTGAAACTAATATTACACTGTATGTGAACTAACCAGAATTTAAACGAACACTTAAAAAAAAAAAGGAGAAAAGGAAACAAAAAGACAAACTGTAAGAGCACAAGCTAAGATTTGGGCCCAGGTGCCTGTTATTACTACTTATTTTGGTTACACCGTAATAGTTACCACCTGAAAGCTGTTTCCTATTCAGAGAAGAAGAGGATACACTTGAAGGAACAAAGAAGTAAAATACTAAAACATATCAACAGTTCTTTCAAGGAGATTTCACAAGAGTTCAGACTTACAAGAAGTGTTTTTTTTAAATTTTGTGTTTCAGTTTATTTACTTATTAATCTAGCCAAGAAGATAAGACAGTAGGAAATTAAAGTGAACTATTGTTTTACATCGATTTTCTGGGGCTAGGGCAGAAAGACTTTGACTATCACTTTTATGCCCAACAAACATATACATTAGAAAATATTAATAAAGCAAACATCTATGCACACCACGCACCCAAATAAATAGAACATTATCTAGCACTTGATTGCTGTGTAAACAAATTTCCCTTTTTCCCCACAGGTAACACTGTTCTGATTTTCATGTTTATAATTTTTGTCATTTCCTTTCTTGTCACTATGGTTTTGCTACATATATATTACCCCTAAATACATATTGTTTAGTTTTAGTGTAAATGATACCATACTACGTGCATTCTTCTGCCACTTATCATCAATATTTATATTTGTGAGGTTCATCAATTTTGAGATATGTATTCCATTGTAGAATTACCACAATGTATTATTGAGTTGCCGCATTTGATTAATAAAGAACTTAGACCAACTGAGTGCAACCAAGGAAAGAAGAATATAAAATGGATATTGGGAAAAGAAGTTATAAATTTGGGCCTTTGATCAGTTGCAGAAATGGGGAGTGTAGGATTCATAATTCATCTCACCTTATCGTGTATGTGTTATGATATATAGCCAAGTACATTTTTTCTTCCTTTCTTCCTTCCCTCTGTTGCTTTATATGGCACAATTGGTAGTGGTTAATCCTACAAATCTGGCACAGGGTATTAATATGTGATTGTGAATGAAACTAGTGGAGGAGAAATGTCCAAAACTGCAAAGGGAATGAGATTTACCCTACTTGCAAGTTAACTTCACGGAGCTTCGCAGATGCTCTCAACACTCTGGGTCAGCAATGGACAGTTTACTGTCACATCAATAGCAATGGCTAGAAAATCGGCATTTGGTGTATGTGCTTGTTCTCTGAGCATGAATTTCTACAAGGAAATCCAAAGAGGACCAGATGACATCTGTACATGCAATGCATTGTATTTCAGGAAAGGAATCTGAATCTTTTATAATGAGCAGAAAGCGTGCCTTCCCTTTGCTCCAGAAGAGACATTATATCTAGCTTCAAAGGCTATTCACTATTATAAACATTCTTGAAAAGAATGGACATAAGAGTTTAGAGACATTGTGTTAAATTCTGACCTCTACCGGTGGCATGTGATGTAGGCATTTAAGTATCACTGAGGAAGCATTATTAAGGTATATATGGATATCTACGTTCACCAAGAGCCTCTTGCCCCCTGAAGACATCAAAACACCTTAATTCAATAATGTCATTGTTAATAAAAAATGTAGCCCAGAATTACATGTTGCATTGATTGTCGTGTCTCTTTAGTCTCTTTTAATCTGGAGCTACTCTCAATATTATCTTGACATTCATGACTTGGACACTTCTGAATATTATGGCCAGTTATTTTGTAGGCTATCTCACATAAAAAGTGTTTCCTCATGATTAAATTCAGTTTTCTCTGGCAGGATTATGACAGAAGTGATGCAATGGTCTGATTGGAAGAGAAGAGAAGAACAAGGGAAGGGAAAGAGGCAAGCATTTATTTTGTAAAATTTAATGGGTAGAGAATGTATTCCCTGAGACAAAGAATTCTAGGTAAACTTCCACCCTTAGAGTTTCTGAGATCTGGTTCTGACTTCTCCAGTTACTAAACATGTGATCTTAGGCAAAGTATTAGATTTACATGGGATATGCTTTGTAAAATAGCACCTTCTGAAGTTCTCAAAGACATTACAAAGGTAACAGGTATGGAAAGTTCTTACAGTCAATATTGAACATAACATTTTTATAGCAAAAAATCCCCCATAAATGTCATAAATTATATAAAAACTCATTTTGAAAACCAGCAACAACTATAACCAATATATATTGCCTCCTTAGAAAATTTAGAATTGGACATTTAATGTTTATTGCTTTTTCCTGCATATACATGCATCAACAATAAGCTTCATATTTACTTTGTTGGTTTACTCAGAGAAGCAGAGCAGACGAACATAGCTAAATTTCTATGCCCAGGAATATAAAATAGGTGTTATCTTCTCTTCTTTCAAAAGAAAAATAAGGGACATGAAAAGTACAGGTAAAACACGATGGTTCTTCTAATGCTGTGAGTCAGTCTCAAGTCTCTGTTCTATTGGCAGTTGAAATATTTTAACCATATGAGAAGAGACTGAGCTAGGATCTCTCCTAGAAATAGGGCTCTAGCTATAGAGTGATAAAATACTGACGTAAAAACGGTTAGTTCTCATAACGTCTCCTCTTAAGTAGTGAATAAGGCAGTATTTAATTGTCTAGAAGTTCTACAAGGCTGAACTACTTATAGAAACCAGTAGAAGTGAGCAATGTGTATTTTTTAATGAGGTAGAGGAGAACGTTTTTACCTTCCATAAAAAAAATGTATCGATGTGAGTAAAATTCTCAACCACTAAAACATCAGTTCTTAAAAACAAACAAACAACCCAAAACAACCCCATGCCCATCCCCAAACTACATGGAAATCTACTTGGGTGGAAATATCAAATCTGATGATATTGACTCATAAAGACAGACATTTGAATTATCGCCTAGTCTCTGCAACTCTCCATGCATTCATTGCTGGCAGATGGTAAAGCACTTTATGTTCTTAGGAGATATCCAGGGAAGGAGACTCTATAATGCCTCTTAGGAATTTGTTCAGTTCTTTACAACCTTTGCTGTCAGGAAACAATTCTTCATATTTAACCTAAATCCCACAAGCCAAAGTTTAGACCCGTTTCCTTTGGTTCAGTCCTCAGTGGAGATGAAGAACAGCTGGTCACCATCTGCATAATATTTCTTTGTAAATGAGAAGGCTGAGGTCATCCCACAGGCTCCTCTTCTACTGGGTAATGATCCCATTCATTTAACCTGTCCTTATATCGCCTGTTTGCAAACTCTTCATCATTTAAATTCATGCCTGTGAATTCTTTTTCATGTCATTCATAAATTGTGTATAAGACACTGTAATATTTGTACCAGAGTTGAGAATAATTTCTTTTTTTCCTCTACATCTATGTCCATAAGATCTTGGTGTCATATACACTTCTAAACAATATTATGTGTTTCGAAATATGTCATTATCTGTGTTCTCTGTGATTACCATCTTTTTAGCTAAACCACATATTCTTGAGTTCAATTACTGTGCCTTTTCTTCTGTATTTGGATCACTCTAGGAACATGAATTTTTTTTTTTTAGGAACATGAATCTTTAAGAAAAATTCCATTTTTTCTGACTTAGAGAAATTATTTTACTATAGTGGCTAATATCTTATTATTCTAATCTGAAATTACCTGATTTTAATTTATATGCTCTACGTTCCATTAATGTGCTCATCAAATAAAACATGAAAAAAAACTACATTCAACATAAATTCTATAAAACATTTGGTTTCTAGGTCAAGGTCGCCTTTGAGGACTGTTTGTTTAGCAATTTCCATTGATAATAACATTAGTTAGGCAGTCTTTGTTGTTTGGGGTGTTGATCTGCATTGCTGCTGCACTGAGTTTGTTCCTCAAGCACCATTTTCTTTGCCTTCTGCGGACAGACCAGAAATTGCTCACTGTGAGCTTGTGCCATTTGGCGTTAGTGTATGCTGGCCTTTTCTGCACATTGTTTTATTGAAGTGTATCTCACTGCTATTGTATGCCATCCAACTGTGGCCACAACCTCTCTCCAATAAGACTTTTACCGTAATCACAAAAAGCAGTACGTGCAGAAAGCTCACGTAGAGTCCAACTAAAAATTCTCTTGGTCTTGGGGTTGTGAGTTTAAGCCCCACCTTCAGTGTAGAGATTACGTAAAATAAAAATAAAAATAAAACTTAAAAAAATTAAGAAGAAACGGACTGAAAGAAGGGGCTGTTTTCCTGGAGTCAGGATTTCTGTTCCTAGAGTGATCCTATTCAAGTCAAGATAAATTGTACCTATTCTAGCCAGTTCTGTCACTCTGGTCTGCAAAAAAGTTAGATTGCTCCCAGGGGATATTTTTCACAAAGCCATGCTCTTTATTATTTTGTTGTTCCTTAAGTGTTTGCCAATAGATTTTCTAATGATTAAATATAGTTATTTGGAGGAAGGGGTTGTTGAACTTTTAAGTCTATAATTTCTAAGGGGCATTTGGAAGGAGGAGGCATTAAACTCTGAACTTTATTATTTCTAAAGAGTCCCTTTCATTTTTAAAAAGATAGGTGCTTCATTGGCTCTTACTGACAGAATTTACAGGTAACAAATACTAAAGATTGACATTAAACAAACTAAGGCAGGGGCACCTGGGTGGCTCATTCAGTTAAGCATCCGACTCTTGATTTTGGCTCAAGTCATGACCTCAGGGATGTGGGATTGAGCCCCCACATCAGGCTCCATGCTCAGCACAGAGTCTGCTTGAGATTCTCTCCATCCCTCTGCCTTTGCACACCCCCCACTCTCTCTCTCGCTCTCTCTCAAATAAATAAATAAATCTTACAGAAAAAACTAAGGCAATAAGTCAATCTTGAATTTTTGGCCTTAAAAATATGTATGTAACCACACAGTATGAAACTTTCCAGGGTAGTTCTCCATTCTTTTCCCAAAGCAGACTTACAAATAATGGGCTATTTTAAGCCGGCCATGAATTAGGTAATAGTTCCTCATTACTCTGAGTTGCAAAATAGTTGGTATCTTTTAGTGTTCATTCAGAACTATGTTTCACAAAATAACTTAAAAGTTTCCAAATTTAGGGGTACCTGGGTGGCTCAGTCGGTTAGGCCTCTGACTCTTGATTGTGGCTCAGATCTTGATCACAGGGTTGTGAGTTCAAGCCCCACTTTGGGCTCCATACCGGGCATGGAACATACTTTAAAAAACAAAGTTTCCAAATTTAACACTGTTGAATTTTTAAAAATTGAAACCATAATTCGAAGTTAAAACATTTTCATTTACTCATATCTCATTTCATTTAGACATGTCTCATTTGAAATTCCCTTATGAAATTGGAAATCATTCCTATCAATGGTTTTCAAAACTATTTTCTTGTATAATTCCTAGAGGATTTTTAATTCATTTATTCAGCAAATATTTTTGAGCACGTTCTATAGACAGGTGCTATTCCATGTTCTTGAGATATATCAGTAAACAAAATAAACCAAGTTCTTGCCTTTGGGAGCTTACAGTCTTGAAACAGATAATAAGCATAAAAACTAAATTAAATGGTGTGGTAGAAGGTGATATGTGCCATGGAAAAATGAAAAAGTAGAAGAGGAGAAGGGAGGGGCACCTGGGTGGCTCCGTCTGTTGAGCAACTAACTCTTGATTTTGGCTCAGGTCATGATCTCGGGGGTGTGGGATTGAGCCCCAGGTTGGGCTCCATGCTTAGTGGGGTGTCTGCTTGGGATTCTCTCTCTCCCTCTGCCCCTCCCCCAGCTCTCACTCTCTCTCTCTCTCAAAATACATAAATAAATCTTTAAAAAAAAAAGAAAGAAAGAAAAAGTAGATGAGGAAAAGGGAGGTCAGGAATGAAAAGGTAGGAGGAAAAGACTAGGAAGTTTGCAGCATTAATAAGATTTAGGCCATGCCTTAAAAGAGGGGAGAAGTTGCCAAAGTGGGGGAAGAGCATTCCAAAGGGAACAGCCTATGCAAGGCCCTATTAGGGAGGCTTGCCAGGCATGTTCGAGGGTGCCCACGTTTCTGGAGAATGGTAAGGGATGGGTGTGTGTGTGTAGTAGAAGAGGAATTCATTGCCCTTCAGAGAGGTACTTCCTTCTGAGGGGACCTGGCAGCCACTGTAAGGACTTTGGTTTTAACTCTGAGTATAAAGGAGAGAGGCCCTGGATGATTTTAAGCTGAGGAATAAGATGATCTGAAATATATTTTTTTAGGGTCATTCTGGGTTGTTTTGTTGAGAATAGACTATACATAAGGTAGAAGTAGCGACACCCCTAAGGAGGCTATTGGATAATTCAAGTAAGAAATGATGGTGTCTTGGAATAGGCTAGTGAGAAGTGGTCTAGTTATGGATTTTTTTGAAGGTGAGTCAAAACTTCAAGATTTCTAGATGCTCTAGATGTGCTACATGAGAGAGAGAAAGTAGTATAGGATAACTCAGGGGGCGCCTGGGTGGCTCAATGGGTTAAAGCCTCTGCCTTCGGCTCAGGTCATGATCTCAGGGTCCTGGATCGAGCCCCACATCAGGCTCTCTGCTCAGCAGGGAGCCTGCTTCCCCCTCTCTCTCTGCCTGCCTCTCTGCCTACTTGTGATCTCTCTCCCTCTGTCAAATAAATAAATAAAATCTTTAAAAAAAAAAAAGGATAACTCAGGGTTTTTGATGTAAAAACAATAATATATATATAAAATATATATACAAATATATGTTTTAATATATATATAAAACCATTTTAATATATATAAAGTTATATGTTTTAATATATATATGCATGTGTGTATACATATATATGAAACATTAAATCTATAGATAAGCCTGAAGTTCAGGACAATGGACTGTAATGAAAGTATACATTTGAGAGTCAATATGGACAATGTTATTTAAGGGGTGGAATGAGATCACAAAGAGAGTGAATGTTGAGAAAGGTAGAAGATCAAGGACTGAGCCATGTGGTAAACCAACATTTTGAGGTTGGATAAAGAGGAAGAAAGAGAGACCTGTGAAGTAGAAGGAGCACTAAGAATGAAAATGTTTAGGTTGCTAGAGGGGAAGGGTGTGCGGGATGGGCAAACTGGGTGAAGCAGAGTAGGAGATACAGGCTTCCAGTTATGGAATGAATAAGCCACAGGAATAAAAAGCACAGCATAGGAAATACAGCCAATAATACTGTAATAGCATTGTATGGTGGTGAATGGTAGCTACACTTGTGGTGAGCACAGCCCAAGGTACGGAGGATTTGAATCACTATGTGGTACACCTGAAACTAATATAACAGTGTGTGTCAACTATACTCAGATTAAATTTATTTTTTTATTTTTTTAATTTTTATGTATTTATTTATTTTTAAATATTTTATTTATTTATTTGACAGAGAGAGAGAGATCACAAGTAGGCAGAGAGGCAGGCAGAGAAAGAGGGGGAAGGGCTCCCTGCTGAGCAGAGAGCCCGATGCAAGGCTTGATCCCAGGATCCTGAGATCATGACCTGGTGATCATGATCACCAGGTAAGCCAAAGGCAGAGTCTTAACCCACTGAGCCACCCAGGCGGCCCAAATTTATTTTTTTTAAAAAAAGATTACAGCACAAAAGAAAAAAATAAAGTTGGGAAGAAAAGAAGAAATTACGTTTTTGGAAAAAAAGGAATGAAAAATTTTACATAAAAATTTACATCAAGGAGTAAAGATTAATCAATTATATTAAATCCTACTGATAGATCAAGTAAGATGAAGCAGGATTGATCATTGGATTTGGTAACTGTGAAAGTCATTAATTAATCTTATAAAAAACTTATGGAGTAATGATAGGTGAAAGCCTAATTTTGCAGCAATTAATGGACTAAGAAGAGAAGGGGGGAAGAGGAATCCGAGAAGCAGGTATAGACAATTATTTTGAGAAGTTTCTTTAGAAATGAGAGGAAAAAAAGAATGGTAGTATTCAGAGTAAGTGTGGTTAAAAGAGGGTATTTTATTCCTTATTTATTTAAAGTAGTCTCCATACTGGGCTTAAACTCATAACCTTGAGATTAAGACCTGAATTGAGATCAAGAGTTGGACACTTAACCAACTGAGTCATCCACAGAGTATTTTATTTTATTTTATTTTTATTTTTATTTTTATTTTTTTTAAAGATTTTATTTATTTATTTGACAGAGAGAGAGATCACAAGTAGGCAGAGAGGCAGGCAGAGAGAGAGGGGGAAGCAGGCTCCCCGCTGAGCGGAGAGCCCGATGCGGGGCTCTATCCCAGGACCCTGAGACCATGACCTGACCCGAAGGCAGAGGCTTTAACCCACTGAGCCACCCAGGTGCCCCCATAGTATTTTAAGATAGGAAAAATAATAGCATATTTGGATACTGACAGGAGATATTTGGTAGAGTGAAAAATTGAGGACATAGCAAGGGGTAGAATTGTTCTCAGCTCTTGAGTAGGGAGAGTTAGGATGGGATCTATGTCCAAGCGGAAAGGAATTGGCTTTTTACCTAAGCATGATAGTTAGTGATTCTGACAAGTGGGAAAGCAGAGTATGTGGTTACATTTTTGGTGCGTGGACACCTGTGGGGATGGGAGACTGTGGAGTCATCACAGTTCTTGGAAATGACAAGGTGTATTCCATGATCCTAGAAGTTAATGGTGGAGGGAGGGTGAAGTATAAGATCACTGGAGTAGAGTTCAAAAAAAACAGCAACAAGTGAATTTTTCTGACTGGATGAAATAAGGTGCTGTCACCTTCAGTGTGCATTACTGATGCTCTCTGCTTTGCTCTCATTGCACTCTTCCTCAGATGAAAAGTATTTTTGTTGCCTATAACCAGGGGAGAGAAAAGAAATGACTATTAAACTAAAATAGTCGTCACTCTTGCTCTGACTACTCTACGATATATCTAAATTAAGAACATTCCAACATGGGCCAAAGAGCTTCACTTCTAGCACCATGCAGAGAAGTGTGCATAAGACAGGAAAAGAGAGAAAGTTCTACTGTGGATTTATGATGCCTTGCTTAAATGAGGTTTCACTGACAGCAAATATTTTGAGTTTTTCCTAAATTTGGCACTCTCAGAATTTTTCACACGCTGGCACAATGCACATAGTAGAATTTGGATGGCTGGACTGTTCACCTCACCTTTATACAGTGAAAGGGAAGGAGGGAGAGGAAAATTGGCATGAGTCCTTGAGGCAGATCAGTTTTAAGGAAAAGTGCATATGAAAGTTCAGATTAAGGAAACTAATTCCTTTAAAACTTTCCATTTTGACATCCCTCATGAAAAGTTTTTGTGTGTCCTAGTTTGCAGACTACTGATAGAGATAGTGGGAAATTAAAACAATCTGATTCATCAACAGTCTGAAAAAGAATTTATCACAGCTCAACATATTCAAGATGAATACTTAATTCAATTAAAGCAGAGGGGAAATAAAACAAAAACAATTGGGATCTCTCCGGAAAGGAAGGGGCATTCTTTTTCTAAAGGAAAAACTGTATTGTCCTTTAGAGAACATTTCCATCTGGTGTTCATTCTTGAACTTTTATAACATTATATAGCACTTGACTGGGACAAGTGCTGGGACAGTTGATCCAGGGATGTCAATAAACCCAACCACCAGAACAGGACAGACCCAAGGAACCCCATCCCATCGACAGTGGTTGACAACACAGATTTAGTCTTGCAGGAAAGCGTGTATCCAGGGATTTCAACGGTCTTCGAATACAGTTCAAACAAACACCAACAAGGGCATTAGTACAGAGCACCTGGATATCCCAACAGATTGATGGAGCCTATCACAGAGACTGAAACAAGGCTAGTTAGAATCTGAGTCATATAGATAATTGCCATTAGGGAAGAAGATTATCCATGGGTACCTGAGCCTCCAGTCAACAAAACCAACAATTTGTACCTTGACTGAAAAACCTATCTATATAGCTATTATCAGGATATGCTGTTCTATGAAAGAAAAGGTTGACAGCTCTGATAAATGGGGATCCTCTAGTGGAAACTATTGGCTTCAATTAAAACAGAAATTTCTGGACATCCCAGGACATCTCTGCTCTCAGTCAGACTGGCTCCTCTAGTTATGTTTTGGTAATGGGCCTAATGCACATTGCACTTGAAAGTAACTGATGGCGAACAGAGAATGGAAAAGTCACCATGAGTTTAGCAACTCTTTGACATTTCACTACTTTTTTTTTTTTTGACATTTCACTACTTTTAAGAGCATCTGCATAAATCTGAAAATGATTAATATGCATATTTACAAGACATTTTATTTATTCTCAATAAAGTTAGTGTTTACATGACAATGAATCTTGGAACACTGAAAAAATAAAATAAAATTAATTGAAAAAAAAAGTTAGTGTTTAATGTGCATAAGACTCCTCACTTAGTTTCAAAACTAACTCCTATGGTCACATGTGTTAAAGATCAAAAGTCATTGTTCTAATCCAGCTCCTTCCCATCTTCTTATATTGCCTTGCTTCAAGAAAGCCACATTCCCAGTGGTCTACCTTGAAACATGTATCTGTAGTCAGGATTCTAAAACTGGGGTTCTTGGGAGAATTACAAGGAAACCATCGCTATATGTCCTGAAATGCGGTTGTGAGGCACGGCTTCCTTATAAACTTGATCTGAACTTTCCGTTTCAGAAAAAAAGATAATATGAAATTTATGAAAACATAATTCAATGAAACATTTAAGGATCTGTGCATTAGAAAGTTTTGTCAGGAGTTCCAAAGGAAATTATAAAGATTACTCTGACACTGAGAGCACTCTCAAAAATCAGAAGATAAATTGGTTTGAATGGCATGATATATAAAAAGAGATATATCTTCAGTTAAAGCTGTAGTCTTGTAAAGATGTTTTCCTTTATAGAAAAGAGTAAAGGTCATAAATAAAACACATTGGAGAAAAACGATTACCAGCATTTTTTCGTCTTAAATCCAAAGCCCCACCAGAGAGCTATAAGTCTTTTTGTGTGATTTCCCAAGCATTGGTAAGAATGTTTGTGATTAAAAAATTCATTTCCAAATACTATTATGTATTTGTTTTTCCATATGTTTGAAACTAGGTTTCTAACGATCTCCCTGGATACACTAGTATATTTACAACAGTGCTTATTTCCAAAGAAATATTGGAGAAATATTAGGAAAATAATAGTAAATGAAACAAATACATATGTGCTTTTCAAATGTAGGCAGATTTCATACAAATTGAAGTGTTTGGTTTATTCTCCCTTTCCTTCAGAAGAATTTTAATTGTAAAATTAAATGAAGGACCTCGGATCATGTGTATTAGCATTAAGACATGGACGGCAGTCCACAAAGTACTTAAGCTTAATTTACAAATAGTGCTTACACAGGAAAACCTGCCATAGAGTGCTAAGGATGGAGATTCTCGTCTTCCAGCTGCAGACCCTGAAATCTCTCTTATTCCTCTCCCTACATCCCTGCTCCTGTCCTTCCACTAGCCTAGAATACTTTTTTTTTTAGCTTTACTTATTTATTTGAAAGAGAGAGAGTTGGGGGCGGGGTCTCAAGCAGACTCCCCACCAAGCACAGAGCCCCATGTTGGGCTCCATCCCACGACCCTGAGTTCACCACCCAGTTGGAAATCAAGAGTCAGATGCCTAACCTACTGAGCCACCCAGAGACTCCTAACCCAGATTCTTGATAGCTATCCTCCCAGTACTACTCTAATGCAGTCTATGGCAAGCGATAGGTGAGGACCCAGCAAGAAAGGCAGCTCCTCTTGTCCCCCTCCTTATTCCTCTAGTGGGCTTATGTCAGGTGCAGCCTGTCCAGGACTAATCTAAGATTTCCTGCCTCATCCAAAGTTGCTGTCCTACCCTCCCCACATAACTTCCACACTAACTTCAATGGTGAAATGCTTAGACAGTGTTCCTTTCTGGAAAAATAATGTTTGAGGAACATTTTAATTTGAATTTGCCTTTGAAATAGAGATGATCATACTTCTGTCCATTATGAACAGTACCTAAAAGATCTACATTATCACTAAAGTGCTCTTGTATTTCCTTACAGAATGAAAGTAAGTAAAAGGAAATAAATAAAAGGAAGAGAAAGAAGTCTTCTTTACAGAACAACAACAACAAAAATGGGGGTGGGGCATGATTATTAAGATTAAGGAGTTGTAGATGGGTTAAAATAATCACTTCAGATAAAATAAGGAATGGTTAAGTTCATTTTGAGATGATTTCCTCCCTCTCTCCTTTCCTTGCCTTAACAATTATTTGTACAGATCTACTATATACCAGGCACTGTGCTCTATTTTAGGTTTACAATGTTAAAAGAGAAAGAATCGTCCTGTATTGGTGAAGACAAAATTTTCAATAGCTCAACACAATAATGATTTATTATTTGCTTGTATGGAAGTCTGACTAGGTGCTTTAAATGCGCTGATTCAGAGCTCCTGGTCTCCTTGGACTCCGTCCCTGGATACTCCATGTTTAGCAGACTCATAGGCAAGGACAGTAAGGGAGAAAAGGATAGCCCAGCATGCTTTGTGCTAGGCCTGGAAGAGGTCTACTATTCCAGCAATCAGAATCCAGTTGTGTATCCCAATAGCAACTGCAAGCTAGGCTGAGAGAAGTAATCTCCCCATATGAGCTGGAAGAGGAAGTGACCTTGCCAGGGACTAGTTAGTCTCTGCCATCTATGCCCAGGGAATTTGCAATGTTATAACCATAAGACAGTGCAAAGAATAGTTTCTGGCTAGTATTGCTTTCTGTAACTATCTGTTGGATGAAAAAGTGACTTCAGAGAGGAACCAGAGAATAGGGTGTGAGAATAGGTGAGATGAAGATAGTGGGAATAGTGTAAAAAGCTGGATAGGTTTTCAGTGTTTTTCAATGGGGACTTTCTTAGAAATTTGAGTCCAACAATTCTTCATTGTCTTAACTCCTTTGCATCATAGGGCATTAGCTCCAGGGTGCTATAATAGTTACATTTACATTGCACTTACTCTGTGCCAAGCATTGTGTTTTTTTTGTTTTTTTTTTAAGATTTTATTTATTTGTTTGACAGAGAGACAGCACAAGTAGGCAGAGCAGCAGACAGAGGGAGAGGGGGAAGCAAGCTCTCCGCTGAGCAGGGAGCCTGATGCGGGACTCAATCCCAGGACCCTGGGATCATGACCTGAGCTGAAGACCGCACGCTTAACCGACTGAGCCATCCAGGCGCCCTGTGCCAAGCATTGTTAATGAATGCTTTCTGTGCATGTAACTCATATAATCTTCACAACCATCTTATGAGATAAACATTACGTTTGCTATAATAATGAGAAAACTGAGGCAGAGAAGTTAAGTAACTTGGCAGTCACCCTTCCGTCATTATGGCAATGGAAACACTCCCTTACATTTCCAAATGCTGAATATGGCTAGAGTACTAACTTGGTTGACAACAACTAAATATAATTCCACTGCCATCTGGCTTCCATTACTGTAGCCGAGTACTCAGTTGATCTGTATTTTAAGCTGATCTGCCTACTATTGAAGATCTTGCCTGTGATATTTTGAAATTTCGCTACAGTGTGATGAAAGAGTGTATTTCTTTTTATATATTCTTCACCAGACTCATTAGTCTTCTGAATCCTGAGGATTAATATCTTGCATCATTTCTGGACAATTTTCAGCTGATCTCTCTTTAAATTCCCTCCCCTATTCTCTGTATTTTCTCTATGTGGAACTTCCCTTAAAGGTGTATAGAGATTTCTCCCTCTATCTTCTGTGTTCCTCATCTTTTTCTTTCATATCCTTGTGTCTCTGGTTTACATTTTTTAAAAGATTTTATTTTCAAGTAATCTCTACATCCAACAGGGTGCTCGAACTTACAACCCTGAGATCAAGAGTCCCATGCTCTTCCGACTGAGCCTGCCAGGCACCTCTCAAGTTTACATTTTCGTAATTTCTTTAGTGCTGCTATCTTAGTTTACCAATGATCTTTTCAGCCATTTCCATTCTGCTATGGAGCCAATGTATTGAGTTTCTAATGTCAATATTATATTTTCATTTTTTGAAATTCATCTTGGTACTTTTTACAGATTTGCTTATTCAACTTTGATAATCGTGTTCTTTCATCATACTTTCGATGAATTCTTTTATATTTTTAAACATACTCATTTCGAATTCTCCTTTGTTAGCAATTCTAATAACTGCCATTCATAAAATGTGAATACAGTAGTTTGGTTTCTGTCGACTCTCGCAGTATCTTCTTTCCATGCGTATTTACTAATTTTTTATTGTGAGCTGATTTTCCTTGGAACTTTACCTGTGAGAGTTCTTTGACAACTAATTTTAATTAGCTAGAGAGCACACAACCTGGAATTGCTTTAAAGTGAATTTTTGATCTGGTTTTTGGGGGAGGGGGTACAAAGTTAGTGTGAATACAGTCAAGATTAAGAATTATTAGAGTTTTTTTCCTTTCTTTTTTTTTTTTCCAATCTTCTCAGAATGTAGCAGGTATCTCTCTTTGTGAGGATGGTTAATTTTTTCCTATTTCACTTAATAAGGATATTGTTTGTTAAGTGTCCAGATTTTACAGTCCAGATCTCAGGTCTACACATCTGCCCTAGTCAGGGCCCCAGCTTTGTGGGTGGTCCATTAAAACCCAATGACTTCTTGTTGTTTGTGATCTCTGAAGATACCTTAATTCCTCTGCCAGCATTAATCAGCAATCTTTTTTGAAAACTATCTTGCACAGTATTATCCTACAAGGAAGGATTTCTCTGATTGTTAGACTACGATATTTCCAGAAACAAAAGCGGAGATTGGATATCTTATCAGGGACCATATCTTAAAGTCTTTACATACTGTACATTGCTTGACTGTTTATGTGAACTGAGGGATTATATATGTTAGACAGTCATAAATGGAAAATCCATGAAAGGATCCATGTGAAGGAAGAGTAAATAGAAAATATTAAAATGCAAGCATGGGCAGACAAAAACAAATTACAAAACTGACTTTTCTCTTGCCCTTCTTTGGCAACTATGGAGGTAAAAAGTATATGATAATCTAATTGGATACAAGACAAGGAGGTAGTCTAATAAAATTGTCAGTCAAGAAAGCCCTTTGAGACATGAATTTAAACCATGATAATTAGCAATAAGCTCCATGCTGAGATATAATTATATTTTAAGATATTTGATAATTATAGAAATACACTTATATAATTTCATATGGAGGAAATACATACTTGCATGCTTAAATTTTTTTTTTTTTTTTTTTTTTTTTACTGTTTAGGTATAAGCTAGTTGTAGAAAAAAAAAAAAAAACCTTGGAAACCAATGCTGCAATCAACTGCCTTTTTGTAGACAATAAAGAGCTACTGAAGTTTTTGAGTCAAAGAGTAACAAGATTATACCTCTATTTAGAAAAATTAATCTAATTGTAAAATCCAGGATGAATCTGCAGGAGGAAGACTGGAGGCAGAAAGACTGGCTTCTAATGATCTAACTCAGTGTTCAGGAGGGCTTCCTCTTTCTGTGTCCCCAAATAGAGCTTAGCGACAATTTGTATCAAACCTGAAAAGTCTGATTGGGAGTTAAGTTGGAATTAGCCTCTGTTATGGTATGCCAGGGAGGTGGCTTCCTTAACTGTGCTTTTAAAATTATGACCCCACATAATTTATACAAAAATAAATTTGCTGTGCTTCATGATCATGACCAAAAACAGCTGATCAACCCTTGGAAGAGATCAGCCTGATGAACTGAATAGTAATCGCACTTTCAGGTTACCATTGCTGTAGCCGGTGTCCTGGGGTCCAGACTAAGAGAACGAAAGCAGAAAATGTAGTAAATTTTTGTTTGTTTCTGTATGTACGTTTCATATTCATCGGCAACATTTCCTACTCCTATGAGGAGATTCAAGTAGAGATGAGGACAAGGTTCCTATGTTTGTCCTTACAGCACTGCAGTGAGGTGAATAACTACAGGGGCAACACTTCAGCGTTAGACCTTCTGGCACATGATTCTTCCCGCCCAGAGCGGCTCACCAGAGTTGTAGGTTGTGCCGCTTTTACGGTCACAGTGTTCAGAGACCGAGCGTGTTGCTAAGGATCCCTGTCTTTTCTCTGGAACAAAAGCTATAACTGACAGAAGAGTTAGAGTTGGAGCGATAAGACAAAAGAAAGATACTAAGAGGAAATGGCTCTAGAATTGATTTTTTTTTTTAAAGATAGAAGATAAAGGAGCCAGTGAAAGAGGGCTTGGTCTGACTAAGCCTGTTCAAAGGAGTCACAAGGGGGGTGGTCACATTCTTGGTTAGTCATTAAGTATGTTGAAGGCCTAAAAATGAGCAAAAGCAAACACAACCAAGGAAATCAAAAGGATAATCTACTTTCCTGCGCGTGCACACACACGTCAATGATTCTCAATCAATTAAATACACCCAAACACATAGATACAAGGCATAAAGGTTAAATGTTTGTTCTATAAAATAGAAAAGTTAGAATGTAAAACTTTCTGGACTTCCCAGAAAATTAATGGTAAAAACAAAAGGAAAGTTTCAAGAGTCTAATAATGGCCCTTACTATGGAAACCAAACTGAGTACTGTATTTTAATGTATTAGTTAAGTATAGTAATGCAAGTATATGATTTTCCTCTTAATTTCACCCATTAAGCGTTATACCCTCAGAATGTTCCGTGGGTGGGTTTTCTTTATAGGGAACCAGAATCAAATGTTTTAATCCTTATTTCTTTTTAACTTGTAGGCAGAAACCATATCTTATTTATATTTTTATCTCTAAAGTCTAGCACAGTTCCTGACACACAGTGATTTTTTTCCTTTAATGACTTGTAACTTTCTGCATACAAATATTTCTATCAGCCGAAATAATTATTAAATAGGTATATTTTGCTAATCAGTTCTTTATAAAAAATTAAATATCTTTGTCCAGGGTCTTTCTTGTTAAAGAGATCCTTTAAGGCCTGTGTGTACACCTGTGGAGAATAGAACCTAGCTAAATTCTGGCAATTCATATGTATAAAAGAAGGAGGTCTGGGGTGCTTATTCAGCCAAAACGATAAAGATCTTCTGAAAAAAAAAAAAAAAACCATAGGAATATATGAAAAAAGAAAAATAACAAAAGTCAACATTAATATACACTGATGATGGAAAAACATTTTATTATCTTTCCTATTGCCACTAATTCTTACTTTTCCTATAAGAAGACATAGTATCTGGAGTTCATATGCATACCTGAATTCTAGATGAGCCATTTTCTAATTGGTGATGTTGGGTAAGTTACTTATTCTTTCTTTCATATGTAAAATGGAGACTATAATAATAATACGACTTCCTAGGGTCATTAAGAGGATTAAATGAGAAAATACATTTGAAATATTACAAAGATTGTCTGAAGAAGATTGTCAATAAATGTTAGCTGCTATTACTATTCCTGAAACAATGGGATTTAGATAAACTGCCCAACGAGTATGTTATTCATTAGGACCAAATGTCAAGGAAAATCCTGAGCAAGTTAGCACTTTACCGTTAATGCAAATTATTTTTTCAAGGACACTGAGAATATAACTTCAAAGCAATGCATAAAATTAAATTTCTCCCCCCCAAGAGAACTGCCTGCCCCACCATGCTCTGAACACAACTGCATAGTAGAACCTATGTTTCTTTCCTTCCTTTAACTCTTCACATCTTCCTTGCTTCCTCTTTAAACTTTGCACCCCTGGGAGACAAGAATGGGCTCTGATTTGATTCACTTCTGAATTCCAGAGCCTGTCTCCATTCCTGGCACTTTGTAAAGGCTCACTAGATGTTTAATGAATGGATGATTGACCATCATCACTTCTCTCTCTCTCTCTCTCTCTCTCTCTCGACTGTTCTCCTGAGCACTAGAGGCACAGAACCATATTATCAACAGGATATTTGCACTTATATGTCTGCTAATTACCTCAAGGGCAACATCCTAGGATGCTCCTCATCCCGCATTTTTGATGTACTGTCATGCAACAGACGAGTATGGCATGTGTTTTCATCATATCACTGTTTCATTACTGTCTCTGGAATTTGCTTTCTTCTCTCCATTGCACGTGTCCTCTAGTCCCTTTGCACCCTGCCAGTAGTCTTCACAGCCCTCCCTCCCCACTCCGACTCTATACATTCTCCTGCCACAGCACTCTTTCTAGAATGCAAATCTAATCACAACACTTCCTTGTATAAAATCTTCCAATGTCATCCCAAAAAGTTGGCCTACAATTTTAATTCTTCAGTATGATGTAGCAGGCTCTTACTCTTACACCCAGGTGCCCCTAGACTATGAATTCTTGAGGGCAGAGTGGCAGAGCACTAAATGGGGAGTCAGAAGAGGGGGACCTCTATTTTCAGCTTTGCCGTCAGGTCTCAGTCTCACCATACATACGTTATGAATGATACTGGACCTCAGTTTTTCTTTTCTTTCTTTATTACAGTGCTCACCTAGATTCCCTTTACATGGAAGCATAACAGTTCCATAGGGAATACTTTAAAATATATACTCGTCACATCTTTTATTCTGTTGTTTTTCTGCAAACGCTGATTTCCTTGTGACAAAGTCACTTTAGCCATCCTATTGACTGCTAGTCACAACTGACAAGGAGACCAAGACCCAGCCATGTGGAGCAAAGCAACAGAATCAGGAACATTCTTATGCCCTCTGGCATATAGTTTTTACTAACTAAAATAAGTGTCATAAAGGCCAAAAACAAAACAAAACATAAACAGTTGAAACTCTTATATGAGCATAGGGTGCAACAGCACTGTGCAAAGCCGAGAGAGGAAATCTCTCAGGATATGTCTGTATTGTAGTTTAGAGATAGAGCCCCGCTTTTAAAGACAGGCTGCCTGGGTTCGAATCCTAACTCTTTCACTTCTTAACTGTGTGAATGTGGGCAAGTTCTAAGCCTCATTTTCCTTACTTATCGAATAGGGATAATAATAATACCCCCATAATGTTGTTGTGAGGATTAAATAAGTTAATTTATATGATGTACTTATAAAATGCCTGATGCCAGTAAGTTATGTAAACTATGAGTATTATTAAGAGGAAATACAAAACAATGACTTAATCAGATCGTAACTGTGTCCACTGTATTTCAAAACAAAAAGCCAAATGTGATGTTCTTTTTTTTTTTTAAGATTTTATTTATTTATTTGACAGAGAGAGAGAGATCACAAGTAGGCAGAGAGGCAGGCAGAGGGAGAGGGGAAAACAGGCTCCCTGCTGAGCAGAGAGCCCGATGAGGGGCTCGATCCCAGACCCCTGTGATCATGACCTGAGCCGAAGGCAGAGGCTTTAACCCACTGAGCCACTCAGGAGCCCCAAATGTGATGTTCTGAAGAATTAAACTATTCTGAAGAATTCATCTATCTAATCAGAGATCATTATTTGGTAACTGATGGAAAGAGTAACGTCATCATCAATGCTGGTATTCTGCAGAGTGTGCCACTAATTATCTACGTGTCATAAGCTACACTGGAGAAGGTTATGAGATTTTTTTAAAAAGAAAAACAAAAACTCTTAAGATAAGCATCACTGACCAAGTAATGACACACTACTTTTGCAACAAACCCTTTGCACTTAACTGAC
>CM052899.1:108693573-108712973 GCA_028534135.1 Potos flavus
CCCCCCCCCCCCCCCCCCCCCCCCCGCCCAAATCACACAGCCATTTCGTTTAAGGATCCTACTTAAGATACCTGACAATAATCTCTCGGGTCATAGGACCATCAACTCTGTATGGAGCATTGATTCCAATGGACTCGAATTGAACATTCCTTGAGCTATGTACATACCTTGGCCTGAAGACGGACATTGAACCATTAACCAGTTTTCCATAGAAATATGTTTTGCAAGATTTGGACATCAGATAAGACAGTCCAGCATCTTTCAATTAAAAGCAGTCACATAATATCTCTGGAGGAATGACTGACTGTTTGGCAAACAGAAATACAAGTATTGAACCCATATGCTAGAAAAGTAATAGGCATGGTTTGGAGCTAGGGATATGACTTTTGATTCAAAACTGAGCTCAATTTGGACAGCGTGTTTGTCTGTCTGTTTGTTTAAATGAATCAGTAAGGACATGAACTATATTTTGTGTATCCAATATAAATGTTATCCTTCAAAACCAAGCCAAATACACCCGGAAAGATTTTGGCAGGAACTTAAGAACCACTGGTATGGTAGTCACTCAAGGCTTTAAATCAAATAACATATAATGAAAGTTCACGCTCAATCTGAAAAATAGTTTCAAGTTTGGTTTTAGTCAGGCCAAACTGTTTTTTAAAAAATATTTTTTAGGGGCGCCTCGGTGGCTCAGTCGGTTAAGCAGCTGGCTCTTGATTTTGGCTCAGGTCACGATCTCAAGATCCTGGGATCCAGCCCCGCCTTGGGCTCTGTGCTCAGGGGCAGGGTCTGCTGAAGATGCTTTCTCTTTCTCCCTCTGCCCCTCCCCCACTCATGTGCATGGGTATTCTCCCTCTCTCTAAAATAAATAAATCTTAAAAAAATATTTTTTATTTTGCTAAAATACATGTAACTTAAAATACACGATTTTCGTCATTTTTTTTAAAGATTTTTTTTTTTAATACTTTGAGAGAGAGAGAGAGAGGGAGGCCAGGAGCAGGGGGGAGGGTCATTGGGAGAGGGGAAAGCAGACTCCCCTCTGAGCAGGGATCCCGTCGCAGGCCTCGATCCCAAATCTGGAGATCATGACCTGACACAAGCCGAAGGCAGACACCTAACTGACTGAGCCACCCAGGTGCCCTCCATTTTAGCCATTTTCAAGTACACAGCTCAGTGGTATAAGTACATTAGCATTGTTGTGCAGCCATCATCAACATTTCCAGAAATTTTCATCATCCCAACAGAGGTGTAGTTTTAGAATATATACAGGTTTGCCTTTTTAAAACATTGATTCTCTAAAAATGTGTTGTTGAGGAAACTTTTGATGACTTCCTATTTCCTTAAAAGAATGTGAATTTGAGCTTATCCTATGAGTTCAGTTTGTTCGAATGATGTTTTGCTCTTTCGGTGTTTTAATTCTTTGCTTAGGAGCACTAGAAAATAACCCTACTAGGCAACAAATTAGCTTGGATTATATTTTCATCCCAGGTAAAGTAGTGTGAAAATTCAATCATAGCTATGACATTTACACACATGAACGATCAATATTCCACTTTAGGAAATAATTTTTGGATCTGTTATCATGGTGGTTCTATTTTCTAAAAGAACATCTGAGGTAATTGAAAAAAAGAGAACACCAATAGTTTGATGCCAAGAATTCAGTCTCCATTTCTTTAACCAAGTTGGAAAACCATATCTTGCATTTCAAGATGACTACTGGTCTCCAACTATTATTAATAGAGCTAATAATTTATGATTTCTTGGGGTTAGAGGAATGCTTCGTGCCTCGAGTTTAGTTGGGGCAGGCATTATAATCTCACTGACTGGATTGTAGAGTTGATTCTGAATCTAATTTAGGGGCTGGTTCACAGAGATTGAGAATCCTTAGATGACATGAATTGTAACAGCTCAAGAACACCAAGAAAATGACATTCCAGGTCATTGCTACTTTCCAGAAACTCAGCTGCATAACTCTTGAGGGAAAGGATCTTGTCAATCTTGTTCACCCTTATACCACTGATTTCTGGAATAGTACCAGGCATAGAGAAGACACTCAAAAAATATTTCTAGAATTAAAGAATAACCCCTATGCCTCTATACAACACATACACACATATCCTTGTTTCTACCAGCATGAAGGTACAAATGAGATCATATTAACATTAGTTGCTCAAATTTAACAGGATTAAGGACTTATTTGCCTGACTGATGGCGATCAGCCTTCCTCTCTCTAAATCTCCTGCAGATTTTTGTAGACATCCCGTAAGTGTCTCTCAGTGGTGTGTAAGAACAGTCTGCTCCCGTTCTGGTGACCTAGCTTCCTTGTGCTGCTGCCTATGGCCCATGGCAACTTAAGGGAGCGTCTCCTCATTCTCACTGCTGTGGCTAAGCAGCGGGAGAATGTGAGCACAATGCTTCCCTAGACAAAAGTGCTGGTCCTGATGCTTCTGTGGCTGAAAAATCCTGAGTATAGCAAGTGACACGGTGTATATTTCAGTGTTCTGGGCATTGGAGCCATGCCACATCCCACAAAGAAATAGGGACGGGGTACCTGGGAGGCTCAGTTGGTTAAGCTTCTGCCTTTGGCTCAGGTCATGATCTCAGGATCCTGAGATGGAGACCGCATCGGGCTCTCCCTCTCCCTCTGCCTGCCGCTCCCCTTGCTTCTGCTCTCTCTCTGTGTCAAATAAATACATAAAATCTTCAATCCAATCTAAATTAATCTAATTTAATCTAATCTAATCTTAAAAAAAAAGAAATAGGGATCCTTCCTTCCTTCATCCCAACTCAGTATTACACTTTGGACACAGGAAATCACATGGACAAATCTGAAGTCAAATGGTAGAAAAGAACCCCATGTCTACCGTGAATCCACAACAAGTATGGGAAAAAATAATTCTATAGCATGTCTATAACCCATAACACATATAAAGAGAAACTTGAGGGGCCCCTGGGTGGCTCAGAGGGTTAAGCCTCTGCCTTCGGCTCAGGTCATGATCTCAGGGTCTTGGGATCGAGCCTTGCATCGGGCTCTCTGCTCAGCGGGGAGCCTGCTTCCCCCTCTCTCTCTGCCTGCCTCTGCCTACTTGTGATCTTTCTCTCTCTGTCAAATAAATAAATAAAATATTAAAAAAAAAATCTGTGTACAAAATATTTACTATGGGTAAAAAAGAAAAAATGGCAAACAAATTGAAGAAAGCTCTTTGTTCTCTTTTTTTCTGTTTTTGCTTTTAGATTGATTGATTTGACAGAGAGAGAGACAGAGAGCACAAGTGGGGGAAACAGTAGAGGGAGCAGGAGAAGCAGGGTCCCCGCTGAGCAGGGAGCCCGATGTGGGGCTCGGGCTCAATCCCAGGACCCTGGGAACATGACCTGAGCCGAAGGCAGCCGTTTAACCAACTGAGCCACCCAGGCACCCCTGTTCTCTTGCTTTTACCTGAACATTTTCATTACGTACATGGCAGAGCTAAATTAATCACTTCATCTGCAGCATATAATCACGACTTTTGCACAGTGACATAGTAGACTAAATTTACCCGGAAAGCAACACATTTACCACCACCAACATGTTGAATTTCTCTTTTGCACTAAAAAATGTGCTTTTACTGTGAAACGTTAAAAAAATATCTCTACAGGAAGGAGAAAATGAGATAGGAAAAGAAAGATAAAGCAGAAAAAAACTGAAAAGAGAACAGTTATCAGGCAATTCCTTAAAACACGCTTTCTGGGTTTCATGGGAGGCCTCACTAAAAGGTTGACTTTTCATCATCTTACATACATTGTGAACCTTAGCACCTAACACACTTTGTCAGGAGTCTGTTCAGCAGATAGGAAATGAATGGAAGGAAAAGATGTGCAGCATAATTGATAGGATTATTTAAGCAGTTTCGAGTAAAGAATGACCTGGGTGTTCGGCCCAGGCTCCCTATTCTGAGGGAGGGTCTTCCCAGCAGGGGGCGGAGGACCAGCTTCCCAGCTGCTGTGTGCGAATAGGCTGTTAAGGCTAGAACATATTCAGGGATCCCACCTCTTTCCTTAACATCACCTGAGTTACATAGAGTGGCACTGCCCTGCTTCTATTTGCATATTATCTTTGCAAAGCATTTTGATGTGAAGATTTTTTCCCCTCTTTACTTTTCATCTCATTTAACCGGCTAAAAATTGCTGCAAGTGGCAGGTGGACAAAAGACAAAAGACAAGGAAGAGCTTTCCTTCCAGATCTTTCCACAAATCCATGTTCCCACCCTTCCTACTCAATTCACCACCCCACACCTCAGCTCGACTCTCCTGAGTGATGGCTCTGCCCAACTATTCATATAGAGAAAAAAAGAATCTCAAATCGATATGTGAACATGTAAATTGCTATTTGGACCACGTGGCAAAGAACAAAAAGTTGGTAAAATTTTTTAAAAATATATTAAGCTAATATATAAATGGGTAGAAATCATATTAAGTACTTTGGCCCCAACTATTAGCCAGAACACAGCTTTGATCAGGGGACAATGAGTCCAGGACACATTAGGCACAGAGACAGGCTCAGAGGAAATGACTAATGGAAAAAAAGATAAGAAGCACTTGGTAAGATTGACTCACGTTGTTCAGTTTAATGTGTATTTCTAAATTTAATTTCACGTATTTGCAGCTTTAGGAACAAAATATTATCTGAAAGTATTTGTACTGGCCTTTGGATTTCAAGCTGATCAGTCTAGTTTAACAATGAATTAATTAAAGAAATTCTAAGTTTGTAGGGAATGTCCCATGACACTTCTTTCCTTATCCTGAAGAATATTCCCTCTTAGCGCCTGGGTGGCTCAGTGGGTTGAGCCTCTGCCTTCAGCTCAGGTCCTGATCTCAGGGTCCTGGGATCGAGCCCCGCATCGGGCTCTCTGCTCGGCGGGGAGCCTGCTTCCCCCTCTCTCTGCGTGCCTCTCTACCTACTTGTGATCTCTGTCAAATAAATAAAATCTTAAAAAAAAAAAAAAAGAATCTTCCCTCTGTGCTAAGGGCTTATAAACCAAAACTTTGCGAAGCCTTTTGGGGTAGTTGTAAAGGTGTAAGCTTGTAATCAGCAGAACTGAGCTTGACCACTAGTACTGCAACCTAATAGCTATATGACCTTGGATAAACTTAATCACTGTTAACCATAATTTTCTCATGGGTACAGCAGGTCTGATTATATCTGCATTACCAATGTGTGTGTGCATTAAACAGCTCCACGATTATCATTATCACGAAATAAGCATACCAAATATTTGAACTGAATGCAATTTTCTCACTTTATTTAAATTTTTATGGAAAGTATTTTCCAAAACTACACATCTGTAAGAAAATTATTCAATAAATAAAATACTCGATTTTATATCCCACACCCTACATGGTCTCTGTTTCCCTAAGAGTCCCCCTGCTCCTTTTCTTTTTAAGACTGAGGGGTTAGGGATGCCTGAGTGGCTCAGTCAGTTAAGCGTCTGCCTTTCAGCTCAGGTCATGATCCCAGGGCCCTGCGTGCTCAGTGGGAAGTCTGCTTCTCCTTCTGCCTGCTGTTCCCCCTGCTCGTGTGTGCTCTGCCTCTCAAATAAATAAATAAAATCTTTAAAAAAAAAATAAGACAGAGGACCGGGGGTTGAGAAGAGGTAGAACCACTAGAGGTCTAATGCTTTCTCTGCTGACTTTTAGATAATCCTCTTGTTTTCAGTCCTGAATCTCAAGTCCACTTTTATGGGTCTTGAGCCCTGGTCTCCTGGGTTCCTCAAGGTTACTGAGATGGTGTCTCCTTAGTGTATGTCCTTCCTCCCACCGTTAGAGGAATTTGGGTCATAACTTTGACTCCATGGGTTTGATCAACTCCTCCATTTGCTTCCTATCTGCCAAAATGTTTTTTGAAATATGTCCTATACTCTTTACTTCTCCCCTTTCTCTTTGTCCTTGCTGACTAAACCTTGTAGTACTTTTTCTGTCCTTTCCGGGAGGCTTGGCATATTAACATGTATTGTTAACATGTCATGCTTAACCAGTTGCTTTGGAAACAACGAATTGGGAAATTTAAACAATAGGATTTAAAACTAGATATGAATAATAAAAAAGAGAAAGCAATTTTTTAAAACCTCAGGTAAAATATGTATAAGAATTGCAACTTCTCAGTTTCTGGAGATGAATCCATTCATTCAATTTGAGCACTTTCATCATCTAACTCTGAAGATTATACAGGAAGAAAATTGAACACTATTTTTCTAAAGCACATTTTTTTCAGGAATTTTGCTATCCTTACTCTTTGCACTTGTAAAAAGGGTTTAATAAACAGGATCCAAAGAATGAGAACTAAAACTAAATGCTCAATTGGCTTAAGTTCAAACTTCACTTTTGGAAATTCAAAGGGTATTAGAAGATATCTTTGACTTTGATAAAAGATACCTTTGATTTTTTTTGAAAAGAATGTAATACTTTGCATTTGCTAAAACTGAAAAAATGAGCCATGAACAGCAACTTAATGTGGGTGGCTAACGTGCATCAGAACAGTGTTTTTCTTGAGCTGTGTAGCTGAAGAGGCTTTGTTGTGGTCCAGAGCAAACATCTCTTCCCAGCTGTCTTAAAACAGGAAACAAGTAGAATTTTACAGTTGATACATGACTACCACTACATCCAAAGAAATAAAATAAGAGGCAAAGATCTGATTTTTTTAAAGATCTTATTTATTTGTTTGAGAGAGAGAGAGAGCACGCATGGAGGGAGGGGAGGGCAGAGGGAGAGGGAGAAGCAGGCTCCCCACTGAGCAGGGAGCCCGATGCGGGACTCAATCCCAGGACCCTGAGATGAGACCTGAACCAAAGGCAGATGCCTAACTGACTGAGCCACCCAGGTGCCCCCAAGATTTGATTTTCAACATTTACGAAAACATAGTAGCATTTTAACATGAAGTATAAGTCAATATAACATACAATTTCGTATGAATTTCTCTTTATTTGCAGAAAAGAAAGCCTGTCTTTCCAAATTAGGCCTAACAAAATGTCTGCAATGAGTAAGTCTCTGTTAAGCTAAGATCCGCTCCTTAGTCTGGCTTATTTTGGAACTCTAATTAGGTTACTCAGTATTTCATGAATCACTAAAAAACCAAAATATAAATTTATTAGAATATGCATTTGCCAAACAAGAAATACATTTGCCAAACATTAGCAAATCTTTTTTTGGGTGTTGAATCAAATTACAGAGAAATGGATCATTTTAACAAAAAGCATAATCAATAAAGGGATAGGTCTGAATGGAAAAGGGAATACTTGTGCCTGTCTATAGAAGCATCTTTTATCTTAGATAGTGGTAGAAACCTGAAAAATGTCTTACTTGGTTTTTTCCTTTCAAGTATTTCTACTAGACACCAAAAAGCACATATCATAAGAACAAATCTCTATAGGAGCATCTTACAGTGCTGGGACCAATGTTCATTCCATGTTGGTTGCATGAGTGTTAACTGAGTGATAATGTCATGTTAATTACTCCTTTATGTGTATATTTTTCACTTCTCGATTTAACAAAAGAATTTAATTGAGGCAAGTTGATCTCTTTGAAAGAACATAGCACTTTGAGAGGAAATCAAAAGGATTTTGAGGAAGGAAGGGAATAGCCAAATGGTCAAAACACCCTAGCCAGTAATTATACAAAGATGCTGTGATCAAGCACTATT
This sequence comes from Potos flavus, assembly GCA_028534135.1. NCBI lineage: Eukaryota > Metazoa > Chordata > Mammalia > Carnivora > Procyonidae > Potos > Potos flavus. Next base: position 108,701,246 of record CM052899.1, read on the forward strand.
GTATCTGACATTTGTTTCATAAGCCACAGGGAATGAGTTAGTAGTTAGGAAGCAATTCCTTTCAGAATCACATTAACACATCTTTCAGTTGGCATCCACAGATGACAAGTTAACAATTTATATAAATTCCTCCAAACCCCAGACTGATACTGATAATTCTGGATCTTTTCCCTAGCCTAAGGTGGTTCATTTCTAATTGAGGCCCATAGCTTCCCATGAGCTTTTGAAAATGCTACCTCATCAAAATGTCAATAGTGCCAGAAAACATACCATCCCCAGCCTTCATGGATTAGGTCCCAGCATTTTGGAAACAGCTGATATTTTCTCTCCATATCGCTCAGGCTCATGAAGAACCAAAGTTCTCATATAGCAAAATTGTATCTTGGAGGCCAGAAAAATATGTTTTAGCAAAACTTTGTTTATTGTTTTCTGGACCTTTTGGTTAACTTTGCTATAGATGAAATCTGCTTTGCTATAGATGAAAATTTTTACAATATTCTTATGTAAGTCTGTGCTCTAAGGTTTGAAGCTTCATCTAATTTCTGTAGTCATTGCTTAGAATTTTCCTTCCATCAGAACTCTGTTTCCCTTATAGACACAGGGGAGCAGATGTTAGTTATATTAGCAAAACCAAGATTTCTTGATTTCCTTTGTTCTAAGCAATCTCCTCTCTGCATTACAGGCCAGTCTGAAAGAATTCTGCCAGAAATCTTCCATGTTTTATATGAAGGCATGCAAAATCAATTTCTAGAATGAAAGGGTGAAAAACCTGCTTAGGAGAAAGAATTTAGATCAGAAATTTACTTGATATACAGAGTCAGGCTAAAGAAAGTTGAATAATCCTAAAAAATGGTATCAGCAAATGATAGAAGCCTGATAAACTGAGAAATATATGTATATAAATACATATTTATGAGACAATCTAATGTAGTGATTAATAGCAAAGAGTCCGAAGGTACACTAGCTGGCTCAAATATTGGATCTTCTGCTTGCTGGCTTTAAGACGTTGGCAAATTAAAACACTGAATGAGGACCAGGCACTTGGTAGGTACAGATCTCAGAGTTTGCCATTATTAACTCCCTATAGAGTCTTGGAAATTTTCTGACATGTTCTTGTTCTCCGAAATCTCCTTTAATTGGGAGAGCACTTGCTGTGATGAGCACTGGGTAATGTATGAAAGGGTTGAATTATTATCCTGTATACCTGAAACTAGTATTACCCTGGATGTTAACTGGAATTTAAATGAAAACTTAAAAAAAACACACCCAAATCTCCTTTTTTCTAGATTTCATAAGGAAAACACACCTCTTTAGTTTAATATATCTTTAAAATATGTAAAAAATCCAAATATACACATTATTTTAATAAATACTTTTTAGTTGTCTGCTTCTTGAGAAATTCTAGGAAAATGATTTAAGCTCACCAAAAAATTTTCTCTAAATTACACTTTTGTCTGCATTACTTTAGTGCCTGTGAAGAATGAATCCATTCTGTGACCTGGGATTATCAGAGAGGGTCACCTTCCTCTGATCTGAGTATCTTTTCTTTGTTGCCAGATGTGGGGACAAAGATAGTTTATGCCCTTGTGACTTTCAGTCCAAGAACTCTGTGTCCCTTTGGTCTTAGTTTTCATGTAAGAAAAGTGTTCGGGGGAAATTATGTCATTGAATAGTAGAGCGGAAAGAGACTTCAGAGGTCACTAGGCCCATTCTTTTTGAAGAACTGGGGTTTTAAGAGGAGACAAGATGCTTTTGGGTAACAGGACAGGATAAAAGCAAAGGAGGGTGTAAGTCATGCCTTCCTCCCGCAGTGTATGTTGTAATGATACAGAGGGGACAGTAATTGATTCTGGAAAAATCTTAAAAAACTAGTCAATTTTATTCTGTTGTAATGCTTATTTCCCCCACTCTTGACAGAAGAATAAACATGGAAACTCATCAATAAAATTAAAATATTTGAGGAATTTTACATCTAGAAATGCTTTTGTGACATGCCCTAGGCAGTTACATAACCATGCTCCAGGATATGCACACCATTTATGATGTCATTTTAGGGGCGTTAAATGAAATAATACATGCCAAGCACTTTGCTTAGTGCCTGGCTTACAGGAAGCAGTTAAAAAATATTAGCTATTTATATGACTATTATTTACTTACCTCTGGGAATCCTCTTTCAGGGAAAAGGTTAGGCAGAAAAATATTTACTGACCATCTTGGAGATAATTATTGTATGATTCTTCACAGTATCTGAAAAGTCAGTTAAGAAAAGTGTTATCCCTGTTGAAATCTGGGACACATAGACAGTAAAGATTTGCAAGCACATTTCGATTACCCAAATAGGTTACAAGCAGAAAGAGAAACATATTCTTCATTTCCTGACTGCTCCATCCCAGGTTTAAATACTTTAGTTTCTGATGTTTTTAGTTTCTCAAATAACTTTCTCAAATAACTGTGAAAAGGAAATCAGGAAGCTGAGTAAAGGAAGTTCTGCGGGCTTCTCCTGGAGACTTCCTTCTTTCTCCGTCAACAGAACAGCTGGAAAAGTAGAAATGGATGTGTTTGAACACTTCCCCTTTACCAAAATAAAAAAATAAAGAGGAACCGATATGTGGGCTATTCTTTAAGTATTATAATTATTTTTCCTTTTTTTTTTTAAGATTTTATTGGTTTATTTGAGAGAGAGAGAGAGGGCACAAAGGGAGAGTGAGAAACGGACTCCCCACTGAGCAGGGAGCCTGATACAGGGTTCGAGCCCAGGACCCTGAGATCATGACCTGAGCTGAAGGCAGATGCTTAACCGACTGAGCCACCCAGGTGCCCCTATTTTTCCATCCTTAGAGAAATATGTGATAACTACTGATACTTATCAAGTAGTGACTTCACGTCAGTCAATGCACTGAATGATTTAAATACATTAACTTGTTTGATCCTTTCAACTCTGAGAATTCAGAATGATTTTTATCATTACCATTTCACAGATGGGGAAACCAATGCCTGCGGAGGGTGTTGGTCTGCCGAAAGTTCCGGAGCTCAAAGTGGTAGTGTTGAGATTCCAATTCCAGGCAAGCAGTCAGTCCAGGCTGGAAGTCTTCATCAGGACCTTAGATGACCACGTGACTACATTAGTTGGAAAATAAGAAAAACAAGAACAAATTGAGACTCTGAGTCAATGTTGTATCTTGAATGTTAGTTGGAAGTTGCTAATTAAATACCACAGGGCTAAGAGCGCTTAGCCGCCAGAGAAAAATGAAGGTATATTCAATTAAGTTCTCATAGTGCTTCAAATGCTTGCGGGGGACATTATCATAAGATTGTCACTTTTATTCATAGTTCTTTCTCACGCAGGCCAGTCTGGTGCACGGGGGTGTATGTGAAGGGCACGAGCCTGCAGAGAACAGTGCTAGCCAGGAGAGAATGGAGAGAACCCATGAGGGGTGTTCACTCTGCATTTCCCCCTTTACCTTCCCCACATTCAAACAGATTGCTGACTCAGCTCATTTCCTCCAGAGAGGATGAAGCAGGGTAAAAAGTAAAAGTTGTTTGGCAACTGCTTCTCTTTCTGGCTTTTAGCTCCAAGGCCTGACCACGGAGAGGGCAAGGACTCTTCGGTAGACACTGGCGAAGGGAGACCATTCTCCCTACAGGCCTACGGCTAACAGAGTTAATGAACCCTCGCTAACACTCATCACCACCTTGTCAGTATGGAGGTGATGCATGCGGCTTTTTAAGCACACCTGTATGCACTCATTTAATGTTCTCCAAACCTTATAAGGTTGTTGTTACTAACATTGTTAAGAATGCTCCATGAGGGAGTGCCTCAGTGAGGAACCTGCTTTTCCCTCTCCTCCCCACCTGTGCTCTCTCTCACTATCTCTGTCTCTCTCTCTCAAATAAATAAATAAAATCTTTAAAAAAAAAAAAAGAGGGAGAGAGAGAGAGAGAGAAAAGAATGTTCCATGAGGGCAAAGTTTTTTTTTCTTCCTGTTTTTGTTTACTGCTTTACCTCTATTATCCAGAACAGTACCTGGCAAAGATTAGGTACTCACTAAATATTTATTGTAAAATGAACTCCCATCTAAAGGTCGAGGAACTGAGGCACAGAGAAGTTGATAACCTGCCCAAAGTCCCACAGCCAGTGGTAGACTGGGAGAATTTAAAGCATCCCCACCTGGGCCAGGGAAGGGAGAAGCAGGAGGAGGGGAAATGTGTGGTTCCTGAGAGCAGAGGGGCGGGGGACCACACTGTGTCACCAGCGAGGTGGCAAGACCACTTGGAAGAAATGGCTGTGTTGGGTGGTGTGCAGTTGGAACTTTTGGCAGCATTCTAAGTGACGAAACTGCCACATTGGGCAAGAGAGTGAGAGGATGAGGATACCGCAGAAGCAGCAGAGAGCCGTGCACACAAGAGCAGTGGGCTACTGGTAGGACAGCTGGTGCTGATGGATGATAGAGTCGAAGGGCCACCCCCACAACCGATGATTGGTTGCCTTGTCTTCCTCCAACCAAGAAAAATGGGTTGTAAAGCAGAGCATTGTTTTTTGTTGTTGTTGTTGTTGTTTTGTTTTTAAAAGATTTTATTTATTTATTTGACAGAGAGAGAGAGAGAGAGAGATCACAAGTAGGCGGGGGGGGGGGGGGCGGGAAGCAGGCTCCCTGCTGAGCAGAGAGCCCGATGCGGGGCTCGATCCTAGGACCCTGAGATCATGACCTGAGCCAAAGACAGAGGCTTTAACCCACTGAGCCACCCAGGTGCCCCAAAGCAGAGCACTGTTATAGAAAATGAGGAAAGTGCTGTTTCTTGCATATTTGATTTTTTTTTAACTGAGGCATACTTAATACAGGGAGAGAATATTAAATGTGTCCTCAGAAGGCGTAAGTGTTGATCCTAGCTTGTCCTGTCCCAAATTCCTAGGCAATTTATCTAATTTCCCTATGTCTGTTTCCTCATCTATAAAATAGGGGTTAAAAGTGATTGAGGTGAGGACAAAAAGGTTTTTTAAAGTGTAAGTTAAAGCTCAGTGAAAGAGAACAAATACAATATGCTAATTTTGTGGAGCTCCTATTTCATTTGCACTTAATTTTGACTTACATAGATTTTTTTTGGTGAATAAGGGGCTGTATTTGTATCTTTTTTTTTTTTTAAGATTTTATTTATTTATTTGACAGACAGAGAGAGAGAGAACACAAGCAGGGGGAGCTGCAGACAGGGAGAGGGAGAAGCAGGCTTCCTGCTGAGCAGGGAGCCTGATGTGGGGCTTGATCCCAGGACCCTGAGATCATGACCTGAGCCGAAAGCAGATGCTTAATTGACTGAGCCACTCAGGCACCCCCTGTATTTTTATCTTAATTAAACTTTTCACAGACTAATATTTATATATTTTTTCATTTCTTATGCTTACAATCAATGGATGTAAACATATTTTTCAAAGTTTAAAGTGCTTTTAAACAGGAACTATTACATGTCGCTAGGTTGCTGTTCCTGCCTATGGGTGTGATTTTCCGGAAGCTGAAAGCCAGCCTGTCATCAAAATGTTTCAGGGACAATCTGTAGGTCCAATAATGCACAGGTAGGTATTTTGCTGGATCTTTACACTGAACTGTCCCAAAATTATAGCTGGAATTAGTTGGAGTGAAAAAAAAATAAATTTCTAAAATAATTAGGCATCTGTTAGTAATCTGTATAAGGATTATCAACAAGGTGTGTTAGAATCTTGCTTTCCAGGTCTGCTTTAAACAATATGGCTCTTCTGAGAAAAGGAGTGTGAATGAAATATAGCAGCAGCAACGAGAACGTAAGGAGTCCTTGTAAAAATGTGGTTGGCAGGGAAATGTAAATTGGGATCATTCATTCAGCAAAGATACATTAGTGCCTATGATGCGCCTGGCATTCCTTTCCATAATGAGGGCACCACAGTAAACTGAACAATGAAATGCCTGTTCTTTTGGAGCTCACATTCTGCCGGGGGAGGGTGAAAACAAACCAAGAAAATACACTGTGTTGTCAGACACAGTAATGAAGAAACACCCAGCAGGTGAAGGAGAGGCTGTTGGAGGAGGGGGCCAGTGAGGACGCGGTCAGCTAAGCATTCTCCAAGGAGACCTAATGAATTGAGGAAGCCAGCCACATACAGATCTAAAAAGAAGGCTTACTTGTGTTCACTTTCTCTCATTCTCTGGGAGTCTATAGTGTAAGATTTTAAACATAGATGATGAGCATGTGGCAATAGGCACACATCAGCCCCTATAACTTTGATTTTACCAACTGAATGCAAATCTGTTGGGTTGTTTACACACAGAGATCCTATAAAATGCCAAGAAGAACCAGAAGTCTTCACAGGATTAAACTGTTTGGCAGGCATATTTCATATAAGAAAGGAAGGAAGAGACTTAGGTGGAAGTAAGTCGCTTCATCTCTCATTGGCTTGTGACCGTCACTTACTCATCATATAAACCCAAGATGCGGTCCCTGATGAGAGCATAGAAGATACTAGAGACTCCACGGAGACATAGCACAAGTGGTAAGATTGAACTCTACAAAGATAAGAAATGAGATAATGTTCTTTCTTCATCTCAGTGTTTATTTTTATTATTGATATTCTGACTGAGCAACGGATACCTATTTTCACCATGCCGTTCATTCAGAGCCTCTCTGTTAGTGGCCAGGTAGAAATCAAACAGTAGTTTCTATTTCTTCTTTCTTCTTTTTTTTGGTTTTTCTTTTTTGAGGGTAGATGGAGGGGTAGAGGGAGAGGGAGACAGAGAATCTTAAGCAGGCTCCATGCTGGGCCCCGTGTGGGGCTCGATCTCACAACCCTGAGATCACGACCTGAGCTGAAACCAAGAGTTGGACACTTAACTGACTGAGCCACCCAGGCGCCCCAAAATCAAGCATAGTTTCTAAGAGAAATATAGGTACTGGAGATTTTGAAGGATTTTAAGAGATTTTAAAAGATCCTTTAAGTAGATATTAACATAAAAAATGCAGTCAGTACTGGAGGAAAAAATTCTTCCAGAATTTTCCCCACTAATGTTTTCAATGTGTGAAGCAGTAGAGTTCTTCTTTTTCTTTCTTCCTTTCTCTCCCTTCCTCCCTTCCACCCTCCCTTCCTTCCTTCCTTTCTCTTTCTTTCTTTCCTTCCTTCTTTCTTTCCTTCCTTCTTTCTTTCTTTCTTTCTTTCTTTCTTTCTTTCTTTCTTTCTTTCTTTCTTTCTTTTTCTTTTCCTTTCTTCCTTTCTTCCTTTCTTCCTTTCTTTTCTTTCCTTTCTTTCCTTTCTTTCTTTCTATCTGTTTAGGCATTTTCTTTGTACTATTTTTTATCACTATAAGGCTCATTTTGTTGAAGTATCTCCATGTTTTGCCAAGAATTGCATTCTATCATCATTTGGTTTCAAAGGTAATTTAAGGCATTTACCCCAAGAATTTGAGCTTTCAGCTCCCAAAGGATATTTCAGTTATTCCTCTTGCTTTGGCTTTAACGTGAAGCAACCATTTAAAATGATATTTAGTTGGTCTTTGGTGAGAAAAGAGATCCTGGCTTGCCAATGCAAAATTAAACATTCAGGATTTGACTGAAATCAATATCTTACTCAGTAAACAAAAATGCATATATTTCTTTATTGTTCTATAATTTAACTCCAACCTGGCAACTTTTCCAGAACCAAACTAGACAGGCTCAGGGACCCTGTGAAGGAGGGAAATCAACATTCTTTACCACCAACTGTTAGTGGGAAACACAGTGCTGTTTTTTAATGTCATAATGTGCAAGAAGTTCTTATGTAGACAATAGCAGGCTCATGTGATTGTTCTCTAAATCCACTTTTTACATTTCAAAACGCTACAGTCTATATGAGGGGATCACAGACATTGCACTCTATGCTGGTACATTTTGTATGGGTTTAAATACCGGTCAGGTTGAGATCTAGCAAAGAACTCTCGGCAAATTCACAAGTAATCTTTGTTTTTATACTTCAAACTCATAGGTTATTGCATTACTACCAGGCATATATAAAACCGTATCTGAAATTCTTGAGTATGTTTGACGTTCCTTTAAGAGTAAGAGCTCATATAGATCAGCACTTCAATGAGTAAAATAAAGATAAATAGCATTTAAGTTTTGAAGCAAATTGTAAAATGGTTAATACTTAATTCCTTATTTGTAAGTTTTTCTATCCATCAAAATTACTCCAAAAATTCAATTCCTTCTTTTCAGTTGCCTGCTGAAATCTTGAAGGTATGTACCATAGTAAATGAATATTAGCCTCCTTTGCCAGAGTTGAGTTTGGATGGTTATCTCCTTTCTGGCACAGACATTAGTATTTTTGATACTATGTTTTACTGTGCGCCTGCAGCAACATACAGATGAGAACATCAGCTTGGCTAAAATGAAATGGTTTTATTATAGCTTGTACTTTATCAATGACTGCATCCAAATTGCCTCTGGGATTGAATGCTCCTGTATTTTGTGGTTGTTAATCAGTTGAAATGTACCAGTGTTACATTAAGGAGAAAGAACCACAAAGCAGGAGAAAGAAAGGAGCTCCCCGAGATAGAACTTTCCAAACACACTATTATTTTCCATGTAAATATTAAACAATTAATTAAATAATTTAATTATTTATTACTTTATTAATAATTAATTAATTAAACAACTGACTAATAACATTAACTATTAAAAGCTGAATCTTCTTTTGCATTTAATGGCTCCATCTGTCTGAATTCACAGATGAAAGTGTCTATGCAGGGGTGTTATGAGTCATCATTCATACATTCTTTGAGAAACTGTGTATCTTACTTTTCAAACACAATTCTAAGTGGGTTTTTTTATTTATCTGATGTATCAGGAACTTTATTTTTTTTTAAGATTTTTATTTTATTTCATTTATTTGAGAGAGAGAGGGAGAACATGAGCAGGGGGAGAGGTAGAATCAGACTCCCCCACTGAGCAGGGAGCCCAATGTGGGGCTCCATCCCAGGACCCCGAGATCAAGATCTGAGCTGAAGGCAGACACTTGACCGACTAAGCCGCCCAGGTGCCCCTTGAATCGGGAACTTTAAATGACTTTCTTCAGAGTGGAAGGAAGCCAGTCATTAGTTTTAGTTGTAAAGGAACGCATTAAGCACAATCAGCTTACCTTTTACTTCTTGTCCTGTATCATTTCAGGAAACATTTTGCAGCATTCCCTACATGGGCTTCTTAACATGGAGTGACAGTGGAAGGGCTCAGAAATGAAACTCAAGGGAACAGCATGACACTGAAATCTGCTAAGCCAGGCAAAGCATACTTAGGTCCATCGTGCAGCTGGGTGTTAGTTCTAGGTGTATGGGAAGCTGGGATCTAGTTCTGTATAGTTTCCTTCTTTTTCTCAGTCTGGTCCCATTAGATCCCCACCGAAATGGCCTGTCTGTCATATATCTGAGGTTCTGTTTCCAGACTCTACACACCCCTAGATGTCTGGTCCTGAACAAAGGCCACATTACCCTCATTACAGGGTTTTTTTTGATATAAGTCTTGTAATCTGGTAGGTCAAGTCCTCTCCTTCTGTTCTTTTAATTTGTCTTGGCTGTTTTGGTCCTTAGCATTTCCATTTGAAATTTAGGCTCAGGTTTATCCACAGACTCTCTTGCATTTCAAATACAAACTATAACTTTGATTGCAAATAAGGACTGTTTTGTCTCTTCCTTTCTATTCCTTATATATGTTGTTTATTGTTGTCTTATCTTACTGAGTTAGCTGGGCCATCCAGGACTATGTTGAACAGTAAGGCTAATACTGGGATTCTCTTATTCCTGACGTTAAAGAGAGTGCTTCTATTGGCTCCCCATGATGTATGATGTTTGCTCTAAGTTTTTTTTTTGTAGAGACTCTTTCCTTTTGGGCCTGGTGTTTTTCATGAATGTCACTAACTACCAATTAAATTTCTTTACTAGTTAGTGTTAAATGCAGGCCTTCAGGTTTGTTTGTTTGTTTGTTTTAATTTGTGTTAGTTTACTTATTTCTCAAAATTTTTCCATTTAAGTGTTCAGATTCAGGGACATAAAGTTATTTGCCTGTTAGCTTATGATTTTGAATGATCTATTTCATCTGCTGTTATGATGCCTTCTTGTGTATAATATTAATTTTCATGACTTTTTGTACATTTTCTTTATCAGTTTTACTAGAGGTTTATAATTTGACCTTTTAAAGGTTGTATATAAAAGGGGGCAGGCCCTAGTTTCAAGCAGTGCATCTCTACACAGTCTCCCACTTGTGTGGGGATTTTATTCTCCATTTTTCTGAAGGAGCTATGCTCATGGATGCCACTGCCTTTCAGAATTCAGGGTCCTGCTTTACCACTTTACAGGTGAGGAAACTAAAGCTAGGGACGGGTGACTTGCCCAAGGCCATTCAGATAGTCAGTGGCAGGGGTGACCCCAAAATCACACATTCCCTTTGCCGCGACCTGCTCTGCCATTGAGCCTGTTTCTCACAGCGTCTTCGGGGGGAGCGGGATATGTCTTACCTTCATCCTTTTAACCCATCATCCTCATGAAAAAAAGGCTTAAACAAAGTGAGATTATTGTAACAGAAATATACTGCTGAATGCAGTAAGAGGGAAAAAAAATTTTTTAGGCACTGTCCTCTTTGGTGATCATTAGCTTATATTGTAAATTTCCTTATCAATTTTCATCATATAAACATTTACCTGGAGTTTCTTCTGTTAGTTTTTTTCCAAGATTTTTATTCATTTATTAGAGTACTAGTGAGAGAGGCCAAGCAAGGGGAGAAACAGACTACCCACTGAGCAGACAGACCAATGTGGGGCTCGATCCCGGGATCCCAGGATCATGACCTGAGCCGAAGCAGATGCTTAACCGACTGAGCCACCCAGGCTTCCCTCTTCTGTTAGTTTTTATGCAAAATGTTTATAAAATATAGAAAGGATTTGAAGAATCCATAACTGTTTCCAATTGCATTTGTATTTACTTATTTTTCATGTAATAAAAATGTGCACATTTATCCTAAAAAACAAAAGCCTTCAGGTTTGGAAGTTTGTAGCTGTAAGAATCAAGAAACCAGACTTGTGCTCAGTAGAAAATATAATTATGCAAATAACTACAGGAATGTGTTGTGCGAGTACAGCTTCACTAATGAGTTATGACTGTTGAAAGGATGTTCTGGAAGGAAAGATAAGCACTTGTCAGATGGTCACGGACCTGTGCCAAATCTTAGATTTAGAGAGATATTTGCAGAGAACTATAGATGGCTGCCAACTTACACTAAGGATTTTTTAACTTCTTTGCTTGAGTGAAACACAAAAATAGCACGTTTTTGCAAATGAACAACAACAACAAACAATCCCTATGTTTTTGTGCAGAATTAGGAGGCAGACGCTGACATTTACATGGCATTTGACCAAATGAGAAAAAGTTATGTTTAATTTTTAATATTGATCATAATAGGTGTATATAAATCTATATATTCATACAATGTTTTTTTCCAAATACTTTTATTTTATTTTTTCAGTGTTACAAGATTCATTGTTCATGTACCACACCGAGTGCTCCATGCAATACGTGCCCTCCTCAATACCCACCACCAGGCTCACCCATCCCCCCACCCCTCTCCCCTCCAAAACCCTCAGTCTGTTGTTCAGAGTTCACAGTCTCTCAAGGTTCATCACCCCTCCGATTTCCTCCAATTCACCCCTCCCTTCCCTCTCACAATGTCCTCCATGTTTTTCCTTATGCTC
>CM052899.1:108713473-108814688 GCA_028534135.1 Potos flavus
ATGTTTCCCTAAGTGTTTGATTCCTAGAGGGAAATGCCACGGGTGAGAGAAGAGAGGGGACAGCCAGCTTGGATTGGCAAAGCAGGCTCACAGTCTTCTTGCATGTACCCTGTTCTCGAAATCCTTATCCAGCTGTCCTCACAAACTCAGCTGCATCACCAAAGCAAACAATAAGCCAAATGTCAAATTATAAGTGAGTAAAGGCAGGACAGAAACAGCTTAAAATGGAAAGTTTTGGACTCTATCCTCTGACGGTTGGTGTATAGATAGCCTCTCTGAATTTTTTTATAAGTAAAATTTGAGTCTGGTTATTTCACTGGAATGTTCCAGCTAGTTCTTTTTTTTTTTTTTTAAGCTTTTATTTATTTATTTGAGAGAGAGAAAGAGGAGGAGCTGTGGGGGGGAGGGGCAGCGGGAGAGGAAGAAGCAGACTCCCTGTTGAGCAGGGAGCCTGACATGGGACTTGATCCCAGGACTCTGAGATCATGACCTGAGCTGAAGGCAGACACAGATTGAGCCGCCCAGGCGCCCCATCCAGCTAGTTTGTAAAAAGAGAGTCATGATCTTATTTCTGTCAAGTTTTTCCCATATGTTATTAGGTTCAGGTTTTGAAATATTCTCTAATATCTCCAGTTATCTCAAAAGATGCCATGAATGGGGCACCTGGGTGGCTCAGTCAGTTAAGCGTCTGCCTTCGGCTCAGGTCATGATCCCAGGGTCCTGGGATCGAGCCCCACATCCGGCTTCCTGCTTGACCGGGAGCCTGCTTCTCCCTCTGCCTGCCACTCCCCCTGCTTCTGCTCTCACTCTCTCTGTCAAATAAATAAAATCTTAAAAAAAAAAAAAGATGCCATGAAGTTTTTAAAAGTCCCCCTTCTGCCTGTCACTCCCCCTGCTTGTGCTCTCACTCTCTCTGTCAAATAAATAAAATCTTAAAAAAAAAAAAAAAGATGCCATGAAGTTTTAAAAGTCCCCAAAGGAAAATGTTGAAACATCTCTAGGGGGCTGTTAAAATAATCTTCCAATTTTTCTTTTTCCAGAATCGCACCATGCCAAACTACAAACTCATTTATTTTAATATGAGGGGGAGAGCGGAAATTATTCGTTACATATTTGCTTATTTGGACATAAAATATGAAGACCACAGAATAGAACAAGCTGATTGGCCTGCAGTCAAATCAAGTAAGTGTCACAAGAAATAGTTTATGAAAATGTAGGGAAAATACGTCTCCAAAACCTCCTGTTTTTCCTCAGGGAAATGAAAAAATAGAGGTTTTTAAATCTCATGTAGCTTTACATTGAGAAGCAGAAGTTTAGGCAAGTTAAATAAATGCTATGTGGCCCAAATTTTCCTATTCAAGGTGAAAACACAAACCTCACAGGAAGAACATATAAAGATAAACAATAAGAAGTTTTGTTATAAGAACTGAAAGAGGGTGGCACCTGGGTGGCTCAGTGGGTTAAAGCCTCTGCCTTCGGCTCAGGTCATGATCCCAGTGTCCTGGGATCGAGCCCCGCATCGGGCTTTCTGTTCAGCGGGGAGCCTGCTTCCCCCTCTCCCTCTGCCTGCCTCTCTGCCTACTTGTGATCTCTCTCTCTGTCAAATAAATAAAATCTTTAAAAAAAAAAAAAAAAAAGAACTGAAAGAGGGACTACCAAAATGAGTATTCTTGACAACTCGAATTGGATGGGCTTACTACAGATATCTACAATCTTCTGACAAGGGATCAGATATGCTACTCTAACAGAAAACCAAACTCAAAGTGGCTTAAATAACAAGAAAATTGTATCACATAACTGAAAATCCAGAAATAGGACAGATTTCAAGAGATGACTTTATTCATTTTTTCTCCTCTGTGTTGGCAGCATCATGAGGCTAGTAGCAATAAGTTTGCTGCAATTTCAGCCCCACAGCCTTGAACAGTAACATCAAGAGGTATATGAAAAAGAGAGAAAGAGCCTTGCTTCCTTAAGTGTTCCCAGAAGAATGAAAAAAAAAAACCCAAAAACAAAACAAAAAAAACAACTCCCGGAAGACCTTGGCAAACGTGGTGTTTCACTGGCTCAGACTGGGTCACATGTCCATTTCTGAACCAGTCACTAACCAATCAGATAAGAAGAACCTTGAACCATCTAGTCTACCTCAGAAGTTGGGGTTGGAATCAGTTTTCGTAAAGTATGTGACTATTCAAAAGAAGGGTGAATAAGTGAACAAAACTGGGATGTTTGATCCAATGAAAGCATGCTAGTTAGCACTCAGGACAAAAGAGAAGGATTAGAAATATTATTACGTTAAAAAGTGTGTGGCTCTCAGTAAGTTGTAAGTCATCCTCTAGGTGTTATTTTCTTTTCTTTTTTAGAATGAAGAAAGGATAGATGAGCTAATTCTTTGTCCATCATGTATGCCTAGAAATACTAACTAAATATTATTTGTCTAAAAGTCACATTTTTGTGTTGGGATTATTTTAGATTTGCATAAAGATGAAGTTGAAGAAAACAACTATTGAGTATTTGAAGACTTTTGGGCCCCTGGTGGATTTCATTTAATTTCTCCAGCACACCTTCATGGGATACATTATTGTATCTATTTTATAGTTGGGATAACTATAGCACACCGAATTTATGTAATTTTTCCAGGTTCACAGTCCTAGCAAGGTAGAACTGTTTATCAAACACAGGTCAATTTCATACAGTGGCCCAAGTTATTTACGCTAGATAATGCCAATAACACCATGATAAGTGGCATATTAACAATACATATTGCCACATGCCTTTTGGAAACATGAGTTCTTTAAAAATCATTTGCCCTGTAGCCACTCTTTTCCTTATTAGAGAACTCTTCACTGGTGGGCTGGAGCATCTTATTTCCTGTTCTCATGAAGCTTTTTCATTAATATCCAAACTTTCCCCCTGCTATCAGAATTTGTATATAGGATTTTTAATTCTGTCGATATAAAATAGGTGAAATTTAATTGTATCCATTAATTACAATGGATAACAAGCTGCAAAGATGTTACATATAGCAAATTCTCCCTTTTAGTTTTAGATAAATTCTTTGAGTGCCTCATACCCTATTCTATCTTGACTTTTCATTATGTTATTGAAAATGGATTTGCTGTATTTTCTTAATATTTTTGTGGATTCTTAGAGTGAAGGGAAGGGATCTTAAAATTCATGATGGTTAGGATATATATATATGTATGTGTATATATATATATATAGTTTCCAATGCTTTAACAGACACCAAACACAAGTAGAATTTAAGAAACAAAATGGACATTTGGGAGGAGATAAAAAAGAAAGAGAGGGAAACAAATCATGAGAGACTCTTAACGATAGAGAAGAAACTGAGGGTTGATGGAGGGATTGGGTGGGGATGGGCTAGATGGGGGATGGGGGATTAAGGAGGGCGCTTGTGATGATGAGCACTGGGTGCTGAATGTAAATGATGAACCATTGAACACTACTCCTGAACCAATATTGAAGTGTATGTCAACTAACTAGAACTTAAATTTAAAAAAAAAAAAGACACCCAGCACAAAAATGGACTAAAGAGGATAGAAATGTATTTCTTTTGGATAAAAGCCCAAGCTGATATGGCAGTTCTGCTCCACAGAGCTGTCAAAGATTAGGTTCCTTCTTTTCTGTTGATCCGCCACCCTGAGTTGGTTATCTTATTTACATAGTGTAAGATGGGTGCATCTCCTTCCACATTCCAGCTCACAGGAAGTGTGAGAGGGAAGGAGGCACATCTCTTTCTTGCAACCGCAAGACCAGAGAGTTTAATACCTCACTTCTGCTTATAGCCCCTTGGCACTTCTTCACACATTACTGCAAGGGAAGCCGGGAAGTGCTGACTTTATTGCTTTGAGAAAAAGGGAAAAAATAAATGTTAAAAAGTTTATTACAAGTTTTAGCTGGCCTCATCTCCTGTCTGATTTAGGAGTGCTCTCTGGTGTTTGAAACCCTCCATGACCTCCCCTCTGTGATAACCTAGAATATCGCTGGATATTTCTATTAAAAAGTTCTTCCAAGTTGGGGCGCCTGGGTGGCTCAGTCTGTTAAGTATCTGCCCACAGCTCAGGTCATGATCCCAGGGTGCTGGGATCAAGCCCCTCAGTCCCTCATCGGGCTCCCTGCTCAATGGGAAGCCTGCTTCTCCCTCTCCCTTTGCCCCTCCCCCTGCTTGTGCATGCACACTCGTGCTCTCTCTCTCTCTCAAATAAATAAATAAAATCTTTTAAAAATGTTCTTCCAGGTCAAACCTCGTGGACTATGCACAGGCATTAACATTTTTTTCTCTTTTCAAATAACATTAAAGTACTTCTTTAAAAAAAAAAAAAAAAGGCAAAGCCCTACAAGGACAAAGACCTCAATCTTGAATAAACCCAAAATTCTCAAAGCTAGAAAATAGGTCAAAGGATGGTAAGGTGACTAAGTAGGCCAGTGATGTCCAAATATAAGCCTGGTAGAGGAGAAGGCCAGCTGAATCACTCCAGAGAGTCTCCAGAAGGCTCACGAACTGGTAGCGACAGAGAACTCTAAAAGCTGAACCCACAGAAGGTTGACTGGAAGCATGTGAAGCAGCCGCATGACCGCCCTGGAAGAAGTATGGAGATTACTCTCAACAGAGGATGGACCAGAGGACTGGAGCACAGCAGCATTTCTGAGCACACAGTAATATAGGTGGGACTCAGCGGAAGTCTAGAAACTAAATCATGAGACCCAGAGCCCTTATCCCCTGCTCCAAATCAGAATGCTACAACCAGATGAGTGTCCCTGGGCAAAAGACTTCTCTAGGGGGATGGTGATCAGTCCCAGAGGAATGTCTAACAGACACTGAACCAGTGGGAGTGTCAATGACATTGCCCAGCCCAAGCCCACGTACACCGAGATTCCAATTAGCTTCTATTCCTTTCGCTTATTTAAAACAAAAATTAATAGATATTTGTGAGAAGGCCTCTAATGTGAAACAGACATAAACAAAGAAGCAGAGGGAGAAAAAAATCAGCTGAGGACATCAGGGTGATGTAGTAAAAAAAAAAACTTCAAAAATATAAGACCCTTGGGGCGCCTGGGTGGCTCAGTGGGTTAAAGCCTCTGCCTTCGGCTCAGGTCATGGTCTCAGGGTCCTGGGATTGAGCCCCACATCGGGTTCTCTGCTCAGCAGGGAGCCTGCCTCCCCCCTCCTCTCTCTGCCTGCCTCTCTGCCCACTTGTGATCTCTCGCCCTGTCAAAAAAAAAAAAAATCTTTAAAAAAAAATATATATATATAAGACCCTCAGAGAGAAAAATTCTATACATTCTGAACAAGTATGCTATAAAAAGAAATGTTCAGAAACAAAAAGGATTTGAAAATTAATAATTTGATACAAACAAATTAAATCAATAAAATGATTAAAAAAATAAGGAACTCTTCCAGAAAGTACAATAAGAAAAAGAAATACAAAATAAGAGAAAAAGGATTAGAAAAATTGAGACTCAGTAAGTTTAGGATGTCCAATGTCTCAGCGAAATTCTGGAAAGAAAAGAGGAAAACTTCTGAGAGACTCTTCCTTACATAAAATTAAAATCTATCTCCTCAGTGACTTTCATACACTAGTCTTGGACATATCATTTTAATCTGTGGAAAACAGATTATTCCTTCTTTCACCTCCAACTCTTTGAAGCAATTTAGTATCTTTAAGACATAGAGAAAAAGGTACTGCTGTGTAGACAGTTCAATGATAATACTCTGAGTGAAGATAAACATCATGGGCTGAATACAAAACTGCGTCCCAGTTAACTCATGCATCCACCCCTCTAGCTATCAACTTTTAGAACTTGCTTGATTGTTTCTCTGATCATCATTGTGATTACCAGCCCAAACTTCCCAGTCCTGGCTCTACTTCTTGATTTAGACACTGTTTCCCATGGACTATATCAGATCTGCGAGGTAGGTCCAAGGGGCAACTCTCTTCTCTCTCCCTTGAGTGATCCATTTATATCCCTTGGTTTGGATTTCCTCACCAGCCGAGAAGGACAAGCTCCTGTTGGACTTATGTCTGCCATGCAATGTGTGGGGGGATCGCAATGTTCCAGGCATAGGAACAGCGCAGAGCATGGTGGGAATACCACTCCTAGCATAGGTCCAGATACCCTTCGAAGCCATTTTACCAAGATCACAGTGGTTATTTTGGCAGCCGCATCACACAGCCGTACATTCAGCATCACTAAATTCCTTAAAGCTGTTTGACAGGTGCTTCTGTTTGGTTACATCTCCAACAACCCCAAAGTCATTGATTTTTTTCTGGAACAAAATGAAGGACTTGGCATTTGTCTTCTTCAATTTCTTCTTGTTAGATGTAGCCTAATATCCTAACTGTTGGCAATTATCCCAAGCTTGGTTTCAAATGCTGCCAGTAGTTGAAAGCTTACCATCTTACGGGAGAACACATCCTTGTCACCAATGGTTCCAATGCTAAAAAATTATTCTTCATCTTGAGTTAATATCTGCCCCTTTTAAAGTACCTTTTAGTTGTAGTTCTGCATTTTAGAGATAGTCAGAATAAGTCAAATTTTTCATCCATTTGATAGCGTACCATATTTGAAGATGGGTATTAGGTATATTTTGTCTTCGTTTGTTTTGCCTCTCCAGTAAAGAGTGCCAAGTTCTTCAGCCAATCCTTATAAAATGTGGTTTTCAGATCCTTCTCTAACTTGGATACTATCCTCTGGGTTTGCTCTGATTTTTAATGTATTCTCAAAACATGGCTCTTAGAACTACCAAAACAGCTGAGCAAAAGTTCCAGCTGAACTCAGTCTGAATCTCACCTCTACCAGGTATGCGACCTGGACTAGTTATGTAACCTCTCTTCACCTCACTTCCTCATTTGTAAAATGAGATAATAGTTAATGCCTACATCATAGGGTGGTTGTAAGTACTAGAAAACCTAATGGATACCCATTAAATATTCAGTGCACTGCCTAGCATAAAGGAGGCCTCCCTCAAAATGTTAGGCGTGTTAATTCCTATTCTCAAGGCATCGCAATTTGTGTCAGCTGTCTTTGGGATTCTATTTGGCTCACTGCAGTATCTCGGGTGTGTAGACTAGTACTCCGCACACTATAATTAGGCAAGTACTCAGAGATGGTTTTATTCCTGATGTGAACTGTGAACTGTAGTTCATCTTGTGCTTAGCGTACATACAAAAGACACTTGAAGGTTGATTCTGGTAGTTGCTCTAGGGCAATGGGACTGTGTAGTGGCACTTTGTTCTTTTCTCTCTTTCCAAAATAATTATATTTCCCAAAGTAAAGTACTGGTTGGAAAAATTGTGATCACTACATATGACAAAATATAATGTAGTCATTAAAAAGGAGATGTTTCACTGATTTGGAAAGATTTCAAAAAAGATGTTATCAAATAAATGGTTTACAAATACATATTTAGGATGCTGTTTTTAAATATATATGAGAAAGCAATTAAAATATTCAAATACTTACAATTATGTGGTAGAATTATTTTTATTTACCTTCAAGTTAGAATTTTTCTATAAAAACATATATTACCCTCTGACAAAAATATAATACATTTAGATAAGAAAACGAAGTAGGATCTAAAGATAAA
Source organism: Potos flavus (assembly GCA_028534135.1). Lineage (NCBI taxonomy): Eukaryota > Metazoa > Chordata > Mammalia > Carnivora > Procyonidae > Potos > Potos flavus. The sequence goes on from CM052899.1 coordinate 108,721,083, forward strand.
ATATTAATACATCTGCTATGAGGCTGCCCTGTATTTGTACAAATTGCTTGCTGCCTTACTATATACTTCACGTGGTCCCTCATCAAAATAAGAATTTGGTTAAATTCCTTACCATAACTCAATATATAAATCAAACTCTCCATTTCCCATCTTTTAAAAATTTATTTTATTTATTTTATTTATTTTTTAATTTTTTAATTAATTTTTTAATTTTTTTATTAAGATTATTTATTTGAGAGAGAGAGCACAAGCAGGGGGGAGGAGCGGAGGGAGAGGGAGAAGCAGGCTCCCCGTTGAGCAGGTCTCCATCCCAGGACTCTGGGATCATGACCTGAGCTGAAGGCAGACACTTAGCCGACTGAGCCACTCAGGCGTCCCAGACTATGGTTTTAAGGAATAATTAATGTTATCGCTGATCGAGGCCACAAAAATTAATGAAGCTTTAAAAGAAAAGTTTATTTAAAAGGTAAGTAGTAGGCAAGTATATGTAAGTCTATGAGGTAATACACAGTTCGATATGCAGTATCACCATAAACCCCTTTTAGACCTGGTGCTGCCATGAACTCTGTAGCAGGTCTTCTAACAGCCCTTCTTCTAAAAGACCTATAAAGATTCCACTAGAGGGTGCCTATTGTCCCTTTTAGAACAAATATTCAGGAATTCCGTAACTTTAAAATCACGCTTTGTTTCCATAATTATCAGTAAAAAACGGAAGTAGTATTACTTGATTTTGTTATGGAAGTTGATTTTTTCACTTATTTTATTTTAAGCTCTTCCATTTGGTAAAATCCCCATTTTGGAAGTCGATGGACTTAACCTTCACCAGAGCCTAGCCATAGCAAGATACTTGGCCAAAAACACAGGTAATATGATTATTATGTTCAAGAGTTTCGATAACTGAAAAAAATACATGACATATATTCACTATTTATTAAATAACTTTATTATTGAACAGTATAGTATAAAGAAATGAAACAAAAGATACAAAAGAAACAAACCTAATCAGCTGAGGCTAGCTAAATGGATTGTGGTGGTTCTACTTACAGAAATCCCATGTAGCTGAAAAAAGAACAGGGATGCCCTTAAGAAACTTGTAAGGAAAGATCTGTAGGATATATGGGGGACGCGTATATCGAGTGTGATACACAGTTTTATTTTCATAAAGAAATAATGGAAGACAATAAAAAAAAACCCTAATAGAATAGTTACCGGTATGGTAGGTAGATTAAGGAGCACAATGAAATGGATGGGGCAGGGATGGAAGTTAGTCTTCATTGGATACAGTTTACATTGTTTTGAATTTTTGAACCATAAGAATATATTGTCTATTAAAAAGTTAACGTTTTAATATAGTAAATTAAATCCAGTGTATGTCTGGGCATAAAATGGTCTCTATTTTATAGATTTGGCTGGAAAAACAGAATTGGAACAATGTCAAGTTGATGCAATTGTGGACACATTGGACGATTTCATGTCACGTTTTCCTTGGGCAGAGAAAAAACAAGATATAAAAGTAATGTGATCAGTTCGTTATTACTATTAATCATATCTACTTGTGGGGTGCTTTAAAAAGTTTCTTTTTATTGGGCCTCTGGGTGGCTTAGTTGGTTAAGCATCGGCTTTCAGCTCAGGGATCGAGCCCTGCGTTGGGCTCCCTGCTCACAGGGGAGTCTGCTTCTTCCTCTCCCTCTGCCCCTCCTCCAGCTCGTGCTTGCACGCTCTCTCCAATAAAAAATCTTAAAAAAAAAAAAGATTTCCTTTTATCGAAGCAAGACATACCTATAGTTTTAAAATATCAAATTATATTTAAAATTTTAAAACAAAATACAGTGATTCCCTGCTCTACCTCTTCACATTAACTCCTCCTCAGACACAACCCTCTTTTTACCATTTGTTTTTTTAAAGATTTTATTTATTTATTTAGCAGAGCAAGATCACAAGTAGGCAGAGAGGCAGGCAGAGGGAGAGGGAGAAGCAGGCTCCTCGCTGAGCAGAGAGCCCAATGCAGGCCTCAATCCCAGGACCCTGGGATCATGACCTGAGCCTAAGGCAGCCGCTTAACCAACTGAGCCACCCAGGTGCCCCCCTCCCTTTTTTTTTTTTTTTTTTTTACCACTTTTAACTATTTCTTTAGGACATGCAAATCCAGCTTTCTTTGATTCACTAATTTTAGTTTCTCTGGGCTTATTATTACAGTAATAAGAATTTTTCTCTTAGTAATGATTGTCTCTGCTCCCCTTCTCCCAAACTCCCAATATGATATTAAAATGTTTTGGCCAAATCTATAGTCACTTGTTATATTAGTGTGCCTAGGTAAATATTGTACAGAACTGTCAGTTGTAGTATACTTCGATTTTATTTGCTTGCTCACTTTACCTCCTCAAAATTAGTAATTGCCTTTCTTTCATTTGCTTGTTTTAAGATTTATTGCTGAACCGTCCCACACCATCCAGCAGGCTGCCAATACAACTTTCCACAAGGTCAATGATATCAGATTATCCATTACGTCCTTCCACTATTTTCTTGGAGAGATCCAGCCGAGATCCCCTCTTTTTTGCAGAGCTGTCTGGGTTTTCTGTGCATCTGTCGCCACTGGACTTGTCTTCACTACCGTCCCAAGGATGTCCTTCTCTTGAGTTGGGGTCCTATTTCCTGGATGCCATCCTCTGTCTTTGCTTACTTCTTTGTCCTCCAGGAGTCCCAGAGTTAAAATGAAGGCTCGATGACAAGAGGTGTAATGATGATGGAAAGCATGGATATGCCTGTCTTGGGTGTACACTGCTTCAGTCTGGTTTGGTCACCCTAAAAACCTGGTGCACCGTTGTCATTCTGTAATCTTTATTATCATATTTTTCTTTTTATTTTTTTTAAGATTTTATTTATTTATTTGACAGAGAAAGACACAGCGAGAAAGGGAACACAAGTGGGGGGGAGTGATAAAGATTTTATTTATTTACTGGACAGAGAGAGATCACAAGTAGGCAGAGAGGCAGGCAGAGGGAGAGGGAGAAGCAGGCTCCTCGCTGAGCAGGGAGCCTGATGCAAGGCTCGATCCCAGAACCTTGGGACCACAACTCGAGCCGACGGCAGATGCCCAACGACTGAGCCACACAGGCGTCCCTCATATTTTTCCTCTTTGTTTTGGTCTCTGTCTTTCCCCAGGAGTCAGACCATCCTTTAGAATCCATGATAAAGAATAGGAAAATTTAGACGTTTACCCAAAGCTCTCAGCATGTAGACAGGGTGTGTCGATTTTGAGCAGCGCTGGGCCATTTGTGGAGTATTTCCCAATATTACTATCTTTACTACTAGACTCTTTACCAGAAAGAGTCCCTAGAGAAGACTTCCAATCTTTTGCCTGGAAAGAAAGGTATGGCTGCCAGTGTTCTGGGAAACGATCAGAGAAGGGAGGGCTACGAATGTCAGAACTTAGCGTTTAGTATGCATATATTCATTTAATCCTCTATTTTAAAGACATTATGAATGTCAGCTCCCAACACACAGACCATCAATCTCCCCCTCTCCAGCCTTCTGGTACAGGTGGGGAAGAGGCATGTGTCAAGCAGTGTAAAATGAAGAAGAAAATATGCTAAAACTACCTCTTTTGCAGCCTTCTGCCAGTCCTCACGTTATCCTCTCCCTTACCTTCTTACTTCCAATTCTAGATACATCCTGACTTTTCCTGAAAAGGAAATGGTTTTCTGAACCACTTCAGGGTTTTATGGACTAGACGGTGTTGGTTTTCAGCTTTCCCTTTGCAGATACCAGTCATCCATTTGCTTTATAGCTTCGAATTTTGTTTTCTCTTGTATCCTCTCCTGTTTTCCACCTCTTTGTGGGTTCTGTCTTTTCAAAAATATGTATTTACTGTGGTTTGGGGATGAAAAATCATGTATGTGTGCCAAATCCATCATCTTTTTCCAGAATTCTAAGTAGACCTTGTAGGTTATGCTCCGTTAGCGCCCCCTAGTGGTGCCCTGGGGGCATGCATCATATTCTGTATTTTAAAATACATTCGCTCGTCTCCTCCAGGAGGACGTGTGGTGAGGGTGGTAATTATGTCTGTACTGCTCACTCGTGTCCCCACACCCTGTGCCTTTCATGCTGCAGGCACTACATACTTGTCGAACGACAGGAAGCAAGAGCTGATTTCCCAACAGCACCTGCGGATGGGGCTCCCGCCCCTTTACACGTGTGGCCTCAGCCAGTCTTCCCAATCACTTCACTGGATATGTGCTTTCTATCAACATGCTCACTTTGCAGAAGAAGAAACTGAGAACCAGAGTGGTTATGGAGTTGCCCAGACCCATGGCCTCATCACCTCCGCATACTTCCTTTTAAATTAGTGAATAATACCCAGAGCATCCCTTAGGGAGAAACTATTATCTTCATTTTCCCAGATGGAGAAATTGAGGATCATGTAGTAGAAGTAACTTTTCAAAGTGGAATTGGTACACAAGGAATTCGAGTCCCAGCCACTCTGACTCAGTCTCCATGCTCTTTTTTTTTTTTTTAAGATTGTATTTATTTATCTGGGGTTGAGAGAGAGAGAGAGAGTGAGAGCATGAGATGGGAGAAGGTCAGAGGGAGAAGCTGACTCCCTACGGAGCTGGGAACCGGGATCATGAACCCGGGACTCCGGGATCATGACCTGAGCTGAAGGCAGTTGCTCAACCCACTGAGCCACCCAAGTGCCCAGTGTCTATGCTCTTAACCACTGGTTGTAAGACTACAGTGCCAGCAGCTGGCGGATACGTATGTATGTGGTGTAGCTTAAGGCCGATAGCCAAAAGTTACAGCACAGAATGGACAGCAGTCTTATCAATTTACTAAAAATATATTTATGCTAAATACTACTTGTTTAGGAACTTCTGATTTCAATAGAGATATTTGGAGCAGAAAAGTATTCACATTTACTGATTCCTTGATATAAATGTAAGGTGTGTCACACACACACACACACACACACACACACACACACACACACGACTAACCAGAGCAAAGTCTAAGATAAAAGCTCAGCTTTGATACAGCAATATATTCAGGCTCTGGAGTCACACTGCCAAGCTTGAATTCAGATTCCCTTATTTGTTGTCACATAACTACCTATCAATAGTTCAGATTCTTTGTAACGTAGGGATACTATAGAATCTACTTTGAAGTATGTTGGGAGGATCAAATGTTAGCATGAGTTCCTATGACTAGATTGAAAGCGTTCAACAAATATTAGATATTATAATTATATTATCTAGTATATTAATAACTATTACTATATATAATTAATAGTGTTATTATATAGTTCACTGTTCATTGTTTTTCCTTTTGTCAGACATGGCATCAATATTTTATACATCCTTATAAATGCAGAAACAAGTAGATACATAATGTCCAATTCAGAAAAACGGATCTAAAGCTTTTCGTTTCACATGCCAAAGACCCCACTGATTGGCAGTCTATCAACTTATGGGCTTGCCCTCTGCTATTTTGTACCCTTCTGTGGCTGAGGCTCCTATAATAGAAGCTACCTCCCAGAGGAAAATACTCTTTGAATGCTTATGATACAAGTAACACTCTACCTCTGTATTAGAATAACAATGCTCTTACATACCTATTTCAAAAAAAAAATTCATAGGACATAATCCAAGCTTATAAATAAATTATATGAAGGAGGACACATTGCAGGAATACTGCAGTTGGCTACATACTATCTGATTAATAAGGAAGACCTGGCTAGTATACAAGGAAAAACCCTCAGTTTTTTAGTACACTTCTTCACCTAGTCTCCCTGTAGTGGGTTGTGTTGCTGCCACCTTGTGGTCAAGTAAAATTTTCAAAAGCAGGATACTGGTAACCGTGAAAATGGATGGACAGTGAACATAGTCCTCTTATTATATGTGCCCTAAAAATCTATCTAATACACATAAATACTTTGGTATTAGTTGCTAGAAATTTCACTTACAACTTTTAAAAAAATTAATTTAGAAGGCAAAATATGTTTGTGGACATTGGTCACCCTGATAATTCTTGAATTTACACTAGTGTTTCTCTGGTTATTCAAACTGTCTGTTTCAGTTTCCTCATCTAAAGAATGGGGCGGGCAGGATGAAGGATGAGCAGGAACGAAGAAATGTCAGTGGTGTATTTCCAGTACATGATATTGATAGTGTGAATTTTAAAATGGTGCTTTGGAGAAACATAATTCCTCTAAAAGTCATTGATAGAATATTGTAGCAATGACTTCTCGGGTTGAAAAACCTCCTGACTTATAACTCTCCAGAGGAGGAGGAAGGAAATTTCTGAGTCTACCAAGTGTAAGTGTGGCTACCTAAGATTTATCAAGGAATACATTTTAAAAAGTACATATCTGGAAAAAAAGGATGTATAATCAAATTTCATCTTCTTTGTGTTATTTTGGTGAGTATTCTTTACAGTGACTCTTAAATATTAATAATTTTGTTGGTTAGTAATTTACATATCATTAAATGAGATGAGTCCCTGGGCACTGGGATGATTCACCAAACATATAGAGAACCTGGGCTACAGAAGTCAATACAGAGAAAAGATTTTTATTTGGCATTGCGTGTGCACAAGCGTCTTCCACCTTAAGTGGTGGAAATGCACATTAGAAGAAGTAACAAAATGATACAGGTGAGCACACAAAAGTTTTGGAAAGCTGTCCAGCAGCTACATCCTGTTCCATTCAACTCCGTTCCATTTCTAGCTTGCCTAGGAGAGCCAAAAGGCCATCACCTTCCCACCTGAGGCCGAGATGAGCTGGGCTGTGGGAAGCGCCACATGGATCCGAGCCCACTGCATCTCAGCTCACAAATTATGTATAAGAAGAACTCACACTATTTTATTTTAAACTATGAACATATTAACCATAGAGAAAGAACCTTATGAATGGAGGTGGTATAGAACTGTGGAAAGAATATAAAATCAAAATAATGACAAGCTTCCCAAGTCTCAGTTTGTAAAATCGGGCAAATGTCAATACTTAATGGTGCTTTTGTAAACTGTGCTCTACAAACCAGACATCATGTGGCGGTAATCTCTATTACCTAGCTAGGTTACGGTGATAACAGAAAGTAAATCAGCAAATTGGTAAGGGAACTATCCACTACCCGACCTGCCTTAATAAAGGCTGGATTTTATTATAGGCCATTTCTCATTATTTATAAATAATATATATACACATATTTTATGATATTTTTGAGTTGGCTTACACTTTATATCCAAGACACACACCAGACAGAATTTTCATATATAAACAAACACTTCTCACAAAGAAAGAGGCCATGAAAAAATTATTTGGTCTTTCAGAGATTCAAGGAAAAACAATTTTTTTTTTTAAGGAAAAACAATTTTTAAAAATGGATATATGTTAATTTTTCTCTTCTAAGGATATTTGTTTGTTACTTTGCATAATATATCAAAAGAGGGCACCTCGTTGATGGTTTTGTAGATAATACTCAAGGCAGACAACCCTCATACTAAGGCACAATGTCAAGCCAACAACAAAAGATCCATAAACCCTGAGAGCATAAGGATTCATTACATGGATGACTTCTGTTAAGTGCGATGGTGAAGTAAAAGACTGCCAAACTGAAGGAATCTAGCCTTACAAAGTAAAAATTTTACAAAGTAAAATTAATTTCTTTACCCTCAGTTATATTATTTCACTTCAAAGAGAGTGAGGATAATTTTGGAAATGTAAAAACATAATGGAATCATTTTTTCTTAATAGACATTAAGATAGAAATCATGGAAAGACTTTGTGGGTGAAATATTTGGTCATTATCTACAAAGAAACTGTAAACGGTGGTCACAAAAGTATTTTTTAATCCATGAGTAACACACGGATGACAGGGTATAAAGAATCAGACCTCAATCTCCATAGTAACATACATTTGAAAAAAACAAACAACAACCAAGAACACATAGCTACTTCTCTTTCTGAATTCATGTAGGAGAATAAAGATGGTAAAATCTACTTCCTTTTCTTTTTTTTTTTTAGTGAGAATTCTTTTTTTTTTTTTTAATATTTTATTTATTTATTTGTCAGAGAGAGAAAGCGTGAGCTCAAGCAGGGGCAACAGCAGGCAGAGGGAGAAGCAGGCTCCTGGCTGAGCAGGGAGCCGGATGTGGGGCTCTCCATCCCAGGACCTTGAGATCGTGACCTGAGCTGAAGGCAGACGCTTAACCGACTGAGCCACCCAGGCACCCCTCTACTTCTTTTTCAAATCGTGTTATTTTTTTTTTTCCTATTATCCTTAAAATGATCTTTCTTCTTCCTCCCCTAGAATCAGATGTTTAATGAGCTACTTACATATGATGGACCTCATCTGCTACAAGATTTGGACACATACTTAGGGGAAAAGGAATGGTTTGTTGGTAACTCTGTGAGTATGTTTTACATCTTAAAAAAATACAAGTATACACACATACACGTACATATAACCAAAAACTTACAGAGACTCATGGAGAAAAAAAGTTACCCATAAGGAAGGATTAGATAGCAGGGATTTTATATATATATATATGTTATATATAGCTTTAAGGTTGTGATGTACTGACCGAATCTTAGGATAAAGAAAAAAGCATGTTGTATCTCTTTTTCTTGAAACAGTGACCAACCCTGTTGTCCTGGGCACCTCTAGGACTCAGATTCTGGTCTCTAAATATTAAAAGGAACCGGGGCTTCTTGGAGAAATGGCTTGTTCTCAATTTGGGACAGGAAATGTAAGAGATAAGCTGGAAATACCTTGTCATATCAAAGAAAATAAATTATCAAAGACAACTGAACTGAGGACTCAAAAGTCAACTTGAAGAGGCTTCCACTGGCTAGATATGGGACAATTCAAGCTTTGCTAAGAATATTAACAGCAGGGGTGCCTAAGTGGCTCAGTCACTAAGCGTCTGCCTTCGGCTCAGGTCATGGTCCCAGAGTCCTGGGATCGAGCCCCGCATTGGGCTCCCTGCTCAGCGGAAAGCCTGCTTCTCCCTATCCCACTCCCCCTGCTTGTGTTCCCTCTCTCGCTGTGTCTCTCTCTGTCAAATAATAAGTAAAATCTTAAAAAAAAAAAAAAAAAGAATATTAACAGCAGTGAACTGAAACAAATCAAAATGAATAAATCCATGAGTTTATGATGACCACTCCTACCACCACAACCAAACACAAACACATACATGCAAAACCCCAAACCAAACAGAACTTCATTGGTTACTTTTGGAAGATGATATGGAGATAAATTATTACTCTGAAAACTGTCTTTTAAAAAGTTGGGAGGTTGGAATGAAGAATTTATCTTGCCTTTCCGATCTATGCCCATTGTACCTCAAGATAACAAAAACTGAAGGACAAAGTTCGTCTTCATAGAAGTATTCCAGTTAGTAAGTAAAAAGGGGATACTTAAATCAACTATCACCACTTTCCAACCCCTGATGGTTGGAACAGACTGAGGCATTGATTAACAATTGTTAATATCACAAAAATCAAGACAACCAGCTATTACATCTAAACATGACTCAGATGCTGTGGTAAGTCGGAGTCTGCGCCTTCAAGGAGACTGCATTCTTGGAGACAAGACACAGACTGCTTTGGGCAGCACTCTCGTGACTTATTCTGTTCATGGTCTGTTGAGTCCTTCTGGGTGACACGGACGCATATCTAGCACATCTCTATTCTCAACTTTCAACCTCATCACATGCCTCTTCATTTCCTCCCATTGATTCTCCCAATAGACTTTCCTAAAATGTTCCTCTCCTTTCACTATTGAATGAACAATTTCTAAGGACTTAGAAATTTCTCCCTTGTTTTCTATAAAGATTCTTCTGTAAACTACCTCCTGACCCCATCTCTTAGCACTGTCTCCCTTCCTCAGTGTTCCACATACACTGGCGTTTTGTTTGTTCCTCCAACACACATCTCGCTCTCACGCAAGAGCCTTTATACTTGCAGTTCCCTCTGCCTAGAAGGCTTCATCTGCAGACCACTGTCTGTCTGGATCCTGTTCTCATTTAAGCCTTGGCTTAAATGTCACATGTTAGAGGTCTTCCCTCCATGACCACCTGAGAGTCCTTCCCATCACTTCATGTTTTCTTCATCATCCCTACCAGTTTACAAATGTTTGTCTCCTGCTTCTAAAACAAAGGTGCACCCAGCAAAGGGCCTGTGTCCCATCTTGGTCTCCAGTCCAGCCCAGCACCTAGACCTGCAAATCGCACGCAGCAGGTACACCATAAATATGTGCTAACTGAACTCTGAATCCTCGAACCCAAAAACTCTCTTGGCTGACAGGTATTTAGTATGCATAAACCACTAGTAATTAGCATTATTAAATTCCACACAAAAATAAATGTGGATAGCCCACATTTAAACTCCACTCTTTGATGGGTATTCATCATCTGGAGTCAAAGCAATGTCAGCCAGATTAGTTTCTAGTCACAAAGGAAGAAAACAAGTGTACGAAGAAAAGCGTACAAGGATAGGACCGGGCTGTCATCACACTTGGGGACCCACTAATGCTCAGACCCTGTATGTCTTCCAAGATGATGCAATATGATATATTAGTCAAAAATATTTAACTTGCAACTATGAACTCTCTAGGGATAACTTGCACTCTATCCCTTTATACTCTGCAAAAGAAAGGAACAAGGTAAATAATATGAAATACACAAATTCTGAAGACAGGACATTCTTCAGGCCTAGTGTGAAATCTTCAGTAAAAGGGAGTTGAAGGGCGTAACCAGATGAAATGCATGTCCTGGAATGGATTCTGCTTTGTCCTCTAAAGGACATTTTTGGAACAGATGAAACAGTATTGATTGGGTATTAGATAACAATGTATTGCCAGGAGAGGTGGAGATTGAGGCAAGTTACAAGAGTATGTATTGTAAGAGCTCATTTTAGCACACACCCACACCCACACATACACACAGACATATACGCAATACCATTATATAGAGGTGTTAATGTAGCAGCCTCCGGGTGTTGGGAGCATGGTGTTATCTGTAATTTTCTATCATATACTCATTCCGCTTTCGTATTAACAGGTAATTTTGAATTAAAAAGAAAGTATCCTTGATTTAATAAGTTAGGCCTTCTATGTTCAAACGGCAATTTTTGTTTCCTTTGAACTAGGTAACTTGGGCAGATTTCTACTGGGAAATTTGCAGTACCACACTTTTGGTCTTTAAACCTGACTTGCTGGACATGCATCCCAGGTTGGTAACATTACGGAAGAAAGTTCAAGCCATTCCTGCCATTGCTGACTGGATACAACGAAGGCCGCGAACCAAACTCTAGGTAATGCGTGCTGCCTCGAAGCTTTATCGGTCTTCACAGCATGGCTTCCCTCAGATGAGAAGCTACATCAGCCAGCCACATAATCTACACACTCCCCTCCCCAGCCCCACCAAGTCTTTCACTTTTGCCATATTCTGCTTTAAAAAAGGAAAAAGTGGAGGGGGGGGAAGAGCATTTAGTTTCAAGTACCCTATTTCTCCCCCTTTCCCTTAGGATAATTTCACATCATTTACAACTGAGGAAAAAGTTTACAATACAGGCAGGGCTCACGTTTCACGGGCTTCGACATGCATGGGTTTCAGTCACAATGGTTAAGGAACATACACATTTCCCCCCAAAATGGTTTGGACTTAAGCTGTGATTACATAAAGTATTAACTTTGCTGCTAGTTCTGTAGTCCACAAATCACCACGTAAATAACAGATGCACATCATGACCAGTGACCAATCACATCACCTCTTTGAAAGTCTGTTAGTGATCGGTCACTGCACATCTGTTACTTAGCAGCAGCAAAGTGTGTAGCTGCCTTGCTTGCTTGCTTCTCAGTGATAAACCCACTCAGAACTTTTGACAAAGTAGATCACTGAAAAAGGGAACTCATCAACAAAGAGGAAAGTACAATAAAAAAATGAAAAGTGACCATGCTGGAGCCAAACTCAAACTGCACATAAATGGTAAGAGCGGACTATGAGAACAGTTGCACAGCTGCAGGTCAAGGGGTTCCAGAGATGTAGCTGGAAGAACTTGGCAAACTTATTGACAGAAATGAGGAAAATGGCTGTGACAGAGATGATGTTCCTGAGGAAGTGAGACCGCCAAAGAGCTTCATGTTAAAAGAACAGATCGAAAGAATAAGAAGCCAAGCCACAGACCGGGTGAAAATATTTGCACAAGACGTATCTGATACAGGACTATACCCAAAATACAAAAAGAACTCTTATCCAACAAAATGAACCCAATTACAAAATAGACCAAAGATCTGAACAGACACCTAATTGAAGATATACACACGGTAAATAAGCATGTGAAAAGATGTTCAACATATGTCACCAGGAAAATGCAAATAAAAGTGAGTCACCATTACATACCTATTAGAATAACAAAATTTCAAAACACTGACACCACCAAATGCTGGTAAGGATGTGAAACAAAATGAACTTTTATTCACTGCTGACAGGAATGGGAGATGATAAAGACGACTCGGGAGAGAGTTTGGCAGTTTCTTACAAAACTAAACCCACTCGTACCATATGATCCAGCAATTACACTCTTTGGTACTTACCCAAAGGAGGTGAAAACTTAGAGCCACACAAAAATCTGCACATGGATGTTTGTGGCAACTTTACTGATAATTGCCAAAACTTAGAAGCAAGCAAGATGCCCTTTCTTCTACAGTGAGTGGTTAAGCAAACTGTGGTACTTCCAAACAAGGGAATATTATTTAGCACTTAAATGAGTTATCAAACCGTGAAAAGACATGGAAGAAACTCAAGTGCAGACTACTAAGTTAAAGAAGCCAACCTGAAAAGGCTACAAACTGTGATTTCAGCTACAGAACACTCTGGAAAAGGCAAAACTATAGAGACAGTAAGACCAGTGGTTGTGAGGGGCAAAGCGCGAGGGAGGGTTGAACAGGTTGAGTATAGAGAATTTTTAGGCAGTAAAACTATTCTGCATACTGTAATTTTTTAAATCCACAGAATGTACAAGACAAAGAGAAAACCCTAAGGCAAACTATAGACTTTGGGTGATTATGATGTGTCTGCAGATTCACTGACTGTAACAAATGTACCACTCTGGAATGGGGTTGTTGATAGTGAGGGAGGGTGTACTTGTGTGGTGGCAGGGGTCTATGGGAATTCTCCACTTTCTGCTTAATTTTGCTGTGAACCTAAAACAACTCTTAAAAAAAGAAAGTCTATTGAAAAGGAAAAAAGCAGGGATATTTCATGACACTGAAAATGCAATAAAATGTTGGAAGGTGATCCAAACTTAGACTGATGATGATTTGCCAGGGTATAAAAAGAATGCTCACTTGCAATTATACATGAAGGTATTATTAAAACTATTCTTAATACATTCTTTACCAAAGTAATACACTTTATCAGTTTCTTTTACTACTAAAATTAGTTATACTACTTTTTTCATTTGCAACCAACAATGTTTTTAATGTGTTGAGAAAAAAATTTAAAAGTCATAGAACATTTTCTCCAATGCCTAAGGTTTTGCACAATTTCAACCTGCAGTTATTTTTATGGTCCCACACTGCCATGGAAAACAAGAACTGCCCATATAAACAAACCATCTAAATAGAAATCTTCCAAGTAACTACAGATTATCCCTCAACCCATTTTAAACCATAATTATAGCACTGGAATATATTTTAGTTCAATTTGCATGTTAATATTAATATTGGATTGTCTACTCTTGGCAGGTCATGTTAGATATAGAAACAGACGAATGAAGTAGATAGTGCATACTTGAAATGCAGGACAGAGGAAGGAGAACATGGTTGAGAAGCCAGAAATGGGGAGAGGATGTAGGGGAAGAAAGAAAAAAAGGAAAGCTGGGCTAAGTATGATTTTGTTTAAGGTGCTTCTTTCATCACGCCAATGTTCTATGAAATAGGAGAAAAGATGTTAAATACTTTATATATCCTTAAGGATTATACATAAAAACTATAATTCCCAAATGACTTGCTTCTTTGTATCACATTTCCTTATCGCCAGTGGCGGTTAATAAATGATAATAGGTTATAAGTGAATCTCATTGCAAAATACCGTATCATGCTATCGAGGCAATTTAAAGAAAAAAATTATCTTTCACAAAAGAAATTAAGATAATACTCCAGGTAATGAAGGTAGTAACTTTTCTTTCCTCTTATGCATGTTCATTTTCTGCCATAAAATTACATTCTGACAAGTTTTAATGAAAATAGAATTTAGTGAAAGTGAGAACTACAATGCTTATCTAACATTATGAAAACTCACATCAGTCCCGCTTGTTTACACAAATCGTAATCCAAATATAAAATGCAACCACTGCAGGTTTCATAAAAAAATATTTCATTTCAATCATAGCATCATCATCAACCTTTAGGCCATCTTTTTTCACTGAAGGGACAACACATTCCATTATCCCATCCTGTACCCAAAATAAACTGCTCCTTGCTGAGTGAGCAAGTATGAGAGAACATGAATGAATCAGAGTTGCAGACTGTAATCAGAAAACACACATTCTGGGAAGAAAAAGTTAAAAGAATCGGTTCCTTAATTTTATGGACATTTAAGTGTCTTGCTTAGGGTTGCACAAATGTAAACCAAATCTAATACTCCTTTCTAACCTCTATACAGTAAGACCAACAGTCAGAAACAAGAGTAGTTAATGTTGCAATTAAATATCTATTGGTATAAAGTTACAAGTCTATGGGGTCAGGAATACAGTTATGAAACGCATAAGGCAAATGTCTTCTACCTCCTTGTAAGTAACATGTAAGTAACAAAAAATAAAAGTTGCTTCAGTTGGTCAAGATGATATTCCAACTATGCCTTCACATGCTCTTTACCACTGGTAATGGATTATGATGTTCACATGAACATCAGTCCAGTGAAAGGACTAATGGGAATATATCCTAAGTAATAAATTCCAGTTTATTGAGAAACAGATAATATTAAGCACAAACAATCTCATTTGAGCTCCATATTGTATTTAGGAGAGTTAGAAACTATTAAAAAGGGTGTGAAAATACAACGTATGATCACAAATATTTTTATTAAGCCCAAGACATAATAGAGCATTACAGGGAGAACCCAACTACACCTCATTAAAGATAATATGGACTTAATAACAACAAAAGAAACAGCCTATCACTAAAGACACATTATTACAGAAAAGTTATAAGAAATCCATTATGAGATTTTGAAAGGTAGTATTTCCAACAATCCAAGTGATCTGGGTCCTGTGATGTAGGAGGAGGTAGTAATATTTGCAGATTCCTTCTAGCCCCATTATACTAAAATATATCCATTATATTCAATATACCTTCAAGATTGGGTAAATCTACTGAATCATGAGTTTTCAGAGTCTACAATAACTGAAGATTGCTTTGAGAGCTTCATCACTCTTCTAATTCCAGAGGATTATATGACCTTAGCATCTTAGCAAGTCAGGATGCCTTGAAAGTACAATCTCCAAAATTAACAAGTCTATGATTTATAAATAAGTTTATTTATAATGATATTTACATAATAAAAACAAAACACATGAAACTCACAAGTTATACAAAGAAACTGATGTATATAATAAAAACAGCAAGATAGACTGACAGGCAAAAATTTAAAGAAAGATTTAATAAAGAGTTAAATATCAAATAGACAACTTTACTTCTAAATTTCACTTTGTCACCCACACTGAATTGGAATTGAACAATGGCTCTCTTCAGGAGGTCCTGTACTGGAAATTCTGGAAACTGATAAATTATATTTTGAGAACTGTTTAATGACCTATTTCCATGCAGTACCTAATGCTGCCTTAATATGAAGTCACATTCAGTCTGCTTTGAAATGAAATAGCCTGTTTATCTGTTTTGCCAGGCTAGACAAATGTTACCCACATTTTGCTGATACGTGGAGACGTGGCAGGAATAAACTACTATTTAGAGAGTAAAGAGAACTGGAGCAGAAGTGACTGGGCAACAGTTTCAAGAGAAGCAAAAGCCAGGAGAGGGAAATCAATGAAAACATGCACAAGAATAGGCAGAGTAATAAGCACAATTAGTGCAGTGGGGAAATGAACAGAAGGAATTAATCCATGGAGCAAGATAAGGGCTTCTTCGTTACTATTCACTGGAAAACAACTTAGTGCCTAGCCAAACAAATTTGTTTTAACAGAAGTACTTGGAAGGACCTGGGGGTGTTAGTAAATGGAATGCCACCTTTAAATTCAGGTTGAGTTCTTGTTGACAGTGGTGAACATCTGCTTCAAATAGCAATAAAATGAAAGCTATATAATCTATACAGCTGCATCCTTTAAACTAACAAAAAAAGAACTTCAAATGAGACAAGGAAAAACAAGACATAAGCATTGTCAAATAAGGCACATGTAAAAATCTACACACATTATCCAGTGAAAGACAATATATATATATTTGGAGGTAGAAATAATTACAAAAATACTGACATTTCTAAAGCATTAGCATATTTGTTACAAACAATCACCAACTAATCCCCATTCAGAAAACTGTTTTGTAAAATGATTATTCAACATCTTCAGGACTACATATTTGTGGTTTTTTTTTTTTTTTTTTTTTGAAATTTCACATGTGAGCATCTGGAGAATTCAGTTAGTGGCAAAAAAGTTGTCCATACTATGAGAAATGTAATATGGAAATTATAAAAAGTTATAAATGTCCATAAACCCCATGGTCATCATAATGTAAATGTCCTTGAGTGCACCAAGTTGATATTTCCTCATCAATTAGGAATTCACAATTCTTAATTTCACAGGCCCATTGATGTTTTTAGTAACGTGGCTATGTCTGCTGGCATACTCCCTTCATCACCTGCAGGTCAGAAAGGGGCATTAAAAGTTTAATAAAAATATTTTATGAAATATATTTTCTCTAACTTTGGTGAATTCCTAATCATCTTTCAAAGCCCAGTTTGCTTCAGCATCACTCCTTGTTAAAAACCTTCATGAGGGGTGCCTGGATGGCATAGTTGGTTAAGCACCTGACTCTGGGTTCTGGCTCAGGTCCAGATCTCAGGGTCTTGAGACTGAGCCCTTCGAGGGGCTCCACGCTCAGCTCGGAATCTGCTTAAGATTCTCTCTTCCTCTCCCTCTGCCCCTCCCCACTGTGCACGCTCTCTCGCTCTAAATAAAGAAATCTAAAACAAAACCACCTTTGCAATTCCCTACACGTACTTAGGGCTATTTCCTCTGTGTTCATGTTCATATTGCAAGCACAGTAATCTAGAGGCTAGGTTTCTGAGCTGACATAAATATATAAAGATAGGCACGTATTAATTTGAATCATATTCTATTCATATAGCACACAGTATTTACTACTCAGGTTT
This sequence comes from Potos flavus, assembly GCA_028534135.1. Classification (NCBI taxonomy): domain Eukaryota; kingdom Metazoa; phylum Chordata; class Mammalia; order Carnivora; family Procyonidae; genus Potos; species Potos flavus. The sequence continues at coordinate 108,738,465 of CM052899.1, forward strand.
ACTCAATAAAAACATTTATGTAACAAACTGAATAGTGAAAACAAAGACAACTAAACAGAAATCATTCATCTACACCCTTACTTTCAATCCAAAGATAATCACTAATTTAGACTTAACTGGCACATCTAAACAAGATTATGAATAAGGCATACCAGCTGAAAATTAAAGTGCCCACTGTAAATAACCTTTTCCCAATGTTTGCCCCATATTTCAATTGAATCAGACTCCAGTATCTAGACACTTATGCAAAAAGCATTCAGGTTTTTTTTTTTTTAGGATTTATTTATTTGAGAGAGTGCGCGCATGCCCCCGAGTAGTGGGAAGGAGAGAGAGAGAGAGGCTCTCAAGCAGACTCCCCACTGAGCATGGAACCTGACATGGGGCTCAATCCCACGACCCATGAGATCATAACCTGAGCTGAAACCAAGAGCCGGATGCTCAACCGACTGAGCCACCCAGATGCCCCCAGGATTTTTCTAAAGTGGGAAAACATCTTGTGTCAAGTAATCACTCAAACTGTTTAAAGATGAACTGATTTATTAGTTTATAGTGACAATGATATAGTTGACAATTCATAAATATTTGTACATTCAAAGGAATGAGTAATTTTATAAATTAGATGTGGCTAAAATACAGCCAAACTAACAACTTTTCCCTGCCATACATACATACCCCAGTTAAATCTAAAATCGTGAGTACTCTTACCTACTCTTCTTTCAGTAAAAAACATGTGCACAGAAACACAGACTATTTCATAAACTCTCAAGTTCGCAGACACCCTTGCCTTGAGGTTCATCCATAGACTTAATAGCCCATGAAATCTAACTTGAAACTTGTTCTCCAGAAGACAGTAAGACAACAAGAATGCAAAAGTGTAAGACAATAAGACTGTACAAGATTCAGTATTCTGGGAATGGAGGGAGAGGTGGAATGAAAGAAAAAAGGGTGAGGAGACGCTTCTAAGTTTGAAGATACTAAAGATAAAACGCAATAAAATGCAGTAAAATGCAGTATGTGAAATCTGGATTTTTTTTTGAAGCTATAAAAGACATTAGGGGATAATTGGGAAAACATAATATTTGGAAATTATTGTTAATTTTCTTGATGTAATAATGGCATTGTGGCAACTTAGAGGGAATGATAAAATATTCAGAATGACATGTCATAACTGACTGCATTGGCTGAGGAAAAAAAGGCAGATGAAGCAAAATGTCTAGAACTGCTAAATTCATTTAACTATGCTTTCAAAATCTCTGCATGAAAATTTCCATATTAAAAGTTTTAAAAGGTAGAAAGTCTCCTAATATAATCACATTAAGAGATTAAAGAAAAATAACACATGCCCAAACCACAATCCTTATTCTAAAACAGTGGTTCTCTGACTTTAGCATGTATCAGAACCCCAACCAGATTATCAAGTTCCGTTCCCAATTTCTGACTGAACAGGGATGGAGCTGGGCTTGGGAATTTGCATTTCAAGGCAATTTCCCAGGTGATGTTGTTGCTGTTGGTCCTGCACTCTGAGCCTGCACTCTGAGAACCGCTAAGGCAAGCTCTAGAAACACGAAAATCTGACGAGCATTTCTGAGAGGAATCCTGGCACTTATCTTTCATAGGGTCATGGAAAGGGGGGCAAACAGATTGTTAACATAGAGCACATATACACTCAATTACAAATATACTTTTTATTGACAGTGGAAAAGAACCTTACTGCGAGAGATGAAAACGGTACATGCACTCTCATTAGGTCAGTGCCTAATTATTTAAATGAAACGAAAAGCAAAGATGACAAAATCATTATAGTTAAAAAAATAAACACATTATTGTATCCTTAGCCTACCAAGTAAAACACTGGAAAAAACTGATATAAATGCTTTAACAAGACAGGAAAATTTCCTACAGAAAAAAAAGCGTGCTAAATGGGAGAATGATTCTTTATAACTAAATGCTTTAAAGGTAACAGCCTAAAAGCACAGCTGAAATAAATTGCTATTTTAACAGATACTTGATGTGAAAGTAACAGGTAAAATTTTAGACTAAACTTTATATAAATACAAATAATTTATGTGAATTATGACTAGATATGGATATACACTGGGCTTATCTGAAATACCATTAAAATGCCATAGAAAAAAGAAATCAGGGGCACTATATAAAAGAGAAAGAAGAAAAAAAACAATAGTGAAAAGAGAGCTGTCAACAAATTTTGGAAGATGAAAAGCAAATGGAAGAATGAAAGCTGACTTTTGCAGAACAGACAAAGCAAAAACTTGAGTGAGCAAAGGCAGAAAATGGAAGAAGGTTACTTCATACTCAGAATCTAAACCACCCCCCCACTACCACCACAAACTCAAGATATAGAGGTAATGCATGGCTCCCAAAGGATGGGGAATATACAGAGCTAAAACAGACTGAAGAGTAGAACATCTAAAGCCTGCCCAACAGAGCCAGCCATTTACCCCAGATAAACAAATGAAAGTTTATTGGGGCGCCCAGGTGGCTCAGTTGGTTAAGCGTTTGCCTTCAGCTCAGGGCATGATCCCGGGGTCCTGGGTTCGAGCCCATATCATGCTCCCTGCTCAGCAGGAAGCCTGCTTCTCCCTCTCACACTCCCCTTGCTTGTGTTCCCTCTCTATTTCTGTTAAATAAATAAAATCTTAAAAAAAAGAAAAAAAAGGTGTATTCTTTGGAAAGTCTGAATCAGAGGAACGCTGAATATGGGCATAGTAGAAGATAGTGAAGCTCTACTAGAACAGGAAAATTAACTATATAAACATGACAACAGCCCTCTCTCCTCCCCTGCTTCTCTTTAGCTCTAGTAATGCAGTCAGTAGGTTTATACTCTATCTCCCACCATCCTCATTTCACAAAAGATTGGGTGAACATGTTCTCGGGGAAATGAACCAGTCCATAAGAAACAACCTATATAGTTAAAAGACAGTGGGGAATCCAAAAATCAAACTGCTGAAACCCCAATTATCTAAGAACTATGATGGTTCTATTTAAAGACTTACTGTTAGAATAAAATCTATATACCTGGGTGGGTGGCAGCAGTGCTAAAGGAGAACAGGTATTTAATTGTTTTACTAAATTTGAAAAGATGCCCTAACAAAACAGGAAAAAAATGCTGTGCTGTGGAATCTGCCTTCTATTGCTTTTGCTAGATAATGTGAAATTGGCAAGTTGCCACCTCCACACAAAGCCTAGCAATTGTTTAAGTTATAATCATCACAGTTGCTTTTACTCAAACTTTAATGCCTGCCTCCCCAACCCAAAGCACCCTGCAATAAATGCTATACAGGAAGGACACCTACCATACAACCCCCTCCTCTGTTCTCAAAGACAGATTAAAATACACTGAACTCTTTATAGTACAGAGTGCCCAGCAAAATACTGGGACCTAGTAAATATTCAATGGAAGTCTGCCAAATTGAAATAAACCTTGATCAACATTAGGAATATACTTCCTTATTACAATAATGATAAAATAGCTTATATCCAATTAAATCTAACATTAAATAAGAAAAGTAAGATATAACAGACTGCATGCTAAGTCGTGTAAAAGGGAAAAAGAATACATATACTCATTTACTTCCATCTGCATAAAATAAGTGGTCACATGCTAATAAAAGTCAATGTGTCACTTTTAGGGGGAAACTGGATGACAGGGTGAGAAGGAGGCCTTTGTTTGCATTTTATATATTTTGAATCTTGAACTACGTGAATGTATTATCTTTTCAAAAAGGTGGAATGAGGGGGTTCTCTTAGAGGGTTCTTTCTAGTACCCAACCAACTTCAATCTGAAATTACTAAATTTGGGATGCCTGGGTGGCTCAGTTGGTTAAGTGGCTGCCTTCAGCTGAGGTCATGATCCCAGGGTCCTGGGATCGAGTCCCACATCGGGCTCCTTGCTCAGCAGGGAGCCTGCTTCTCCCTCTGCCTCTGCCTGCCACTCTGCCTGCTTGTACTCTCTCTCTGACAAATAAATAAATAAAAAACCTTGAAATTACTAAATTTTTGAGGCAAAAGATGCATTTTATTGCACTCTAGTGCAGAAGTATTTGCTGGTCAAAATGAAATTAATGTAAATGGTACAGTTCTTAAGAAATTAATATTTTGCCATGTATTTTAATTCTTTGGATTCATATACGTTACTTATGTAGTAAGTAAATTATAAAATTGTGGATAAAATTATAGATCTAATTTTATTTGGGGGATGTTTTGGTATCAAGAGATAAGGGATAGGAGAGACAGAATTATCCAAAATCAAGTGTCTGTATCAATTCTGGCCAAATAATCTTAGTTACTGTAGTACTTTTGAAATGAGCATGCTTTTCCTATACTGTATGCCAGTGAAGGATTTGGGCGATTTTTGTTAATCCCTTACTAGTGCTAATTTGATGCCTTTTCATATAAATAAATACTGATGTTTCTGCTTACAAACAACTTACCTTCATCGACTGTGGTCATATCTTGCTCTAGTTTTAATTTCTGTTGGTTAATTTTTAGCATGGATTCTTCAATTGTCCCTTGGCTTATTAACTTTATAACTAGTACTTCTCTAAAGAAAATAGAAATATGTCCATTGGTTATTTATTATAAAATTATTTGGATATATATAAACTATATAAAACATCTTAGAGTTCAATAAGAATAATTTGAAGACTGTATAACAGTCATATCCATAACTTTATATTCCCTTTTATTCAAACTTGGGATTGATGATTTCTGAGCATGTAACTTTACACGACCTTTCTTATTAATCCAAGATATCTGTAATCCAAAAATTACCGGTAAAACGTACTACAACAAACAGTCTGGGTTCAGACAGGTATTCATCTTAAAATGGAACATGTTAAAAACAAAAATAAAAATAAATAAATAAAAATAAAAACGAACATGCTTTACTTGTCAGGTTCCACTAAATAATTCAGTATAAAAAGTAAGAAAGTGTAGTGAATACAAAGGTTACACAGGCAGTTTTAATCCCGTAATAGGTAGAGATAAGTATCTGGTTCATAAATGAACTTATCAACATCTTTTGGAAATACAGTAACACACTCCAAACAGAAAACACAGATTATTCACTACTTATATGTGAACGTAGAGTTGAATTATAGGTATTGGCACCTCTTTAAGATACTATGTCAAAATGAACCTTCACCTAAAATATCTACAACTCAAATAATGTATTTCCTAAATGATAACAGGGTAGCAATAGTATACATATTACTGTTTATCTGGCTCTTCCGTGGTCTAACAGGCCTTTTTAACTATTAATATTTTTCAAAGGAGCTGAACTATTGGTATATTTTGTTTTCATCAGCTGCAGAACTAATTGGGGTAAGGTGGGAGGTTATTTTCCTTTAACTACTAGAAAATGAATAGGTTACATAGGAACACTGATGGTATGAAATATCTCAGCAGCCAAGCTCTGCTAAAAATACAAAAACTGAAGCAGGACATTGACAGCCTATATTCTATTCTATATAAATTAAATTGGCATTTGGTTAAAAATAAATTTCAACTCAGAACACTTACTTAGTCTGGCCTACTCTATGGCATCTATCTTCTGCTTGTTTGTCATTGTACGGATTACAGTCAATATCATGAAGTATAACAACATTCGCTGAAGTGAGGTTTATTCCTAAGCCACCAGCTTTTGTTGACAGCAGAAACACAAAGATATCCATATCGGTATTAAACTCGTCAATTAGGTGAATCCTATAAGATAAATATATTAGGCTAAATTTCACTAGAACGTATATAGCTAAAACTGAAAACAATCACACTACATGGAAAAAAACCTTGAAGATGTAAATACATGCTCTTGGTAATATAGATACCTTTACTGCAGTTACTTTACTGGAAGACCTTCCCAATTCACCAACTTCTTTTCTATAACATTTCTCTTCTATACCATTTCTCTTTCTACTAATTCTCACTTTAAATTCAACTATTCAGGTTTGAGTAATGCTAAAGGGTTATTTTCTCCTTTGTCTAACGACTTCTCGCTTATCTAAATTTTGCATATCACTTTTCAATCTTCAGCATTCTCAGAAGTCTATTAGCAGCTGCTCTTGATACCGGATGAACTAAAGATCTTAAGATCAAACGAGAGCAGTGTATTCTCTTTTAGCATAACTTCTATCTTTAATGCAGGAAAAAAAATTCATTCTGGTTGATAAAAAATAAACCAAAAGATATAATGCAGTTTAAACACACTAGAAAAAGTATTCCTTTTTTTCCTTTTAAGACAATCTTTTAATATTTGGGAATTAAAGAAATAAACAAACCAAACTTATTCAACCACTCTTAAAATACGATAAACCCAAGATTTTAAAACAATCTTGGTTTTTGCTTTTTAAACAATCTTGGTTTAAAGGTAAGGTGCTTCAAGGGTCTGAATGAGTCTTAGAGGGGAAAACATTCTAACAAAATATAGAAACAGATTTCTATGCAATTCAGATAAAAAACTTAGAAAATTTTCCTTATCTTAGGACAATCAATGATTTGAAAAAACCACACAAAAGACTCAAAACTAATACAATTCAATCAAATGCTTTATACATATTTAAAATTCCAACATTTACTCTTTTTTGGAGGTGAGGTGGAGATTTTCTGAAACTGAAATGAAGTATACCAACCTTTCAGAAATCTGAGTCTTCCCATCTAATCTGAGGTACCTATGCTGATGATGTTTTAAGAGAACCTCTAAAATATCCAGCATCATGGTAAATTGGCTAAATAATACAACTCTATCACCCTGTAAAAATATATATATGGATTAGACACATGGAAAAATAAAATTGTAAGTATCTAATGATCAACTGCTTCTTTAATAAAAATCAAGTGATCACAGCAAAGATAAACTTCTTGTTATACATATAACAAGCTTATATATAAATAAAACTACCTTAACTTCTAAACTTCAGACCTAAAATTTAATTCTCAGTTTTGATTTTCAAGGACAGTTAATAAAAATATCTACAAAAGTACTATTTGGACTACGATCTTACAAATTTAAGCTGTTTCACATATAAATAGTAGTAGTACTTAAATAACATGGCATCCTCAAAATACTAATTTTGAGGCAATCATACAGATTGTCACTCATGAAATAATGACATTTAAGATTATTTTTTAAAAACATCAATACAGATGTATCCTACTAACTTCTATTTTTCTTTTTCAGACTCAACAGAGGAAAAATAATCAGGAGAACACATCCCCAAATACATCCCCTAAATGCTCAAAGCATTAATTTCTAGAAATATGTATAACCGATATAGGCTAAAGCTTCAAGAAAGTCAAATCATGCCAGAATTATTTTAAAGAAGTTTAACTAATGGGGAAAATACAAGAGGAGTAGCATTCTTCTTTATTACCTTCTGTTTCAATTCAGACAAGATGCATCCTAAAACTCGGAATTTTCCAGAATCTAAAATCAAGTCCATGTCTAACTGGAAGTTATTAATATGTCGATATTGTTTACAAAGTACATGTAATTCAAAGTCTGTCATAACTTCCATATCTTCAAAGATCAAGTCAGGGTTAGCCTCACAATGTGTAGGTTCCTTAAAACAAAACAGAACAATACACACATCAAAATGAAGATAATTTATAATATGACCAGAACACTTGAATAAAACTGTTCATATCTGATAAAATATTAAGTAGCTAAACAGCACATGTTAACAAAGGAAAATAATACTCATTATTTTAGGTACAATAAAGGGGAAAAAGTCCTTATTGTTTTAGACAACAACCTGAAATATTCAGAGATGAAGTAATATCTAGAATTTGGTTCACAATAGTCCTGGGGAGGGGTCTAGATGAAACAAGAGTAGTGTCATTCTAGATAATAACTGTTAAAAAAAAAAAAAGGGTGAAGCTTACATGGGCAGAGGATTTCACTATACAATTCTCTCTACTTACATGTTTGAAATTTTTCATGATAAATTTAAAATAATATGAAAACATTTTAAAAAGCAAATAGTTGCTTTTAACATGAAGATCTATAAAGGAGGGGTGCTATAGAGAATGAGGCAAAAATAAAGATTAATAAAACTATAGACAAAATATAATACAGAAAAAAATGAAGAAAATAAATGGAGACAAACAACTCACTGCCCTGGACATAAAATCGGAGGGATCTTTTTGGTAAAATAAAGAAGTGCATTATGGCAATCTCAATCAGGAGCTGGCAAACCTTCTGTAAAAAGCCAGATAGCATATATCTTAGATAGGCTCTGTAGGCACAATGATCTATTTTGCAACTTCTCAACTCTACCCTTATACAGGCATACCTTGCTTCACTTTTTTTGTGTATGGGTTTCACAGATAATGTGCTTTTTACGAATTGAAGGTTTGTGGCAACCCTGTGTCAACCAAGTTAATTGGTGCCATTTTTCCAACAATATTGCTCATTTTGTGTCTATTTCAAACCTTTTCATTACTATTATATGTTATGGTGATCAATGATTATAACTTGCTGAAAGCTCAGAAGACAGCAGCAAATTTTTTTAGCATTTTTAAATTTAGGTATGTACACTTTTTTAGACATAATCCTACTGCACACTTAATCGACTACAGTACAGTGTAAACGTAACTTTTATATATGCACAGGGAAACAAAAAAACTCATTTGACGCTCCTGGAGTGGTCTGGAGCCAAACCTGCACTATCTTCCAGGTATGTCTGTAATGGAGAAAGTGGTCACAAAAAACAGAAACAGAAAGATGTGCCTGTGTTAAAATAAAACTTTATTTATAAAAATAGCCACTGTCATATTTGGCCCTAAGGCCATAGTTTGCTGACTCCTAATACAGACTGTTAGCCCTCTTGGTTCTTACGTTCCCCTAAAGTATCTTGAACTTTGTCTTAAAAATGCTTTTCTTGGGGAGCCTGGGTGGCTTAGTCATTAAGCGTCTGCCTTTGGCTCAGGTCATGATCCCAGGGTTCTGGGATCAAGCCCCGCATCGGGCTCCCTGTTCAGCGGGAAGTCTGCTTCTCCCTCTCCCATCCCCCTGCTTGTGTCCCCTCTCTCGCTGTGTCTCTGTCAATAAATACATAAAATCTTAAAAAAAAAAAAAAAAAGCTTTTCTTAAATACGGGGTTAATGGATCAATATGCTCATTAGGCTTGACTGATCTTTAGCTAGCCTAACAATTTAACCTTATGCTCAATAGTGTTAACAAAGGTCAATGTTAACATAATATGAAATCCTTACCTTTAGCATAAGCTGAGACATTTCCTTGAGCTTTTCAGCTGTGTAATACTGGCGATGTAATAAAGGATGATTGGCCATTTTTCTCAATTGCATCATGACATTGCACATTTCTGTATTTTTTTCTGTAATCCAAAGAGCACACATTAAAAACAAAAAAACAAAACCCAAGTTGACAGCTGTCTGCTGAAATACATCTCAATGCAAACAAAAAGTTTAAAATTATTTCTTCAAATTCTAAGTAATTTTTAAAAATGAGCAAATCCTGCGATAACATGACTAAACAAAATGGAGCCCTAATACAGGATTACTTTTCACATGCAATTGTGAAAATCGGATTATACCCAGGTTATTGATAGATTTTTTCAATCTGTTGAAAAGACCCAAGTAGAGTTGCTCCTGTTTCTCTGACATTGCACACAATTCAATTCGATCCTTCTTGGGGGGTAGCTGCTTGAGAACCTGAGAAAGGAAAACCGTTTAAGCAGATCTTTCAAATAAAGAAGAAAACAGGTTTTTAAAAAACAATCATCATAATAAATATGCAGATAAGTTACCTCTTCTTTTACCCTTCTGAGAATAAATGGTTTTATAATTTGTTTTGCGTGTGCTATTCTCTCCTTTTCATAGATACTTTGCTCATCTGCTGATTTCTAAGTAAAAAAAAAAAAAGAACACATCCATTTAGAAATTACTCATTTTTTTTTTTTAAGATTTTACTTATTTATTTGAGAGAGAGAGAGAGAGAACATAGAGGGGAGAGGTCAGAGGGAGAAGCAGACTCCCCACTGAGCAGGGAGCCTGATGTGGGACTCGATCCTGGGACTCTAGGATCATGACCTGAGCTGAAGGCAGTTGCTTAGCCAACTGAGCCACCCAGGCATCCCTAGAAATTACTCATTTCGATGATCACAGTTAGCAAGATTACAGAATGTGAAAATCATCCTCACTACAATCTGAGTTATTTTCCCACAGAAACCCACTTCATCCTAGATGGAATTTCACATTTCAACTCTGGGCTATTAGCCTACTTCTTCAAGCTCCATATGTACTTTGAAGTTTTATGTACTCTGCTGAGCTAATAAAATTGAACTGCCCTAGGATGGTGTTCAGAAGTTTAAGTCCTAACTAATGAGTCATAACTAAATTACCAGATAGCTCTCATGAAAGTGTGTGTGTGTATGTGTGTGTGTGTGTGTGTTTAACAGGGTGGGGAGAAGAAGAGAAGGGAAAGAGAAAAAGAGGTAAGTAGAAAACTTGTATTTATTTCTAGAAAAATGACCTCAAAAGAAAGCTAGTGCAGGTGATGTGCGCCATGTGTTCTAAAAGACAGGGATGGTTCCTAGTTAAGCCTTGTTAATTTTGGAGAATTAAAGAAGTAGAATTTTATTTTAAGATGTGAAGAAGTCCTAGACCATCAAGTGGGAGTGAACACATTACTGAAATTTAAAAGGCACTTAATTTGCAGTGGAAGAAGATAGAGAATTCTTGCAAAATATATGTAACGGGAGAGAGTCAAGAACTATATAAACATTGTTGTACTGGAGAATTTAGTAGGAGTTCCTGAAGACTATACTGTACTTTTTCTTTATTAAAAGAGCTTTTCTTTTTTCTCTTTCTTTCTTTCTTTCTTTTTCTTTCTTTTCTTTTCTTTTCTTTCTTTCTGAGAGAGAGTGCATGCGTGAGCAGGGAGAGGGGCAGAAGGAGAGGGAGAAAAAGAATCTCAAGCAGACTCGGACTCCATGCTGAGTGCGGAGCCTGACATGGGGCTTGATCTCACGACCCCGAGATCATGACCTGAGCTGAAATCAAGAGTCGGACACTTAACTGAGACATCCAGGCATCCCTATACTGTACTTTTTCTAAGCAACATGGAGAAAATTAACCAGATTTTCTTCTATATAGAATTTCTTTGTGTAATGTAAGAAATTATTACTTTGGGGCAATTGGATGGCACAGTAGATTGAGCATCTGACTCAAGGTTTCAACTCAGGTTGTGGCCTCCAGGTCGTGGCCTTCTGGGTCATGGGCTCAGCCAGGAGTCTGCTTGAGATCCTCCCTCTCCCTCCCCATGCCTCACCTCTCCAACACCCACCCCCTAGTCCACTGCTGCTCTCTCTCTCCAAAATAAATGAATTTTTAAAAAAGTTGTTACTTTTGAATTTATGGACTTTTATTTCAAAACATTTTTCCCAGTATAGGAGTGTTCTGGATATTCTACTCTGTCCAGTTATACAGTTTACCTATAAAGAAATGCTACTAATTTACCACATTTTAATAAGGGAAACGCAATGACCAAATCTTCCCCACATATTATATATCTGAATACTCCACTAATTTAAAATTGTCATTTTAGCAAATTAGGATATTAAAACTAAAACTTCTGGGTATCAATTACAGAAGTCACCAATTTATTTCCCATGGTATTCTGGCAGACTTTCCAAGTCATCCGAGTACAGGGATATCAACTACTTAAACTTAATGTCATGTATACACTATGAGAACAAGAAAAAAAGACAGAAGAGTGGCCTATATAAAACACAAAGTAATATATTTGGGAGAATATATAAATTTATGCTTACTGTTTTAGAAGAAAACATTCTTCGTATTTCACTGGTGCTACTACTAAACATGTGTGGCATAACAAAATTCAACAGTGACATGAGTTCTAACAGATTATTCTGTACAGGTGTGCCTGTGAGCAGCAAACGGTTATTTGCCTGTGAAAGTAAAATTTAGATTAGTTTTTTTTTTTTTTAAAGAGCCAAGTCCTTCCTGTCTATACTCTTCAGTAGGGGAGAAGACAAATTAAAACCTTTATTAATAATGTAACATTCTGAGATGAAAGACTAGTAATTTTTAGAAAAATTATCATCTATTGTATTTTAAGGTAGAAAGTGTAAAACTAATGGCCCCATTTTATAAGTAGGTAACTTGATTGTATTTGATAATCATAAATTTTATCACATAAAAAAGGGGTTGGTAAATTGAGGCTCATGAGCTAATAAAAATGGGTTTTGTATTTTTAAAGGATTATAAAACAAAACAAAACAAAAACAAAAGCAAAGAACAAGTCGCAGAGGAAGGCCCACAAGGCATGAAATATTTATTACCTAGACCTTTATAGAAAAAGTTCGCTGAAATAAGTCAATCAGAGAAAGACAATTATCATATGATCTCTCTGATATGAAGAATTTGAGAGGCAGGGTGGGGGTCGTGCGGGGTGGGGGAGGGAAATGAAACAAGATGGGATCAGGAAGGAGACAAACCATAAGAGACTCCTAAACTCACGAAACAAACTGAGAGTGGCTAGAGGGTAGGGGCGGGTAGGGATAGGGTGGCTGGGTTATGGACATTGGGGAGGGTATGTGCTATGGTAAGTGCTGTGAAATGTATAAGCCTGATGATTCACAGACATGTACCCTGGGGCAAATAATACATTATGAGTTAATTAAAAAAATAAAAATTAAAAAAAAAAAGAAAAAAAAGAAAAAGTTCGCTGACCCCTGATACAAATACTAAATACATTAAAACAGCACATAACTTCATTATAATTGGAAAAATTCACAAAACACTCTTACGTAAAAAAACAAACAAACAAACAAACAAAAACACTCTTACGTTAATTGTCATAAGGTGCTGGTAGCGGATGGAGCCCATATTCTTCAGCATATGGCCCTCATCAAAAATCGCGTAATTAAGTTTCAGTCGCCGAAACAGACTACGATCATCCGAACTACTGATTGCACAATTATACCTGTCACCAAAAAAAAAAAGAAAAAAAATCTCTAAGGTTATACCTTCAAAAGCCTGGACCACAGTGAGCCATGACCACGTTTTCTAAAATTATTTTTATTTATATATTTCTATAAGCCAGTACCTGAAAGATACCACTAGACATAGTTGGTGTTCAAATAAATACTGACACACTTGTATACAATAATTACTTATGTACATGTAACCAAGTTATAAAAGCTGCAATGTGTAGGTAGAGGAAAATTTTAATGTTATAATTAGAGGGACGCCTGGGTGGCTCAGTTGGTTAAGCGACTGCCTTCGGCTCGGGTCATGATCCCAGAGTCCTGGGATCGAGTCCCGCATCGGGCTTCTTGCTTGGCGGGAAGCCTGCTTCTCCTTCTGCCTCTGCCTGCCTCTTTGCCTGCTTGTGTTCTCTCTCTGACAAATAAATAAAATCTTCAAAAAAAAAATGTTATAATTAGAGAACTTCTATAGAACTAAGCAGCAGCCAATTTGGGTATAATTTATATGTTATTTGCAACTGTTACACACTTTGCTTCAGGAACTGTTACATTTTCAGAACAAAAGCAGGGGAAAAAAAGAACATGAAGACATCTGTTAAGAACATAATAGTACTGTAATAAGCTAGTAGAGTACATCCAAGAAAAAAGTTAATAGTAGATAGCAGTACTAGACTATATATAAAAATGGAGTTCATTTTAATGTAGAAAAAATGAATTTTGGATTCATCTTTTAATCATGCCCTCCTACAGAAGTCAGTAAATGGAAATAGTAACTAAATACTGACAGTTAGTATGAACTTGAAATAACCTATATTTAAAAATGCAACATGACAGCATTAAGTTCTTTGTTAGATATTTATGCTAAACGGTTACTACCAAGTAATGACTAACTTATTCAAAGTTCTATTTTCCATCCTTCTATTTTAATTCAATTTTTTTCATTTAGAGTGAGACTCCAGTGTATTTAATACTTAATTATTAATAATTAACATTTATAAGTTACAAATATTACAAATAATTTTGGTGGCATATCTTTAATTTTACTTGAAGTTTAACAGAACGTCCTATAAAACTATGCTTTTGATCAAGCAAACAAAATCTTTCTATAACTAGTATCAGTCACCTGTTGTACTAGTAAAAAACTGAAAAATGCCTGAATAATCAACATAAGTCATTCCATTACTTTTGTTGCATGGTTCTTAGCCTGAACTTTCCTTCATGTTACTACTAACATATTTTAAATATTTTTTTTAAATATAGGGGTTACACAGTATCTTCCCCCAATATTTTTTTTCTCAATACTTACGTGGTCACAATTACATTATATTCTTCATATTTACTATGTATGTTATATCTAATCTGTTTACGTTCTTCTTGGGAGCCTATAATTTAAAAACACACACGTATTGATTATACTTAATGTACTTTGCGGTATGTTAGCATTTTAAAGAAATTTCCAATTAAGCAAAATGACATTCTTACCATAGTAACAGAGCACCTTTAAAGTGGGGCACCATAAATTAACTTCTCTTAACCAGTTATCTAGGAACCAAGAGAGGTATTACTTGCATCTGCTAAATAGGTTAGGTATATACAGTGAAATGAATTCTATCCAGAAATTTTTCTTTTACAAAATAACACAAGATTTTTAAAAAATCATAGACCCTTCACAATTTTACTTCTGATGTTTAAAATAATTTTGAGGCATAAAACGAAAGGCAGAGGACCAACCATTACAGTAATAGGATGATTAAATTCCAATTTAGAGAGTTTTTTTGGGATTATGTTCATACATACATTCACTCACTTTAGTCTACATCCAATCGATTAAGTAATTTCAGTGGGGATGAACTGTATACTTTCTGATTCAATAAGTGTTTAATTAATAAATTTAAAAGCACTTGTTTCTCTTAAATTAGTACTCATTAAAAACAATTTTTTTCATTAAAACAATTTTTTAAAAGTATTACAAAAACAAATGATCTGTTCGATGGTCCTTGAGGCATAATAATTTAAAAGCTGAATAACTGACTTGTATTTGAGACATTTTCTTTTAAAAGACATCAAGTACAATCAAACACACATACATACACAAAGGGGGAAAAAAGTGTAAAGAAACCACAGAATTAATATTCACCTCCACAAACTAAGAAATCACACATAAACAGTTTTTCTTCTCCCTGTATAAAACACTATACAGTCAAGTATGGTTGTTCACAGTATTACAAACCTATAGTTGATGCTGGAACAACGATCAAATGAGGACCTTTATTACCCTCCTGATACAGGTATGCCAGGAACGCAATGGCTTGAATAGTTTTTCCTAGGCCCTAAAATTGAATGTTTAAAAGACAACATATGAAATTTAAAAACAAACAAAAAATACTGGAAAACACAAAAGGAAAAATGGTATTTCTGGTTTTATTTATTTTTGATTCCCCAAAATGCAACCCTATGAGAATTCTACCATGTTCTTAGTTCTCAGTAAGAGATAAAATAGATCATCATCTCCAAATGATACTATAACTTAATGACCAGGATGTATCCTAACTGCTAGTTAAAATGGGACACAATATGGAAGAGCTTTGCAATGTATATAAAGGACATAATCTTGGTCATCGTTTTATATAAAACAAATATTTAATACATACTGGATAGATTAAGAACAATGCTCCAATGACTAAGTGGATTTGAACATATGCCTATCCTATTACCCACCAATTTCACTTCTAACAGTATATGAGATATGAAAACATATGTCCATGAAGAGACCTGAGTTAAGAATGTTGACAGTAGTTTTATTGTGCTAGCCAAACACTGGAAATAACTTAAATGTCCTTCAATAGGAGAATGGATAAATTAAGTTGTAGCATATTTATACTAGGGACTACCGCATGCCAATAAAACACCAAACTACTGATACATATAAGAACATGGATGAAACTCAGTAACTTTATCATGCACCAAACAAACCAGAAACAAACAATATATACTATATGGATCTATTTATATAAAGTTCAAAATTTGAAGAAAAAAAAAAAATCTATGGTTATAGGTGTCCAAAGAGTGGTAGTGGTAATGACTGAAAAGGAGCATGAGGGAACGTTCTGAGATGAGGGAAATGTTGATCTGGGGACACAGGTACACATATATGTAAAAAATCACCAAGCTCAACATTTGTGCATTTTACTACAAGTAAATTATACATCAACGAAGGGCTTTTTTTTCTGTCTTGTTCTTTTGTTTTTAAAGGCTATTGAGGGGGCCCCTGGGTGGCTCAGTGGATTAAAGCCTCTGTCTTCGGCTCAGGTCATGATCTCACGGTCCTGGGATCGAGCCCCGAAGCGGGCTCTCTGCTCAGCAGGGAGCCCTCCTCTCCTCTGCCTCCCCCTCTCCTCTGCCTGCCTCTCTGCCTACTTGTGATCTCTCTCTGTCAAATAAATAAAAATAAAAAAATCTTAAAAAAAAAATAACGTAATACACAATGTAATATATGTCTATTTAATAAACATTTTCTCCACTAAACAGGACTTATTTTTAATAAACTTTTTAAAGGAGGAAGGACATTAGGTTAGATTGAAGGTCAGTGTCTATGTGACAATACCTGAACTAGGTTGTAATGAACTTCCTAAGCTTAATTTCAAACAAATGTGATTTGGGAAAAAACAGAAACTCGGAGACATCTAACAAAAGTGAAATGGCTGAAATGATGTTGCTGATAAATGTGTGGATTTATTTATAGAGATCTATAAAATTTGCTGATAAATATGTAGATTTATGTTATCTATAAATTTTAAAGGTAGCTGTAACTACAGAAAGCACATATAACAAAATCTCATTTAGTATTTCATACATATGTATATTTGTATGTGTACAAACACACATACCTGCAGAAGAAAATAATTTGAAAAGATACACATCAAATACTTATTTCAAAGCGGTAGGAATATGAGTGATCTTGATTTTTTTTTGTACTTTTATACAGTCTAATTTTTAAAACACGTATATTTATTAATTTGATAATCAGAAAGAAAGTAAGCAAGCCCATTTTCATTTTGGGGGGCAATGAGGAGGCTAGAGCTAAGAGAAGCAATAAAAAATTAAAAAGGGTGATTGGGGTATTAAAATACTGATGTGAGAGCAATAAACTGCTCTATTTTTTAAATGACAGCAAGAACGCCTTTTAGCGACAAATCCTAGAAATAGAGTACTACTTACCATTTCATCTGCCAAAATGCCATTAAGTCCATGTTTGTGTACCAATGCCAGCCAATTCAAACCAACCTTCTGATAGGGCTTGAGTGACAAACTGGTAAAGAGAGTTATCAAATATTATGGATTTGTACTTCTATTAGTTTGCTTTACTAGTTTTCTGACGTGAAGGTTAAGTTTACAGTGCACACAAAATCTGAAATACCAATGTCTAGTCTTACCTTTTACCTTATGTTATACAAGCTATTTATACTTAGTTAAAAAATTAGCCCAAAACACAAAACATTTTTTTTCAATTTCCTCAAATTTTATTATTGGTTTATTTTTTCTGGCTATAAGAATTATAAAAAACATTTCCATATTCAGTCATAATGTAACGCCACAAAATTAATTCCATAAATGATCAGATTTGGATATTAATATGACATATTACTAACCTAATATTTATACTAGAAAATGGTATTGTATGGATTTGAATTTTACATTAAGGAACTTCAAATATTAGGACAACAACACAAGCTTAATTTGCCTTTGCCAGGATGACTGAATAAATGTCAATCACCTCTCCTTTCAGTGGAATGTGTAATTCTAGAAGGTGTACCTATGTGTATATTTGTGTTTGAACTATGTACAAATGGAAACTTGCTAGACATTAATGAGCATCAGTGAGTAGAAAGTAGCAAACCAGTGTCAAAATCTCATTTAATCTGTAAACATATAATTTGGAAATAACTTCTTTGGAAGGTAACAGGAAGGTTATAATGGATAAAAACAGTATTATATTCCCCTAAAAGTTCAAGTGGTTAAAAACTAATAGCAGTTATTACCAAACATATATACAGACGCAAATGTCATTTTCAAGCACCACCTCATTTATTGGTCTTTTAACATCCTGTAAAGATTGCCTATTATCATTATTTTAAACAGATGAAAATTTTGCCTGAGGCTAAGTAACTTGCCTGAGGCTGCATAGCTACAAAGTGTTTTAGGGAAGGCTACTATTTAACTAAGGAAGTCTGTCTCATTTGGAAATTTATTCTCATACTCCCTACATAAGCATATAGCCCATATTAAGATGGAAAGCTAGGATAAGGCCATGTGCCGCTCATTCTCCAGCTTTGATCCTGTCTCCTTAATTTACTATCACACACATCCTATTTGCACATAGGGACAAAACTATGGTATAAGAAAATAGTTAAAGGGCCAAATTTTAAAATCGATATACCTTAATTAGAACAGGGGTAAAAGAGCTGGGGTAGAAAGATATCCATCTTAAATCAGAATCTACGCTTCAACTGTCAGGTATGCAATCTACACAACATTTCTCATTAAAAAAAAAAATTTAAGTATTAGGAAGAAAATCAGCAGTACTGCTGAAGTCTCTGTAGTTCGTTTTAAAAAATATCCTTGCCGTTTTGGCCAATATAATTTCTACTGCCACTATGAAAGTAATAATAAATAAAACATATTATCATAGATATTTTAATTTCCAGATCCAAGTGAATTCTTTCTACTACAATAATGGTGAAAGTAAATGCTGGTATTGGAATACTTACTATTATAGACCAGACACAATGCTATGGGCTTGATATGCATTATTTCTCCATTTAGTCTACATTATCAAGCAAGTAAAATTATTGTCCCCATTTTACAGATGAGACTCTGGGACTCAGAGAAGGTAAGTAATTTGTCCAAGGTCACACAGCTATCCAAATCCATGTCTGCAGTGGCAGAGACAGTATCCAATCCAACTCTGATCCACAGCTCATCCCTTAAACAGCAAAACATGAAAAAGTTCTTTCTCTCTGACCCACCCACACTCTGCGGTCAAAACTGAGTTATTATTTTTGAGTCCTTCCCAAGGCCTTACTCATCCTACACATAAAAGTTCCCATTTTCATGAAAATGATGAAACTTGATAAAGTAGGCATAGCACACCATTTATTAATGCATCAAGGGCCAGCATGCTATCCCAACATCAATCTACCACAAGTAGCCAAGAAATACTGAGAAGCTAGTATAACTGTTAATATATTCTTCACTAGGCATAAAACTTTAAAAAGTGATGAAGGAATTTTGAGAAGCGTCTACTATATAGAATTTTTCGATCAAATAAAACCGCTTCATCCATAATCACAACGCCACTCTGGTGGCTGTTTTTGGTCAGGACATTAAATAGCTTTGTTATATTGTAATATAAAAAAAAAAAAACACAAGTATTTATGTGTATATGTGCTTGTTTACATGTATATACATATATATATATTTGTGTGGATGTGCTTTCTACTGGATTTATCAAAGCTACAAGTAACTTTTTGTGGCTTAGTATCCCAGTGGTGCTGCCCATCAACAGATCCTTTCTTCAGAATGCAAAAGATCAATGAAAATGCAGTTTTGACAAAGACGTTTGAAATCCAATTCACTTGTTATAACAAATTTTTAAAACAGGGCAGTTGTATTCTTTCTCTAGCAGAGTTTAATATTTAGATGTTGTACAGTTGTACCTTCCATTTATTCAATTTATTTTGACATTCTATAGTTTTCTAAGAATTTTCATGACTGCATATGAACCCCAACCACCAGTTTATAGGTAAGAATGTAATCTGTTCAGGGTTACCCAAATGACAAGAACTAAGGCCCGGGCCTTCTGAATTAGTTAAGTGCTCTCTTCTTAACAGACTATAAATACCTTTAAACTGAAGGTTTTCTTACCACCTACTAAGGAAAAAAATGTTCTTATGATTTTAAGTTTTTTGAGATCATGAAAGAAAATGAGGCAGCATGTTATTTTGAAGGTACTTGTTTTGTTAGGAGAAAAAAAAAAATCCTTTCAGACAGTTATTTCTTCTCAGAGTGAAAATTAAATTGGGTTTAAATCTCCTGCCAGAGAAACTAGCATCAAAATTATTTTGAAAGGTGAGAAAGCCTGAAATGGAAACAACATGAGTCCATACAATATGCTAACTTTGAGTTTAAAATGCAGAAATAGTCTAGGGAGACTTGTTGCAAGTAGTTCATATGACACAAGTTTAGGGATACTAGCTGACCAAAAGTTCTATGTCCCATAAGTCTAACATAGTTGCTGAAAATACTACCACAACATTAGCTTGTACTAATAGTAGCATCCAAACCAAACTAAAATATTTCCATCATAGTACTTTGAGTTAGTCAAATCACATCTGCAGTACTGCTGTGCATTCACATCACTGTCAAAAGGCTTCATAGCAACTGTTTACAACAAGATAGAAAACCAACCCTACCCGTTAAGTCGAGGACAGACAAAATCAGAAAAACCTCAAGTAGATTTAGCCCAGAAAAGACAGGACACATATAACTAAATATACTTTATAACGAACATCTGAGAAATCTTTTCCGTTAAAACAATTTAAACCCAATAAAGTTTAGGTAAAAAGCTAAAGTTTGAGAGATGGCTACATTAATGGTAGGAATAAAAAGGTAGAAATACTGATTTTTTTTTTTCCTTTTCCTTCACTGTGTTATATTTTAACTTTAGGCATCTTTAGTTTTGACCCATTAAAATAAAAATTACGAATGTAATGGTTTTGAGATCGATAAGAGACATTTTATTTTCCTCTGCAAAACTTTATTTTTATTAAGGATGTTGGTATGTCTGTATGCCCTTAACCTCTAACAGGTGCTTTTTTTCTGTTATAATTCATATAAATTTGTAATAAGAAAATAAATAGTTAACATAATTTTGCTAAAAAGAACTGGTTAAGAAAAGCAGGATAGCTTAGTCATCAGGATAGGTCAACATTTTCCTCTGGGCTAATAAATCCTTTCCCGAGGCGAGGCAAGGCAACTAGTTTGCATATCTCTGTGCTAAGCAGCAATGATGCCTGGCCAGTATACCAAGTAAAACTGCTTGTAACTCTTACCTTGGCTAAAAATAAAAACCAAGACAACAAATTTCACCCCCTAAAAGTGCATTTAAGTAAACTCTAAATAAACTATCACACAGGTGTTTAGAAGTTATATTTTGGGCTAGAGCACTTTGAAAAAAAGAGCTATTTTTCTCATTATATATTTCATTAAAAAATTCCTCAGCCTAATGGAAAGGATAATTTATTACCTGATCATACTATTTACAAGAAACAGGACTTTGTGGATGTGGGTTTAAGAGAGAAATTTTTTAAGTGATGCAATAAAGCACTTGATTTTTTAAAATTCAAATTATTATAAAGTAGACTCAACTGGGTAAGTCTTGCAGAGTGAAGAACTCCCCATATCCAATGCTGTAGAACAAGAAGGAGCAGCTCCAACTACACTTTTAGGAGATGAATTTGCTGACATGGCCATAGTTCTTTCTACGCAACAGAGAAAAGAGCTTCTTTGTGGGAACTGCATGACGTTTCCCTACACCATCCCATAGCACCCTAGAAGGGCACAGAAAAGATTGTAGCTTACTATTAAAGGCCAGTAACCACACCTTGACTTTTAATTAACCAATGATCAGCAAATATGCTTTGATCATTAACTAAAAAATGCTAAAAGAAGTAAATAAAATCACCAGCTAAGATAATTAATTTTAATGAAGCCCTAGTGCTAATCTTATTAAATACCTATTAGAAATATTCTGAACAGATGTAGCTCATCTTTAATGTTGCATAACACTATACAGCATGGATATACCATAATCCATTCTAACTATTCATATCATAATTCATTCTAACTATTCTGATTTTAGGAAATTGGACTGTCCATGTTTTTGTCACTTTAAATATTACACCACAGTAAAGAATTTTATGCATTTCTTAAGAAAAAGTATTCTAAATAGTTCTGAATCCCCAAATCACTTAAAAATAAACTTTTAAAGGAAGTTCAAAACAACCTCCCCATCCCAATATCCCAACATCATGCAAAATGGGGGTGTTCACAATTATAAAATGCCATTTTAATATGTACTGGCTGTTGTATGAGTTTATTATTGAAAATAATTTAGTGTCTATTTTTTGTAAGGATTCTGACAAGGCATTTTACTAATAGTAGCAGTTTTGGGAAATACACACTTTTTATAATTTTTCCTTATGTAATCTATTTAATAAATGTCCTTTTCATTTTTGATGTGTTTCTACTCCAAAAACAGATTTAGGAATATGGGTTCTTTAAAGCATTTAAAACATTAAATCACAGATACAGGATATTTTATTCATCTTACTTTATTTATGACTAAAAAGAAATTGAGCTAAAACAAATTTTTTTTCATTGATGCAATTTAAGCCACTGACTTTTTGAAGCACCATACAGTGTAAAGGGGTAGCTAAAACCAGCTTTTCAGTTTTTGTGATTATATATGAAATTATCTGTCATCAGACAAGGAAAGCACAGGTTATGTAAGATCACAACATTTGCTTCCTCTAATTTATAATCATACAAGGGAGTAAAATACCCTTGGCAGTGTGGGGGGGGTATTGATAAAAAAAAAATTCCTATTATCACTTATGTGTCATTACAGGAAACCTTGGGGTTCCCTTTTAACATTAGTTTTCATAAAACTTCCATATTTAAGTTCCCTAGGCACAATATAGAAATAAGATCAGAATTTTTATATGGCTGAGATAAAGTAAGAAAAAGGTAAGTACAACAAATATTACCTCTGGTTTAGAATGGAAGGTTGTTCTATGTTCCATCCACCTCCATTTCCAGTGAGCATGGTAACTTGTTTCGTCAATTTATTTGAAATGTCTTCACATTTGTTCATAAGCCTTATAACTACATCCCTTTCTTGGATCAGTGTTTTACAATGCCATATCAAATCTTCTGATAAGCCATTAGTTTTGGACATCTTTGTGAACTATGACATAAGAAGAAAAATAATTTAATAGTTCAGATCTAGTAAATAAAAATCCAGTATCAATTTTTTTTGAGGGAAAAAAATTTAATTAAACTTTTACTAATGACCTTAAATCAAGTGCTAAGAGAACTTGTTCTTCATGTCTACATTTGAATTTCAATGTTTCTCTTTGATAAATCAAATTCCCCGTATTGAAATAAAACGTATCTTTCTCCCCAAAATGCACAATCTCAAGCTAGTTACTTTGCCCTTAGTAGCTGTTCTCTTACAGGAGAAACGCTCAAGTAATCATTAATGTCTTCTACGAAGTTTTGTTTTCAAAATCTCAGATTTACCTTTATCATCAAAGGAATGGCACCAAATATAATAATTGTATACTTGAAATCCTGCCTCCATTTTCATCACTTCCCATGACTATGAATATTACCGTATGATTAATCTTTTGAAACATACTTTTCCCTATTATCAAAGCACCACTCCTTAAGTTTTCAAACCCTCAATTATTATTTGCCACTTAAATTTTGCTCTTAAACTGAGACCATTATTTGGAAAGATACTGCATGAATCGAAAGTTAACTACGACCAATTAAATAACTTGATAAAAGTTTTATAAAAAGTCAATTTCAATATAACACTTGTATAAATGGTTTTTTTGTGAAAGCTCAGAGAATTTTTTTCAAAAATGTATCTGTATTTATTTTTCTAAAGGGGACACTGAAGAGCGACTGGGTGGCCCAGCTGGTTGAGTGTCTGACTCTTAGTTTCAGCTTGGGTCATGATCTTGGGGTCCTGGGATCGACGGGCCCCGCCATCAGTTCCACGCTCAGTGTAGAGGCTGTTTGAGATTCTCTCTCCTTCTGCCTCTGTTTCTCCCCCCACTCTTGCGCACTCTCTAAAATAATCTTTTAAAAAAGACACTGAATACTTACTCATGTAAAAGCTATAAAAGAATTAGAATTTTTACATACAGATAGCTGAAAAAAAAATATCCTGAAGAACCGTATTAAAAAATACGTTTTGGGGCACGTGGGTGGCTCAGTGGGTTAAAGCCTCTGCCTTCGGCTCAGGTCCTGATCTCAGGGTCCTGGGATCGAGCCCCGCATCGGGCTCTCCGCTCAGCAGGGAGCCTGCTTTCCCCTCTTTCTCTGCTTGCCTCTCTGCCTACTTGTGATCTCTCTCTGTGTCAAATAAATAAATAAAATCTTTAAAAAAAAAAAAACTTAAAAAAAAAATACGTTTCATGAAGAGGAACAGAAAGGCCCATAGCTGTCTGAAAACTGAAAACCTTACTGGGCAGAAAGAGATCCCATAATCCAGAAATGAATAAAAGAAACTAGAGTAAAATCACCTGTTAAGATAAAACTACACGATTCTGATTCATGTCATCTTATTTAGCATATTCTTTCAAGTTAGAACAAGAATCACATTAACAACTCTATATAATCTTTGTGATCACAGTCTATCTAAATTCACAGAGAAGCTCAAATAATACAAATTCAACACTTACGGGATATACAGAGATAATTTCATCAAAAATGCATTTTATAATAATACTTTTTTCATATTTGATCTAGAAAAAGTTGGAAAGCAATAAAATTTCCAATCTATTACAAAGCCATGTTATTATTACATTGCAGGATTAAAAAATGAATTAGCACTTCACAAAATGGCACTGTGAAATACAAAGTTATTTGCACACGACTTTACATCTTCACAAGGGCAACATTAACAATCACAATGTGACCTCCCACTTTGCGCTTTCCAGGGAAAAGATTTATACATAAACACCAGGATATATAAGAATCAGTGCCTTGAAGATTTTCAGGAGGTTATGTTAGAACTTTTTTTAAAAGATTTATTTTGAGAGAGAGAACATGAAAGAGGAGGACAAGCAGAGGGAGAGGGAGAAGCAGATTCCCCGCTGAACAGGGAGTCCAATGCCAGGGTGATGCCGGGACTCAATCCCAGGACGCCAGGATCATAACCCGAGCCTAAGGCAGATGCTTAACCAACTGAGACACCCAGGCACCCCTCTATTAGAACTTCTAGTTAAAATATTTTTAGGGGCTTCTGGGTGGCTCAGTTGGTTAAGTGACCTGCTCTTGATTTTGGCTCAGGTCATGGTCTCAGGGTCCTGGGACCAAGTTCTGGGATCAAACCCCCAGGCAGGGCCCAACATTGGGGCTCTGCACTCAGTGGGAAGTCCGCATGAGGATTCTCTTTCCCTTTCCTTCTGCCCCTCCCT
Source organism: Potos flavus (assembly GCA_028534135.1). NCBI lineage: Eukaryota > Metazoa > Chordata > Mammalia > Carnivora > Procyonidae > Potos > Potos flavus. The sequence goes on from CM052899.1 coordinate 108,763,726, forward strand.
GCCACTCATGCTTTTTTTCTCTCTCTCAATAAATAAGTACATCTTTTTAAAAAATAAGTAAATTTTTAAATGGAACCCTAAAATTATAGGCCAGAAACCCACTCTCATGCCTGTTGTGGGTAAATGTGTAAGTGTATGCTTGTGATGTGTATGTGTGTGAGAGAAGAAGAACCAGGAAATAAAGATGAAACATATACTGTGTACCATGTATGTGCTAGAAACTACTAGATGTTTGTTTATTCACTAACTCATTAAATCTGCACAATAACCGAAGATCAATTCACCAATTCTGGATGAATAAACCAAGGTTCAATTTCCAAGGTCACTAAGTAGGGTAAGATTCCAAAGTCCATACTGTTTTCTTTTTACTACAATTAGTACCTCCCTAAGTTTAAAAAAAAAAAAAAAAGAAAAAAAGTTTAAAAAAAAAGTTTAAAAAAACAAAACTTTTTTCCTGTAAACTACCTACATTCTAATTTTTTACTTATATTCTAATTTTTATACTATACTATATTCTATACTATTTACTACATTCTAATTTTTTAGCAAATAGTACCCTGGCTGGTGAAGACACCTGATACGGAGACACAGTCCCTGTCCTCATGTGGTTTATAGTCATTGGGAAAGACATGCAATTAATAATTTTAAGTTTAAAAACTTATAATACAAAGGAAAGAACAAAATTTCATGGGCACTTCCCAAAGACACTAATATAATCTAGGATCTAGAAAGTTCTTTCAGAGTAATAAGGCAAGAAATAAGAAAGAACTACATTGACTCAAAGAAGATCTATTCAATGATGTCAGAATCTAGAGAAGAGATAAACTAACATTACAAAAAAAGAAACAACCGGACATAACTCTCCTGATGAAAGAACACATCAACAACCATGTGACAGTAGTGGCTAGAGCATTTAATCTTCTAATTGTAATTTTACAAAAAATACTGATCCAGAGGAATGTGTTAAAATATACCAGGGAGGTATAAGCAGAAAAATCTAGACGGGAAGCTGCAGAACAAACGATCCAGTTCTTTCACCAAAGATATTAGAGGAAGAGAGATAGATGGGATAGGGAAACCTACAGATTAAAAGAGAGTTAAAAAACTGATTTCAATCTCAGTATGTGGACCTTATTGGATTCTAATACGAACTTACTTAGAAAAAAAATTTATGGCATTTATGAGAAACAATTTGAACACTGAATGGGTATTTTCTAATATTAAGGAATTACTAATGATTTTTATTAGGTGTGACAATGTAGGTTTGTTTAGGGAAAAAATCTTTTTTCATATATATATTTAAATTTTTATCGGATAAAATGAACTCTGAGATTTGCTTCAAAATAATATGAGAAGGAAGGAAGTGGATGAGGATAAAGATAAAACAAGATCAGACATCAGCAGGAACTGAGGTTGCTGATGAAGAAATGGGGTTTCACTACACTATTCTAATTTTTATGTTTGAAATTCTTGTAGGGGAAATAAAGGAGAGTACAAAAGATAACTCTTATTTCAGGATACCGCATTAGTATGAGTTGGTTACCAAGATTTTTAAATGAACTTGACATTTTGGTTATTTCTGAAGTCAAAATTTATCTCCCTGGGGCTTCCTATTGTCCCTACCCTTCCTCCCATATAAGCCAACCGACATTAGAGATGATCCAATTTATTGTTGCTAGTTTAGAATTTATATCTGTCTAGTAGTAATACAGAGTCCATGAATGTAAAACACCAGATTTTCAAGGAGAAACTTTCACTGAAAGACAAAGTTGTTAGGATTAGGTTCAGTTATGAATAACAATAAACCCAAATTGGGGGTTTAAATAAAACGTTAAGTTTATTTCTCTCCCATGTAAACGAAGAGCTGCAGAAACACTTCAGATGTGGTGTGATGGTTCTCAAGTCAAGGAGTTTTCTACTTTGTTGCTTCATATCCTCCATATGTGGGGTTCCTGCCACCATAAGGACATCTCTATCAACAGGAAAAAGGGAGCCTATTAAGGACACTTTCCAAAAGTCCTAATATACTTCTGCTTACATCCCACTGGACAGAACTTTGCCAAATTATCACAAGGAAGGTTGAAAATGTTGTCTTAATGTACTGTGGGTGATGTAACCAGCCATGAATCTGTTTAAAAGCCCAGAAGGAGTTTTAAAATAAAGAAAAACTGATCCAAAAAAGTTCCATTCAATATGGCTATAACTGAAAGGGGGATAAGCAGAAAACAACAGTTTCTTAGCATTGCACTAGTGACATATACAGCACTTCCAATACAAAATATTGTGGACATGCGCAGCTCACGTTTTCTAAGAATTGGGTAACTAAACACGCGCTTATTTAACCCTTAGAAGTCCAACCAGTCAGTATCATAATTACGCCCTACTTAAGGATGAAGAAATGGAGAATAAGAACTTGCTGAAGGTCAGATAAACTGCTGGAAATGTTAGAACTGGGATGCAAAGCCAGGTCATCTAGCGCCGCTGTGTAATTCACCCACCTCTACCTCTTAGTGTGTACTCATAAAACCAAGGGAATAAACAGGCATGTGTGAAATTTAGGAAGAATTTCATAATTCTTTTTTAATCTTCTAATTGTAATTTTACAGAAAATACTGTAAAGGCCCATAATCCAACCAGTATAAACCAGAGCAGGTCATTAAGATTTACCCAAAGAGACTTTCTTAGGAAGATGAAACTGATGGACTACCTGAAGTGTCTAAAAACTGAGGAGAAATTTAGACAACTGAGGAAATTAGAGTTGAACTAATAAATATATAGAAAACTAAGCAAACAGAAAAATGAAGACAACTAATACCTGGAGAAAACAAAATGCTAAGCAGTATTACACTATCAACGTGGCTAAATTAACAAAGGCATTTACATAGTGACAACAATGCAGATAACTAAAAAATGATCTTCAAAATTATTCTATTATTAACTTCTATTAGTAGGACCAGGGAATAGGAAATGGGCGTGGGATGTAAGACTGACATTGAGAGTTAATCTCACCATAGTGTTACAATATCATGTCAACAGATAAGACCTAAAACAAAAATAAAAATAGCTTTATGCTTATATTACCTAGAAATATGGAAGTGGTAAGAATCAGACAAAAGAAGTGAGAGCAGTTATTTGCAGTGTGGGAAACAGGCTGGAGAAGGGGATGGATCTGGATTTTTGGAGGGAACAAGCATGTAGAATTATTTAACTTATTAATCTAAATATATGAATAAAAATCAAAACTTAAATAAATCTCAATATGTAATTCCACAATATCTTCATTAGTGGTGTGTGTGTTTGTGTGTATGTAAAAGAGAGAGAGACATATAGGCCAGCACTTAAGGAAATATGTAAGAACACTCTACTGTTGTTACTGTTTTCTGAAGACAAAACACATGGAGGAATCCTATAAATTACTTAGCCTCACCAAAAAAGGATTTAAAAAATGCAAATACTCTATAAATGCAGGATGGATCTGTTAGTAAATCTAAAGTTACTGATAAGCACAGAAAATGTGGTCCTATTTATATAATATGAAATATGCAAATGGATGCTCAATACAGTCTTAGGCGGTAGGTATCTGGCAGAATTTTCGCTTTCTTCTTTGTTATTGCAGGTACTGTTTTATTTTAGACAAAGAAAAATCATTCCTCAAAAAAGTGATAAAGCTAAAAAAAAAAGTGATAAAGCTATATTTTTTCGGGTGGAAGGAAAAAAAGCAATTCTTACTTGTTGGATAACTGCATGGAAAAAAAAGAAAACAATATGGCCCTGATTACGATCACTTCGAAGTATCACTCTAAAGACTTTTTTTCTTTTAAAAACAGTCGCAAATTGAAGTACCTCTCTCCCACCACAGTGTGTCACTCTTACAATACAAGTATTTTTGATTTCGACAGGAAGTAGGGGAATTGTTTAAAACCAGATTTAACCCCCACCACCTAACAAGCAACATTTTTGAAGACAGAGTCCTAATCAGATAGAAATACCTGGCAGCAGCCGACGAAGTGCTCGGAATGCATTTATAATTTTTTTATAAATGTTTATCAAACTTACACAAATTAAAGTAAAATGCTGAATTTACTGAAAATCATCCTATCAGGAAGGAAGTAACTGGCATCACAATGCTTTAAGTGACAAACTTAAGCAGACATTTTATAATAACAACTGGGAAAACAAAGCAAAAAAGAAAACCTGTGGTCTGAGTTACTAGTAGAGGGGAACAGCACAATGAGGGGCATAGAGTGTTTTGACATGAACAAAAACCTGGGTTGCATGGTTAACAATCAAGGAAAACTGCATCTACACTAACCTAAATGTTAAGAAAGTAGATGTATATATGAAAAGTTTTTAGGTTGAGTTATCCATGAATGAGTAACTCATGAATCTTGCTTGGGTCAGCAGACATTACATCCTGACTAAAGAAAAAAGACGCAACATCATAAGATTATCACAGATGTAATAGCATCCCCACCCTAATTTGCACAAGGCTAGACAAAAACTCAGTAAGTGGTTGGTGAACTGATGCCATCAAATGCGTGAAATTTGGCAATTAAAATCCTAATTTTACCACATTAATAGTACATGTTAAACCGAGATTATTGGCTTGCTGTATTTCCAAAGTCTACAGGATTTGATGTTGTGGTTTCTTACAATAAACACATACTTCACTACTATTAGGCAGAAAAATAAGATGGAAAAATTATGTAAAAAATTTTCACAAACAGTATTTAAATTCTGATTCAAAGAAAACAATAGGTGTAAAGCTGCAAACATAAACACTCTCATACACAATGCACTTATTTTGTTAAACAAATTTTACTCATGTAAAATAAGGCTGACTAGAATATCAGTATCTTATAGCATTTAATGTTTAAAAAGTATAATTCTCTGACAATGAAAGTCATAATTGAGGTACTTTTCAAATATTGTTGTAAAAGATATTCCACACATAATTTTCACATTCAAACTGTTTTTATAAGACAATGAAATACTAATGACTACATTTAACCTACCAATGTTATGGACTTCAGTTTTAACAAAAATCATTATTAAAATGTATGTGTACTTGATTTGTTGGCTCAGCATGCATTTTTAAATGAAATATAAATGACTCTTAAAGTTCTGAAAAATTCCCCAATCCTTAAGACAAATAAGCATCAACAATGTTAACACTTTTCTAGACTTTTACATGCTGTTCTTAATATATAATGCCATGTAATTTTCATTAAAGTATGACTGAGTATCATAATTAAAATTTCAACTAATTCTCATAGGAATTTCTAAAAACAGTAGCTATGAAAACAAAACTAAATGTTTTTCATCTGTTTCTTTCTGAAGTTCTTTATAGGTACATTATTAAACCTTTCTGAATAATAGGAAAAAGAGTATGCCATATACAGCTTTTTACTAGAATGTACTAATATTAACTTTACCTTTCATGATTTGAAGTTGAAATTGCTCTCTAAATCACACTGAAAATTCTAAAGTGATTGAAAGTAGAAGCTTAAAGTTCTACACAAATTAAAATTCAAAGCTTATATACACAAATGTGCCAATGTTAACTTCATTTCCGAAAACTCTTCATTTACCTCCATTTTACCAAAAACCTTGTTTTTGCTGAAGTAGCAAGTCTACTTTTTAATTGTTACATAAAATAACCAACATTTAAATAAATAGCTAGCAAAAAACATCATCTTTGTGTTCAATTTTTAGAGAGGGGACAAGATACAATAGGAGATTTACGCAGGTAACACATAATCTACAAAAATTTCATGTCGAGACTAAACTATGCCAATTAATTAGTAGGGAAAATACGCTTTCTACATGTTAAGTTGAGTATTTTTAAAAGCATCTGGCACATATAAGTCTGGTATAATTTACTTTTACTATAAGATATTTGGGCAAGTAGTTACAGTTACTAAATACAGTAGTGTAGATAATTGCATTCCTTATTAAATAAATTAGAATCCTAACAAGCCTGAGCAACCGACTCTGCAATAACATAGGAGACCATTAAAGATTAAAAGAAAGAAGAAAAGGAAGAAAAGAAGAACAAGAAAGCCCTTCAGCAAATACTTTAACAAATAAATCACTCAGGCAAAGCCGAACAAGTTTTGAAAGGACCTGCTTTGACAGATGTTCTCTGGAAAAGCAAAGGCTTTAGGCAAAACGAATGGCTTTATTTTATTTTTTTTAAACTACAAGATACTAGTAATGTTTCTTTATTTTTCAAATATCTTAATTTTTTAAAAAATGCTTTCTAGAACCACTGTTCAGGGACCCTCCCATCCTGCCACTTTAAAGACACTTGTTAAGGGAACTTATGCTCTTACAGATTTGTCACAAGTATAAAATTAACCACAAAACAACTTTACTCCCTAAGATAGGGAATAAAATTTCCTTAAAATTTCTAAAGCTTCAACAGGCACTTCATCTTCTAAAGCTGTAAAAAAATCAACCATATTGCTTTCACTACAGGGCCTGTATATAATTCATGCTATAAAAGCCCACATTTTCACAAAAGTCAAGGCAAAATTTAAAAGACAGAGTTCTTATATTTTTCTGTATGAATACAATTTGCTTACTGCTGACACTTACAAAATTCAAAATACAAGTATTTTGGATAACACTTGTTTATAGGAAATCCAATTCCATAAAATGATCATGCAAAGTGTACTTACCAGTTACTTATGCCTTCCCTTCACCTAACGCTTGAATTCTAGGCTTCACACATTTTTCTATCTTTTCCAATTAAAAACGCTGCAGCCTGCTACACTCCATAAAATGGCCGTGTTGTTTAACCAAGAAAAACATGTTAGAGATTGAGCTGTCATTTTTAAAAGAAAAAGAAAATAAACACTTGCTTCTTTTGTGGTGAAGCATAAAACACTTAGGCTGGCATTTTGAATCATGGAGCTCCCCTGGACGTTGCTATTGCTCTTCAAGTAGTTGTAGTAAAATTTCTGCCACATTCTTGCTTTCTGCATGGTGTCTCAGCAGTAACAGATCAGAACAGGCTAGCAAACAACTCCTTCCTAAATGTAAGCTCTAATTTCTTCTTCTGCAGTGAAATGAACCAAGTTTCTATGCAAAAGAATGAGTGACAGTATGCCCAGCCAATCAGCTTGGCTTTTTTCAGGAAAATCACCCCTTAATTCATTCAAAATTAGGTCATATGACACTATTTGAAATACTATTGGCTTACAATGAAAGTGATGTTTGCCTCTACACAGGATAAGGCCACCCATCTATGCTTCCCTGGGCTGAAGACACCTTGACTATAAACGGTACTGTGAGTTAAACACACACACACACACAGGGGAAAAAAAATAATGTAGCCTTACCAGAGCTTCCCAACTATTAAAGGGCCGGAGTTCTGTAATCTTCTGAGCCTTCTTCTGAGAACACTGAGGAATCAAAGTAAGTTCACCAATTGAAGCATCTTGAAGAAAGTGAAGAATTTTACCCTTGTAGCCATCCTCCATCACTTCTTCACCACTACTGTAGTCCTCATCTAGTGAACTACCCACATCAGAGCCCGAATCGTATTCAGAGTCTTCAATAACTCTCTTAGGATTAAATACATTTTTTTTACGTTTCTTGTTAAAACCATTTTGTGGTTTCATGGAACATTTCTGTTTCAGTTTTGTTTTAGCTGCATTTTTAGGGTAATTCTGACTTCTTGAAGAAGCTTCTTTTCCATTTGGAAATTCACTTTGTGAAGCATATTGCATATCTGTGTAAAAAGAAAGACAAAAATAACTAAGTTAGAAAGATATAAATTAAAGATATAAGCCCTCAAATAAGATAAAAAATTACCTAAATGTGTTATTTTCCTTCTGAATACAGAATTCAACTATAATTTGTTAAATCTTGATACGCTTTAAAGAGAAATACTGAAGTGGAATTTGAAGTTGTGCAACGAGTTGAAAAAGTTTCAAAAACAGGTGACAACTTAAAAAAAATGAATAAAACTCCCATTTTCTAACAAAGGTCCTAAGAATATAAATGGCAGCTGCATTTCTGTAAGATATCCCAGATGCTACTTAGCAGCCCCATCTCTATGCCAATGCTGACGAGTACAGCAAAAACATGTTCACCCTAAATTAAAACCATTCCTATTATATTTTCCATCACCATGTCCATCTGTTGAAATATACTATTATTAAAAAAACATTGCTACTTTATCACTGGTTAACCTATCATACTCCATAGATTTCTAAGATGCCTATGATTGAAGATAATTCTGTTATTTCTTACCAGTTAATCTATAACACAATACTTTACTATTTAGAATGTCTGTTTTACTTATTCAAAGAGCTTTTAGACTTACACACTGATTACCATCCATTCATTTCTTGTGCATATATAAAAGAGAAAAATAAATTGGATAAAGTAGTCCTCAAATTCCTCACATTCATAATCTATCTCTTTTGAATCATTTTTCAGATGTAGAACTGATGTTATTGGCGGCTGTCTTTTTTCCACACAATATCATTCTCTGTGCCATCAAGAGCACTGATACTAAGGTATTTCTTAAAAGAATTTATTAAAAAACAAACCCAAAAAAACCTAAAACCACTGTACTGGGCTTTTTAAGCTGGTTTTGCAATCAAGCAGGCATCAATTAGATCAGCTCTTCATAAGGATGTTACTAAACATGTGTGATTCAAGTCCTCTCCACTACTTCTCCTCTAACATTTGGTTCTGAAAGTTAAAAGTGCTCCAATAAAGGTTTAGGGAATTTCTTCCATGCCAGTGATATTCATCTTAAAGGTTTTTGATACTGGTGCTTCTGATATTCATGTAAGAGCAGGCTAGGACACCTACACTGCAGTGATTATAAACCACCAGCAATCATAAGATCCATCCTACGAGCTGTTAAAATACAAAAAATGTTCCTTTTATATTCAATAAAACAAGGTAATTTAAAAGTAGGCTTAACTATCAAAAAAAAAAAAAGCTAGCCAAATGGAGAAATATATTTACTATTTCATATTACACTGCCATTAAAGAACAGGCCAAAACATTTGGAAACTGCTCATTTAAAAATTTTTTACATCATTATTTCCAAGATCTTTTGCAATCCCATTCTCTAATTAATAGGTTTACATTTTCTTATACCAAAATACAGAACATAATGGGAAGTATGTGTTTTCTAGGACAGAAGAGCTAATTACCTTGGTCTTCTGCAAACACTTTTAAAGATTCTAAAGCTTCTGTGTACATCCATTCATGTTCCTTCAGTACTTCCCTTAGTTCCTAGAAATAAGTCATTGATCTTTTTGTTAAAAATCTAAAATTAGCAACTTGCAAAAAACTTTTATGCTCTTTTAAAAATAAGTAAATCATTTGAAAATTCGTATCTGATTATTTCACATTTGTTTATATGCTGCTTTACAAATGCTTTCTGTGTATATAAAATTTCAAAATTTTAAGTCTCCAAAGGAAAGGAAGCTAGGCTTTCTCTGCATTTCTACTCTCCCTATGCAGTGCTCTGAATACATAAGGACCAAAAAAAGTTCATTCAATTAAACTTCACCATGTAGCTAGGCTTTTACAAACTGCCAACTTCAAAACAGACCGTTTCAACACATGTAAAGAACCAACATAATAAGATTTTGCATTTAGCTTAAAAGAATTCAGCAGATGTACTACCTGTGCATATACCTGAATAAATCAATGCACGTATGAATGTATTCTAACTGTTAAACAAATAATGTGCTTCACATACAATCAGGTGATAGAAGAGAAGCAACCTTGGCATGAATCTTTAGACTTTGCATATTCTTACTACTTAGCAAGTACAACAAAGCTATGTAATACTAAAGTACCGAAATGCAGTATTATACTTCAAAAATTTTTTTAAATTTATTTTTTTAGTAATCTCGACACCCAATGTGAGGCTCGAACCCATGATCCTGAGGTTGAGTCACGCTTTTCTGAGTCAACCAGGCACCCCTAATACTTTAAAATTCCTAATGAAAAATTTAAAGGACAAGAATATGAAAAAAGCTACAACAGTTGACTTGGCTTTCTACATATTCATATTTCAGTGAGTTCCAATTGTTGTTTGTTATGATTATGGTTACTATGCTGATATAGTTAGCAATTAAGGTATATAAAGAATTAACAAGCAGTATAAAAGTAATTTATAATATTAATAAGAGTATATTTAATTAGGAAAATGCAAAACACACCCTAAGCTTTTCCACAGTTTATCTCAAACACTATTTTGTTCCAAATATTTAGTACACACTGATTAAATTTCTGTCCATGACCACCTACCTGTTTATCAAAATTGGGAAATTCCTTTTGCAATTTCAAAACAATGCTTTCTTGCTTTTCCCAATTATTACTAGATTCTGCAGACTCATTTGATTCTTCGCCCTAAAGACAAGAAAAAAGAACCAATTAAGGAGATAATCTATAATGTTAACAGTCTTAAGACAATTATATTTATATTTGACTTGATTTGGAACTTAGCACATTAAGAATCCAAAAATGTTTCTATTTCTTGTGAAAAATGACAAATTTTATCTTTAAGGATAAAAAATATTGCTGCTTTACGATCACAAAAAGACCTTGACTGCCTATCTAATAATTCACACTTCATTCATAAAGCACTCAAAATAAGATAAATCTGCTAAAAAACTAGCATGTTCCTCAAATTACTCTAAATAATTCAGGTATATTTCAGTATATTTACTAATGGCAAATAAAAACAATGATTCAAATATCTCATCTATTCTCACAATTTTATACCTCCCTACAAATTCAAATACTGGGAGAAAAAAAGTTTACTTTTGTTTGGTGCTGATTCACAGAATGGCTTAAGTATTAATTGTTCAGCCACAACATAAAAGTAACACAATGATAAAGAAACTTATGTGAAACCAAAACATTAATCTGGGAATAATCACAGCTACTTATACAATTTCTTTCTTCTTTGTCACTTGACTTAAAGAAACTGGTTAAAATTCCATATTTAAGGGGCGCCTGGGTGGCTCAGTCAGTTAAGTGTCCAACTCTTGGTTCCACTTCAAGTCATGATCCCAGGGTCACGGGATCATGCCTCACGACAGGCTCAGTGGGGAGTCTGCCTGAGATTCTCTTTCTCACTCTCAAAATAAATGAATATATCTTTAAAAAAAATTCTTGGGCTCATGCATAAGAAAAATTTTTGCATTTTAATCAAAAAACACGTATCTAACTTTGCTTAGAACTATATCACATGCCATACAATCAAGACATAGAAAAATACAGCCTCATGTTTTCTTTTCTACCTCCTTTCTTATCCAACAACTACATGTTATTTTTCTTTCCCTATCCAAAATAGAAATACTAAATTGTGAGTGAAACCTCACTCACAAAGGTATAAAACTGCTGCACAAAGGTATAAAATGGTGTTCCACAAGATAGATGTAAATAAAATACTATGGAAGTTTGAAGTAGGAAGAAGAAAACTGCCCATGTTTTTATAATAGTGAATGGCCCATCTGGATTGAAGCACAGAAATGATGGACAGGCTACAAGGCTAAAAAACTGTATCAGAGCTAATACTGCATTTGGCCTGGAGTGCTAAACTGAGGTCAGCCTTTATTAAGAAAGTAAAGGATTTTGAGCTGGGAAGTAAAACACTAATATGTGGAGAAAGCATTTCAAAGCCCTCAGAAATTCATACTGTCATCCTCCCTTAACAGCTGAAGACATTGAAACTCCCAAGAACAAACCTTTTAGAGGTCATAGATAGATAATAACTGAGGCAGGAACAGAAACTTAGGTATGTAACTATACATTGGTGTTTTTCTACTAAGTAAATGTTTCCTAAACCTTAGTCATTCACGTAGCACATTCCTGGTTTTAAATACATCAAATGTCCATCAAAGAATGAATGGGTAAACAAACCGTAGTATATACATAAAACGATATATTATTCAGCCTTAAAAAAAGAAGTACTGATACTTGCTACAATGTGGATGAACCTCCAAAACCTTTATGCTAAGTGAAAGCTAGACACAAAAGGTAACATACTGTATACTTCTATTTACATGAAATATCAAGAATAGGTACATCCACAGACAGACAGCAGACTGGTGGCTGCCCCAGGGCTGGGGGAAGGAGAGAATGGAGAGAGATGACTTAAAAGGGATGGCATGTTATTATGGGGTGATAAAAAGGTTCTGAAACTAGACAGGGGTGGTAGACTGGCAATGAACTCTTCATTCTAAAATGGTTAATTTTATGCTCTGTGAATTTTACCTTAATAAAAAAAGTTTGACATTTGGAAAGCAGTAAAATATCTTTTGGGAATCAAATATATGATAGCACAAATTAAACATTCAGTAGATAGTGTACCTCTCACTTGCTGTCTGCTCTCAGATTTAACACTTCTGCCAGCTCTGCTAGTCCCTGGTGACTTAAAATACTTATGTAATCCAGTGGTTACACTAGAACTTTACAGAAGACAGGAGATACACAGAGTTTGGGCCTACATCTGTCTCAGTGGGCTCAGTGGGCTGTAGGGTTATGAATTAATCTTGTGGTTATTTTTCCCATTCCAGAATGCAGAGCTGGACCAGACATATTTAGGACTGGCAGCAATCCTATATTAGCTCCTTAGCGCATGAAGTAAGGGCCATTATTGGAGGAAAAAAACAAATCCAAGTTTCTAAAACTGAGGAGGGGACAGAGGAGGGGGGAGGAAGGAGAAGAGAAGTACAACCAGCAGCAGCAATATCATATTCTTGAAGAAACCGAGAGACGGATATCACCATCCCATCCCAATGTAATGGGGGCTCCTTGGCCTATACAAAAGCTGGATGATGGGTTTTGGGGGATTATTTCAGGTTATCATAAACAAAGAGGTGATGACCCCAATTTTAACTACTATACCAGATGTGGTATTTTTTACTGGAGCAAATCATTAAAACTGCACAGTTATCAATCTGTCAGATGCTTCTTCCCCCATTGCCTCCATTCCAATTAGAAAGGACAAGCCAAAGCAATTTGTTTTCATCTGGGCAGGGTCAGTGATAGATACACCTTCACTGTCTTTAAGGCTATGGTAATTCTCCCGCTCTTTCCTCATGCAGTACTCTAGGACTGATAGTTTCGCACAGTCCACAGAATTCACTTTAATCATCTACACTGAAGACATCACACTGACTGGACTTGGTAGGCAGGAAGCAGTACCTTATGTCAGTAAGATACATGCATGCCGAAGAGTGGGAAATAACCCCCCCTCCAATTCTGGGGACCACCACTTTCATAAATTTTATGGAGGATCCAATCTGGGCATGTTGCAAACACCATTCAAAAAAAAAGGAAAGGAAAAGGGTGCATATTGTTTAACTCTACGAAAGAAGCACAACATTTGGTCGGCCCCCTTGGATACTGGAGGCAAGATGGTGTGTGCTACTTAATCTGTTTACAAACTAACTCTTAACACTGTCACAGTTATGAATGGGGCCCACATTAAGAGAAGGCTCTGTAGCAGGTCCAGGATACAGTACAAGGTGCTCTGCCACTTGGGCTTCATGACCAACAAGCAGAAGCAATGTTCTCAAAGAATCTGTGGCTAACAAGGATGCTGTATGGTGTCTCTAGAAAGCCCTAATAGGAAAATTACAGCAGAGACCTGTAAGCTTTTGAAGCAAAGTCAGGTGTCCTTCTGCTGAAAATCACAGTCTGTTCTGTTACAACATGATATACGCATTTCCAAAATTACTGCACTGTGCAAAATCATGAAAATAATAAACTACAACAGTATTTAAGAAAAATGTTGGAGGCACAACATTCAAAAACTTCATCGGTGACACATTAAAAAAAAGAGAAAGGGGGCGCCTGGGTGGCTCAGTGAGTTGAGGCCTCTGCCTTTAGCTCAGGTCATGATCTCAGGATCCTGGGATTGAGCCCCGCATTGGGCTCTCTGCTCAGTGGGGAGCCTGCTTCCCCCTCTCTCTCTGCCTGCCGCTCTGCCTAGTTGTGACCTCTGTCAAATAAATAAATAAAATCTTAAAAAAAAAAAAAAAAAAAGAGAAAGGATTCTTAAAACAGGGTAGCACAATTTCACATTAATTAAATGGTTAAAAAATACATAAATACTATAATAAATATGAACTGAAGTCTGCTTGGGGGTGTTAGCAGTGGAAGGATGGCAGCTTATGAGTTACTGTGAAGTGGTAGAAGGATTATCTAAAAACGAACAAATTTAAAAAATAAATAAATAAATAAAAATAAAAATGAACAAATTTGTTAACATGAGCTACGGAATGGCATGGCTCACTGTCTTTTTTTTTTTTTTTTTTAATGGCTCACTGTCCTTGTGTTATCTCTGCTGTACTGGCTGAAAATATAAATAAGAAATTATAAAATAAACAAATATATATTTCTGCACCTTTGCTAGCCCCTCCTTTCATACTAAACCTGTCTATATGTTTTTTTTTTTTAAACTTATTTAATTGAGTGATACATAGAGAATGTGCACACACGGGTGCGAGCCAGGGGAGGGGCTGAGGGAGAGGGAGAGGCAGAGAATCTTAAGCAGACTCTGCACCAAGTGCAGAGCCCGATGTGGGCCATGAACTCACAACCCTGAGATCATGACCTGAGCTGAAATCAAGAGTTGGATGCTTAACTGACAGCCACTCAGGAGCCCCTGTCTGCATGGTTCTAAATTCAACTAAAAGCTATGCATGACTCTTACTACATTCAGCACTAAAGCCACTATTTGCCAACCAGTACAACTGTTTCAGTAACACTTGGAACACCTGTTAATTTGATGTGGTAAGCTGTCATGGTATAGCCTTTTAGTCTTCACCATCATTGTCATCACCACCTTCTGCATCCATACGGCCAGCAGCAGCAAATTATTGCAAGAGTTCTGTGGTTAGATCATCAGAGTGGGGCCCTAGCTCTTCAACATCTCCAGTTTCTCTTTCTTCAAATCCAACCTGCTTTGCTAAATCAACACAGCTTGTTCTAAGTTTTAAAAACTTCTCTAGAGAATCAAAACCTTTCAAAATCACAGTTAAGGAGAGTTTCCCCACTACACTTAATGCAAACACTCTTTTATTACTCCAGGCTTTTACATTGTTAGCAATGAACATTCTGATTTTAAATCTATTCCCAAATTCTATAATCACATCCACATTTTTTCAGTAATGGCAATTGGCATCTTAAATGCTCACTTTAAATAACCATAAATGCTGTCATCACACTTTTATCACAGGGCTATCTTAGAAAGGTGGTTTTCTGAGGCAAAAAGAAGAAAAAATGTTGTTCAATTTGGTTTTTGTAAATAGGCAGGTTTGATGCATTTTAAGAGTTTTTAATGAAAGTGTTTTCATTTGTTTTTGTTTTCACAATAATTCTCTTATAACAGACAAGAATTTAGTAGAAGTATCAGTGCAGATTTGGGCAATCCATCCATTTTTCCTATACCTGTAGTGAACTCTAAGTCTGACTTTATTTCTTTTAAAAGGCTCAATTCAGTTTTGTTAGTAATAAACTACTATTGATTTTAGCTCTAAGTTTCTACCTGGCACTAGGGCTGAACATCACAGTAATGCTATCTTTCAAAGCCCTAATTCCTGTTTTGTGTCTTTCAGATTTGGAACCTGTAAGGCAGGCAATGGTAACAGATACCTGTTTCATTAAAACTGAGAGTTTAATTCAATGTACAGTTGCTTCCTTTAGTTTACTTCTGTAACATACTTGGAAAATTCTTTTGCAGCTTTCCCATCTGCACTCATCGCTTTGTGTGACAGCTGATGGCTTAGGAATTTGCATCACTGTCTGAAACCAATAAAGCAACCACTAGTAGCACCATGTTCCTCAATACTTAGAAGCAGCAGGCTTATAGAACAGTGGTACCATTTAGTGAAAATTCAGCACACGAACTTAGAAAGAACACCCAAGACTGATGGGTTATTCAACAGGATGTACAAAGAAAGCAAATACTTTAAATCAGCAATCAATTTGATGCTATTTTCCCCACAGCCATTATATAGAGATCTGTAAACTAAAATGTGGGCCTGGTCTCTTATACTACAACTGTTTCTCATGTCTAAAAAACCCAGTCACAGAATTTTTACTTCCCATCAGTATTAGTCCTTAAGAAAAAAATGCTTCCACATAGGGACATAACAACTGTCTTATTAAATTAGGGTAGAGATTGCCACCTGGCTACTCTGGGCTTCTTATACCATCTAATCACAGGCTAAAAAAAAAAAAAAAAGTTATTATACTAGTTGGGATAACTGATTTTGATTTTGATTACCAAGAAGAAAACGTGTTGTCTTGAATGCAGGCAGGGAGGACTATGTCTGGTTTCACTGGGAGGCCTCTCAGTAATTCTGTGCATAATGTTAAAGTTAATGGAAAATTACAGAGTAACCCAATAAAAGCATAACCATAATTATTTTTAGATAAGCAGTTAAATATCAAAGATGTCATCTAGAAGGATTATAAATAGCTGCCAATGAGGAGGAGGAAATGGTGCTGGTGGGGATAATAGCTGTTTTTCCTAAGTGTTCAACTATATATTAAAAGTGTATTTTCCCAAAGTTACTTTATCATGCCGCTAGGATATTTTTAATAATTCATTTTATAACTCAGAGATAAGCAATTAATACCAGATAAATTAAAAAGAAAGCAAAAAATCATAAACGAAATGCAAACACATTCTGATTTGGCTGTGAAAAAGAAGGAGTGATTCATTTC
Source organism: Potos flavus (assembly GCA_028534135.1). NCBI lineage: Eukaryota > Metazoa > Chordata > Mammalia > Carnivora > Procyonidae > Potos > Potos flavus. Next base: position 108,780,454 of record CM052899.1, read on the forward strand.
GGTCGAATATCCACAGATTCAAGATATTCTAAGTCTAACAGATGATTCTGATACTGCAATTCAAATGTAACTTACATGATCCAGCCTTTTCTTTTTTATAGACTGATCATCATTAAATTCATCTTCCTCATATGGCTCTGAAGAAGAAGATAATTTTCTTTTCCTGGGTCCACCACCTTCTAAAACAGAGAAGAACAATCAAAGTCTCCACAGTTATTATGAGAAGCATTAATGCAAAATAAAGGCAAAAATATTATTATAATGAATACTTTTGTAGGCAGTTCTCTTGACATCAGGCCCAATGTTATTTTTTCTACATAACATGTATACTCAGTAAATGTCAACTGAATTAAAGGAAAAATAAAGACACTTATCCATCTTTCAAAAGTTTTAGAAATCACTGTAATAATGTTATTTGTAAACCATCATGTTATTTAACAATAACATATATCACTAAACTGACAGGTAATTCTACAGAGCAATAGTGAAAGGACAGGGTTCTCCCCGGTGATTGAGTGTTCAGCAGTGAAAAAAAGTTGAGCCCTATCAGTGTAGCTTATTTGAATACCATCACTGATACCAGTAATTGTTTACTATGTACCAGGCTTTGCAAAGGGCTTTTATTAACCGTTGTTTCATTTATCTTCCACAATAAACTTACAAAGTAGGTAACAGTCTCTCTCATTAAACAAATGAGGAATATGTGAAATATAGACAGCTCAAGCAATTAATGCTCTAAACCTAAAACCGAGTGTAACATACAGGCTATCACAGTGATAGAAAATTTACATAATCTGTCAAAACTGAAAGAAAAATTCAAACTACATGATTTTAAGAAGCTATATTACAGGCGTGCATGGCTGGCTCAGTAGGTAGACCACATGACTCAATCTCGGGGTTGTAAATTCAACCCCACCCTGCGTATAGAGGTTACTTAAAAATAAAATCTTAAAAAAACAAAAAAAGGGAAGCTATATTACATATTTGTACTTTGAATACATTTATCTATTTCTTATATACATGAGAGCAAATTCCTCATACTGCTGTGCTAATATGAAACCATCTGCTAAAGCTTACAAAAGTACAGTATTAATTAAATCAGTACCCTAACTATGCTGTTAGAAATAAAACTTGTTTAAGTACAATATTGAAACTAAATATTAACATGACAGCTTTTAAGTTGAAAGCCTGAAAATTTTATGATATAGTTGTAACAAAGTAAATGTTATTAATGTTTTAAAGTATAATTTCACATAAGTGTGGTTAATATCTTTTAATTTATTTCATAAAGTAAATGTGCATTCTGCAGATACCAACTAATTCCCATTGGATAATGGGATTAAAAAGGGATTATTACCCATATATTTATTGGGGTAGGGTGAGCACTGTTAGTCAATAGTGTAAGTCTGAAAAAAACTTCGAATTAGATGATTTATGCCATGTCACCTAGACATGTTCCTTTTCTAAAAGAGTAAGAACTTTGTTTTGTCAATAAAGGATTCTTCAACCTTAATTATCTGTTTAAACATCTTCCCTTTTTGTTAATATTATGACACCAAATATTTACATGTATTTAAAGTGGCTACAGGCCAAAAATTTGCAAAATGTGGGGGAGAAAATGTAAATCTAAAATTTTAGTACGAAAAGGTTACATAATAGCACACAATGCTCCCTACATCTAAATCTACTCTATTTATAATTAATTAAAAATTCTGTACGTATCTATATGTTATGCTGTGCTCACCTCAAGTGTAGCTACCGTCTGTCACCATACAATGCTATTACAGTATCACTGACTATATTCCCTGTGCTGTGAGATGTGCTCATGTGTGATGAGTGCAGCATAAGGCATAGTTGTTGAATCACGGTTGTACACCTGAAACTCATGAAACACTGTGTTAGCTATACTTCAATAAAAGAATTTTTTGTATATATCCAAAGAAAACAAATTAGTATTTTACACTAAATAGCACTTCCAAATTGTGTTTCATAAATTTCCACCTTTTACTGGAAGCATCCATCAATTTCAGAAAAGAAAAAAAGTTAAAATTTTACCTCATACCCCAGATGAAAATAAATTTCATCTAAGTTCAGCATTTAACAATAAAAAATAAAACATGAAACTAAAAAGAAAATAGACAAAGAACACACAAAGGCAGTTCAACAAGAAAAAAAAATGAAAAGATGCTCAACTTCATTAATAATTAAAAACAGGTAAAATAAAAAAATACAATTTTTCATCCATTAAAAAATAGTAGTAAATAGACAGTCCTAGCAGACCACAGGCAAAAAGGCACTTTTAAACATCATGCACTGTTATACTCTTTTTGGAAGGCAATGTAAATAATACATCCTTGAATTTTAGACGTCTTTTAGTCCAACAATTCCTTTTCTAAGAATTTATTTAACAGGGGGTGCCTGGGTGGCTCAGTGGGTTAAAGTCTCTGCCTTTGGCTCAGGTCATGATCTCAGGGTCCTGGAATCCAGCCCTGCATAAGGCTCTCTGCTCAGCAGGGAGCCCGCTTCCCCCCTCTCTCTCTGCCTGCCTCTCTGCCTACTTGTGATCTCTCCCTCTCTGTCGAATAAATAAATAAATAAAATCTTAAAAAAAAAAAAAAAAAGAATTTATTTGACAGAACTGATGGAAATGTGTGCTTAAGTATAGGTACAAGATTTCTGTCTAAACGCCCTAGATGTTAAACAAATTAGAATATACATCTAAATCCCACAGTTATAAATCAGTTAGACTTTTAAAAATACACATGGAAAGATGTCTCTACTAAATGAAAAGGTTACAAAGCAGAAACATAAAAGGATCACAATCATCTTAAAAATGTTTTCCTTATTTTTATACAAACAGAGAGAAGTGGAAGAAATAGCTAGAGACTCCTAACATCAACAAATTATTATTACTTTTTAAAACAGGGTAAAAACTTCGGATACATACATATTATTTTTTGTTTTTGTAACCTGGTATTCTTAAATGAAAACTTTCAGAAAGCAATGCATAAAAGTACCCCTATCGTTTAATATGTGAAATATCATCTGTAAGAGATTATAATTTGTGCTAAAACCAATATCCAACATCATGATGTGTAGAACTGTCCAAAATAACTTACAGATATTTAAAAAGGCCTTTTTGGGGAAAACTGTCCTAATATATCCAAAATAGTTTCCTGTCTTAATGATACTGTATATTGAAGGCTATCTTACATTGGTGAGGCAAAACTGTCATTCTTCTATACATCACCTCAGAAGTGTAACGTACTAAAGATGAAGATGACTAATACAACGGTCTAGTCTATTCCAAGATGAAGCATGGAAGTCTACTTTAAAAACAAAAAAACCCTGATTTCTTCTTTCCTTATAACTTTCCACTTGAAAATATTTAATAATAATACTAATACTAATACTGCCATAGAGCCTAATGCGGGACTTAAACTCAAAACCCTGAGATCAAGGCCTGAGCTGAGATCAAGAGTTGGACACTTAACTGACTGAACTACCCAGGTGCCCCCAAAACACTTTTTTTAATAAGAAATAATATCTGTACAGTGCAAGAATGAGAAGAAGAAAAAACTCAGATGAAGTTCAAATTTAATGAGGATTGTGAACTCCGTGAAGGCAAACGTTTTGTCCATTTTGTTTCCCTATGTATCCTCAATGCCTAAAATAGCATCTGGCACCTAGTAGTAGATATACAATAAATATTTGTTAAATTAATGAGTAAGTTGAATGATATAAGTTGCTCAAGAGAAAAAAATTAGACATTATTATAGAATAAAGTCTTTTCTGCAAATTTGGAAAGATTATGGAATATCGAGATATTATAAGAACAAGAAAGTATATGTAAAATTTCCCAAACCATTTTGCAACTCAACAAATGTTCAATGAGTCTACCATTTTTCAGGAATTTTTACAATAAGTGCTCGGGCTATGGTAATGAGGGAGATACAGTCAACCTTCTCCTATGGTATTTTCTATCATGAGACAGCCCTTAAGAACAAATGACTGCTAACATTTACTATGTTAGCATACTTATTACGTACCACACAGTACAGTAAGAAATTTACATTAACTTTATCACTTCTTCACAACAACCTATGAGTTCAGTACTATTATTACTCTATTTTGTTGCTAAGGAAACAGAGACATAGAAGAGTTAGGCAACACTGCCCAAGGTCACACAGCTAGTAAGTGGAAGAAAAGGAAGAATCTTAACATTCTTTGTAGGTAGCACCCACACAACGTAATACTATTCCCTCGCTCAAATTGAAGAAAATGAAAGATTTAAAGTATTTCATATGGATGAAACAATTTCATCTTTGGAATGCACTCTATTAGAATCTACTTGGTTGGAGGTAAAAGTGAAGTAGGTTTTGTTGAAGAGGGATGATAGGCCCATGGGAACATACTACACTATCTTCTATTTTTGCATATGTATTTTAAAGTTTCAAAAAATTTTAAAAAGCTAAAAAAATCCACTTAGGGAAATGGGCATTTATTCACATAATGTTGATAAAAAAATAAATCAGCACAACCTTTAAAAAGGTAACATGCAAGTACATATTAAACTTTTAAATATGTACATCCTTTGATTCAGCATCCTAGTTTGAAATTTAGTCTACAGAGATGATAACATAAAGCTTTCCTTATAAGGCTACTTTCGTACTATAATAACAAAATAATGGAAATAAAAAGGCTAATTAACAGAGAAATAGTTAATAAACGAATCATATGGGTAGTTACAGAGGAATGTTATGGGGCCACATTTCAAAACTGGATAAATCTGATTATTCTGAGTTATCCATGGTAAGTCATCAAGTGATTTTTTAAAAAATGCAAACCAATACTATTATTGCATTTCCTAATTAAATGTGTGCGTGTGTGTTGTGTAATGGTAGGTTCAAGCACGGGAAAAGTTGAAAATGATACAAAGCAAATTTAAGAGTGGTTAATGGAGTGTGCGTTTGCTTTCATTCCTTAAATGGTTTTTTTGGTAGTGGGATTATAGGTTATTTTTACTTGTTTGGTATATACAAGTTAGAAAAAAAAAAAAAGACCAAGACAATATTTGCTAAGAAAAAAAAAAAATTGGAGGTGCTTTTATAGTGCAACGTCCTTCAAATGCATTATTTTTGTATCCCAAGCCTGGAACATAGCATAAATATTTACTAAATGAAGGAATGCTGATTACCAGCTAGGACTTTCCACAAGACATTATGTTCCTACTGACTCAGATTTGTAGACCTGTAAATAAAACCACAATGCAATTAGAAAGGACACTTAAGAAAGAAAATATACCTTCCAAAACTTGACTGTTATGAGATTTGATCTGTAGAAACCAAGCAAAATTACCAATGAAAACCTGCCCCCTCCCTAGGGGAAAAAAAAAGAAAATCAACCTAGAAAATTTGGTTCCCAAATAGCTGTATGACCTCAGGTATGTCACTTAACCTTCTTAAGCTTCAGTTTCTTCATTTTAAAAAACTGAAGCTATTAATAACTCATAAGGTTCCTGTAAGAATTCGTGAAGGTGTTTGGTAAACTGTAGAGCAACTATTAAAAATGTGAAGATATTTATTATTATAAAACTAATAAATCAACATGGCTAGAAACTAAGTCAGGCCTACCTGCATCACCAAACATCAGCAACGCGGCAGCAATTGCTCCATCCATAGTGCTTGTTGATTCAATCAACTAACAGAATGAGAAGAGATTGTTTTAAAAATAACACTTTAAGAATTATTTCACAAAAGTCTGTACAACATAAGCACATCTTAAAATGTTACTGGACTTACTCATCATCCCTATGGAGTGAAATATGTACAGTATATTCAAGATTTTATTTTAATTTTTTAATGACAAAGTTCTGCATTAAAGCCTTAAAAACTCCCTACTTACACGTGCTTATGTGTCCAGGCAGAGAGAGAGAGAGAGACAGAGAGGAAGGGAGGAGGGACACTGGTAGACATTTGTACCATTCTTTTTTTATTTATGAAAAAATAAACCACAATTCTGCAATCATTTTCTTAAATCTAATACTTCTTAAGATGAGTAGGACGAAAGGTTCTTTTTGATTTTTCCTCTATTTCTGAATTGCCTGAATTTATTCAAGAGCACATTCATATATTATTTATATAATTAATTACTTCAATATATAATTTTTTATACTGATCTATAACATTCTGCATTTCAAAAGAAACTAAACATCCCATAATTTTCCCCCACTATAGTAAGAATGCCCTCTTTTACTAGTTTTCCTAATCTTGGATCCTTTAATATCCTGTAAGCCCCTCTTCCTTTTCAAAATAGTCAAAGCATATTCTTATCAAGTCCAGGACTAAATTTATATTTTATAGCTTCTGGAATTCTTTTACATGGGTGTTATATTGGTGTAAGAGCCTTTGGAGAGTATGTTATAAATGTCAACTTCAAATCTCTTAAAATGCTTAAAATGCTCTGCTTTGGACTGATACACTAAATTCCCCAAATTTCAAATACTGACTAATGAAACATGCATACAAATTCTGTGTATCAATTCTATTTTCCCACTGTAATTATAAAATTAGAGATAAATATTCTTACAGAAGAAAAATACCCTTCTACTCCGTGAACAATTAGCAATCAGGCTAAAGTATTTTTAAACTGAGATTTGTTCCTTTGAATATTTATTACTCCATCATGTTTATTCTGTTGGAAGCTATTTCCAACACTGTAAGCAGCCCCTATAGCTATTAGTCACTACATTTATTGTCTTCTTATTCTAGAAAAAAATTACATCCAGAGGAAAATAACACTGCTAGTAGGGTGCAGACTCAAGATACCACTAAAGTTTCACTTAGAGAATAATAATAATTTATTCTACAGAGTTTAAACTAGCAGGTCCAGGACCACCTTCAGTTCAGAGACGTTGTTGGGCCTGAATAGTACTTCTTTTTTTAGTTACCATAGGAGCACCTGGGTGGCTTAGTTGGTTAAGCTTAAGTGTCTGCCTTTGGCTCAGGTCATGATCCCAGAGTCCTGGGACTGAGCCCTTAGTCCAGCTGCCTCCTCAGTGGAGTGTCTGCTTTTCCCTCTGGCCACACCCCCTCCCCCCATGTTCTCTCTCTCAAATAAATAAATAAAATCTTTAAAAAAATTAGTTAACCATAAAAAGTTAATGAAGTACTGACTTAACATGGATGAACCTGACACCCTTTTGCTAAGTGAATGAAGCCAATTCACAAGCCAGATCATAAAAGACCACATATTATATAATCCCATTTATATAAAATGTGAATAGACAAATCTATAAAGACAGAGATTTGTGGCTGCCTAGAGCAAGAGGAGGTAAATGCAGAATGACTGTTAATGAATACAAAGTTTCTTTCTGGGGATACTTGGGCAGCTCAGTCAGTCAAGCCTCTGCCTTTGGTTCTGGGATCAGTCCCACATCTGGCTCCTTGCTCGCAGGGAACCTGCTTCTCCCTCTGCCTGCCCCTCCCCCTGCTTGTGCATGCACTCTCTCGCTCTCTGACAAACAAAATTAATAACATCTTTTTTTTTTTTAGATTTTTATTTTATTTATTTGAGATAGAGAGAGAGATCACAAGTAGGCAGAGAGAGAGGGGGAAGCAGGCTCCCGCCGAGCAGAGAGCCCGATGTGGGACTCGATCCCAGGACCCTGAGATCATGACCTGAGCCGAAGGCAGAGGCTTTTAACCCATTGAGCCACCCAGGTGTCCCAATAACATCTTTTTTTTTTAAAAAAAGTTTCTTTTTGGAAAGATTAAAATGTTCTAAAATCAGATTATGGGGATAATTGCACAACTTCGTAAATATATTAAAAACCACTAAATTACACACTTCAAGTAGGTAAGGAAGCTAAAATGATCAACAGTAAATAACCGTCTTTTCACTTTATTTGGAAACTCAAACCTAATAAAAATAGGCTACCATTGATATGACATGGCCATATCCTGCTGGCACTGGAGAGCAGCTACCCATTTCAGAAAGAGCATATATCTACGATATGCCAGTGTCCATCACTCCAAAGTTACCTGCCTACCCCATATAGATATGGTACCTCCTAAGGTTCAGATTGGAGATGGTGGTGGTCATGACAGATACAAAGGTGAAAAACAAACCTGCAATTAAATGATCCTCCTAGGGTCATTCAACTAGTAAATGACGGAGCTAGAAATAACCTATTTACTAGTAATCTTTAGATATTTATTCTTTACCTGAAATTTAACTAAATGGTCAATTTTTATGTGCTCCTATAAAGATATCTATTACAGTCCAAATACAGTCACTTATTTTGTTTCTATATAGTTCAAACAACAGTTCTCAGCAAGAGTGCTATTGACAGGATAATTCTTTGTTATGCAGGACCACCTCAGTACTGCAGGGCGATTAGTGTCCCTGGCCCCTTGGCATTAAATATCAATACCAACCCTTTGTCATTATGAAGACCAAAGGAAAAAAAAAAGCCTTGTGACATTTCTTGAGTTTCTAGTGGGAAACTGGAAAGTCTCTATTTTCTAACTATTTAAGCACAAAAAAAATTTTCACAAGCTATGTGAACTATTAAGGGAAATATATATCATTATATTATTTACAGGTGAATAACCTTACCTATCTAAAATAAGACTCCCAACAAGTAAATCTCTGGCATTTACTTGTATTATTATGTCAAATAAAAGTTAATTACCTCAAAACATGAGCTATCTTTAGAAAAATGACTATCCCTAAATATGGTACTAGATACAAGGGAAATTTTAAACGTCATTACAGATACAATAACCAATCACTGTAAGAGTATAACCTTAAGTAAATCACTGTCACTTCTCTGTGGGAAAAGCTCCTTCAAGGTCTGAAGTTTAGCATCTTTAAGGTCTTCCAATTCCGAAAGGTCTTCCAATTCCGAAATATCATCAGTATTTCTACCTGTCACGGTAGGAAGGCCCTGGGACTCTTCATCTTCGGATGGCTCAGAACTAAAAATATTTTCAGAGGAAAAAAACAATATTTCATGTATTACTGTTATTTTATTAAAATCATATATATATGTAATACAGCAGTTCTTTTCAATAAGAATGCAGTCTATCTCTATCAAAGATTAAGACAACTTTTTTCATTTCGGTATGGTTATATATATAAATCCACATTCCCAGTCAGCATTCTTTGAAAATATCTCATATTACCTGGGCTGGGATGGAGAAGAACAATAAAATAACTGGTATTTATTTTAAGATACACACATACATTGCATGCCCACTTTCTCTTTTTCCTTTTTCACTATATCTATGAGATGACCATTGTCAGGCTGCTCTTGAGAAATTATAAAGCCTACACTAATACAAAGATAAAAGAATTTTCATGGCCCACCTAGGTGATCAGAATCTAAGTCTTAAAATCAGAATGGTCCCAGTGAGTACCAGAGTCTCTGCCAAGAAGAAAACACTTCTTCCGCAGACAAGGAGCATTTATTCAATGTGAGCTTTTATTCTACAGCTAACTTTAATATCAGTCCATCTCAATTTATATGTTAATCCTATAAAAGACATTTGGGGCCAAATTTTAATCATCTACCTCCCAAACAAACAAAAAACTCATTTTGAAATTTTGGTTTTCAACCACGGTAGCCATTCTGGAGATCAGAAAACTGAAGTATAACAAATGGACAGAAGTTATAAACATCAGAGAAAGAAAGGTAGGAATTTAATTAAGTACGTTCCATACAGACTTTGCCATACACTAATTCTATTTTGGGAAACATATCCAGAATCTGTATTTTAATAACTTCACTGTATCTATTCATGTAAGTTCAGCTGTGCTGATCAGGAAATTAGTTTTACCCGAGAATTCTCCAAAATATTTAAAAGCAGACAGATCCCCAAGGACCAGGGATATATATTTTAACAGACTTCTAGGTTGACTTCTTGAACTCTGCTTTGAGAAAATGCTCTATAAAGTAATGAGGTAAATCGCTTCCTTTGTAGAAGGAATGTCCTTCAATATACGAAGGCGATTACATGCATGTTCCTCTCCATTACACCCAGACCTCTCATTCCTCATATCCTTAACTCTGAATTCTCACTCTGTCTCACTCCGGTCACATTCCCGATTTTGCCACCGAGTTCATTGAGAAAATGAAAGCATTCAGGTTGGAATCTTCTCACAATTTCTGCGCTAGAAAACCACTTCCAAAGGTTCTTTACTCTGCTAGCCATCACCTTAACCTAAGAATGAGATTCACGACCATCTGGTGGGACAAACTCATGTGCCTCTTGCTGTAGTACTTATACTGACTACCAATCTTACCATGACTTGGATTAACTGTCCAGTTTGCAGGAAATACAAGTGAGAGAGGAATAAATTCAATACCGTCATGAAAAAACAATAAAAAAAACCTATTTTCACGAAGAAAAGATTCTACTTCTTCAGTAAGTTAAAATCCTTAAAAAAGAGGAGAGGAGAGGACTCTTGAAGATCAAAAGAAGTCAGAAGTTTTAACATGTGAATGCAGTGGATGCTTCTTGTTTGGATCCTGGTTTGAAAAAGCAGCTATAAAACACATGAATGTAGTAGCACGTGGGTGGCTTAGTCAGTTATATGTCCAACTCTTGGTTCGGCTCAGGTCAGGATCTCAGGGTCATGGGATCAAGCCCCATGTCAGGCTCCGCATTCAGGACCAAGTCTGCCTGTCCCTCTGTCTCTGTTCCTCCCCCCTCACTTGGGCTCATTCTCCCTCAAATAAGTAAAATCCTTATTAAAAAAAAAAAACATGAATATAAAATGGAAATCAGATGATACTAAAGAACTGTTCATTGAATGGTACTGGGTTTTGGGGAGCAGAAAGACATATCACCAAGTATTATGGGTAGAAATGTTGGAATGTCCATAACTTACTTTAAAATACTCCAGGCCAATAATAATAATAGATGAAACAATGAAACAAACAAGGAAAAATATTAACAAATATTAAGTCTAGGTGGTAGGTACATGGATGTTCATTGTCTATTATTTTCTTGTATGCCTGAAGATTTAAAAATAAAAGAAAAAATCTACAAAAACAAGAGTTGACTACTTTGTGTTCTTTTATCTGGTCTCAGATAAAGTTCTCCCCTTTTACTGAGGGTAAAGTCCCCTCTCAGTGCTAAGGGATTCCAGCCCTTTCTGGTCTTACAGGACCCTGCTTCGACTACCTACTATCTTCTCTCCCCAGTCTCCTCTCTCCCCCTGAGCTCTTCCTTCCAAGCCTACAATGAGCTCAAGACTGCATTAACTAATTCAATGTGCCAGGAACTCTAGGAACTGTGGAAACAAGCACTGAAATAAGCAAATCCTCCTCTCCTTCATAAATTTTATAAAACCAATTATCTACTTGCTCATTTTCTGTACAGTTCTCCTTTCAATGTTTTATTACCTTTTGCCTCACCCATTTCAGTGAAATTGTTCTTACCTAGGCAATAACATCCTCTAAAATGTCAAATGTAATAAAAACCTTTCATTGGCTATCTACTCCTCTGTAGTCCCACACACTGTTGACAAATCTCTGAAAATCTGGCCCCACATGCACCCTCACCCCATGAGTTCTGCAAAATTAGTACTTCGAATTTTCCTTTACCTCTCCATCTATCTCTGTCCTTAATCTCTAAAGAAGGCTTTTCTTCCTTTGTTCACATTTTTGAATTGCTGGTGTTTCCCAGGATTCTATCTTCAGCTCCTTCTTGTCTATTAATAATTCTTAAAAGATTTCATCAAATGCCAGTTTCTATTATTGACACAGGTGCTTATCAAAAGCGGGGTGATTTTGCCCCAAGAGAACACCTGGCAATGTCTGGAGACATTTTTGCTTGTTTTGACTAGGGAGGTGCTACTAGCATCTAGTGAGTAGAGATCAGAGATTCTCCAAAACATCCTGCAATGCACAGGAAAGAAGCCCCTCAAAGAATTATCTGGCCCAAACTGTCAACCTCAAGATGAAGAAATGATGAAAACCAAAATAGCCCATTCACGGGTATTGATTATAACCATGGAACATTCGCACAGTGCAGTATTACAGAGTATGAAAAAGAATACAGGTTTCTATAAACTGATACAATTTCTAGGATATATACCTAAGTGAATAAAACAAAGATCAAATGAGTAGGTATATATATATGCATTTGTGTAGTGTGCTATCTTTTGTGTAAGAAACAAGAAAAAGAGGGGCACCTGGGTGGCTCAATCAGTTAAGTGTCCAACACTCCAACTCTTGATTTCAGCTCAGGTCATGATCTCAGGGTCATGAGATTGAGCCCCGATCGGGCTCTGCACTGAGCAGGGAGCCTGCTTAAGATTCTCTTTCTCTCTCTACCTTTGTCCCTCCTTTGCCCCACAACATGGATGTGCACTCTTTCTCTCTCTCTAAAAAAAAAAAAAAAAGGGAAAGGGAAGGGAAGGGGAGGAAGGGAAAAGAGGAAAGGAGAAAAGGAGGAAAGGAGGAAAGAAGGAAGGAAAGAAGGAAGGAAAGAAGGAAAGAAAAGAAAAGAAAAAAGAAAGAATAATATAGATATATGAAAGAAAAAGTATGATGAAAAAGTAAACGGGTTGGTTCTGAGGTGGAAAGACAGTGGGTATTATAAGAAAAGGGATAGATGTAATACTTTTCTGAGCACATTCTATGTAGAGTTTCGATTTCTGAAAACTTAATATTTTAAATATTCAAAAGTAAAATTTAAAAGAGGGATAAGGAAAAATCCTTAAAAGTAATACAAATAGAAATTAATGAACTGAACTATATTTCAAATAACAGAGAAAACATTAAATAATCCAAATACTTTGACCAAATACCTCCAATCTAAAGACAAAACAAACCTATAAACAAATTTCTAACTCTACTTAGTAGGCTTAATGGTCAAGTGGTATGATCACAGAAATTCTGAAACTATTTTATCTATACTGGATGACTGAGCAAGTTAAGAAATAAACTAATATTGCAAGAAGCCAGAGTTCTTAATGTCAGAAAAGGAAATATAGAAGGAGAGCCAAGGAAAAGCCTTGTAGTGGTAGATTAGAATTAAAGGTTATCATTAAAAACTTATGATTTAAAAATACACAAAAAAACCACACACACACATTCCCCTCATATTTCCTAGTCCATACAGCTGAAAAGGGCAATGACATAAACCCTGCCTCACCCAATAGCAAAGAAAGAACACTCCTAGTCCCCGGATTTCCAAACAGATTCTCTATTAAAAGGAACCAGTGCAAAAAATAAAAAATAAAAAAATATAAAAGGAACCAGTGTTTCTTGGAGAAATGGCTAATTCTAAATTCAGGCCTATGGTAGGGATAGTGTTAAGTGTGGACCATCTTTTGCCAGAAGGGAAAAGCTCATAAAATGATAGGAACCTCTCAAAATCAGAGCCTGCCTAAAAGGGCCCTCAATTGCCAAAATTTAGCAACTGAGCACCGAAATGAATAATGACAGTAAATGAATTACAACCCATTAAATATATAAATATCTAAGTTCCATTCTGATATTTACTTATACTATATAAATACTATATAAATAAATGGGGAGAAATAGAAAACACTTCTTTATATTAGAATATCAAATAATTAAAGTGTAAGATCTGAAATGCTAGTTAAAATACCAGCAATTCGCAACCCTCATTTAAGTAACTGATTCAGGTAAGAATAATCGATAGATACTAAAACTACTGAGTGAAAGTCTGCTAAGGAATAAGATCATTACCTGGTCTCAAAGTATCTGCCAATAGAGTAATCACTACAAAGGGGAAAATAGTAACTCTATAGGAGAAAGCTGGCAGGTTCCTGAGTGATCCAAGTTCACTTCACCAATAAGGAGACAAATAGCTCAGTGTGCCTTGTAACATGACACACTGAGGACACAAAATCATTTATGTACCATTCCTACCACTTAACCCAAATTTAATCATGAAGAAAATCAGTTATGTACAAATTGAGAAACCTCCTTAAAAAATGGCCTCTTAACCTTCAAAGGCCAATGATATGAGAAACAAAAAAGGCTGAGAAACTGTTTCAGATTAAATGAGACTAAAGACACATGACACTGTTTAAAAAAAATCCAACATGATACTGAGGAAAAATTACCATAAAGTACTTACTTAAAATATGGTCCAAGGACTGACTGCTAGTTATTAAACTCACACTGTTGTCCATCAATGACAAGATAAGGAATTTACACCAGAAGGTAAAATAACTACATTACTAAGCATATCACTTAGTCGAGCTGATTTTTCCTTATAATACTTTACTGGCGAAAAAACTGGTACACTGATTTGCATTCTAGAGCACATTCCGTATTTACAAACCAGTAATTTTGAATGCCACTACTATAAAGTACATTAACAGGATTAACTGGTAATATTTAAATATGTACTGTACATTAGATACCTGTACTGTGTCAACATTAACTGGTATTTCTGAATTTGAAATGCTTCTTTTATAATGTAAGAGAACGACCTTATTCTTCGCAGGTAAATGTGAATCTAACACATTTAACCATGAAGGATCTTCATTATTTTTTATTTCAGAGTGAATTTCAGGAGAAAGGCATGTTCACTATGGCTTATTTACAAAAAGTTCATTTTAAGAGGAAATGCTCATCTTATCATCATCAGACATTCTCAATCTCTTGGCTCCTTCTTGCAGCATTTTCTTCACTTAGCTTCTGAGCACACAACCTTTTGACTTTTCTCTTACCTCGACAACTATTCCTTCTTAGAACTTCCAGATTTCTCCTCATCTCCCTGTTCCTAAAATCCCAAGTTTCCCTGGCCTGAGTCCTTCAACCAGGAGATCTTCTCTTTTCCAGCTATACTAGTATCTCTTAGTGATTTCAAATATATATTCTGACAATTCCTAAATTGAGATGTTACCCAGACCTCCTCAACTCAAATGTCATAAATCCAATTGCCTACTTGACATCTCCTGCCTAGATGTCTAAGAGTCTTCTCAATCACAGCATGTTCAAGACTGAACTGCCAATCTTTCCTTCAAAAGGAGGTCCCCTATCATACCCCAAACAGTTAATGGTAACTCCGTCCTCCCAATTGCTCAGGCAAATCTTAGGATCATCCTTGACTCCTTTCTCTTCCACTCAAAATCCAACAATAAAACCTTTCTGCTCTACCTTCAAAGTATATACAGAAGCTAACCCCTTCCAACCATCCCCACAAGTAGCAGCCTTGTCTAAGGGTCCATCATTCCTTGCCTTGGTTATTACAACAGTATCCATGCTTCTAGTACTGCTCCCCTATAGTCTCAAAGACCTTTTAAACACGTGAGTGAAATAATTTACTCCTCTGCTCAATACACTCCATTCATTAGCTTTCTATCTCATTCAGAGTAAAAGCCAAATAGCCTATGGGCTTGTCATAATTAAATCCCTCTTCTACCCCACTGGTTACCTTTGACCTTAGGTCTTTCTCTCTGATTTCATCTGCCCCCTACTTTCCTTAGAAACATCAGGTATAATACCACTTCTGGGTCATTGAACAAGTTATTTCCAATGACCAGAATACTCCACTCCTGCCCCATGCCCTCATATCCATATGGTTCACACTTTCTTACCCCCTTCAGATCTCTATTCAAGCATCATCTTCTCAATAAAGCTTTTTTCCAAATGTGCTCTTTAGAAAGCACACCCCCTACCCCTGGCCCTGAACTCAATTATTTTCCTTTTGGTCATAATATTTATATTTTGGCATACTACATTGTTTATTTGTTTACTGCCTTTCTACCTGACTATAATACAAGCTCAGTGCTACTTCACAGAATTGCCCAAAAAACGTTAAAATGATTTGACTCTGGGACTCAAGAATAGATCACAAAGCAATTACAGGTGATCAAAGAAAGATATATGTTAAAATAATTGCCCTGTTGATGGAGGGTTAAAAAATTAAATTATCTGTTCTCATTAAACTTTTTATTGAAAATCAGTGCTATCCAGAAACGCGCACGCGTACACACACGATCTCTCTCTACAGTTCTAAGTTAGGAAAAAATAACCAAGATGCAATAGGGAAAAGGCAAAAAAGAAAAAAAAAAAAAAGAGAGAGAAGTCACCAAACTATTTTTCAAATTAAATAACTTTTTCTTGAAAAACCTCTTACATAGGCAAATATAATGAATGAATCTATGAAGCTGCTTACACTATAATCACTGTGTCTTTGTTGAATTTTTTCTCTTGAACTGTACTGGAGCAATTTGGGGAAACGATATCTTCACTATCAGAAGACAAATCAATATACTGTATTCCTCTTTGATTCTTGAAATATGATATACTAGCTTTTCTTTCATTTTCTGTAGTTTCTGGAACACTAGAATCTTCTGCAAAAGAAAAAGAAGGAGAAAGGCATTTTGAGCAACTTGAAAATAAATCTGTTTTTGGTAATTACAATCATGTGCTAAAAATCTCTAATTTGCTCACTATTTCCATTCTAAAACCAAAAATTCCCACCAGCTTTTAAAGAAAAAATTAATAGTCAAACCAGGGCTGATGCTAAATGATTTTCCATTTGACAGGTTAATTTACTTGCAAGACCCTAGAAGAAATTGTAAAAGAGAGGTTGTGCTTTATAGTGTCATCTTCTTCTCTCTGTGCTATTATTTCCTAGTACTCAATTCTGGCCTAAATGAACATGGACACTACAGCCCAAAAGACTTGTACTCCAATCCTGTCTCTTAGCCAAGTTATATAATCACTCTAAACCTCAGTGTCCTCACTTGTAAAATAGAGATGTTAATAATCACAGGGCTCATGTGAACACAAAATCAAAAGATACATGTTAGGCATTTAGTTCAGACACTGGAACATAGCCCATATTCAATACACATTACCTCTTACACAAATGTGGCTGTTGTGGGCTGAATTATGGCCCATCAAAAACTCTTGAGTTTCAACCCCCAGGACCTTAGAATTTAACATATTTCTAGAGACAGGGTCTTCAAAGAGGAGACTGCTTCAGTGAAGATCCTAATCTGGTATGACTGATATTGTAAGAAGAGAGAGAGACAAAAGATGTGTGCATGAAGGGAAGGCCATGTGAGGACACAGTGAGAAAGTGGCTATCTGCAAATTATGGAGGAAGTCCTCAGAAGAAACAACCTTGATCCTGGGTTTCCAGCCTCCAGACATTAACAAAATAAAGGTGTGTTGTTTAAGCCACCCAATATTGTATTTTGTTATGGTAGTCCTTGTAAGCTAAAAATTTTGGCTCATTCAAAACCGGTGAATTAGATATTTTACCAAGGTTTCTTCTCTTCAATAGCGGAGTTCCAAAATTACTCTCTCAGCAAAACCACCATTCTCCCTTACGTATGTGAGAACAAAAAGATCACATTTAAGAAATTCATATTAAAGCAGTCAATGCCCTGGTCTAGTGAATGTATTTTAAAAAGCAATGACCAAATGAATCTTTAGTTCAAAGGTGTCAGTGTAAAAAATGGTCACTGCTACTAACTACTTTCTAAGTCAGAATCAAGTCCTCAAGTGATACACAAACATTTTTAATCCTCACAATAATCCTGAGGGTACACATTTTATCTCCAGTTTATAGATAAACTAGGTTTAGAGAAAGCAACTTGTCCAAAGTCACGTAGGGGAGGTAACAAATCTGAAATCCATGCATAACGGTCTAAATCCTCATACTCAAAAACTGTTAGACCATCCTCAATACCTGTCACAAAATGATAGCAATCACTATAATGAAGCTCATGAGCCATATTTGTAAAGAACATTAACTATGATGGCCTATATGACTACTATTCACCTGGAGGGCACTAACACAGTATTTCTTTACTTCCTTCGAAGAAGTCCTACCGACACTACTGAAAAGCAAATCACATTTTTTCCAAAAGAAAATTTTATAAATGTTGAGTGAAGAACCTGGATGAAGAACTCTGCACTAGAACAAACCACAGCTATGTTAACTGCCATAAACATGAAGATACTTACAAATTCTCGATAGTTACATGAATAACAAGTTTACAGTCCAACTCCTATAAAGTAAGTGTAAGGGTAACATGGATTCTGCTTTTACAAAGTGTTCCTGATACATCACGAATCATACATAAAATTCAAAACTAGATATTCACTGTATCAAAAATCTGACCTAAAGCTACTGTGTATCAGCTAAACATGTTAACCAGTGTCCTATTTTCTTTTCTTTTAAGGGCTAAGGCAAAATGATTTGGATTGTCTGCTTTTCTTCAAGTCTCTTCATTCAAAACGAACAATAATCTTTATAAAGTTAGCTACTTAATTGCCTAAATGCCTGGAGGAGGGGAGTCCTAAAAGACCTGTTAATGAGTATTAGGAGAACTAGAGTTTCTTGAACTTGATTACTTGATTACATATTCATCTTTGATTTTCTCTCATTTTTTCCCTCTTCTTTATTTTATACAGGTAATACAAAATATACAATGAAAACATACCAATTTTTAAAACGCATGCTTAATGTGCTTAGTTAACAAGACAGGAAAAAAAATAAAGAAATTTGGCATACTCTCCATCATGTACTCAATTATTCAGAGCTTTTACTGGTAATATAATATACACCATCAAAATATATACATTACATATATATACTGTATGCATTTAACATATTATTTTGTATATATTTTGTATATATATTATACATAATATATTTTATATTATATATATAATATACATTATATATGCCTATATATCTCTACCTAAAAATATACCTTAAACATGTACACAGCTCTGAACCAAGTGACATCCCCATAGCCCAACTGGTAAGTGACTAACAGAGAAGGTAGTTTGATAATATGGAGGATAAGGGAAAGTTACAATACAATAGCATTTCTCAAACTCAGAACCCTTTGCACTCTTAAAAACTGAGGACCCTAAAGAGCTTTTGTTTATGTCCCTTATGTTGGTTAAATCTATGATATCATCATATTAGAAAGTAGAAAATGAGAAACTTTATTAAACTGTTTACATAGTAACAAATATTTTTATGAAAACTACATCCCCTCATTCTATCCCTCTCCCCTGAATCTAATGAGTGGCACTGTTTTATATTTGTAAAAATCTATGGTTTAACATAAGACAGCTAGATTCTACCCGCTTCTGCAATTCATCTGTTGTAATATGCTGTTTTTGTTTAGGTTTATGAAGAAAATCATGCCTCACAGAGTTACACAGTTAGGAAAGGAAGAGTATTTTCATAACCTTTTTACAATACTATGGATATTCTTCTTTGATACTAAACCCAAATTTGACAGGTGGTAGTTGTTTTAAAGGTCAGTTGCAATGTGGAATCTGGAACCATATAAATAAACTTCTGCATTCTATTACGTTTAAACCCACTGGTCTATCTTGAACTTTAATGGACCTTTAAACCATGTATTATTTTGTAACACGTGTGCATTGGTCATTTGGAAAATACTGGTTCACTTGCTGATTAATGTAAATCTTCCAAATGCTGACATATTTCACAGTATTTTATAAAAAATCAGACTTATTAATATCACCATTGATCTTGAAATATCTGGAGACTGTCAAACTCAACAGTCCAAAATCCAAACTTTCCTTTGAAAACTGAGATTTTATCACAATAAATGCTGCCAACTGTTTCCTTGATATCACTGTCCATTTTTGAGAAAATGTCCGCTAAATACCTAAGTCTGCTTAATTACAGTTTGTTAGTCATTCTTTTAAGTAAAAATGGTGTTTGGTGAAAAAATGACAAATTCAAATCAGAACTGAAACCAACTGTTCAAATGGTTTCCCTTGAGATAACCACTGTACACACTTCAGTATACAGCAAAAGCTGGTTCACATTTTGTTCCACAAAAGTATTAAAAAGACACCTACTGCTTAGTTGAGATTTAGCAAAATTAACAATTTTTACTGCCTTATCAAAAACATTCTTAAGTGAAACTAACATTTAAAAATTTTTAAGAATACAATGACTACTAGAACAGTTTGGAGTCTTGGCCTTGATTTGTGCTAAGGCACCTACAGTTTTTTGTTTGTTTTTAAAAATTTTATTTATTTATTTGACAGAGTGAGTGAGAGAGACAGAGAGCAAGCACAAGCACGGAGAATGGCAGGCAGGGGAGAAGCAGGCTCCCTGCTGAGCAAGGAGCCTGACGTGGAGCTCGATCCCAAGACTCTGGGATCGTGACCTGAGCCGAAGACAGCTGCTTAACTGACTAAGCCACCCAGGTGCCGGTACCAGCAGTTTTATGTATCATTGTTTTTGCACCATCAACATAGTAAAAAGGGAAGTATTATCTTAGTATTATTATGAAAGTACTTTACCTTTAGGGATTCTAAAGGTTCACATACCACACTTTGAAAACTGATGGGACACAGTAAGCGTTTATTTATATATAAAAATAGCAACTTTTCAATCTAGTCAATAATTTAGAATTAGAATAATGCTTAATGCTTAGATTTGCTTGTTTGGACTATTTCTGGAAGTAAGCAAAAGCCAAAATAGCTAAGAGGCAATGGCCATAACGATGCAGTGATGGTTTTTGACCGAAGCCAAACAAGCACTTTGAAGCAGCAGCACAAAAGAGAGAGGAAACAGAAAAATACAAATAAAAGAATGGTGAAACACTGAAAACAATCATGAAGGCTACTATTAATCAGCTACTATTAAATTCTGACATTTGCTGACTGCCTTCTGCACTTTAGGCACTGTACAAGGAGGTAGGGAATATTAA
The DNA here is from genome assembly GCA_028534135.1 of Potos flavus. Classification (NCBI taxonomy): domain Eukaryota; kingdom Metazoa; phylum Chordata; class Mammalia; order Carnivora; family Procyonidae; genus Potos; species Potos flavus. Next base: position 108,801,178 of record CM052899.1, read on the forward strand.
AGAAGTTCAAACTGCCCTAAAGAAACAAATAATAAGAACTAAGTAGCCAAGTACACAAACAACTGTTATGAAATATGATTTGCACCATGAGAAAGGAATAAACAAAATGCTACAGGAACATGAGGGAACACACCCTATCCTTTCATACAAAGACCATACAGAAGCCTATCATATTTTAGAGACAGAAGATGAATATTTTCTCGGGGCGCCTGGGTGGCTCAGTGGGTTAAAGCCTCTGCCTTCGGCTCAGGTCATGATCTCAGAGTCCTGGGATCAAGCCCTGCATCTGGCTCTCTGCTCAGCGGGGAGCCTGCTTCCCCCTCTCTCTCTGCCTGCCTCTCTGCCTACTTGTGGTCTCTCTCTCTATGTCAAATAAATAAATAAAATCTTAAAAAAAAAGATGAATATTTTCTCATTACCAATGGGTAATGGGAACCTACATCATTAGCATATGTAAGAAGACTTCAACGTTCCAGGGAGTTTTTCCAAACTAAATTCCACACTAAAGGTATATACAAGAGAAGGCAATCTTATATCCCCAATTTTTCCGATATGCTTGTCCCATTCTCACATCTAAGTCTACCATAAAACAAAAGAAGCACTTAAGTCTGACACTGGTTTCACCTTTCCAAAGGGTCCAAGATCAAGGGCCACTCAAAAACAAACAAAAATTACTACTAGGAGATTATGAGTTCACACTAAAGTAGTCCAAATTAATTTGACAGTCCATAAAGTTACCTTCCAAAGTAGAATGAAAATACATAAACCTTTATATCTGTCCTGAAGACTTACAAAACTGTGCCACTTCTGATTGTCTAGTTGTGTTGCTCTACATGGTTCAATTCCCTAACACGGCAACTAACTTTCAAGGCAATTCTTTTGAATACCAAGTAAAATACATCACTGATTTACTGTTTTAAAATGTAACTAACATAATAGATAGTAAAATCTGAGCAGCCTTAATTTCAGTGTCATAATAGAAATACCATAAGCATCTTCTAAAAGATAAATCAAACTATTTCTCTGATGAAAGCTCTAAAAAAGACAATACAATAATAAATACAAGACTGAAGAGTAGTTTCTGACATCATTCTAAGGTGAAATAAGAAAGGAGAAACATCTCAGCCGTAAGCCAAAAGAAAAGATAAATGGGAAAATGTAAAGAAAAACAAAGTCATGCTATTGTTACTGGACAAAACAAAAGCATTTAACTTGAGAGACACACTTTTTAATAAGAGAATTTAGATCTATAACAAAACTATAACTAACATGTATCTTAACTGCATACTAATAATGAAAGACATAAACACTGCAGGATACATAAGGCAAAAAGTCAAGAGACAAATGTAAAGCTTTAACTCTCTTCTCCAAGCTCTTAACACAGCACAAAGATAAGACCTACAATAGTGCTTTCCAAACATTTTTGATTGCCACCCTCCGTAAGAGACCCATTTTAGATTACGACCCAAAACACGATTATTAAACATATATAACTGAAATAAAAGTTTCAGAGGCTATCGGTGATACTTTGATAATTTTCTATTTATTCTACTCCACTAAAAAACAGTTGCATGTAATTAGTCAAGATCCAAGAAATTGACTTTATGACACGTTTGTCATCTACTGTTTGAATAAAATTATATAAATAAAATTCATCTGTTCTTTGGTATATAATTAATCTATACTTAGATTATGTCATCTTTTCAAGTAGTCTTAGAACTTTTACAGAAATTAATGGTAAATTAGGCCACAAAGAAAATTTCAGTAGATTAAACAAAAGAGAAATACTGTAGACCACATTCTCTAGTCGTAAAGAGTACAACTAGAAGCAAATGTTAATAAAAACACTAAAGCAAAATTTCAGCCACTTGGAAATTTGAGAAAAAAAGCCATAGAAACCACTTCTTTGAACTTTCCGGTCAAAGAGGAAGGAAAAAACAACACCTTAAAACTACAAGAATTAAAACAATGGAGTAAACAAATATAAAACTAAAGAAATAATTAATCGCCTGTAAGATGCAAATATACATGAGAATTTAGACTATACTGATGTCTGTACCATCCTTTCTTTAGTCCTTATAATATAAATTCTAGATGAGATTTAAGATTAAAATAAAAATCAACACAAAACCTAACTCATATCCATTAGTTCGGCTATCAACACAAAACCTGACCAGATCTATTAGTCTGGCTATCAAAACAAAAAGAAACAAAAAAACAAAAAGAAGGTTAACAAGTATTAGCAAGGATGTGGGGAAACTGGAACCCTTGTGCACTGCTGGTGGAAAAGTAAAATGGTTCAGGTATTAATGGAAAACATGATGGTTTTTTATATGATCTATCAATTCCATTTCCAGGTATATACCCTAAAGAAGTGACAGCAGGGTCCCAAAGAGATATTTGTACACACATTTCATAGCAGTAATAGTCACAATAACCAAAAGGTAGAAGCAACCCAAGTATCCATCCACAGATTAATGGATAAACAAAATGTAATATATACACACAGTAGAATGCTTTTCGGCCTTAAAAATGAAATTCTGATACATACTACAACACAAAATGAATCTTAAAGACGTTATGCAAAGGAAAACCAGTCACAGAAAGACAAATTCTGTATGACTCCACTTTTATAATGTACCTAGAGTAGTCAAATTCAGAGACAGAAAGTACAAGGGTGGTTACCACAGGCTAGGGATAGGAGGGAAGTGTTTAATGGGTATAGTTTCATTTCTGCAAGATGAAAAGTGTTCTGAAGATCAACTGAACAATAATGTAAATGTACCAAACACTGTCGTGATTTGTATACTTAATAGTTAAGACGGTAAATTTTATATTATGTATATTTTACAATTAACACAGATGTGCTAGAATAAAATACAGATGAAAATATTTATAATATGATAGTAAGGAATGCCTGTCTGATCAGGACCTAAACCCTAGAAGCCATCAAAGAAATGAATGAACAAACTGACCACACAAAAATGTAAAATTTCTCAATGACAAACAAGGAATAAAAAGAATAAAAAACTTACAAATCATTTATCAGAAAAAAAAAAGGAACACAGAAAAAGTCCAGAAGGCTAATACCTTTATGAAAACATAATTAACCTTAAAGAATAAAAGTAAAGCAATTCAATTCCAGGGTAAAGATAAAAAAGGTTTGTAATATTTTAGCCTAGTATGAAAAAGTAGACATCTAAAAACCAAGCTGTAGTCTTGTGCAAAGTGATAAAACTGTGTACGGTAACTTGGCAATTACTAAAATATTACTAATATTCACTCTAATCTGACAATTCCATTTCCAAGAATTTTTCTTCAGATAGTATACAAGCTAAAAAATCTGTAAAAAGGATGGTCACTATAGCTTCTTTTGATAGCAAAAAAAATGAAGAAAAAACCCAACCAACCAATGTCCATTAAGGAAACTACATGAATTATATTTATATAAGACACTGTAGTCATTTTTAAAAAATTGAGGTACAGCATAAATATATATATATAATATACAAACAAAATAAAAAACTGGAATAGATTCAGGCATAAAAAAATGTGAAAATAAACACCAAAACTAAAGGACTATAGAATATTCATTATACAATACTACATCTTTTATATATAACATTTTATTTTGAAGAAAACAATAGCTAAGCATGGAGAGTAAAAAGGTAGAGAAGGGAAAACACAGATAAAAGCACACACTTCAAATGTACTTAAGATTTTTACTTAAGTAGGAGTACTCATTGTACTTCCTTCTCTTAGAATTTAGCACTTAGCCTTCTACCAAGTACTGCTTGTCAACTAACACATGCAGACGTTAGGAAACCAGAATAACTATCCAAAGATATAGTGATTATTCGCATTTTGGCCACACACACTTAAGAAAAAAACCTGAGTTATCACCAATGGTTACAGAATCATGATGCTAAAATGATACATCCAGCTCCATTATTCAAAGGATCATACCCGTTTTACTGCTTGCAGGGACTTCAGAGAAATTTTCTCTTATTAACAACTGTTACTTTCAACATGACCACCACACTGAAATGGCAATCATTTTAGAAGACAATGTATTTCACTAGGGAAAGAAATTAATCAAGCATTTACTAAAACTTTCCTCCATTCCCACCACAAAATAACTGATTAACCCATTTACTTTTATCACTTTTTCTCCCCAGGTAAAATGTGTCTCTATTCCTTTCCAACGTTAAATAGTCCAGCTGCACCTGTTGCCATGCCCTAGATGCCTGTCTTCAGATACCTCCCCTCCCTTCATCCTTTCCCTCTCCACTAGCTTCTTCCCTAGGCCAACAAATATGCTGAATTTTCAATAATCCTGAAACATCTTCTTTTGACACTACTGTACTGTCAAGCTGTTTCTCTCTTTTCCTTCTTGAAAGACTAGTCTTCGCTTCCTTACCTTTCTACTGAAACTGTGTTAAAGGTCAACAATAACATTTAATTTCCAAGGAAAGTGGTCTTTCATCAGTCCACATCCAATTTGACTTCTCTACTTCTCTTTGATAGTGTTCACTATACATAAAACTGGAAACTTGTCTTTCTTTAGCTTTCTGGGTACTATCATTTTCTATGACTATTCAAGTTATCCTTTATTATCTTCATTGGTTTGCCTTCATTTGTTCACCATTAAATGTTGATATTTTTTACTATATGCCTTGCTTGGGGATATTTTTTGTTAACTGCCACAATGATGACCCTTCCAAAGTTGATTTCTCAGGTTCCAACCATCTTTGAGCTACAAACCTAATGTTCAATCCTCCACTAGACCTCATTTCTGAAACAGAACTGAACTCAACATGTTTAAGTATCTTTCTTCTAAATGCACTGCCTAATTCAGTTGACAGTGCCCATCACCCAGCTGTCTAAGCAAGAAATACCGGAGTTATCTTTAAACCCTCTACATTAACTGATCACCAAATACCATCAAATACTGACTGAAATAAAAAACTTCTCTAAAATGCCTCCTCTATCCTACTATCATTTTCTTACATTTAGGCTTCAACTAATTCAACAGCTTCATCAATGGTCTTCCCAGGCTGAAATGCTCTCTAGTGTGTACCAAAAAAAGCCCATCCTTCCTGGCATAGCTTATAAAGGCCCCTCACAACCCAACAGTTTACTTTTCTATCTTCTCAGTTTCATCTATACCTCCCTAAACCTCCTCTTCCACAGATAACCTCCCTTCCCACAGACGTACCAGTCTTCTAAACAATGTATATTTTTATCTTTTTTCACCAAATAAGCAATGATTCATTGTTTAGGGTCCACTCAAAGTCATCTCTCTGAGAGTGACCTTTCCTGATCCTCCCCAGGAAGAACAGATAATCATTTCTGAGTTAGATTGTGATTCTACACTGCTTAGTATTTTTCTGAGTTATTACACTGTACTATTTTACTATATATACTTATATGTCCCTTCCTCCTCGTGTTCCTTGAGGATCAAGCTTTGCTCTTATTTTCATTATTCATGCATAAAACATAGTAAGTTCTCTCCTCTCTCACTTATCTGCCTTTATTTCATTCCCTTGAAACCTACTGTGCTCTCGAAAAGGTCAAAAGAAAAAAATGTTTAAGCAAGCAATAACCATTATTAACTGGACGCCATGAGGGCAAAATAAACACGGGAGGGAGAGGTGCCCACAGGTTAAGTGTATGCCCTCATATCCAAAGGCTGGATGAAGGAAGACCATCCTGCATCAAAAGCAGTTTCAAGTAAGCACAGCTGAAGAAGCCTGATGGCTACAGGACTGCTTCAAGATCATAAAGAGGAAGGATACTTTTAAAAATTTGTACAAAGTACTAGTATTGCCCACTTATCACCCAATACTCCTTCCTTCAATACATATTTACTAAGAGCTTACTATGCACCAGTTACTGCTCTGAGCAATGGTGAATAGCACAAAGTCTCTGCTCACATGCGCCTTATACTCTAATAAGGGAGACACAAATATATAGAATCGTGTTAGGTAGAAATAAATACTACACAGAAAAAAGTAGAAGAGTAAAGCTGAGGGCAGCGGGAGAAGTTGCTATTTCAGAGAGTGTGATCAGGGGAAGGGCTTCTAAAGACAGTAAAAATTTCACTAAGCCCAGAATCATATGCATATATCAGCAGGAAGGGTCTTGGAGGAAGAGGGGCAAAGAGGAAGAATTAAAGACTGCACTGTCCTTGGCATATTTAAGAAAAGGTGTGGCTGTGGCACAGTAACTGAGAGAGTGATAGGAAATAAAATCTTAATTCATATTGGTAAAATTAAAAGGGTTAGCTAAAAAAATCATTGACGGGTTATTTTTACTATTTCCATTCTACTTAAGCAATAGGTGATTTAGATCTGATTTAGACCCTAACACTCTATTGTAAATAAGCAAATATAGCATTATCATACAATGGCAGAATAAGAAGTTACCATATGATGATAAAGGAAGTAAGGTCAAAATCCATATCCCACCAATGATTCCCTAATCTCCACATCTGGTCAGGATCCTAAACCAGCTTCAGTATTTCATCCTGTATACCAGCCCAAGCTCCAACACTCAATTCAGAATTCCCTACCTCTATGTTAAGTTGCTTTAGGTCTCGTCCAACATGCTAAATTGGGGACAGGACATTTAATTCTTATTTGAAGGTCTTATTTTAAAGGTATGCCCAAGGGGTTAGAATGGGTACTTTACACCTATTCTGATGTACTAAAGTACCACTTTTTTAATTAAATTTTTTTAAGATTTTATTTATTTATTTGACAGAGAGAGTGAGAGCACGCGCGCGCGCACACACACACACAAGCAGCGGGAGTGGGAGAGAGGGAACCAGGCTTCCTGCTGAGCAGGGAACCCAAGGCGGGACTAGATCCCGGGACCCTGGGATCATGACCTGAGCAGAAGGCAGACCTTTAACCGACTGAGCCACTCAGGTGACTCTGAACTAAAATTCTTATTTATCTCATTCCTCCCACAGATTTGGTTGTAAAACTTCGCCCTTTCTTTCTTTGAAATCTCTCATACCTCTTTCTTCTCCATTACTACTGTTATTTCTACTTCCAAAATGAATTCTCTCCCTTCAAAACTTACCTTCTAACAAAGTAGAGCACTCAGGACTGCTAGACTGATTTTTTTTTAACAAAACAACTTTCTTTCATCATTTTACCCTTCCATCTGTGAAGGCTTTAATGGCTCTCTAGTAACTACAATGTAAAACTGAAACCTAGCCTTCGTTTTTCAAGATTCTCTCAAATTTACAGTACCATCTACAATCGTCTTTTCTTAGAGCTCTCTATTCCTAGTAGGATAAATTCTCACCATTTCCAGAACAAACTTAATTTTCGTATTTCCCAATGTCATTAAGACTAATCACGTGATTCCTAAAGGAAATCTCAGTTTATAAGAGGAATTCACATGAGGAAAAAAAAAATCCCAATACAGATGAATGAAATCTTCTTAAACAGGAAAAAAAAAAGTACAGCAGCATCTTCTGATTAGAAGAGACAATTAAGAATTTCACATTAATACTGATGAATAAAACATTCCACTGTGTTCCAGTTTACAAAGTGCTTTTTATCCTAAAGATGAAAAAAGGGTAATCTCAGAGTTTAAGTAATTTGTCCAGTATCCCATTTAACTAAAATGAAGCAGTAGAGACTTCTAAGGACCCAAAATCCCATGCCTACATGCTGGCCTTCCCAGTCCTCTCTAACTACATAATAAACAGATTCATATATTTATTGTTAAAATATTAAAGTACCTGGATGTCTACACATTAACTACAGCATGTTATGCAAAGTAAACACCTATTGAAAGAATGAACAAAAAAAAAAAAAAAAAAGAAAGAATGAACAAAGAGATAGCACTCCTGAGCTTCAGTGGTTCCCCACAAAATCTGGACGAGTTCAGAACCTTTTACACAAACAAAGCCTTTCAAAATTATGACTCCCCATTACCACATAATTCAACCTGCCAAATCATTCCACCATATTCCAATTATACCCAAAGATTTTAAAATGTTATTCAAACGATAATGTGTAGGCAGTCTGCCATCACTAGTACAATTAAATAGAAGACTAGCAAATAAAATAAGACACCAACAATAACGACATACATATTACCAATCTTGTCAGGGCCACATCAGCATAAAAGTTGCTTGGGAAATACCAAGTTTTGCACTAAAAAAAGTATCACTAAAATAAACATTAAAAGAAAACTTCTAATATTCCTCCCACCCTTCATAAGAAACTGCATAGTGTAAACAATTAAAAGTTTATGCTCAGGAACTAGACTGACTGGATTTGAGTTCCAGGTCTATCAAATTCCTAACAACTTAACCTCTCTGGAGAGGTCTCATTTCTGCAAAATGTGGATATCATCTTGTAGGCCTGCTGTGCAAATCAGATGAGAGAATGTGAAACACAGCACAGTGCCTAAAACATAAGAGTTCAAACATGTCCTAACTGTTAACTGTTCAAAGAATACAGACTAAAATGGAAATGCTAATTTGTGTCTTCCTCTCAAATCCCATTGTCTGGGACAATCTGCTGAAGAGGCTAAAAATGGTTCTTTCACCTTGAAGAATACCAATTATTCATTCACACCCTGGGGATCTCCACAAAGTCAAATGGCGGCAAAATCTGAATGTGATTTGCTCTTCATTTGTCCAGAGGTTGTCTTCAGGCACCTTCAGTAAAGTCTGGTTCATATTAAGTGAACAGTATTTCTTGGAAAAATAGAGATGTAAACACCTGGCCAAATATCAGACTCAAAGTCTACATCTTGGTCTGAATCACCTAGTTTCTCTTCCAGAAGCAACTATTCTGACCTAAGGATGACCTAAATTGATACCAACTTAAATCATTGGGTCATAGTCCAAGAGCTTCATATAAAACTGAAGAGGCCATGGATGCTCAGTTGATGGTAGGTATATGGTGCCTATGGCAGCCCCAAAGCGGTATTTTAAAGGTCAAGGTGGAGGACAGTGTATTAGTATTTATTACACCAAGAATATTAGAATTTCTTCTGCCTTTCGTCTTTTAAAAAATACCTCTTGGTGCTACATCATTTTGCAACATTGTAACTCACCTGTTTTTTCAGTTATATCTGAATCAGGTGTGCCTGCCCTGCTAACCTCCCCTTCAGCATTCTCCTCTTCAGCACTAAGAGAAATTGGTGAAGAAGGGCCAGGCTGGGAGGTTTGAGAGGTTGCTTCGGGCACTTCCTCAATCTTACTCCTTTTCTCAAAGCGAAAACGGTCCAAGTTGAAAAGATTCATATTGGTAGAAACAACCACCCTGTGGAATTAAGAGCTGTAAATGAACTATCTGCAGGAAGAAAATAAAAAGAGAAAAAGAGGCCATGAAAACAATATAAAATACAAAGCCTTAGCAGTTCATTCCCAAGGCAATTAAGAGCTTGCAAACATGCCAGTGGCACAGGATGACTATTATGGCTGCGCCTCATTGTTAGGCCACAATAACCAGAAGGTGGACAGGAATATCTTTTTAAAAATTTCCATTGCTCTTTCTACTTCCCTTCGTCTCCCCCCTCCCCGCCCCGCCCCTCCTTCCTCGAACCACACGCTGACCCTCGTGCAACCTCCTCTTACCCCAGCACGCGCAGGCACGTTCCCCACTCTAACCCCCCTGTGAGCCGCGCGCCCGCCCACAGCGAGAGGCTCCCTGTACTACGGTGCTCCCTGCCTCGAGAAAAGACGTGCCAGGGCCCGCGCCTCGATACTGCGGGGACACAAAGGGGCCAAAGAAGGGGAGCGGCGGAGGCCGTGCTGGCGGGCACCCGCCCGGAAGTTGACGCGGCGCGATCCCAGCTGAGAGGAAGCTGATAGGATCAAGAAAACATAGGGAGGGTTCAGAGGTGGGGAGTGTGCTGCGGCATCTCTTTTAATGCTCACTCGCTCGCCCTCTTTCTTTCTTTAGTACTTACAGTCTTGCAGGCTCGATGCGATGTAACAAAGGTTGAAAGAAAAAATAATTCCTGGCGGGGGGGCGACGGTAGCCGGGCCGGGACCTTCCAAAACAGCACGGAGAGACCAAACGAGCGCGCGGTGATGACGCAACACGCAGCTTAGGCTTTTTTCTTCTCCAGCGACGCGCGAGCGGATGTCTAGGCGCGCGCTGTTGCCATGGTAACTCGTACCCGCCTCTACGCCTGGGAAGCGCGCTTACGGCCTGTTTCTCCAGGTTAGCAAGAGAGTTGTTAAATAGAACAATGATAAAATGCACAATAGCAATAACATAATAAATAATATGGTATTTGATATAATGTATAATATTTTGTATAATGATGGTAATATTGCGCTAGGTGTTTTACATGAATAATCTCAACCCTTATAAGAAGCCTTTTTTACATAATAAGGAAACTGAGGCCTGCAGATGTTAAATAGTAAGAAGTAAAAACCTGGATATGTTGAACTTCAGAGCATATGAACTGCCTCCCCACTGTTGGTTGGATTATTAGAGTGGAATATGTCAAGTCACCTATCTTGACGGAAATACTACCTTAAGAATATTTACCCTTTTAGTTCTAACATTAGACTGAACAGGCAGTTTTCTGTGTTTTAATTTGATCCTCTGGTTGGCATTTCCCTTAAAGAGAAATTACTACAAATCATTATTCTACCCAAAACACTGGTCATTGTAACAAATTGGCATTCTATTTAATAAATCAGTGTTTTGAACTGTATAATTATAACATGAACCCAGTTTTATCAAATGCGAGTACACTTATAGAATTACGCGTCTAGACCCATAAAATTCAGGATCACAGCCGGAACAAGTGCGATTTCGCTATACCTATTTTTGATACCCCATGAAATGCACCAGCTTTATGTATCCATGTAAACTGATGGGATCAAAGGATATGTCAATTTATACATAGTAAATTATTTTTGGTGATAAAGAATATTTGCTCTACTTGTAGCAGATCTACTAAGATCTACTTGTAGCAGCTTTCAAATATGCAATACAGTATTAACTGTAGTCACCATTCAGTACATGTAATTTTAAAAAAGATTATTTGCTTTATATTCAGACAGAACTAACATTGAAAATGGATTCCACTAGCCGAATGACTTTGGGCAAATTATATTTAATTTCTCTAAGCCTTAGTTTCCTCATCTTTTAAATGTGGTTGATGATACCATTGACCTCTTAAGGCAATTTTCTGCAACACAGTATTAACCCCTTCCTTGACATTTGTACAGCTGGAGCAAGAGTGAAAATAGAGACCCAAACATCATATGTCTGACTATTTAAACATAAATACCGTTAACAAAATGTAAAAATAAATTATGTTTTATTGTACTATTTTGAAAATGACCTGGAAAGCCAGGTTCGATTTAGAATTTCTATGTTGGACAGAATGGATGATTCAAGGAGAATTGGTTGGCACATGTATCCTGCCTTCCCTGTATTATGTCCTCCCACTCAGTTTGATACCATTAGAGGCATTGTGCTCATGCATATGGACACCTAGCTCAAATGCCCAACTATGACCCCACCTAGGGTTCCTATATTGTTTTAAAAAAAAGGCTGTTTTGTTAAATTTGGATTTTATATAAAAAATACCTTTTTAGTATAAGTATGTACCATGTGATGTTTGGAACTTGCTTGTACTAAAAACTTAATTGTTCTCTGTTTGAAATACAAATTTAACAAGGTATACTGTATTTTACTTGGCAAGCCTACTCCCGCACCACTGCTAAGCCACCTCTTGAGCCTAGGAGCTTTTTTACTACATGTTTGGTCTAAGGATTTAGATACCGGAAGCACTGTTGGCCCTTAGAACGAAGGACCCGGTGAAAGGTCACTCCTAGCCTTTTTGGACCTGTGTGAACAGAGATTTTAAAGACCAGCTGCTACTCAAAAACGTTGTCTAAAATTGAAGACATAGGTTCTGAGCGAACCTGTCTTTTTGGCCCCACAGATTCCTTGCTCTTTACGGTTCAGTATAGCAGGAAAAAGGCCAAATTGTGTTCTGTAAAGCAATACATGCAGTACAGGAACCATCCTTGCCCAATTCTAAGAGTGGGATGTCTGTAGCGTTCACTAACCTGGGAGAATTGGAATTTTCCATGATTGGGATTTTGCTTGATTGTAGATCAAAAGGTTAAGAGAATGTATAACAAAGTACATAGACTGCCATAACAAAGTACCACAGATTGGATGACTTACAAAACAGAAATTTAGTTTTCTCCTAGCTCTGAAGGCTAGAAGTCTGTTATCAAGGTGTTGGTAGGGTTGGTTTCTGAGGACCATGAGGGAAGGATCTGTTTCAAGCCTCTCTCCTTGGCCATCTTCTTCCTGTGTCTTTATGTAATCTTCCCTTTGTACTTGTGACTAAATTTCACAATTTAAAATGATCACATTTTAATTTAATTATATTTCTAAAGGCCCTATTTCAAAGTGTAGTCACATTCTGAGATACTGGGGGTTAGGACTTCAACATATGAATTTGGGGGAGCACTCTTCAGCACATAACGGGGGTCAAAAAGGTGGAAGCATTCTCTATATGACTGCAAAATCTTCTGGAATGATAACAGGTATTGGGGTTAAAAACTAGTCCTCTGATTTTTCTTCCCTCTGACCCTAAATATGATCATTTTCCAAAATTCAGTCCTTGGTGTCCTGCTTATCTCACTCTACTCTTGCCCAGAGTGCACTGATTATAGTGGTGAATAAATATACTTGTCAAATCTTACTCTCAACTATAGACTTAAAAAGATTTAATCTTACTGCTTATAAGTTATAACTCAATAAACCTAACATTTTTTAAAAAGTGACTATAAACATTTAATTGTTGATAAAAGGAAGAAAGTTTGAAAACCACCTCTCCCCCTAGAATGAAGAGGTGAAACCAATGAGATTTAAAGAAATGATAAATATAGGATTCAGAGGACTGAGAAGCAAACTTTGATGAATTAATATAATCAAAGAACAGAATACACACAAAATGAGCAGAATAAATAATGAAAATATATAACAGAAAATGTCTTGAGCTCTCCTTAGTCTGCAAATGAAAATGCTTTTGGGATTCAAGACAAAAACAATTAAGGAAAAGTAGACACTAAAAATGTCGTAAAGAATGTTTTTTAATTTCAAGAATTTAAAAAATGCATTGCAATTTTTTTCAGAAAAAACAGCCTACGAAGAGACCAAAAAAAAAAAAAAAAATCAATCAAAAACTTGCTTAATAGGGACACCTGGGTGACTCAGTTGGTTAAGTGTCTGCCTTCAGCTCAGGTCATGACCCCAGGGTCACAGTATCAAGCCCCACTTTGGGCTCCCTACTTGGTGGGGTGCCTGCTTCTTCCCCTCCCTCTGCCACTCAATCTGCTTGTGCTTATTCTCTCTTTCTGTCAAATAAATAAATAAAATCTTAAAAAAAAAAAAAACTTGTTCAATAAACTAAATGCCAGAGGGTAATTATGAAACAACTACAAAGATCTGGAGGGAGAAGATTGTAACTCAGTCATTTTTTAGTTCATGTAT
>CM052899.1:108815188-108889716 GCA_028534135.1 Potos flavus
AAAAAAAAAAAAAAAAAAGATTATGGTTAGTGAATTGGGTCCTGAAAGGAAGAGTTGGAAGAAGACAAAGAGATGAGATAAGACTTTCTGGCTGGAAGCTATACCTGCACATAGGCACTAAGTTATGAATGTTTCTGTGTCATCTGCAAAGGGGGATGAAGATAAGTGCGGATGAAATCTACCTGTTCAAAGTATATGAAATAAAGGGTCAGTGTTACAGCCTCGTGCATTTGGTCCCCAACTTCAGGCTCATAGGACTCATTTCCTAGGTGTCTGAACTAATGAAATAATCTATCAACACTGTCTCTAAGTGGCTATTTCTGCCATATATATTTGCAGCTTAAATTTGATCTTTGATTACATAATAAAAGGCTCTGGTTTGAATGATCAAACCAGCAAGGAAAATGACTGAATTTAAAGCATCAAAAAACATGAGAAAACAGTTCTGGAACTGGAGAACATTTCTTCATTCTACAGAAATCATACCTATGGCCACTTCTGTGTGACACAGAAGTCTTAATTTGGTATCAGTTTATTCCTTCTTTACAAGAAGACTACCAGTTGTTGGTCTCAGAATTGGTCAGACTATCATCAAGGATCCAGAATTTTTTAGCTTCTTCTCCAGTATCCTCAGCCTTTCATCAACATATTTTTTGTCTTATGTTGTTTGACAGAGGGCTGCATGATTGTAAACATCACATTCACATTCAAGGCAAAAGAGAGAATGGGCAGTGCAGTGATCTCTCTTTTTCCATAACCCTTACACCTTATTAGAAAGCCACTCAGAAGATTACCCCTATCAGTTCATCAGAACTGGGTCATGTGTCTACCCCTGAGATCAAAGGGGGCCAGGAAAACGAGAATCTGGTTTTCCTGGATTTATTGTAGAAAATGCCAAAGAGAAAGAGGGATTAAGAATGTTTTTATGTTGCCGATCAATAGCGTTTTAGCCTTAAATTAAAAAATTCCAAATGTTTTCTCTGTCTGCAGTATTTCTTCTACTTCCATCTCTTCCTAGCAAACTCATTAGATTCTTCAACACCATTCCAAATGCCACACTTATTCTTCTCAATTGGATAATACCCTTTATTATCTTCAATTCCTTCTTTGGGTTTAACCTCCACAGCCTGGTCCACCAATCTCTAATCCATTCTGTAAAGATACCACATCAGCTTTACTCCCTTATGTGACTCTCTATAGCTCTAGGATTTGGTACAAAATATTTAGCATGGTTCATAGGATTCTAGGTGTTCTGGTCCTTGATCTTTGGGTTCCTCTCTAGTCTCATCTTTATTTTATTTTATTTTAAGATTTTATTTATTCATCTGAGAGAGAGAGAATGAGAAAGAGCATGAGAGGAGGAAGGGTCAGAAGGAGAAACAGACTCCCTGCTGAGCAGGGAGCCAATGTGGGATTCGATCCTGTGACTCCAGGATCATGACCTGAGCTCAAGGCAGTCGCTTAACCAACTGAGCCACCCAGGCACCCTCCAGTCTCATTTTTAAGCATGACCTTTCTAACGCTACTCCAGTCACACTGAACTTTCAGTACCTCCAGTGCACTGTTTTCTCTCTCCCTTCCTAGCCTTTACATGAACTGTTCTCTTGCCATGAAAAACTGTTCCTTGCATTCTGGTGATGTCTTAACCCACTTCATGTAGCTGACTGTCTTCCATGTCCTCCCTCAATTATTCTCAGTGTTCTTAGATCATACAGGTCTTCCCTTCCAGATGTCATTATCATACTTTATTATAATGGCTTTTATAATTCTCTGTCACCGCTCATGGAATCTAAGCTGCATGACAGAGCCTATTGAAGTGCTTTTTAAAATAGATGCTGTGTAAATATTTTGGGAATGAAGGAATCGATGACTTGACTCAGACTAAGACTCATCAAGTTTAATTGTATTAAATAAGAAGTGACTAAGAAATATATAAATGGGGGCGCCTGGGTGGTTCAGTGGGTTAAATTAAAGCCTCTGCCTTCGGTTCAGGTCATGATCTCAGAGTCCTGGGATTGAGCCCCACATCGGGCTCTCTGCTCAGCAGGGAGCCTGCTTCCCCCTCTCTCTCTGCTTGCCTCTCTGCCTACTTGTGATCTCTCTCTCTCTGTCAAATAAATAAATAAAATCTTAAAAAAAAAAAAGAAATATATAAATGTACTTTAACACTTTGGCATAAAACACCTTTGACATTTATGGTTGAATTTTAAGATTAAATTATAGGGAAAAATAAGTATCAAAATGTAGTTGGTTAAATGTAGTTTTCTTAGTGAAAACTATGGGAAAGTTGTGTTAAGAGCATAATCCCAAATCTATTTTTGCTCTTTCAGCCTACCTAAGTTAAACTATTTAAGTATACTTACTCATTTGATGAAGGATTTCAAAATGAGGAGAAAAAAATCATTATTCTAGTAATGATTTGTCATTACAGGTCTGAACTGCCAGAGGCATCAAGCCACCCAAAATCTATACACCATGAGTCACAAACCAAACAGGTCTTTACTGTGCCTGAATTCCAGTTCCTAATCACAAAGTTAACTATTATTGTGACAACATTTTAAGATAAAAGAACTGATACTGCAAGGGACATTTCATTACATACATTTCTGTATACTTAGGAAAGAGAGTCATAGAATAAAAGATGTATTCAAGTTACAAAATAGTTCACAATATGCATTCATATTCTAAATAAGCTCTCAGGCAATAAAAACTTTTAGAATCATTTTTAAAACATTTTTCTTTTCAAAAAAAAAGTATATTCCCTATAAAATAAGGAGAAATTGGGCCTGTTGGATGGATTCTATTATGCATGATAGGCTCTCAAATATTTGTTTACTGGATTGACTCAAATGAAGATGAGGAAATCCAGATTCTACTCAAGATGTATGAAAGTAGGTAAATCACTTAACCTAACACTAGTCTAATATATATATAAATTAGGTGGTATGTTAGAAAGTGATAATTGCTTTTGGAAAGAAAAGGGTATAATAAGATTGAGAAAATCAGAAGCAGGGATGGGTGATTAGATGGGTGCATATGCTTGACATATATGAGCCTTCAGTAAAATACTATCTACCATTATTATTACTTGGGCTCACATCTATAAATAAAAATATTAGATTGAATGATTCCTAGTGCTTGAAAGGATTTGTGTTCCCTTTTAGGATTTTGAGGCTAATGAGCTCTCTTGTAAACTCCTTGTTCTTTAGGTTTCATAAAGTTATTATACTTCTATTTGTAGCTGAAGAATTTTTTGTTTTTATATTCCCTGTGATTCTACAAAGTTATCTAATTTTAATAATGTGGGGATTACCAAATTAATTTTTAAAATATATTGGTTTGTATAAAACAGCATAATCTCAAAATTTTAGCATATATAAGAAGAAAAAATATGTAATAATATAATAGTTTTCTGTCAGACCAGTTTCTTTTAAATCTTTTTTTTTTTTTTTAAGATTTTATTTACTTATTTGACAGAGAGAAAGAGATCACAAGTAGGCAGAGAGGCAGGCAGAGAGAGAGAGGGAAGCAGGGTCCCTGCTGAGCAGAGAGCCCTATGCGGGGCTCTATCCCAGATCTTATTTTTTGGTCATTGATTCATGATTGTTTTATGTTTTTTAACAAATACTGGCACACAGCCCATTCTAACACATTCCTGTTTGAAATTGACATAGTTATCATTGTCTTGGAAACATTCATTTGCAGCACATGTGTTAGGACCTGTCCCCAAAGATTGTTCACCATCATTAAAAGTAGGTGTTCTGCATTGCTATAAATTGTAAACTAGAATCCAGACTGTCAGTCCCAGATGAGTTTCTACATGAATATTAATTTGGAAAAAATAAAAGAAGGAAGAAAATAAGTTCTGAAATGTTTATTTTTTTTATTTATTTTTTTTATTTTTTAAGTTCTGAAATGTTTAAACCAACATAACCATATTTGTTGAGGACACAAAAAAGAATATATATAATGAATATTGTTTCTAAAGCAATCTTATTAATCTTTTCCCTATATAAGTATCTAGATTCCAACATAGTAAAACATACAATATTCCTAAATGTTCTAATATTCTAATAACCTTCCATTCTTCATCCTCTTCTAATTATTTAGATTGGTATAAATTATACTTTCTTAAGTCCAAGAAACTTCAGTAGAAAAACTGTAATAATTTAAAAAATATGTGTATTAGTTATCTATTGCTGCATAACAAATTATCCTCCAAAACATAGTGGGTTAAAACAACAAATATTTATTATTTCACACCATTTATGAGGATTAGGAATCTGGGAGTGACTTAGCTCAGTGACTCTGGCTCAGGGTCTCTCATGGGATAGCAATCAAGTTTTTAGCTGAGGCTACAATTATCCCAATATTCAAGTAGGGCTGAAGAATCCACTTCCAAATTCACGCATGTGGTTATATGTGGGCTTTGGTTCCTCACAAGGGGGCCTGGTCATGGCAGCTAGCATCTCCCAGAGTAAGTGACCTAAAAAGAGAGTGATGGAAGTATCTTTTATAATCTCGTCTCATTGCTGACATACCATCACTTCTGCTGTCTTCCATTGGTCACACAAACTAATCCTAGTTACAATGGGGGAGGGAACTATACATGAATATGTAAACCAGGAGGCAGGGATCATTAGGTACCATTTGGATCATTGGCTACCACAATATATATTTAACTACTAGTCAAGCTACCTACTAACCATCAGATTTGAGTCTAGTGACCTTATACCAAATGATTTTTTGTTTTTAGGCAAATATTTCTGTTTTTACCAAGAGACTATCTTTGAATTGGCTTTTCCCTTATAGAAAAATTGTAATACACCTTTGACATGCTCAGCATTATATTTTCTGAAAAAACTTTTTTTTTTTTGGATTTTTAAAAATTTGTCAAAGAGAGAGAGCACAGCAGGGGGAACAGCAGGCAGAGGGAGAAGCAGACCTGAGGTAGAAGCCTGATGTAGGACTCGATCCCAGGACCCTGGGCTCATGACCTGAGCCGAAGGGAGATGCTTAACCAACTGAGCCACCCAGGTGTCCTGAAAAAACTTTTAAAAATAATCTTAAAGATGAGAAATAAAGGAATTTTATAATCTTCTGAAGAAATAAAAAAAATTAAACAAAAGGCTGGAATTAAAGAAATAGTAATAAAACATATTTGATAGGAGGAAAAAAAATCCAAAATCTTTTCTTTCATAAAGCATTCAAATAGAATGTGATTAGGGGAAAATAGAAGAGAGCAAAGGTACACAAAGTTTGACATGATCAAGGAGATAGTACCACTGATTAAGAGGTAGAAAAGGAATTATGAGACCATTATGCGAAACTTCATGGCTACAAATTTGAAAACCTAGGGAAAAAAGTTTATTTATGGAGACAAATATTTCTTGAAGTGTGGTCCCTCAAGCAGCAGTATTAGCATCATCAGAAACTTGTTTGAAGTAAAATTCTCAGACCCACTAAATCAGAAACTCTGCGAATGGAGCTTATTAATGTGTCTTAACAAGCATGCTAAAGTATGAGAACCACGGAAATAGAACAATTACCATAAAGATGATTGGAAAGGTGATTTAAACTCCAGCATTAAAAAAGTCACCTAGGTCAAGTGAGTTTACAGCTGTGTTATATCTAACCTTTATAGTATACACCAGTTTTTTTTTTTAATTTTAAAATTTTTAGGCATTAAAATATATTGGAGGCAAGAATATACAATGAGGGAAAAACAGTCTCTTCAATAAATGGTGCTGGCAAAACTGGACAGCTACATGCAAAAGAATAAAACTGGACCACTTTCTTACACCACAGATAAAAATAAACTCAGAATGGATTAAAGATCTAAATGTGAGAACTGAAACTGTAAAACTCCTGGAAGAAAACTCCTGGCAGTAACTACTTTGATATTGGCTGTAGCAACATATTTCCGGACATGTCTCCTAAAGCAAGGCAAACAAAAGCAAAAATAAACTACTGGAACTATATCAAAATAAAAAGCTTCTGGACAGCGAAGGAAACAATCACTAAAACTAAAAGACAACCTACTGAATGGGTGAAGATGCTTGCAAATGGCATATCTGATAAAAGGCTAGAATCCAAAATACATAAAGAACTTATGCAACTAAACACCAAAGAAACAATAATCCGATTAAAAAATGAGCAGAGAATTTGAATAGACATTTTTCCAAAGTAGATACACAGTCGGCCAATAGACACATGAAAATATGCTCAACATCACTAACCATCAGGGAAATGCAAGTGAAAACCACAATGAGATATCTATCATCTCACATTAGTCAGAATGGCTGGAATCAAAAAGATTAAAAATAAATGTTGGCAAGGGTGTGGGGGAAAGGAATGCTTGTACACTGTTGGTGGAAATGGAAATTGGTGCAGCCACTGTGGAAAACAGTATGAAGGTCCCTCCAAAAGTTAAAAATAGAAATACCATATGGTCTATAGATTCCACTACTGAGTATTTACCCAAGAAAAGGAAAACACTAATTTGAAAGATATGGACACCCTGAGGTTTATTACAGCATTATTTACGATTGTTGAAATACAGAAGCAATTCAAGTGTCCATTGATTGATGACTGGATAAAGACATGGCATATATATACAATGGAATATTACTCAGCTACAAAATAGAATGAGATCTTGCCATTTGTAACAAGGGATGGGCTTAGAGGATATTATGCTAAGTGAAATAAGCTAGATAGAGAAAGACAAATACCATATGATTTCACTTGTATGTGGGATCTAAAAAAACAGAATAAACTCAAAAAGCAGGAACAGACCCATAAATACAGAACAAACTGATGGTTACCAGAGGGCAGGTGGGTGAGGGGATGGGCAAAATAGGTGAAGGGGAGTAGGAGATAAAGGTTTCCAGTTTTGAAATGAGTAAGTCACCTGAACAAAAGGTACAGCATAAGGAAAAAAAAAAAAAGGTACAGCATAAGGAACCTAGTCAATGATATGGTAATAGTGTTTGTTGTATGGTGACAGAAGGTAGTATACTTGTGATGAGCACAGCATAACATATAAACTTGTGGAATCACTATGTTGTACACCTGAAACTAATGTAGCATCGTGTCAACTATAGTTAATGTAAAAAATATATATATATTATTAAATTAATTTTACCTAAAAAAAGGAATGCATTGGAAGAAAAAAAATAATGATGACAGAGGAGAATGTGACTGGGGTGGCCATATAAAGAATTTTTAGGAGTGCTGGTAATGCCCTATTTCTTGACCAGAGCAGTTTGTATTTTTTACTTTTTAATTATTTTTAAACTAGGTATATGTATGTAGATATGTAGATAATTGATGCTCACTTTTGTATGTTTATTCAACCCATATTTATTTAGTGCTTTTCATGTGGCAGACACTATTGTAGGCAGCTGGGAACTTCAATAAATAAAGCAGTGTTCTCTGTCCTCATGGAGCTTATATTATAGTGGGCAAGGTCAATAATAATAAATACAATAAATTATGTCTTAGAAGGTGATAAGTTCATGAGAAAAATAGAGTAGTTAAGGGGGACAAAGAGTGTCAGGATGAAGGTCTCACTGTAAAAAATGTTGCAGTAATAAAAGTAACATGTCTGTATGCAAGAAATACAAAATGTAGGACACTGTCTCCATAATCCCGTTTTTGCAAAACCATACATTCTTGTTCATATATGTGTATGTATGTAAGTATATGTATGTACATGTTTATATATGTTTCCATATGATGACATGACCATGGAGACAAAAATGGGCTATGTTAAATTGAGGGTGGGGGGTTAGAATAGTATTTAGAACATGGACTGTGGAGCATGGACTATGAGTTTGAAAGTGTCCCTGTCACCTACCACCTATGTGACCTTGGCCAAATTACTTTATCTTTCAATGCCTGAGTTTCCTCATTTATTACTTGTGGACAATAGGATCTACCATCTGGGATTGTTGTAAAGGTTAAATAAGTTAATATGCATAAAGCAGTCTAAACAGTTTGGTAATGGTAAGTTATTATTTGCAGTTATTTATCTATTTGCAGTTATTATTCTATAACCTTGATTGCTGCTGTAAAATGGAGGAGGGATGTAGTGAGGACAACAAAAGTAAAAATAAAGCAGTAAACATTAAGGGAAAAAAACAGTGAGTTTATGATTCAATTAAGACATTTCATTATATACATGTGTGTATGGATATATACATAAAAATGATTGGCATTTTCTCTAATAAACAGGATTTATAAGTATAACAAAAATAATTCTTATAAATAATTAAAATATATTAAAATATATAGCAATCGTAGAAGGAAAGAAGTGTGTCACAAATGCTCATTTGATTTAGACAAAAATCAAAATTCTGGAATGTGTGGGCAAACTGAACAGTAATTAGGTGACTAGAATTGTAAAGAATGCAGTAAGTAAGGTACTAGACTCATTTGATAATTTAAGGGGCATATACACGCATATATGAATACACATACACAGATTTATTTAAAAATCGGGACTAACTTGTGGTGCCTGGGTGGCTCAGTTGGTTGAGCATTGGACTCTCGATTTTGACTCAGGTCTGATCCCAGGGTCTTGAGATCAAGCCCTGCATGGGGCTTTGTACTCAGTGGGTAGTATGTTTTCTCTCTCTCCCTCTGCCCCTTCATCGGCTCCTGTGTGCTCACTCTCTCTAAAATAAATAAATAAATATTTTTTAAAAAAATCAGAACTAATCTGAGATTCCTGGTGGGGGTTGGTTGGTGAGGTTCTTTTTACTTGATTCTTTTCGTTTGTTTTGTGTATTCAAATGTGTACTTACATAAAAATATAACAAAAGGAAATGGCAACTCAGTTTGTGGGAGTGAATTTACTCAGCTCAGATACTGTGATTAAGACTCATGTCATAAAAAAAAAAAAATTCATGTCATCATATTCAAACATATATAAACATATACATATATATTAATATACACATACATATATGGTGGGATGTTATGGCTTTACAAAAATGGCATTATGGAGGCACTTAACCGCATTTTGCATTTCTTGCCAGAATTATTCCTGGAATCCTTTCCATGTCAATAGCTCTCATTCATTATTTTTAATGATCGCATAATATTCCATACTGCAAATGCACTATTATTTCTTTAAGATTTTATTTTTATTTTTTTATTTATTATTATTATTATTATTATTAAAGATTTTATTTACTTATTTATCAGAGAGAGGGAGAGAGAGGGAGCACAAGCAGAGGGAGAGGCAGGCAGAGGGAGAAGCAGGCTCCCCGCTGAGCAAGGAGCCCGATGCAGGACTTGATCCCATGACCCTGGGATCATGACCTGAGCCAAAGGCAGATGCTTAACTGACTGAGACACCCAGGCGTTCCTCTTTAAGATTTTATTTTTAAATAAAATCCCCATTATTGCTTTAAAGGGGAATATTCCACAAAGTGGAGAGTTCTAGAATCGGTTATTCTTACTCACGCTCCTTGTCCCAGTGCTTCTAGAAGCTCATGGCCGAGAGCGGTCCCCATGCATATTGATTGCTTCATAACAGATGAGACTGATTATTGCACTGGGATAGCTCTTTTTCAAGCGGAAAAAAATGTCAAATATTTAAAATTAATTGCTGAAATTTGTAGGAATCATGCTTATAAGGATTTTGGAGGTTGCCTTGTTTTGAGAAGTATCTTAAAGGAGAAAAAATACCTACTTAATCTTTCTAAAAACACAGGTCTTCTCTTGTTGTTTTAAAGCTTAAAACTCTTCAAAGACTTCCATTGGCCTTAGAAGATCCAAATTCTGTAGAACAGCTCATTAGATATTTCAAAACCTGTTCAGTTCTCTCCAACCATATCTCCTCCTTTGCACTCAATTCTTAAGCCTTTCTGAACTGTGGGAAAGTTACCTTGGAAGCTCGATGGTGTCACTCTTTTCTCAATTTTTTCAAATGTATTTTTTCCTTTGAACTACTCTAATTGTTGTTTTCCAAATTCCTGTTCATTTTTCAAGTCTCAACTTTGACATCACCTTTGAAATGCCTTAGTTTAACACATATACCTGTTGATGTCTCACTGCTTTGTGCTCCCACAATGCCTACACTATTACAATTGCTTATTCAATTATATATTTTTCCTAGACACTTACCTTCTAGAGATAGCATCTATTTGGTGCGTATTCCCCATACCTGGTACATAAGAGGTGCTCAGTAAAAATTTGTTGAACAAATGAATACATAAAAAGCAAAGGCTGCTAAGAAGAATTAAGTAAGGGTGATTTGGAAACCTGATTTTGGCCCTAGGGTGTGGCAATAAAAGTCCTGGGGAGATGAGGAGATGATCTGTCTAAATGGCTAGGAGGCATCTTGAAATTAATGTGTAGCAATCCTTGTTGAAGATTTTTGTTAATCTTTGATGAAATCATTCAGCAGTATTTTATAATTAAAATAACCAGTAGCTGCAAAATGTTATAATTATGGCCCAAGCAGAGGCAAAAGCATTAAAATATTAGTATAGAGCAAAATTCAGTTTAATTCTTTTTTTTAAGATTTTATTATTTATTTATTTGACAGAGAGAGAGAGAGAGAGAGATCACAAGTAGGCAGAGTAAAAGGGGGAAGCAGGCTCCCTGCTGAGCAGACAGCCCGATGTAGGGCTCGATCCCAGAACCCTGAGATCATGATCTGAGCCCAAGGCAGAGGCTTTAACCCACTGAGCCACCCAGGCGCCCCAGTTCAATTCATTTTAAATCACTTAAATTATGGCAGTACAAGTACCATGAAAATTGTAAGGCAGTCTCTACCACAACATGCTTCCAAGAAAACAAAAACAAAAAACCCAGCCTGTATTATATCAAAATATCATATAGTATTTTTTAAATAAATAATCTTCCTAAATCAATAATGTAAATAATCAATGTATTATTTCCTCATGGCATGATAAATAATTTGTAATAGATGATATAGGTTATGAAATATTTCATTGCATATATTATTAAATTGTTAATAACTATCATGTTTTTGAATTGTCAGTACATTTTAGTGGTCTTAAACATTGAACGAATAACATTTTTAAAAAGTTTTATTGATATAAAGTCACATGCCATATAATTTATACATTTAAAGTGTGCAATTCAGTATTTTTTAGTATATTCACAAGGTTGTGTAACCATTACCACAATTTAATTTTACAATATTTTCTTCTCCCCTAAAAGACACCCTGTAACCTATCACTTCTCATTGCCCTCTCTTTCCTCCAGCTGAAGGCAACCACTAATTTACTTTGTGTAAATAGATTTACCTATTCTGAATATTTCAAAAATATAAATATAAATATAAAATATAAATATAAAATATATAATATAAATGTATATTAATATAATTATTAATAATTAATAATATAATTATATTAATATATTTATTTATATTAATACATATAAATATAAATATAAATATAAAAACAAAAAATAATACTTATTGTTTGTTTAGACTGCATTTTATTTATCCATCAGTTGTTGGACTGATTAAACTTGTTAAAGTGTTAGAGTAAATTACCCTAATCCTTAAGGACAAAGGAGTTTACTATGGGAATAAAATAAAAGCAATTGATTATCAAAATACCTTCTGGGTTGGTTGAACCCTGGGTTGGTTCAAAAGAGTTTGGGCCATAAAAATTTCTAGGAAGAATATTTTCTCTTCAAGATCTGGGATTCTTTGGTTTCTAAAATATGTCATTTTACCTCACAAGCTTGACGTGAAGATTAAGTAATTTAATACAACAACCTATTTGTAATAGTTTAGTTTCAGATTAGGGGCTGGAGTAGTCCTGTCCTTCCAGTTATTTCAGGCTGTCCCACAGCTCCTATTATGAACCGCACTGAATTCTCCACTGCCTTGATTTCTACCTAGTCTTGTGTTCCTTGAGTCCACTCCAGATTTCATGTCTTTCTATACTCTGCCACCATCTACTTTCTTTAGCCAATGCTGTTTGACCTTTTAGAGAAGGTCTCATGTTGTGCTGTTTGGTACCTCCAGAAATATTTTATCTTCAATATTAGGTATGGGGAGGCAGTGCCAATGGAAAAGTCCTTGTATAGTCTTTGGGACAGTTTTTCCCTCCTGTTTTCTTTGGCAACTATTTCAAACATATTTAACTACCTCCAAATTCTACTTCCTGTGTGAATCACAGTGAATCATACTCAGCAGAGAACCCCACTATTGAGAAAATTTTACTGATTAAGGAAGAATTTTCCTACCATTGTATCTAAATTTGAATACTCTTACATTTTTGTGTTCTTGATCTCTGCTCTTGATTTCTTTCTCTTTAAAGATCTTGTTCCTTATCTTATCCATACCTTCTCTTGTTCCTTCTCTTGTCATCACTTTTCTATCCACTCCATTAAGCTCTTTGAAAAGAAGTCTAAACAGATTCTCTTTCTTTTTGTCCTGTTTACTCTTCAGACCACTGAGTCTAGGCATCATTTCTCCAAAAGCCACATGTAACCCACCTTCGTCTCCCTCCCTTTTGTCACTCTCCTTACTCCTCCCAGGCTGGACACAGAGCTGCTAGTCTGTGCTTCGGTAACTCTCACCTGCATATTTTCCCCACTGAACTGTAAAACAAGGATATCTGGAGACAGGGACTGTGTCTTGTTCATCTTTGAATCCCCAGAGACTTGATTTATTCCTGGGACATAGTCACTGAATTGAACTTGAGGCTGGGGAAGGGAAGTTGCTAAATCAGAAGAAATGCTTCAATTGCCTTAGATTAAATTTGTATAGTAAAATGTTATTAATACAAATATTTTAGAAATGTTATGCTGTATGGGATGTGTGTAGAGAATTATCAGTGCCCTTGCTGTCCAAGACATGTTTCTATTTATCAGAGTTTGGGTGCTGCTTTACCTGATAATAGACAACAGCACCACAGTATTATCAGTCATAACTTCAGTAATTTTTAAAAATATTGGCCAGAACTTTACTTCTTTAATTTGAATCTAGCTTCTTCTAGGCAAATGGTTTTCAGCTGGGGATTCCTATCACTTACCTTGGAGTTATATGAACATACAGATGATATAGACTTATAGAATCCTTTTATTTGGTATTCTTGATATATTCTTGTTATGTTCAAACTATATGCTTAGTGTTTTCATGGTATATTATGTCTCATGATTACTATGTCCATAGTTTTTTCTTTGTAAATATTATGCTTAGTCATTGTCATATATTAAATGTAATATACATTCTTCTTTGAAAATAGTTTAACTATTAGCTATTGTGGTTATAGATATTCTGTCTAAAATTTTTTGTTGTTGACTGGATTATTTTGTCTTGTATACGATGGAAACAACTAAATTTCCTTGTCAGTTGGGCAGATCTGTTGAGAACTCTCATCAGATCTTTCCCTTTGGAAAATTATCAGTAATAATTTTACCATAGTCATTTTAAATCTGTCATCTACTGAGATTTTATTTTTCTTTAATGCTTCCCTGAAAACTCTCACAATCAACGATAGCCCAGAATACTTCATCTGCCACAAAGGACTGTCTCAGTGCTCTGGGAAAAAAGATGATGCCAGGTATTTTTGGGTACAGGCTTCTGAGGACATCACTTAAACAACTTGGAGAGCATATTGGTGGACTGAGTTGGGATTTCCAGAATTCCTGTCAAAAAGCGAATGGGTTCATGAGCCTACTAACCCAAGACTGAGTAGTATACGAAAAATAACATAGACTGAATGAACTAATAAGAGATAATTGTGGCTTTTTGGGGGAATATTGGTGTTCTATTTTTTGCATATCTACAGAACTGCTTTCTCATTTCTCATAAGCTATTTATAACTCAACAATTTTCTGCTTCTTAAAACAAATAAAATATTTATAAATGATCTTTTTGCCCCTGTCTGGCTCCTCTAGAATTGGGAAACTATTATTGAATATTCTTATCTTAATAGTAATATAATTATTTGCATAGATTCAAAAAAGAACCTTTCTTCCTTGTTACCAGGACATAATTAGAAGAATCAGTTACACAGCTGAGACCACGCCTGGAATATCATATTTGAGAATAATGTTCATTTGGTCTATCTGCCAACGCAATTTTAAGGAACTAAAATTGACTTTATGGAGCAATGCTTACAAAACCACATAGGAAAACTAGTCCGGTACCTGGCTTACAGTATCCTCTGCCTTATGGGTAAGTAAGGAAGGTTGCTTCCAGTAAGCCCAGGAATCTTAAGCTATTTTGGGGATCTTTTGAAGAGAAGAATTGTCACAAATTTGTAACCACTGGTGAAAACAGTTTCTTGGCTTGGCTTCCTAGATTCAAGAGGCCTTTAAAAGTCTAATCTGAGATTTTTAATGAAAATTTCCAGCAAAGCAAATTTTAAAAGGCCTAAATAATAAATTACCATCATTGCAACACCTATGTAAATAATCAGGCTAAATCTAATTATACCAATTTTATTCTGTGACCAAGAATAATCTTTCTTTGGGGTTCCAGGCTGGCTCAGTTGGTAGAGTATGTGACTCTTGATCTCAGGGTCGTGAGTTCTCTTTCTTTGTGATTATTTTTGATTAAAAGATGGGTGACTATAGAGAGAAATTTTGTATTTCAATGGCAAACTGCATCATTTATAGCATACCCTTCTGGATTATCAGATTCTAACCTGGTTAGACTCAGCATCATGGAGAACTAAAACCTAATTGCCCAATCCCCAGGACTCTAAGCTGCCTTGAAGCTGACCCTTTCCACAGGATAGGAAGAAGTTCTGCAAGCTGAAGCCCAATGGCCTTCAGCTTTCCTTTCCCCAACAAGAAAACAACTAATAGCTCATGCATAGTCCAGATTTCTCCCTGCACAAGGCATTGTCTGGACCACTAAGTAAGTCCAGAGAGATGCTTCAATTAAGCATATCTTTGTGTAAGATGTAACCAAGACTGTGGATAACATCATCAAGAGCACTGAGGTCCTAGTTTGATAGCATGAAACTCAGCAAATAGTGCTCCATAACCAAAAGATTCTTAGAATCCATTGGACTAGTTGCCCTCAGGCTTCAACTCCTTTATTTTAATACAGACTTTTATACTACTATTTCTCTTTTTCCTTTTAAGCATCCCCATTTTAGGATGCCTAAGTCTTTAAAGCCTCCAAGACTCCAGAATGATTGACATTTGCAATCACCTCTCAACAGATGGTTTTACCGAGTTTATAGGAAATAGTGTCAACAAGAATCCCTGAGAGACTAGTTTTTAGACCTCGTGTTATCTAGATGTTTATGATCAACTCTGAGTTGTTCAGGATGAATGATATTCATTTGTCTTGAACAATTATCATTGTCTTGTGTCAAACTTTATCTGAGCCCTGTGTTCCTGGAAACCAGCACCAGTCAGGACCCTTTCCCTCCACTCTTTTGTGTTCCAAGAAATGGCTAACCATAAAAGACTACCCTACTGTCACATACTTCTTGGTGAGACACATCTCCATCCCTCCTCAATGACTCCCTTGTTTGTTTGTTTATTTGTTTTTTAAGTAGGCTCCACACCCAGTATGGTATGGGTCTTGAACTAATGAACCTGAGATCAAGGCCAGAGCTGAGATCAAGAGTTGGATACTTAATCAACTGAGCCACCCAGGCACCCCTATGTCTTCCTTGTTTATCTGCCTCTATCAAACTCTAGTTCCATTTCCTTTTCTTTGAGATGTTCCTTATTAATGAATGCTCTCCCTATTACAGTAGCTTGAATAAAACCATCTCCTTAATTGTCAGGTGCATTTGTCTTTCACACAGGGTTGAGATCATGTACGGGGTTGAGATCAAAACTGTGATTGAGCTGAAATGTGATTTTAAAGAGTGAGACAGTTATAGCTTATAGCCAGTTATAGCCAGAAAGGCATCCTGCTAGCTTAAAAGTGTTAGTTCACCTTTATTCAATTTACCTTTACTTTTTGGTTATAGGAACTTTCCCCAACAAGAAGGGGTGGCAGTAAAAATATAATATTATTATTCCTAAAATAAAGTAGACCCCAAACATCCAAAATGCTGCATATCTGCTCTAATATTTTTAAAAAAGAAATGAAATACAAAACTTATTAAAGAACATATATAAACATATATAAGTTGGATGTCCTAACTGGGTGTCAGTATGTCCTAACCAATTCAGTAATTGCCTGCTATAAGATATCATACTAGAGATTGTAATTAAGGCTGATTAATAGATATTGAGACATTCAAATTAAATTCCACTTTGACTTGGAGCATGTGAAGGCCACTAATAGATGGAAAACAAGTATGGCTAGAACCTCCAGATGTATTTGATCACCCTGAGAGTTACCACACATACCTTCCTGTCTGTCTCATCATTGTTATCAATAAGATAATTCATGGTGCTTGCTTTTATTTGGATTTCTGATCATGTGGCCATGAATAGGAAAAAAAAAAATCCTTGTATGTTTTTAAACTAGCTAGTAGCCAACAGATGTGAATCAGAGTGAGATGCAGGTGTTGAGTCTAAGTTTCTGTGGACTGGCACTGCTTAATATCTGATTTCTGCAAGGTAAATAACCCTATCCAAGCTCTTTTAGACATCCTCCAAGAACAAAGCAAGAAATTGAAGAGTAATAATAGCTCATCAAGCTGTAGAAAACACAGAAATAGGGT
Source organism: Potos flavus (assembly GCA_028534135.1). NCBI lineage: Eukaryota > Metazoa > Chordata > Mammalia > Carnivora > Procyonidae > Potos > Potos flavus. The sequence goes on from CM052899.1 coordinate 108,831,832, forward strand.
CAGCTTAGTGTTACTTCTGCAAGTGTTCCCGAGGTGAAATACTGGAATCTAGAAGGCACCAAATGTTTCCTGATAGTCACTACTGCCACTGTCTTCTCAAACAAGATTAAGAAATGGTTTGAAAGGTGGAATGCAGCCTGGAGATTGTAGAGCCAGTGAGGAGTCGCCAGTAAACATTCCAGCTCCACAGAAACCAAACTGGATCTTTGAATTTGAATGAAAAAATAGGATTATTTGAGAGACCTCGAAAAGGTAAGCAAAAATTTTTAATGTATCCATTCTTGATCAAAGGCTGAGGGCAGAGTTTATGGAAAAATCATTTCTATTGGTTCAACAGAATGAAAGGAAATGTATAGGATAACATGAGAAAAAACAAACCATGATGTCAAAATGAACCAATATGTACAACTTCAATATGCTAAGTGGTGTTTAAAGACTAGGGAGAGGTGCAGTGATGTTAAGGGGTTGAGGCAGAAAAAAGGAATCAGTCAGGAATGACTCTTATTTGAATTTCAGCTATTTCTGTCTCTCTCTGTTAAATGTGATAATCCATGTACGAAGCATTTTCAAAATTGCATTTAATAGGCTAAAAATAATTTCTGATTTAATTTCCATGGATTAGAAGAGTTTTTGTCCTTCGATTTGTTCAAACTTATAAAACATTTCTTAAACCACAGTAATTGTGACCATTTAAAAAAACCATTTCCTTTAACAGGAAAATTAGTCTGTTTTGTTATATTTGCCCCTGTGTTCAATAACAATAACTAGTCTGAACTAGTCTCTAGAACTGAAATATGGAAATGTTTATCTTAAACATCCAGCTACAAGGTTACTGTCAGAAAATTATTTTTTCCGCATCTACCCTTTAAATTCAGTATATCTATTAAGATACATTTAGGTTTGGTAACCTAACTGTAACCTAATTAAAACATACTTCAGAGATCTTTTAAATTAATTAGAAAAGTTAATATCTACTTGTCTTCTGTACTTTGTTAGTTTATTCTATTATAACTTGAGTTCTATTTAAATTAGGCATGGATATAGACTGTGCTTGTACGGCTCTGGGCTATATCTTTAGCATCTAGCACAGGACTTGGCACTTGAGCACCTAAAACATATTGAGTGAATGAATATTTCCAAAACAGGGAAGTGTAAAAAGGTAACACTTTGAAAGTCTTTGGAAGACAGAAATCTTGCATTTTTTCTCTTTTTCTTCCCTTCCTGCCTTTCCTTTTCCCTTCCCTCATCCTTCCCCTCCTTCCTTCCTTCATTTATTTATTCTGGAGTTGCACCAGGAAGTGAGCAGGGATTGCACAATTTAGTGTCAGATTTCCAGCAGCAACTTTTCTCAACTGTTTGGGACTCTTCCTTTTCTCAAGGTACAGGTGAGGACGCTCTTCATGAAGAATGTCCACTTTTATCTTCCCTAAGAATATCTCTTGTAACAGCAATGATGGTTGCTAAACCAGCAACCCCTCCTGTTTTTAATCCTCCTAATGCCAGTGCATCTAAATACTATTTAAAGAAGTTAGAGATCCAATTACCTAAAGTTGAGAGTCATCATAGACAACATGCCATTGAAAGAACAGATGTATGTTTCAGGCTAAAGAAGACCTTATTTTTAAGAGGTTTCCATCTCTCTATTTAATTTCATTTGAAGGACATAGCATTTAGGTGATCACCATTTACTGAATAATTTGGGGCAATAGAGATTAAGTGTTGATCCTGTATTGTTCTAAAGAGCAGATGGGATAATTCTTGGGTGAATACTTTATAAATTAAAGTGGCATGATATTTGTAAGGTGTTATCATTTAAATCCTAACATTTATTGAGCATTTCCATAGGCTATCCATTGTGCCGAAGGTTAATAAAGTTTTAACGTTAAACTCTATGATTGCCAAATTTAGTTGTTCAGTATAGATCCCCTTATGATCTACATACATGCAAATTCAAGAACTCTCCTTTTACAGGTTATGAATCAGAAGATATAGCATCATATCTGGATATTTACATTATCTTAATCTCTTAGGGGGATTCCAATATATCATTAGGTTTTAGAACCACTGATTTAGTCTACAGAAAGACCCTGTAAGGTAATTACTAATTCCTTACTATTTATTTAATTTTTACTTACTATTTACTTACTATTTACTAATTACTATTTTTCCTTTCAGTAAAGAGCTCTAGTGGGCTATAAAAAAATTAAGTTTTTTTTCCTTTCTCTGAAAATTTCTATCATTGAGATGTTAGAATAATAAATTTTTAAAGATTTTATTTATTTATTTGACAGAGAGATGGAGAGAGAGCACAAGTAGGCAGAGTGGCAGGCAGAAGAAGAGGGAGAAGCAGGCTCTCTGCTAAGCAGGGAGCCCAATGTAGGGCTTGAGCCCAGGACCCTGGAACCATGACCCTAGCCAAAGGTAGCTGCTTAACCTACTGAGCCACCCAGGTGTCCCAGAACCACCAATTTTTACCAGTAAATAGATTGGAATTCTTTGTCCTCAAAGAGCTTATAGGCTAGTGAAATACCAATGTGAGGAAATAATTCTATTAAAGTGTTATAAGGGCTATAAAAGAGGCAAGTTTCAGACAAAACAGAAGTGGAAAAAAAGGGAATAATGATTTGGAGAGAGTAAAGTTGAGAGAAAGCGTCACAGAAAGATGAGAGCAGTCTAAGCACATACAGAGGCAAGGACATTTGAACCAGCATGACATGTTGAAAGAATAGCAGTAGTTTAATTTGGCTGTGGGGGTAGGGCATTTAGTGGAAAGCACAGACTTTGGTAGTTGACAAACACGGGTTCAGATTCTAGCGCTGCTACTTACTACCTGAATGACATTGGATACATTTACTTAGTGGTGTGGTCTGAATATTTGTATTCCCCCCAAATTCATGTGTTGAAATCCTAACCACCAAAGGTGATGGTTATCAGTAGGTGAGGTGGGGGTGGTTAGGGCATGAGGGGGAGCACTTATGAATGAGATTCATGGTCTTATTAAAGAAATCCTGCAGCAACCTGGCCCCTTCCACCATGTGAGGATAAAACAATGCAGTCTGGAAAAGAGCCCTCACCTGATGCTGCTGAAACCCTGGTCTTGATCTTGCATCCTCCAGAACTGTGACAAATAAATTCCTGCTGTTTATCGGCCATCCAGTATATGGTATTTTGTTTTAATAGCCCAAATGGACTAAGACTCTTAGCTTCCTCGAACCTCTGATGTTCTCAGCTAGGACACCAGAACCTCTCTAACTTTCAGAGTATCTGTCACGGCTAATGGAAACATTATAAATTAGCATATATCAATTTATTTTAACTTTAATATTCTACTACTAGTATGCCTACTACTGTAAGTCCCCTTCATGGAAAGCATTTGGTTTTTATTACCATAGTTAGCTGCCCTTTGCCACTAAAATAGGGGAAGCGTGGGGTGTGAACAGATTCGCCTTCTACCAAGACTGCTTTGTCAGTGGGAGAAGGATGACTATGAAAATATGGAAGCAAAGAGATTATCTCCTGGATTATTTCTCACCTAGGTGAGGCATGGAAAGGATATTAGTAATGACAATGGGAAAGGGGAGAAAAAGATTCAGCGGTATTTAGGAGATAGTTTAACATAATACCATACACAATAATGTTGAAGACAAAACTAAGCATGAGACAAAATTAACAAAGACTCTTTATTCATAACTTTGCAGCAAGGGAAACCTCTGCTATCACTTTAATTTCCGCAGGTTTTCAATGGTGTTAGAAAGGCCCGAGTTTATCATGTGAAAAGAGAAAAGACAATCTGATTGGCAAGGTGGGAGTTTTGAAGCAGGGGAGATTTACTAATTGCTTATCAGGTACATTTGGCAGTTGTTGATTGGCTATAAGGAAGCAAGCAGTTTGGGGTCATTTCAAAAGAGGAAGGACTGGCTGTTCAATGTTAAGATTAGGGTTTTCTGTGACTGGCCGTTTCCTGGAGCAAGTTGGGGCTAAAGAGGTATGTTTTTTGCACTCAAATTGTCATCTCATTTTGGTCCTTATAGGGAGTGGCTGCCGTGGCAGGCAGTTTCTCAATTATTTAATATGAAGATCAGAAAATGTTTGTTCATTCATTTCACTCTGGGGAAAAATTCTCAAAAATTTTAGTAGATGAAAGAATCCAGTAAGTGTTACTGGACACCATGGTATCACTGTATGTGCTAACTCAGGACTTTTTTTTTTTAAGGGAAAAATTGTAAAATAGCCACCATTTTCATCTACACGCAGATGTGCATGGGACTTACATATTGCTGCAGAATTAGTTCTTAAAATCACAAGTAAGACCACTATGAATCTTAAATAATTCAAATTCTATTGCAGAGTTCTATGTAAAGCTCCAAGAACAAAAACATTTTCACATTCAGGTTAGCATGCATGGTGCACAAGATTCTGGACTAATATAATATATTGTAAAAAAAAATGGAAAAGACTCAGGTAATTTTGAAATATGCTTTGAAAAAATAATTGGAACCTCCTTAATCTTACATGTGCTTTAAATGCTTTCATGTACTTTGTCTAGGTAAAGCAGCATTTTCCACAAAAGAATCTTGGCTAGAAAATCTGCCTGGTAAGTAGTCTTCTAAAAGCTGCTGGAGATAAGAGAAAAAAATAATAATGTTACTGCCCATCTAATTAATTCTGGGCACAACTTTTTTTTTCCTTGCTTTTTTTGGCAAAAGCTTTTTTCTTTTCACTAATCCTATCTCAACTCATTTCAAGAGGATTCCATTAGTTGGATAGGCAAGAAAATGTTCTTTGCCTTCTTTATGTAACTTCGTGTTTCCACTTAACTAAAATGCCTTAAGGAAGAAGAAATTGCAGAGAAGGTAGAAGAGAGAGACAAGAACAGGGCTAAAAGGACTTGGTTTTAACAGGCATATACTTGAGAACCTTTACAGTCTGAGAACTTCTGGAGGGTGGGGTGGGGTCATCCTGGGATTAATGATGAAGGGATCCTGTCACCTTTGAACATGAGAGTTTTTTTTTTTTTTTTTTTTTTTTTACTGTGTCTCTGCAACAAAGAAGCTATTGTGCTTTAAAACAGAAGCTTTAACAATGTCAGGGAAGCCAGGCAAAGGGGGCCAGAGGGGTAGTTGCTTACTGAAAATTTCAGTAGCATTTTCAAGATAATTGGCTTAATTACATGCCAAACTAAATTGTAATTTTAAGGGCACTACAAATAACGAAGATTTATTCTAAAGCTCTGTATAGGCCTTTGTTCTTTATTTCCTGTAAATGGATCTCTGATGGAATAACCCGGACCTAAAATGTTTGGGTCAAGACTTTGTGAAACAAAGGCCCTCTGCTTGAGGCTGGCTAGAGATATTTGGAATAAGGAATGTATAGTCACTTTGGATGTGATAGATAAGAACCAAATAAAATAAATCCTATTATTAATTGTATCTTACACAGTATTCTAGCTAAAGACTGTTCGGTGAGTAGTTAAAAGCAGGACTTCTCTGTGGAGACAGACTGCTGGGATTTATTGCTCAACTTTGCCACTAAGTGTGTGATTTCAGAAGAAATAAAAATTACCAATAATTTCACTACTTAAGAAAATACAAAGGGGCGCCTGGGTGGCTCAGTTGGTTAGGCTGCTGTCTTCCCCTTGGGTTATAATCCAGGGGTTCTGGGATTTGGTGGGACCAGGCTCCCTGCTCAGTGGGGAGACTGCTTCTCCTTCTGCCCTTAGCCACTCCCCCATCTTGTGCATGCTCTCTGTCTCTCACAAAAATAAATAAAATAAAAAATCTTAAAAAAAAAAGCAAAGTATTTACAGTAAGGGATGAAAGCAAACCTGTACTCCATTACCCATTCTACATTTCATTTATAGCCTTGTCAACTTTTTCCCTGCAGTCAGACACATCAGTGTGTAATAGACACATGCATAATGTTAATAATACTGTTTTGCAACTTAAGAAAAAAAAAACATTTAGTGATCTAACATGGACCATTTCATAGGTTAGTACACATAAGCTAATCTCATGAAAAAAGGGATCGTAATATTTTTTTGCCTTACTAACTACTGGCCTATTTAACGAGCATTTAGATTTCCATTATTTTACTATTATGGTGGTAAAGTGAACATATATATATATATATATATATATGTTGTTATATATAAATATAATGTTATTATTTCTGTAGGTTAGATTTCAAACTGAGAGGATAAAGGGTATGCACATTTTTGTTTTATTTTTTTTAAGATTTTATTTATTAGAGAGAGAGAGTGCATAAGCAGGGGGAGCAGCAGAGGGAGAGAGAGAAGCTGGGTCTCCACTGAGCAGGGAGCCGGTGTGGGGCTTGATCACAGTGCCCTGGGATCATGACCTGAGCCAAAGGCAGATGCTTAACAGACTGAGCCACCCAGGTGCCCCGGGTATGCACATTTTTAATTTAATTTTTTATTGAGATATAATTGACATATTAGTTTCAGATGTACAACATAATGATTTGGTATTTGTATATATTACAAAATGATCACAGTTAAGTCTGGTTATCATTCATCACCACATGTTGTTACTTAATTTTTTTCTTGTGATGAGAACTTTTAAGATTTACTCTTAACAACTTTCAAAAATACAATAGAGTTTTATTAACTATAGTTACCATGGTGTATATTACATCTCTGGGATTTACTTATGTCATAACTGGAAGTTTGTACCTTTGACCACTTTCATCCATTTCACTCATCCCCCCAACCTCTAGCACCCACCAATCTGTTGTCTACATTTATCAATTTGGTTTTTTGGTTTTGTTTTTTAGATTCCACATATAAGTTAGATCTTATGGTATTTGTCTTTCTCTGTGTAACTTATTTTACTTAGCATAATGCCCTCAAGGTCCATTCATGTTGCCACAAATTATAAGATTTGCTTTTCTAATGGCTGAATAGTATTCCATTGTGCAAATGTGTATATACATTTTTTTAATCCATTCATCCACAGATGGACACTGACATTGCTTCCATGTCTTGAATATTTTAGATAATGCTACAATGAACATGGACACATATCTTTTTGAGTTAGTATTTTCATTTCCTATGGATAAATACCCAGAAGAGAATACTGGGTTATATGGTAGTTTTATTTTTGATTTTTTGAAGAATGTAAATTGGCTGTACCAATTTGTATGAGGGTTCCCTTTTCTCCCATCCTTGCTAACACTTATTTCTTGTCTTTTTGATAATAGCTATTCTAATAGATGTGAGGTGATATCTCATTGCAGTTTGATTTGCATTTCTATGATGATTAGTGATATTGAGAATTTTTCCCGTATCTGTTAGCCATCTGTATGTCTTTTTTGGAAAAATGTCTATTCAGATATTCTGCCCATTTTTTAATTGGATTGTTTGTTTTTTTGCTATCAAATTATATGAGTTCTTTATAGATTTTGAATATTTATCTCTTATCAGATAACATGATTTGCAAATATTTTCTCCCATTTGGTAGGTTGCCTTTCCATTTTGTTGATGGTTTCCTTTGTTGTGCAGAAGACTTTAAATTTTAATTAGTACTTCCACATTAGTTTAAAAAAAAAAAACCACAGAACTTGAACTCACAACCTTGAGATTAAGGCCTGAGCTGAGATCGAGAGTCAGAAACTTAACTGACTAAGCACACAGGCACCCCACTTCCACATTAATTTTTTTTTTAAAGATTTTATTTATTTATTTGACAGAGAGAGAGAAAGAGAGAGATCACGAGTAGGTAGAGAGGCCGGCAGAGAGAGAGGGGGAAGCAGGCTCCCTGCTGAGCAGAGAGCCCAGTGAGGGGCTTGATCCCAGGACCCTGAGATCATGACCTGAGCCGAAGGCAGAGGCTTTACCTCACTGAGCCACCCAGGCACCCCCCACATTAATTTTTGAAAGGTTTTGCCAATTTATGCTTTCATTAATAACATGTGAATATCCACTTACACAGTCCTTGTAAATTTTTTAAGCTTTTTATTAAAAAACAAGATAGAAAATGGCATAATGAGCACCCATGTACACAGCATTCAGTTTCAGCAATTATCAACTTCATTTTTATCCCTTCCTATTGAATTATTTGAAGCAATTTCAATCATGACATTTCTCCATGTGAACTAGCTATTTTAAATCTTCAATTCTAACTGTGCTTTCTTACAAAAATATATATAAACATGATGATATTGTTTTCCCTTCCATTCTCATCTTTCAAAATGAGACAACAAAAAATAGAACTTTTAAGAGGTCCCCTGTAAGACTTTAGGGTGAAGATGGAAGATTAAAAACACTATTTTTTTTACTCCCAGACTTGTCTTTGTATTGATTAACAATCACTGGTCCCTATAACATGCTGGTTTCTGATGTTTCCCTTTGATGTTGCTATTCTTGGAAACATAGAAACACTTTTCTTTTTTTTTTTAAACATATAATGTATTATTTGCTTCAAGGGTATAGGTATGTGATTCATCAGTCTTATATGATACCCAGTGTTCATTTCAACACATACACTCCCCAATGTCCATCACCCAGTCATCCCATCTCCCTACCCTCCTCAATCCAGCAACCCTCAGTTTGTTTCCTAAGATTAAAAATCTCTTATGGTTTGTCTCTCTCGGTTTTCATCTAGTTTCATTTTTCCTCTCTTCCCCTATGATCCTCTGCCTTGTTTCTTAAATTCCATATATCAGTGAGATCATATGATAATTGTCTTTCTCTGATTGACTTATTTTGCTTAGCATAATACCTTCTAGTTCATCCATGTTGTTGCAAATGGCAAGATTTCACTTTTGATGGCTGTGTAATATTCCATTGTGTGTATATGTGTGTGTGTGTGTGTATACACACCACTTCTTCCTTTGTTTAAAAAAATTTATTTTTTCATAACTTTCAACTTCAAATTTAAATGAAAATTTAAATGAAAGTATATACTTGAGATGATTCATGGTTTCCTTTTCTCCCAAATTCCCAGCCATCTTATTTTTTTTCTCTTCTATTCTTAATCTTTCATACTTTTATTCATTCTTACGTGGCATAGTTTGAAACTTCTGTCCATCTTTGTTAATTTCTTTCTTTTATTATTTTTTTTTATTAACATGTAATGTATTATTTGTTTCAGGGTTACAGTTCCGTGGTTCATCAATCTTACACAATACACGGTGCTCACCACAACACACACCCTCTCCAATGTCCATCACCCAGCTCTCCTATCCCTCCACCCTCTTCCTCTCCAGCAACCCTCAGTTTGTTTCCTAAGATTAAGAGTCTCTTATAGTTTGTCTCCCTCTCTGGTTTCGTCTTATTTTATTTTTTCCTCTCTTCTCCTATGATTCTCTGTTTTGTTTCTTAAATTCCACTTATCAGTGAGATCATATGATAATTGTCTTTCTCTGATTGACTTATTTCCTCAGCGTAATACCCTCTAGTTCTATCCACGTCATTGCAAATGGCAAGATTTCATTTCTTTTGATGGCTGCATAGTATTCCATTGTATATATATATACCACATCTTCTTTATCCATTCATTTATTGAGGGACATCTAGGTTCTTTCCATAGTTTGGCTATTGTGGATATTGCTGCTATAAACATTTGGGTGCACGTGTCCCTTTGGATCACTACATTTGTATCTTTAGGGTAAATACCCAGTAGTGTGATTGCTGGGTCATAGGGTAGCTCTATTTTCAACTTTTTGAGGAACCTCCATACTGTTTTCCAGAGTGGCTGCGCCAGCTTTCATTCCCACCAATGATGTAGGAGGGTTCCCCTTTCTCCTCATCCCCATCAAGATCTGTCATTTCCTTACTTGTTGATTTTAGCTATTCTGACTGATGTGAGTTGGTATCTCATTGTGGTTTTGATTTGTATTTCCCTGATGAATGATGTTGAGCACTTTTTCATGTGTCTGTTGGCCATTTGGATGTCTTTGCAGAAATGTCTGTTCATGTCTTCTGCCCATTTCTTGATTGGAGTATTTGTTCTTTGGGTGTTAAGTTTGATAAGTTCTTCATAGATTTTGGATACTAGCCCTTTATCTGATATGTCACTTGCAAAAATCTTCTCCTAGTCTATAGGTTGTCTTTTGGTTTTATTGACCATTTCCTTTGCTGTGCGAAAACTTTTTATCTTCATGAAGTCCCAATAGTTCATTTTTGCCTTTGTTTCCCTTGCCTTTGGCAATGTGTATAGGAAGAAGTTGCTGTGGCCTAGGTCGAAGAAGTTGCTGCCTATGTTCTCCTCAAGGATTTTGATGGATTCCTGTCTTGCATTGAGGTCTTTAATCCATTTTGAGTCTATTTTTGTGTATGGTGTAAGGAAATGGTCCAGTTTCATTCTTCTGCATGTGGCTGTCCAATTTTCCCAACACCATTTGTTGAAGAGACTGTCTTTTTTCCATTGGATATTCCTTCCTTCTTTGTTGAAGATTAGTTGGCCATAGAGTTGAAGGACCATTTCTGAGTTCTCTATTCTGTTACATTAATCTCTGTGTCTGTTTTTGTGCCAGTACCATACTGTCTTGATGATTACAACTTTGTAATAGAGCTTGAAGTCTGGAATTGTGATGCCACCAGCTTTGATTTTCTTTTTCAACATTCCTCTGGCTATTAGGAGTCTTTTCTCGTTCCATATATACCACATCTTCTTTATCCATTTATCTGTCAATGGACAGTCTGGACTCTTTGCATAGTTTGGCTATTATGGACATTGTTGCTATAAACACTGGACTGCATGTGCCCCTTTGTATCACTCCATTTGTATCTTTGGGGTAAATACCCAGTAGTGCAAGTGCTGGGTCATGGAGTAGCTTATTTTCAAGTTTTTGAGGAAACTCCATGCTGAGAAACACTTACAAAAGAATTGTATGGTATCGAAGGGCTTATCAACAGTAGTCATTTGCTGCACTCCCAGTGTGGTACTTGAACTCAGGGCCCTGAGATTGAGAGTCACATTCTCTACCAACTGAGCCAGCCGGGCACCCCCAGAAATGTAGAAACACTTTAATGAATGAGAAATAATCTTCCACTCTGGGATGAGGTCATCAGTGAGGAACTAACCCTTGGTTTTGACAACAGAAATTGGAACTCCTAAGGTAAGCCTGTCCTGGTGATGCTGTTGTGGTGTGCTTCCTGCTAGCTTATTGACACTCTTCAGCTCTCTTGAGCGTACAATCAAAGGCGGGACCCATTAGCAGCCAAACCATGATCTGTGATTAAAAAATAAATAAATAAATAATCATGTGGTTTCACTCATATGTAAGACATAAGAAACAGGGCAGAGGACCATAGGGGAAGGGAGGGAACACAGAATGGGAAGTCATCAGAGAGGGAGAAAACCCATGAGAGACTCCTAACTAGGGAAAATAAACTGAGGGTTGCTGGAGGAGAGATGGGTAGGGGGACTGGGGTAAGTGGGTGATGGGCATTAAGGAGGGCACATGATGTGAGGAGCACTGGGTGTTATATGCAACTGATAAATTGTTGAACACTACATCTGAAACTAATGATGTATTAAAAATTGGTTAATTGAATTTAATTAAAAATAATAACAACAAATAAATAAACAGAACATTGTTAGCATCATAGCCTCTTAGCTGGAGTGCCAGCACCCAGGGCCTGGGGGGTCCAAATAGACCAGGTTCAGCTACCCCCACTAATAAAATCTAAAGGCAGAGAAAGGAGTGGTAGTGAAATAAGAAAGTAATTTATTTCAGTGAGGCCAACACTGAGAAGACAGGAGACTAGCATTTCAAAAACTATCTCCAACGTGCTGAAAATTCTTCCAAGTTTATGTAGGGAAAAAGTGGAGAAAAGATGGGTGGGTGGGTAGTGCAGGTAGGCAGTGAGGATGAAATCAATCATTGTCTTGGAGTCAGTCATGGGGGTGGAGAGATTGGGTGGGGCTTGCTGGCTCCAGGGCAATCCTTATTGCTTGAGGGGGGTAATTCTAGTTTGCATCAGGGGATGCTTTGCCCTCAGGGTTTTCTTTCACTTGAGTCCAGAGACAGGCTGGAAAGAATTTAGCTAGAAAGTCTGAGGTTCAACTATCACAGGTACTATCTGTCCTAAGGTAAATGATCCAGAGATTACTTCTTTCTGCCTGGGTTGGGGGTGGGGGGTGGATATTGGAGGGGACCAGAAATTGGAATAACTAATTCTTTCTTCATCTGCTTTAGTCCCAAAGAAAATGCCTATTTTAATAATCTGGGGATTAAACACTCTTAATTTAATTAACCCAATCCAAAATCCACACAATACTGAAATCTTTTTGAAAAGTAAATTAGATTTTGTTTTTTACTTGCTTTGAAACCAATCAGAGGCTTCTCAGTTGCCCTTAGGATAAAAACCAAAACCCTCAAAAGGGCTTACAAGGCCTGGTCTTTCTTTTTGCTTTCATCTTAAAACCTTTCTCCCTTTTGCTCACTTTGCTCTAAACCCATTGGGCTTTTTTTGGGTCCTCCCAAGCTTTTAGGCTCTTTCCTCACTCAGAATGCTGCTGCTTTGTCCTGGGCCACTTTTTACCATGCTAGCTGCTGTTTATACTTCATGCTGCAGTTTAAATTCACTTACCAAAAGGCCTTCAGAGGCATTCTTTTTTAAATTAGATCTCTCTAGTTTTATTCTTTGTAACCTGAACCTTTTGATATTTCACTCATTTTTTTAGTGATTATATAGTTATGTATTGGTTCTAAATTGTAATATCTGCCCCCCTAACCTTGCCCCCAGTTATTCCACAGAATTCAGCATAGCAACTTGCCTCTAGCATGCACTTGGTTCCTTTTTTTTTTTTTTAATATAATGGATGACTAAATGACTTTAAAATAACTTTAGAATGAAGACAAAGATGTCTAGGACTTAGCTAGGCAAAGGATGTGTGGGAAGGGGGTCACGGAAATGAGTTTTCTGCATAGAACCTTTGGAAACTTTCTAGGAGGGAAAGGCCATCTGGAATGAGTGTCATGAGTATTGGATTAGAAATTTGCTTTGCTTTGCTTTGCTTTGCTTTGCTTTGTGAAACATAGGAAAATCCCCCCCCCTTTTTTTTTTGTAAAGGAAGTTTTTCTGATATATTGCCATATTTAGTTATTAAGTCGGGATCATTAGAGGTGTAGAAAAATGAGCTAGATAAAAATCTTAGTGGAATTAGTATTGGGGTGCTCCTGTTGTATGCAGGTGTTGGATAAGGTGACTCACTCCCAGCCTGTGAGGTTCTGGCTCTGAGAAGTGAGAATGTGGAGAGTAGAAATCAGGATGAGTGGGCTGCTGATATGATCTGTTACTTTGTTGAATAAAGGAAAACAAGTCACTTTTAAAAGTGTATTATATTTTGAACTCCCAACTTTTTTCTATGCCTTTTTATTAGTAAAGTTGTTACCAAGTTAAGGATAATAATCTGCAAATAATCATTGACTAATCACAATTTTCAAGGTGTTTTGGCAAGGAAATGTGAAAAAAAAAGCCTCATAAGCCAGTTGTTATATTGTTTACCAATATTTTGCTAAAATATTTCACTTTGTAGCTACTTCCAAATCTGAAAGGTCTATTTTCCTTTCCTAATTCCTCATAAAGGAGATATTTGAATAGAACTATGTCACTACTCTGTGAGCAGGTGTCTGGGGTGGGAAGTGAGTCCCACCTCCCTGTTTCTTTGGATGAGAGCCAGATGTGATAGAACTGTGTGTCAAGGTGTTCAGACACTGTGGCAAGGTGCATCCTAAGTTTAGAAACTTAAAAGGGGGATATCTAAGACAAAGAGAATAAAACAAGAAGCTTTAGTTCTAGATCGTCCTTTGCCTCTAATTTTCTACAAGTCAGCTCATTTTCTCTAGAAAAGGATGGTGACTTGACATCTGTTCTGATCTCCAGGCTGAACGTTCTGGGAGTCAAATCTAAAACATCAGTCCCTAGAGATACTCTCCATTACACTGCCTGTTCTGCTTTGTTCTCTAACTATAATTTTGATTTGGAGGTACTGGGATCATGAGTAGGCCAAGGAGGAGAGATGCATTCGTAGAAGTTGTGGGGGAGAAAAAATAATTTTCTTTTTATCCTTCTAGATTTTTGGCTGAGACATCCCCTGTAATAAGAGCCAAATTAACAAGAGAAAAGCAAAAGAAAGCTTAATAACATGTATACCTCTGGTATACAAGAGAGATACCCAGAAAAACTGAGAAACTCCCCCAATGGTCCAAGGCACCACCCTAACTAACTTCTCCAGCTAAAGACAAAAAGATGTGAGGACTGAGGGGGAAGGCCAGTAATGGGAGGTTGCCAGGAAAAGCACAGTAAACAAGGGTAAGGTTGTTATGCAGATTTAAGTCATTGTCTTCTGCATTGATAAGAATTTCTGGAGACTTAGAGTCATCCTTCTCTTCCAGGTACAAAAAGGGAAAAACTCTTACAAATGGAGATTTGCCTTATAAGTGTAAATATTTCTTATAAGGGGGTAACTTCTCAGGTTGCAGAGCTTTACCTGTGTCTGCTGTTTTTTTAAAAATAACCAGCTAAAAATAATATGCCTTGGCAGTTCAGTCAGTTAAGCATCCAGCTCTTGGTTTTGGCTCTTGTCCTGATCACATGGTGTGTGGGATTGAGCCCTGCTTCGGACTCAGCTCAGTGGGAGTCTGCTTGGATATTCTCTCCCTCTGTCCCTTCCCTTTCATTCTCTCTCACTCAAATAACTAGATAAATCTTTAAAAAAAATGTAATATGCCTTAAGGGCATATTTTGAGGTGGTATATTTTGCTTCCCTTCAGTCCCACATTTGAAAATATAGTATCACAACCCAGAAGCAAAATTGATAAATTGCTCCCTATCTCACTTAACCAGTCTCAATTCTGATAATAGGTCAGCTCAGTTAATCAATTGTGTCTCATTTCAGGAGGCGGTGATAATGGGAATGGGCTCCCAAAGTTAGGCCTATGCTGTGCGAGAAATGAGGTATTTACTAACAGGAATTTCTATGGAAATGAAGGAAAAACAAAGATTAGTGGTTGGAGCAAATTACAAACCCAATCTGAATCCTGGAGGCAGTCAGTATTTCTAGATATTGGGCTCTTTTAGGCTTGAAATTCTCTGATGATGTTGAAGGGGTTCAGGATAGCTCTCTGCTCTCCTGAATGTGCCACTTTGACATGTGGATTATTTTGAGCTGAAGGCACTTCAGACCTTACGGGCTAAAGGGAAACTTTTGTCCCTCCCTTTGTTAGAGTAGGCAGTTCGTTAGGCTCTAACAGGATACCTGGAGGCCAGCAAAGAGGAAGTCATGCCAGCATTCAGGAAAGTCAGAGGCTTGTCCTGGCAGCACTCCACAAGAAGCCAGATCAAACCAGACAGGCCCAAGATGGTGAGTGCTATGACAGGAAATCCCTGACCAAATAAGGAAGAAAGGCATGAAAGAAACGCTACTTCTGAGATGTCCCCCCCACCTCCATCTCAGCCTGCCCCACCAAGTAATGAATATTCCATCCCCTGGTTATATAAGTGTCAATAAAAGATAGAACCCCAAACTCCAGGGTGTGCGGCTTGCTTTATCTCTCTCTTTAGCTTACCCACCCTCACATCTCCAGAGTCTACATTCACTTTAATAAACATTCCCACTTGTGTTACTCATCCACTATACTGTGTCTGTTCTTGAATTCTTTCTCACGATGAGACCAAGAACCTTCAGCAGCATCTTTGGGTATGGGCTGGGTTGAGGCTTTAGGGCCCAGGGTCTCGCCAGTTACCCAGCAACACCTTAACGACACAGAAGAATCTAAATTGGGGGTCTTTCCCAGGAAAAGGGTTATTAACAGAGATAAAATTTATCAGAGTGACCCATCTGTATGGTAGGGCAAACATCTAACTACCAAACATCTGCTTTTCTTTTCTTTCTAAGATTTATTTATTTGAGAGAGAAAGAGTGGTGGGGGAGGGGCAGAGGAAGAGGGAGAGAGTCTTAAGCAGACTTGTCACTGAGTCCTACATGGCGCTTGATCTTACAATCCTGAGATCACGACCTGAGCTGAAACCAAGAGTCAGACGCTTAACTGACTGTGCCACCCAGGTGCCCCTATGCATCTGTTCTTATCGCCCTGGGAAATGCATTCCTTTCCTATGAAGTCCCTGAATCCTCTCCACTTTTCTTTAGTTCAGGATGACATATAACCTCATTTGGTCTGTCTTTGGAGCTTTTCGGCTTTTCGGCTATGGTTAGGAACAAGACAAGGATGTCCATTCTCACCGTTACTGTTTAACATAGTACTGGAAGTCTTAACCTCAGCAATCAAACAACAAAAAGAAATAAAAGGCATCCAGATCAGCAAGGAAGAAGTCAAACTTTCCTTATTTGCAGACAAGATACTCTATGTAGAAAAGCTGAAAGACTCCACCAAAAAATTGCTATAACAAATCCATGAATTCAGTGAAGTTGCAGCATATGAAATCAATGTACAGAAATCTGTTGCATTTCTATACACCAATAATGAAGCAGCAGAAAAAGAAATAAAAGAATCGATTCCATTTACAATTACACCAAAGACCATAAGACACCAAGGAATAAGCCTAACTAAAGAGGTAAAAGATCTATGCTCTGAAAGCTATAGAACAGTTATGAAGGGAATTGAAGAGCACACAAAGAAATGGAAAAACATTCCATGTTCACTAACTGGAAGAATAAACATTGTTAAAATATTAAAGAAAGTTAAAGTAAAGCAATCTATACATTTAGTGCAATCCCTATCAAAATACCAACAGCATTTTTCACAGGAGTAGAACAAACAATCCTGAAATTTGTATGGAATCACAAAGGATCCCAAATAGCTAAAGCAATCCTGAAAAAGAAGAGCAAAGTGGGAGGCATCACGATTCCAGACTTCAAGTTATATTACAAAGCTGTAATCATTAGGACAGTATGGTACTAGCACAAAAACAGGCACATAGATCAGTGGAACAGAAGAGAGATCCGAAATGGACCCACAACTATATAGTCAACTAATCTTTGACAAAGCAGGAAAGAATATCCAATGGGGGGAAAAACAATCTCTTCAACAAATGGTGTTGAGGGACGCCTGGGTGGCTCAGTCGTTAAGCGTCTGCCTTCGGCTCAGGTCATGATCCCAGGGTCCTGGGATTGAGTCCCGCATTGGGTTCCCCGCTCAGTGGGAAGCCTGCTTCTCCCTTTCCCACTCCCCCTACTTGTGTTCCCTCTCTGTCTCTCTCTCTCTCTGTCAAATAAATAAATAAATAAGTTAAAAACAAAAACAAAAACAAAAACAAATGGTGTTGGGAAAACTGGACAGCAATAGGCAGAAGAATGAAACTGGGCCACTTTCTTATGCCATACACAAAAATAGACTCAAAATGGATGAAAGACCTAAATGTGAGACAGAAAACCATCAGAATCCTAGAGGAGAATATAGGCAACAACCTCTTTGACCTCAGCTACAGCAACTTCTTGCTAGACACATCTCCAAAGGCAAGGGAAACAAAAACAAAAATGAACTACTGAGACTTCAAGATAAAAAGCTTCTGAATAGTGAAGGAAACAATCCACAAAACTAAAAGGCAGTCTACAGAATGGGAGAAGATATTTGCAAATGGCTTATCTAATAAAATGTTAGCATCCAAAATCTATAAAAAACTTATCAAACTCAACACCCAAAAACAAATAATCCAGTTAAGAAACAGGCAGAAGACATGAATAGACATTTTTCCAAGGAAGACATTCAAATGGCTAATAGACACATGGAAAGATGTTCAGGGGCACCAGAGTGGCTCAGTCAGGTAAACATCTGACTCTTGATTTTGGCTCAAGTCAAGATCTTAAGGTCCAGAAATAGAGCCCTGTGTCAGCTCCGCACTCAGTATGGAGTCTTCTTGGGATTCTCTCTCTCCTTCTTCCTCTGTCCCTCCCCCTTCTTGTGTTCTCTATCTTCCTCTAAAATAAATAAGTAAAATCTTTTTTAAAAAAGAGATGCTCAAAATCACTCATCATCAGGGAAATACAAATAAAACCATGATGAGATACCACCTCACACCTGTCAGAATGGATAAAATTAACATTACAAAAAACAGTAGACGTCGGTGAGGATGTGCATTATACTTTTCACATGTTCCTGAATTTGGTTTGTTGATATATTGTTGAGGACTTATGTGTGTAAATTCATGAGGGATATTGGTTTGTACTTTTTTTTTTTGTTAAATCTTTATTTGGCTTTGGTATCAGGGTACCCTGATAGAAAGTATTTCCTTCTCCTTTGTTGGCTGGAACAGTTTGGGAAGGATTTTTTTTTTCTTTAAATGTTTAGTAGAATTTATCAGTGAAGTCATCTGGGTTTGAGTTTTATATTTACGGGGAGATTTCAGGTAACTAATTCAATTTATTGGTTATAGGTATATTCAGATTTTAAATTTTTCTTGAGTCAATTTTATTTATTTTATTCTTTAAAGATTTTATTTATTTGTCAGAGAGAGAGAGGGCTCGAGCAAGGGGAGTGTCAGGCAGAGAGAGAAGCAGGCTTCCTGCTGAGCAAGGAGCCCAATGTGGGACTTGATCCCAAGAACCTGGGATCGTGACCTGAGCTGAAGGCAGATGCTTAACCAATTAAGCCACCCAGGTGTCCCTCGAGTCAATTTTAATATCAATATTTTTGTCTTTTTTTTTTTAAGGAATTTGTCCATTTCATTTTAGTTGTCCAGTTTGTAGAGATAGAGTTGTTCACAGTACTCTCTTATGGTAATTTTAAGGTCTAAGAAATCATTAGTGATATCTTCTCTTTCATTTCTGATTTTGTTAATTTGTGTTTTTTCTTTTTCTTGGTCAGCTTTTCTTCTTGTCTAATATGAAGATAATACTCATTTGATAGAATGAGCTGTGTTAACTTCTTTTTCTACTTCCTGAAAGAATTTGTGAAGGGTTAGTATTATTCTTTAAATGTTTGGTAGAACATGGGGCACCTCGCTGGCTCAAAAAGTATACAACTCTTAATCTCAAGGTTGTGAGTTCAAGCCCCACATTGGGCATAGAACCTACTTAAACAAACAAACAAACAAACAAACAAAAAAGAACTTAACAGTGAAGCCCTAAATTTAGGTCTGGGCTTTTCTTTGTGTGAAGATTTTTAATAACTCATTCAACTTCTTTACATATTAGGTCTATTTTGTTTTTCTTTCTTTCTTTCTTTCTTTTTTTTTTTTTAAGATTTTATTTATTTATTTAACAGAGAGAGAGAGAGATCACAAGTAGGCAGAGAGGCAGGCAGAGAGAAAGGGGGAAGCAGGCTCCCTGCTGAGCAGAGAGCCTAATGCGGGGCTCGATCCCAGGGCCCTGAGATCATGACCTGAGCCGAAGACAGAGGCTTTAACCCACTGAGCCACCCAGGCGCCCCCTATTTTGTTTTTCTATTTTCTTTCTAATATACACATTTGCAACTATACATTTCCCTCTGAACAAGGATTTAGCAGCATCTCATTAATTGTGATATGTTGTATTTTCCTTTTTTGTTTTAAAGATTTTATTTATTGGGACGCCTAGGTAGCTCAGTAGGTTAAGTGTCTGCCTTCAGCTCAGGGCATGATCTTGGGGTCCTGGGATTGAGCCTCATGTGGGGCTCCCTCTCCCTCTGCACCTCCCCCACCCTTTGTGCGCTCTCTCCCTCTCTCTCTCACTTCCTCTCGAATTGAAACCGAGCGTCTGATGCTTAACCTACTGTGCCACCCAGGCACCCTGACCTCTTTATCTTAAAATACTACTCTTCATCTCTAGGAGATATTTTTTGCCTTAAAGTCTATTCTGTCCGATATTAGTATACCCACTACAGCCTTCTTAGGATTATTAATTGCATAGCATATCTTTTTTCCATCTTTTTTGCTTTAAACCTGCTTGTGTCTTTGAATCTAAAATGCGTCCTCTGTAGATAGCACACTGTTGCTTTCTTTTCCTCTCTTTCTCTCTCTTAATACCACTAGGGTATTGTTTAACCTTTCTAAAATATAGAAATTATTAATTTCATAGGGTCATTGTAAGAATTAAATTGGACATTTGGATAGTCCATTAAAACCCTGATTACTGGGCTCTACCTCCAGGGTTTCAGATTGAGTAATTGTGATATGGGCCTGAGAATTTGCATTTTTATGTACCCTGCTGCTGGATAGGTAGCCACAGTTTGAGAGTCAATTTAAAACACTTGAAGCACTTCTGGGTACCTCACTGTTGCTTCTATTCACTTCCTCTGTCAAAGTCCTTCATTCTTTAAATAACCTACTATGTTAAGATACATTTGGTGTTGGCTCCAACATATTGGTATTTATGTCTTGAGGTCTATTAATACTGATTGGAAAAGAGGAAATTTATGAAAGATAAATTTTGATCTTTTCTGGTGTAAGAAATCCATGTAACTTGAGCCCTGTAACTCCTCATATCAAATTGCACCACTAAATCTAGCAATATTACAGAAGATAGAACTAAATCCATTAATCATAAAATAGGAAGACATTTTTATTGTGGGAAAAATAATGGTAAACTCTACAAAGAGGTGTTAAAGTGTATTAAGAGTGCTATTATGGCGAATTTGACATTTTGACCTCTTATAACTTCAAGAAATAACTTGAAACTAATATTATTTAACATTTGATATAATTAATCCACTTCCAAATATCCCTGAAGAATGCTACCTTTGTATAAACCTGCACCTTTTATCACCCAGAACCAGGGAACTTCCAGACCTTTGCATGCAAGCTGTTTTTAAAGAAAAAGGTAAATCTCCCTTTAATCCAATGCTTTTGAAAGGTTATAAGTGTTTCATTACTTAAAATACACACACATATACATGCTTAAAAAAATAAATGAATATCTTGGATTAAATACATTATTTTCTTGCTACAAGTTGGTACAGAGCCTTGTCATTTTCTGTTTCCATTTTAAATATTAATCTATAGCAACAAGCCAATTCTGCAAGAGGGCATTTTTCCTGCCTGTTTTCTCAAATGTAAAAATAAATCTAAAGGATAATATCAACATCTATAATGTATGATTGTGGTGCTTGTAATTTTGAAGTAGGATTCACCCAAAATAGAGGTCACAATAATTTAGTTTTAATATATGCACTTAATATACTTGTTTACCGGATTCTTATTGCCTTTATTAACATTACTATTGTTATTGTCAAGAGATTCAGAAGTTAAGCACACAGATTTGGGAGCTAAGATTACTGGCTAAAACCTTCCTCTCTACCATTTTCTAATTGTGTGGCTTCAGGCAATTAATCTCTCTGGGCCTCATTTTTCTCATATCTAAAATAAGGATAAAATAGAGCCCACTCTGTAGGGTTGTTGTGAGGATCAAATTAATTAATGTATATATACCACTTAAAACTGTGTCTAGCACTTTGTAAGACTATACATTTTAGCTGTTACCACTGCTGCTAAAAACAGCAATACTAATTCGTAGCACCTTATATAAAAAAATATATTTCAGACATTATGGAAAAGTTTCGTACTTAATACTGGTGGAAAACCCACTTGTAATTGATACAAAGCCATTTGCAGCTGTGTGTGTGGAATGCATTTGTGGTAAGTTTGGTATTTTGCCATAATTATTTGTACAGTACAGTGCTGAAAAGCACACACCCGACAATCCCTCCCTTTCCCTGAGGTTGCTGAGCAATTCCATTCACTTCTTTCCTCTCCTTTTCTTTGATCCCCTCTCTTCCCTTCTAGTCCCATTTTTCAAAGTTATTAAACATTTTTTTAAGAGCAAGTTTTGTTAAACATAAATATTACATTAAAAATTCATTAGTTCTTCCCATTTTATCTTCTCATTCATTCTTGTATTCCAGAAAGGTATGAAGGGAATATTATATGCTAAGGAGTATCATTATATAGGAAGGAAGAGCTTTCTCTTTAAGAAATACTGTTGCACACTTTATAAACCATTGCATAATCTTAAGAGTGAGGTATCTCTTAGGAAGTGATGTTCCCAGGGTCCCTGGGTGGCTCAGTCAGTTAAGCATCTGCCTTCGGCTCAGGTCCTGATCTCAAGGGTTCTGGGATTGAGCCCCACTTCGGGCTCCCTGCTCAGCAGGGAGCCTGCTTCTCCCTCTCTCTCTGCTCCTCCCTTTCCTTCTCATGCTCTCTCTCTCACTCTCCCTCATCCTCTTTCTCAAATAAATAAATTAAAAAAAAAAAAAAAGAAAGTGGTGTTCCCAAATTTACAGAAATCTCATGGAACAAAGTATGGGTCATTATTTAACTACCTTAGGAATAAAGATGCAAAAAAGTTTCCAAATAAATAAATAAATGTCTCATTTCAATGTTTTTTCAAGTTGTAGATATTAACTTTGGAAGTATATAATTTTCTTCATGGATTTACAGATTATTTACAGGTCTTTGGCCCACAGTTTGAACAACAGATGGTTAGATACCAAGTTAAATGTGAACTGTAAGGTTCAAATATAAAACAGAAATATAACCATTTCATTTCCTTAGACTGAACCTAGAACCAGTGTCTATTATTTGACTGACCATTAGGTTATTACTTAAGAATTTTAATTTACAGTGTTACTTGATGTCCACTAGAGGGGACCAAACTATGAATAGAAGAGTATAGGCTTCTATTTTCCCAAGTGATGAAAAACCCTACCCACCTGAAATTTCAGCCTGCTCATCTGAAATTCACAAATTATTCTTCAATATTTTCTGCTCTTAAAAGGCTAACTCAACCTTATCCGGATAGACCAGCAAATCTATGGAAACACTGAAAAATTAATTTTAGAGAAGAGCAAAACGTTTTCCTTGAATCTTTGATAACTTGAAAGTTTAGTCAATTCGTAGAAAAGCACTAAGCTATTTTGAAATTGTTCAAATTTTAGTAAATACCAAGTGGTACAGTTATAAGTTTTTAAAAAACACTTTACCGATTTGACAAGAAGACAAAGGTGAATTTTGAAATGGCTCCATAGCATATAGTAAGTTAATGTATTTTGGGTCATGATGAATTTTCAGAAGTAAAGTTTTTTTTTTGAACAATATCCAATTGTTTTATTTTATCAGTGAATAACTAAGGTGAGAAAAGCCAGGAAACTTGTTTGTAATTTGTAATTTAAAATACCTTATTTTAAAAATACTGTTTTCCAAAATAAAATCAATGTGTACCTTAAAAATCTATAAATTTCAAGTTCTGTGCCTCTGTTATTACTTGAAATCTCTGATTCGTAAAAGATTTTTATGATATGAAGCAATACATTTTGCATACAAATTATTGGTTCTTTCCTAAGGCACGCCACATTTTGTGAAACTTAATATCCAAAGAAAAACAGAAAGGATTTTACTTTGTGTAAATATAATTTAAGAATCTCATATTGCAAATATTTTTAAAAACAAAAAGTAAGCACATTTAGGTAAGATTTGCTTTGTAGAACTATAGATTTTAAACATTTTTTTTTTTGTATGAGCAGTTTGAATTTTATTGCCACGTTAGTATTAAAAAAATTACACTATGGAAGATGAAAGCCTGACTTATTTAAAAGAACCACCACCACCACCACCACAGCAATTAAGCTACAAAGATCAATCTATCACATCTATTTCTCTGCAAAATACACTAAGGTATTGCAGAAACGAAATGTCCACTAGATGCCACACTTCCTTTGCAGAGCAAAGCAGTACTTTGACGCGGCAAGCTTTAAAATGCAGATGCTGTTGTATCTGGTAACAGGATCCAAACACAAACAATTGTTTTTTCCTTCACATTCTCTTTCTGATGTCCTCTCCTATTAACATGCCTAATGATCTAAAATTTGCATAGTAGTGTTAGCTTGTAAAATTCTATCAAGATCCTAGAACAGGAGGGCAGGGAGCTTATATTTATTGACTTTAAAAAAATTAAAAAAAATAAAAAGACACTTTGGAGCTTTTTTTTTGGTCTATGGCACCTAAAGATGGTTTCATTTGCTTTTCCACCATTTACATTTTTTACATGACATGTTCTTTTTCCTATATGTTTATTCTTTGTTTTTCTTTTTGTGTATATGTTCATTCTGTTTCCTCTTTCAAGAAAAAACAGGTTAAAAGCCAATTTTCTCAAAATGTAATAAAGAGATATAATTGAACTTTTTAGAGAACTATACAGAATAAAACTATGATTGAATTTTCTTTAGGGGCACTACTATTCTATTTGGTTTTTAGAGATTATTAAAACTGAAAAAATGAAGATCTTTCCATTTTCTTTTGTCACATTTGGTGGGCTGAATTCAACAATGAACTGAATAAATTCAGTAAGGGAAGACACACAAGGCATCCCACTCTATGCTACGAGACAACCCTAAAAAGACTGCTAAGTATTCAGAATATTTACTAGCTTGACTCACAATATTTGATGTATCTGTGAATTGTCAATTACAGCATCTTCATGGGAATGTAATCTGAGATTAACATTTGGTGATATAAAATAAACATACCTTTTTCATATGTGGGAAGCCAGTCTTCTGTCTTCTTCCAGATTATTAGCCTCCTGAGCAATTTTTCCCTAGGACAATTATAACTTTATAGCACTGTGTCTTCCCTATTCTCAAAATCTTTTGAGGATCTTATCACTATATCTGGTCACTAAGGAATCTGAAATGAATTTTTACAATCATGCTTAAGCGGACTTTAGTTGCTGGAATAACTAGTGGATTTACCAGTTGGTCTGCAAATTTTTCTTTTCTAACTTAATGTGTTTGGAGAATTAATTTTCAGATAAATCACTTTCAATGTAACCTCTATGAAAGAGTTTTTCTTTCTCTCTCTTGATAACTGACATAAGGTTGACTAAGTTTACTGGCCAATTTGTTGAATAAATTCTATTGTGGAAAAAACTCAACCAAACAAATCTCCAAACTAAACAACAAAAACAAAAACAACAGATTAATGAAACTACTAGGAAATCTATATAACAGGAGGTTATCAGAATAAATTTCTATTGTTTCAATTTTTTCCTAGTAGTTTTTTCCGAGGTGGATAACATCTATTATTAAAGTGACTAGAAATTCACTGTGAAATATACATAATTTGTGGTAACTTTCCAAAGGAAACTAGAAGAAACAGATTAGTCAGATGTGACTTGTAAAAAGGCCTTAAGTAAAGAAAGCAAGACAATGTTTAACACCTCCTAAAAGCTGCTCTAAGAATAGATTGTTAGAAAAAAAAAAAAGAACAAATTGTTGCTAGTTTGTTTCCTTATAATTGCCTTTAGGAGTATGTACTAAAAGCCCAATGGGCTTTTTATAGGTGAAGGAAACCCAAAGGCTAAGTCCTCAAAAAAGAAAATTTTTTTTTCTTCACTTGAATGACATTACATGGTAAGGATACTGTAATTTGTACTGTACTTTATTTCCGTTGAATTCTAAGAATAAACAGACTCTGCCCTAATGACAAACTTTACCTTCAGCCCTCCCATTTTAAAGGAAATTGTGGCTTTATAAGAAATCACCTAGAAAAAAGTTGCCAGGCAATGAACATGATTGTGCATCAATAATATAGTTTGTATCATTCTAGACACTGTAGAGAGTAATAAATGAAGTCCTCAAGAATTTCTTTTCCAAGTTAGAGCTAAGATGAACTAATGCATGTTGATGAAGATTGGAATGTGTCTAGATCTGGATCTTGTGAAAAATTAGATCAAGGGTATAAGGGGGCAGCCTGGTGTGTATTTGAGGTAGAGTGCTCGTCTTAATAAGATTTTAAGAATTCTGACCGTAATAGTAGAATATGTTCATTGCTAAAAATCCTCAAACAATACAGAAGTATTAATAAAATATCTAAACAAAGGATCTCAAATTGGAAAATAAGTTTATGTTAATACTTTTTCTATAGAAATAAGTGTATATTGTAGAAGGAATTTCTTCCTTAGTAATGATGTGAATAATTACAACTGTTAAAAGAATAGTATTTAATGGAGTGCCTGGTGGCTCAGTTGGTTAAGAATCTGACTCTTAATCTCAGCACAGATCTTGATTCTCAGAGTCTTGAGTTAAAGCCGCACATTGGGCTCCAAAAAAAGAATAGTGTTTAATAACTCCCTGCTATGTATGCACATCCCCTTTCAGGCCCTTTTAGTACAAAAGGAAAAGCTCAGAAACCCATGAAGGCCCTTATGTGCTTCTTGGGGATAAGCAAAGCCTAAATGTTGGGTGCTCAGAGGCCTTTCCAGGTTTCCCGGTCAGGGAATATCTTTCTTTGCCTTCTCTTCACTGTCCACACCCTTCCTCATCCCTCCTACCCTGGTCCTCCAGTTGGTAGGATCAACTGAGAGATTTTATATAACCTGCCTACAAAAGTGGTGAAGAAAATGGAAGTTAAAAATTTAACTGGTCCTCAACATTACCCTAAAAGAAAAATTCCTCTTCCTTTTAAGATCATCACTAAACTCAGATTTTGCCTTGGTTGTCTTTGAGAGCTAGAATGTGTTTATCCCAAACAATACTTTGTCATGAGGTGGCATTCTCACCAAGTTCTCCAAGAAGTGTGTAGGGGAACCTAGATACTGTTGGATCACCATTAGTTCTTTCAAGTTTGTTCTCTCCCCATCCAAGGTCTAATGCTCAAGTTTTTGAACCTGTCCACCTTCAGGTCTGCCCGGGGGGTACTGGCATTGAGCAGACTTGTTCAGGCTTAACTTCCACAGAAGCCTTCTCTATACTGATCTGAACAATAGGAGCCACTGTGTGTAAGTGGTAGGGCCCTGATAAGGGAGTTCTTGGAAGTATATTATCTTGAAAGCATTCTCTTTTCTACATTTTATTGATTCTCTTTTCCCTGAAGAATTTTATTTAAAAATTTTATTGCAGATTATAAATGTAATACATACCTGTAAGTAATTTAAACAAAAGAGATGTGTTACACAGAAACTAAAAATATTTCTGTTCGCTATACTTCTTGTTCAACATTGGGATGCCTGGGTGGCTTAGTAGGTTAAGCCTCTGCCTTCGGCTCAGGTCATAATTCCAGGGTCCTGGGATTGAGTACCTCATCTGGCTCTTTGCTCAGCAGGGAGCCTGCTTCTCCTCTGCCTGCCACTCCCCCTGCTTGTACTCTCTCTCTCTGACAAATAAATAAATAAAATCTTAACAACAAAACCAAAGATAACAAATGTTAACAGTTTCATGCTTGTAAATATGCATATACAAATTTTGTTATGTGTATTTTACTATAATATTTTAGTACTACAATAAACATTTATAAATAATATAAAATTTACCATTTTAGCCATTTTCAAGTGTATGGTTTAGTGATATTAAGTACATTCACACTCTCATGCAACCATCACCACTACCATCTCCAGAACTTTTTAGTGATCCCATACAAAAATTTCACAGTCTCTATTAAATTCTATTAAATAATAACTCTCCATTCTTCCCACTTCCTAGTCCCTGTAACCACTGATGATAACTTTCTATATGAATTTGGCTATTCTAGGTACCTCATACAAGTGGAAACATATAGTATTTGCCCTTCTGTGTGTGGCTTATTTCACTTAGCATAATATCTTCAAGGTTCATACATATTGTAGTATGTATCAGATGTAAATAAATTTAAACAAACCAAAAAGAGAATATCTGACTCAAATTTTTTTTAAGGTAAGAACTTGCCCAGAAGGTGACCATTTAATTATATGATCTCTTCTGTTCCCTTCCAGAACTATAATCCAATCATTATTGATTATCTTTTGCATCCTTTTACAAATTGAATTGCAATGTAAATGTAACTGGTATAAAAATTTCTCAATAAACACTGCTTTTAGGGATACCTAGGTGTCTCAGTCGGTTAAGCAGCTGCCTTCGGCTCAGGTCCAAGTCCTACTTTGGGCTCCTTGCTCAGCGGGGAACCTGCTTCTCCTTCTGCCTGCTGCTCCCCTGCTTATGCTCTCTCTCTCTCTGACAAATAAATAAATAAATAAATAAATAAATAAATAAATAAATAAATAAATAAAATCTTTAAAACAAAACACTGCTTTTAGAAAGCCTAATTTTGACAGAGGAAGTGCTATATTAGCAGTGAGAGAGGGCCCAAGTTCCAGCGCTAGATTTACCAATTATTAATTGACAGATTAGTCTTAGAATTGTACATATGTGTATATGTGTACACGGATGTGTGTGACTGCATACACGCACACATTATAAAGTGCTAATTGTAAGTACATTAAATACTCCTGTTGTATTCTCCTGTCATTTCCCAGCTTGTAATTATGTAGCAATTTGTCTGATTATTTTATCTCTTTTGCTAGACTATGAGTTCCAAGAGGAGAAGGTGGATGTCTTTCTGTTTTCTTTACTGCTGGGTTGTTGGGCTCAGGGCTGTGCTTATAGAATTACGCAGAATGAATGCTGGTCACTAGGCCAGGTGCTCTACGTATTGGTCCTTGGTCCTCGAACTAATTCTAGAGTAGGTATTATCGTGTCCATTTTCTTTTATAAATGAAGGAACTAAGGATCCAGTAGGGTATTGAATTTGTGTGAGATTATTCAGATAACAAGTAGCATAGCCTAATTCAAACCTAGGCTTGGCTGACTCCAAAGCTCATACTTTTTTCATCATGCTGGTTTGGCTTTGAATTAAAAACCATGTTGTGAGGGGTGCCTGGGTGGCTCAGCCAGTTGGATGCCCAACTCTCGATTTTGGCTAGGGTTGGGATCTCAGGGTTATGGGATTAAGCGCTGTGTCGGGTCAGGTGCTTAGTGGGGCATCTGCTCAAGATT
Organism: Potos flavus; assembly: GCA_028534135.1. Lineage (NCBI taxonomy): Eukaryota > Metazoa > Chordata > Mammalia > Carnivora > Procyonidae > Potos > Potos flavus. Next base: position 108,860,533 of record CM052899.1, read on the forward strand.
TTCTCTTCCTCCTGCCCCTCCCTCCTTTCTCTAGAATAAAGAAATACATCTTTCAGTTGTTTAAAAAAATTATTTATATTTATTTGAGAGAGAGAGAGAGCATGAGCTCGGGGGAAGAGCAGAGGGAAAGGGGGAAGCAGGCTCCCCTCTGAGTAGAGAACCCAATGGGGGGCTGGGTCCCAGAACCCTGAGATCATGACCTGAGCTGAAGGCAGATGCTTAACTGACTGAGCCACCCAGGTACCTCTAAATAAATCTTAAAAAAAAAAACAAACAAACATGTGAATCTTAACCAAAATTTTAAGTAGTTCAGAATTACACAGAATGAGTGCTGGTCACTAGGCCAGGTGCTATACATATTTGCATTTTTTTATACTAGACTTTGGAATATAGTTTTGGACCATATTTTGACTACCCACACATTTGTCGTTCATGTAATTCTCAATTTTTCAACAAATTAATAAACTCTGAAGGGAATAATATAATTTATTTTTTAGAACAAAATGTAATGCTGGGCCCTAAGATACATTTTTGTTGTTGTGTTGCTAACCAACTTATTTTTAAATTTTTTTTTTTAAAGATTTTATTTATTTATTTGACACACAGAGAGAGGTCACAAGCAGGCAGGGAGTCAGGCAGAGAGAGAGGGAAGCAGGCTCCCTGCTGAGCAAAGAGCCCAATGCAGGGCTCGATCCCAGGACCTTGAGATCATGACCTGATCCTTTTTTTTTTTTTTTTTTTTTCATGACCTGATCCTAAGGCAGAGGCTTTAACCCACTGAGCCACCCAGGCACCCCTATTTTTAAATTTTGAATATTTTCCAATCCAGAAAAAAAGCCAAGAGAACAGAGATGGATACCCACATTCCCTTTCTCTAGTTTCACCACTTAATGACTTTTCTTTTCTTTTTTTTAAAGATTTTATTTATTTGTCAGAGAGAGATTGAGAGAGAGAGAGCACAAGCAGGGTGAGCATCAAGCAGAGGGAGAAGCAGGCTCCCAGCTGAGCGAGGAGCCCAATGCAGGAAAAGATCCCAGGAATGCTGGGGTCATGACCTGAGCCAAAGGCAGATACCTACCCGACTGAGCCACCCAGGTGCCCCACTTAATGATTTTTCTCTTAGTCCTTCTGTATTTATCACTTCCCTGCAACAAAGTGTATTCCTCCCACCCCCACTCCCACCTCTGCCTCCATTTTGCTTTTTGTGTAACACTAGAGACTCAACATTTTTTTCTCCATTTTATTTGTTGTTGTTATTTCTGATACTCATATTGTCAAATTATGGCCAATGGGAACCTCTTCAGCTGGCTCTTGTGTCCTTTTGACATAACTTCATTATTCTTCTAGCACCTCCTTGCTTTCTGGCATAAAATGTTTCAGGCTCATAGACCTGAAATTAGCTATTTCTACAAGGTGGGAGTAAATTGTTGAATTCATTAGAAATATCTCAGAGTCTTTGACTGGTAATGACTTCAGTGTACACCTAAGTCATTATTAGGAGATTATTATATTGATTTTAGAGAATTGTATATCTTGGAGAGTAGAGTTGAAATATTCATCTTGGTAGTCTACATAATCTTTCATATTTATATTATTAATTATTCATTATTGTACTTTAAATTTTTAAGAGGGTATAAAAATAAAAAGTAAATTTAGAAACAAAATAAGGGACGCCTGGGTGGCTCAGTCAGTTGAGCGTCTGCCTTCGGCTCAGGTCATAATCCCAGGGGCCTGGGATGGAGTCCCATATCGGGCTCCTTGCTCAGCGGGGAGCCTGCTTCTCCCTCTGCCTCTGCCTGCCACTCTGCCTGCTTGTACTCTCTCTCTCTGACAAATAAATAAATAAATTTAAAAAATCTTAAAAAAAAAAAGAAACAAAATAAATTGTAGTTATCTGAACTAAACTTTTTTTCCCCTATGCTTCTTTCCTCTGATGAGGTGACAGTGTACATGTGGTAAAATGTTGGACTCTAATGCTATAATAAATACGATTATATGAATGTAATGTAGAAACATTCTATAAGAGAAATAAGCAGCTATGTAGATTTAAAATTGGTCTACTACATTTAGAAAATTATGAATGTATGCAAGAATGGGACACTATCCCAAAACTTCGGTATATTACACTTATAAAGGCATCAGACTCAACATGTTCAAAGAGAGTAGAAAATCGATTGAAAGAAAAAAAGAGAGAATCCATTAGTAAACATTAATGCTCATGTTAATATTAAAGTTATTGATTTCTATTGATTTGATTACTGATTTTTTTTTGCAAAAGAATTACATCAATGTGAAAACAAGACCCTACTAGGCCAAAAAATTTGTTATAATGCTGTTAAAATGGTGAGTTATTGGTACAAGAGAAGGCAAATACATTTATGGAATCAAATAGGTAGCCTATAAGATGAGATTGTATGAACTTTATTTTGACTATTTCTCTCATCACTATTTATTTATTCCATTTATCTTTAGTCTATTATTTTCTATCCCCCTTCATTTATCTAATCTATGTGTTTGTCACATATCTCTTCTTTGATTTCAGATGACCACAACAAAAACATTAAATATATAAAATTAAGATTTAAAATTAGCAGTAGAAAAACATGAATATGAGCTTATGAATGAAGACTCTCCATCCACTATATACTGAAAATAAAGGCCCATTAAAATCTGGCAATACTTTTCATGGCAGCCAAAAAGAAAAGAAAGATAAAGTCAGTTTATATTTATAGTGGAAGGGAAGTTTTTCTTCTTCTTCTTCTTCTTCTTCTTCTTCTTCTTCTTCTTCTTCTTCTTCTTCAGGGAAAGCAAAATATCTCCTCTTAAATATTGAAGGAAATTCCTCATATGGAGCTTCTTAAAGGGATCATAGAGTATAATTTGGACAATGACTTCATTCTTTCTACAAAACATGAAGAAACAGTTTTCAAAGGACTGTGTCTTAGATTATTTTTCATTAAAAGCAAATGACACATCAAAAAACTAGAAATATTACATCTTGGTAAAGGTATTTCTTAAGAAGATCAGGGCACAAAAAGTGTTCCATGCACGTATATTAATCTAGAGACTCATAATTCTCTAAACTAGTGTTTCCTGTAGGTGCTGGCAAAATTCTAAGATGGCCTTTGAGATCCCCATCCCCTAGTGTACACATTCTAAATAATCCCTTTTCCTTGCATGTGAACAGAATTCAGGAATATGATAGAATTTTACTCTTGTGAGTATGTTTCATTATATGGCAGAAGGGATTTTGCAGATGTAATTAAGATTCCTAGTCAACTGACTTTGAGTTAATCAAAAGAGAGATTATTGGGATGAGTCTGCCCTAATCAGGTGAACTCTTACAAGAGATGAAAAGGCCTCCTGGCCTTAAAGAAGCAAACTTACATGTTTTGGGAGTGGAACATATGCCAGGCAACCGTGGGGATGCCTCCAGGACCTGAGAAAGGCTCTACAGCAAGGAAAAAAGTGGGACCTCAGTCCTACAACTGCAAGGAGTTATTCTTTTAATAACCAGTGAGCCAGGAAAAGGACTCTGCACCTAGATGAGATTTCAGCCCCAGCCAATGTCTTCAGTTCAGTCTTGTAGACCTTGAGCAGAGAACTAACCACACAGTGCCACACCATGAACTTCTAAACTACCTAACTGGTGAGATGATGAATATGTTGTTTTAAGCTGCTAAATTTCTGGTAGTATGTAACATAGCAACAGATAAAAATACACCATACTGGTAAACTCACAGACCAGTAAATTTTCCCAAAATATTTGTCCTGACTTCATATTTTGGTAAATGAGTAAATAATCCATAGTAACAATTATTATAAAAGTTGGAAACTGGTGGCTGTGGCAGCAATTTGGCTCTGGATGTACCTTGCATAGCTTGTACTGTTAAAAATTCTTTTAAAAAGTTCAGTTTTCAACATTTTTAAATTGAGAAATTGTGTATTTTTTACTTCCCTTTAAAAAGAAAAAGAACATTGGGCCCCATTCTGCCTGGAAGTAATCAGCTAGTTCAATGGGACATCTGCTTGCATTTCATCATATTCTCCTCCTCCTGTATTATGTATAAGATAGATTACAAGAAAAATACAATATAAAAAGAAGATATATGTTATATATACAGTACACATGAATTTATACATGTATAGATACATGGTACTTGTGTACTTATGCATTATTTATAAAAATAATCCAGTATATTTTCCCTTATGAAAACCCATTTCCATTTCCTTCCATTTTTTCTTTTTTTAAGATTTTATTTATTTATTTAAGAGAGAGCGCAAGTGAGAGAGGGAGAAAGAGAGAGAAAAAGAGTGAGAGAGAGAGCACGAGCAGGGGAAGCAGCAGGCAGAGGGAGAGGGAAAGGCAGACTCCCCACTGAACAGAGAGCTCAAGGTGGGGCTCGATCCCAGGATCCCGGGATCATGACCTAAGTTGAAGGCAGACTCTTAACTGACTGAGCCACACAGGCACCCCTCCTTTCTTTTTCCTCCTTCATTTCACAAAGATCTTTCTTTTTTCTTTTTTAAGAGTTTATTTATTTGAGAAAGAGGGAGAATATGAACAGGGGGAAGGGCAGAGGGAGAAGCAGGCTCTCCACTGAGCAGGGAGCCCAATGCAGGACTCCATCCTAGGACTCCAGATCGTGCCCTGAGCTAAAGGTAGAGGCTCAACTGACTGAGCCACCCAGGCGTCCTCTCAAAGATCTTTTTTTTAAATTTAATTTTATTTTTTCAGTGTTCCAAGATTCATTGTTCCTGCACCACACCCAGTGCTCCATGCAATATGTGCCCTCCTCAATACCCACCACTAGGCTCACCCTCCCACCCTCCCTCCCCTCCAAAACCCTCAGTTTGTTTCTCTGAGTCCACAGTCTCTTATGTTTCATCTCCTCCTCCAATTTCCTCCAATTCACCCTTCCTTTCCTTCTCCCAGTGTCCTCCATGTTTTTCCTTAAGCTCCACACGTAAGGGAAACCAGAGATCTTTCTAAAATGGGAAAAAATTATTATTAGGATTCCCTCAGTTTAGACTGTCTTGCCTTGCCCATCCTTTTTTTTTTTTTTTAAAGATTTTATTTATTTATTTAACAGAGAGAAAGATCACAAGTAGGCAGAGAGGCAGGCAGAGAGAGGGGAAAGCAGGCTCCCTGCTGGGCAGAAAGCCCGATGCGATGCGGGGCTCAATCCCAGGACCTTGAGATCATGACCTGAGCCGATGGCAGAGGCTTTAACCCACTGAGCCACCCAGGCATCCCCTCGCCCATCCTTTTGGGACCTCTAAATGCACAGTTGAAACTACATAAGAACGCTACTCAGTGTACATAATCCCAGCTTTAAATATCTTTTCAGGCTTAATTTGTTCACAGAAGTTAAGAGAAGAAAGGTGATATAAAGATCATCATTGCAAATTTAATGCTAGTCTATTTCTCATGTAAGGGGTCCAAGTAAACTTACCAGGTGGGATAAGTGGTCCGGGGACAAATTAACCAGCCATATTGTTTACTCAGGGCAGTCTAGCCACAATAGACTATAACTTGTGTTACTTAATTTCTGTTACTGCCCTGAATGCTTTTGGATAGAGGATATAGATGAGCACAGGAATCCTGATATCAGGGCAGGAAATGCTCTGCAGTAGATTGCAAAAATGGTTGCAAATTCTTTCTCTTCACATACCTTTTTTTTTTTTTTCTTTCACAGTATGACTTCATATAGCCTTCCACAAAGAGGTAGAATCTGTTCTTTCATTACCTGAACCTGAAGAATAGGACCTACTTTAATCGATGGGATAGCAGCAAATGTAATAAAAATAGAGATTTTGTTCATTAGGACTTGCCTCTCTCATTGCTCTTCAGAATCCTATATTTAATGAATTTGGGTAAGCCTGGCAGCATGACCATACTTGTGGCTCACCTCACTTACTTTGTTTCTTCCAGCCAGTCTCAACACCAGCTGACCCCAAATATATGTAGGGTGACCAGATCATCTTGGCTTACCTGGAACTTTTCGAGTTGTAGTGCTCAAAGTCCCATGTCTTCAAAAGCACCTCAGTCTCAGGTGACCTGAGACAGTTCAGTATCCCAGATACATAATTAAACCCAGCCAAGACCAGTAGAAGAACCATTATCTGAGCTCTACCCAAAGTTTTTATCTACAAAATCATGAGCTAATACATGAATGGTTTTTGTTTAAGTGATTACGTTTTGGTGTAGTCCATTATGCAGCAAAAGCGAACTAATACAGACTTTTAAAATTTATCTAGTTCGTTGAACTCATTTTTGAGATGAGAAAGTTGAGATTCAGACAGATAAAAGGACCTACTCAAGATCACATATCTGATTAGTATAAAGTTTGTCAATAAAAACAAATTGAAGCCAATATTAAGACAGGCCAGAGGAGGGGCACCTTAGTGGCTCAGTCAGTGAAGCGTCTGCATTCGGCTCAGGACATGATCCCAGGGTCCTGGGATCGGATCCCATGTCCGGCTCTCTGCTTGTTGGGGAGCCTGCTTTTCCCTCTCCCTCTGCCTTCTGGTGCTCTCTCTCTCTCTCTCTCTATGTCAAATAAATAAATAAAATCTTAAAAAAAAAAAGTCCAGAGGAGATTACACCAGGGATAGTATTTGAATAGTAGTTTATAAAAAGAAAATTTACAGTTGATGAATATCCAATTAAGTATATAAATATGGAGAGGCAGTAAAATGCAACATTTAAGAGCAAAAGTTTTGAAGTCAGGCAGATGTGAGTTGAAATTCTATATTATTATGGACTTTAGGGAATTTATTAGCCTATCTAGTCACTAGTTTCTTCACTTGTGAAATGGGCACATTTGTAACTGTCTCACAGGTTTAATAATGCAAGAATTAATATGATAATTTAAAGGGCTATGCACAGTCACTAAATAAAAAAAATGTACTATGCACAGTGCCTGCTACATAGTAAGGACACCATACAGGGTAGCTATTGTTATTTTATTATGCAGGTTAGAGAGTCATTAAAAATACTCCAGTTTGTGGTGTTTCAATATCTGCTTTTGGGCAATCCTAGTAGTGACCTTGGATTGAGTCTTTTCCATTGCTAGTCCTAGATAGAATATGGACTAAGAAGCAACGAACCTAATTCAAGTTATTTTATGCCTCATTTTTCCTTATTTCTGTATTTGCCATAAACATTTACAGATGTATATCAGAAAACTGAGGTTAAGTAATTCCATTTTTAATAACATCTGTTCTGTTGATAGCCTTTTGAAAAGAAACATTCTGTATATACAGACCTTAGTTAAAAACTTTCTCAATCATTTTTATTTGTGCGTATTAGTCATTTTATTATATGAGTTTCAGATAACTATAAAGGAACATAACTGAGGGCACTAAATAGAAAAATACTCAACATTAGCAAAACTAACTTTAAAACTGAAAGGTGAAAGGTAACTCAGAAGCCAAAGGATATTAAAATATTCCGATCGAACCTATCGTCACAATGAACGGCAGGCTGGTACAGTTGAGAAGCGGAAATCCATTCAGGTAACCAAAAAAAAAAAAAAAAAAGGACACCAGCTGTAAACCCCCAGCTGCAGATAGAAGAAAGAAACATTACAGAAGAAGCATCTTAAACTTCTCCGTACTGTAGTTTTTGTGAATGACCATTGTAGTGTCTCTGGTATGGGAGCACATTAAGAAGAAAAGACAAGATCAACACCGTGACCACACCACAAGCCTCAGGAAAGGCATTGTCAGTTTATTGTTGAAGGCACATTGTTTCACATTTCACCGAGGAGAATATCCCTTGGTATTTCAGGGGCAAAGTTGCATCTCCAGAGCTTCCTCTGTTTACAGTTGTCTTCTTACGAATACTATGGTAAAGCAACCCAACTCTCAATAAAGTGATATCTCTCTAGGTATCTGATTTAAATAATATGTAGAATCTACGTAGAGTTTTTTTTTTTTAAACAGAAATTATGACCTCTGAATTCGACATCAACATGTATTCATACTATGGAATAAGATTGCATTTAAGAAAATTCTAAATGTGATTTCATCTCAATAAATAAAATTTTACTAGAAGATAATGCGATTAGGTTTTAATTCATGCAAATGAAGTTTTCTGTAATGTAATTGATATTCTTTCACAAAATTGTGACTAAGTTTAACAAATAAAGGAGATTAAAACAAAGAAGCTCACTACATTTTTATTTTGAAGGCTGTCATAAAAGAATTTATGTAATTATGTTTAGGTAATGTTCTTTTATGACGGTCTTCAAAATAAAAATGTAGTTACTTAAACCACGTATATGCAGAATGAATTATTTGGTGTTTTAACGGTGCATAAGTGCGTACTCATACAGAGGAAAGCTCTCTATTTATCTATAGGACAGGTCCAAGACACAATAGCAGCCTTACTAGCTTCTCCAAGTAGCCCCACCAGGGTGCCTTCATCTTTCCCTGGTGAGACTGGAATGAGTTGGTAGTTCAAATTCCATTGCCCATTCAGTCTCCTGAAACTTCAAACAAGGGAGCCAATTCTGATGGTGGGTGCTGGGTTGTAGACTTGTGTCCACCATTAATCAGACTGAGTCTGCCTCTAGTTCATATTATAAACTCCAGTGAGTGGCGCTCAGGAGGCATGGCTTTCAGTCACGACGGCGTGGACTGAGTTTGAACTGATGAACTGACTGTTCCGCAAGTGAAAGCTTGTTACTAGGCCCCTGAGTTTCTCAAAAGCCACCAATTACTTCCTTGGTGAACTACCTTATGCCATAGCTAGCATTCAGTTTTGTATTGCCTTTTAAGGAGCAGGGCCTGGTATTAGTAAGAAAAGATAAGAAGTGTAAGGAATTTAGCATAGAGGGCTAAATAATAGCGTGTTTCCTTCCGTGAGAGAGAACGTTATTTGATTAGGTGGATAAGTGAAAACTACCTGAAGTTTTAATTTTCAATGATCTTACTTAAAAACATATTTATTTGACTTAACAAGATAAAATATGTGGTTAGAGAGGATTCCGCACACTTGAAAGTATTTACCCCAGATAAGAATAATTGTCAACTTAGACTTTAGAGAAATTACATTTCATTAAAGGACGACGTACACGCTAAACATTGTTAGATTATTATAATGTTTATTTACTGTTGCTGAACAAGTGATCTTTTGTGAATTACCCAGATTTTACCCAGAGGTGATATGCATGCCATAGAGGAGCACAATTAATATTGAGTCAATGATTTCCCTTTTAAAGGGAATGTGAATGAGAAGAGAATCTCATTCTAAACTCCTCCAACAGTTCCTAATAAAACTTCTAAACTTCAAGTTGATTTTTAGATGGGGGGACAAAAAGGAAAAGAGACTGAATTCATAGTCCAAATTAAACTAAAGAATAAGGATTTATAATTTTTAACGTATTATTCTGACAAAGCCTGATCAGTGATCAAAAGGTTGCAATGGTTTGTTTCACGTTTGCCCCCAGAGTATGTATGTGCATTTTATATACTGATGACTCTTTTAATCTTGTAAGAACCACATCCAGCAATGAATCACATTCTTCGAGTGAATAATTCAGTCGTTGACGCCAACCTCTGAGGGGGAATATTGTGGTCATGCTGTCTGAACAGTGTGGTAGCTATGGCTACCTATATAATTCTTCGCAATGAAAAAAAAAGTGACAATGACATTAAATTTAATCAGGTTCCCTTTTTCTGTGGTTCCCACTGGGATGAGCCACTAGTGTCTTGCCTTAAATATTCAAAGGCCTTCCTGAGTAGTTTGCATGTGTTCATATACTGGGACAATGTCCTGCTAATACAGAACAATAGATCTGTCATGTATTTCTCCTGCTAGTAGATGTGAGTCTGAAGTTACTAAGTGTAGGGTTTAAGGGCTGTCTTCCCCTCAGTGACCATCTTTACTTAAGTCTTAACAAACAGCAGTAAGGAAATGTACATAGACACTAAAGTGTAATGAAGCTGATTATCTGAGTTGGAAACTCAAATGGGTGAAAGAACTGTGTTTGCTAAATAATAAAGCTGCCTCGCATTATTTTCAGTCACACTTCATCTGATATGAAAGACACAGTACAGAAGATCCCGTGGCTGAAAACCGTTTGAAACACATAGCTTAAGAAATATTTAGGAACAGAAGCCTATATTTATGCCCCTGTACTTCTGCAGAATACTTAAGAGGCTAGCACTTTCTTTTAAATCGTAGTTGAGAAATTATAAGATAATTTTACATCTATTGTGCATTCCTGAGAGGATGATAAGCTAACTTTTAATGTTCAAGAAATGAAGAAAGCAAAAGGATGTTCTCTATAATCATCCGTGAGTGTTTGCAATAGATCTGTGCCATTGGTTTAAAATCCCTCTGATTGCTCATAACTTTGACATAGGAGGAAATGAAGAAAGAGAAACGCAAATTTATTTCTTCTTTCTGTCTTCTCCAGGTAGGCAAAACCACGCAAACAATAAATAAAAACCAGCCAACAAAACACTATTTCTAGGAAAGAACCGCATTTGAAGGTAATTGTACATGACACTTTCTATCATCTAAACACATTAACCCTATCTTGGGTTGTATTTAATCCCTTAGTATTTGATATTAAAAACTGACCCTGACAATCTTTGGGTAGAATTAATTAATATATTCGTGCAGTATATTATAACTCTAAGAGCAATATTTAAATGGTATACCAAAGCCATAATAAAAGATGAATTTCACAGTTCTATCAGACATTTGAAGATGCTTGCATAACTCTATTGCTAACTTTCTTCTATTCTATATAAATAAAATAGAGGTAGAAATGAAGTCTGTGGTAAATACTGAACATTTCTTTGTTTTTCTTCTACCTTACTCTCTTTTATTGAGTCTTAGATTCTATTGAAATCTTTGGGTTCTTTGTCTTATAGATATGCATGTATAACTCCTATTAACAGCAATTTCATTGCATGAAAATTATTAGTTCTCTGCACAATTGAAAAGAAGATTGATCCCTTTATAGCTTTTATGTTTTCTTTCACTAGGTAGGTGTTTGGAGATAGACAACTTAAAATTGTTTCTAATGGTAAGATCATACTCAAAGAAGTGAGCTTATAAATCTATAAAAATTTCTCCTCTAATGACATATCATTGACCTCAGAGTCATGGAAGAGTTCAAGGTCAACCAGTGAGACACTCACAGTGGTCAACTATTTTTGACTGACTGACACTTGTTTTTTAACCTTTGAAAATGTGATTTCATGTTTATCAAACTTTGACATAAAGCATTGTGTGCAATACAGAAATAGGGACCTTATGCTATGGCTTTCTAATATAAATTTGACAGACAATATTTTGGCATCCTCTTTAGGACAGATCAGTGTCAAGGGGGCAGGAGGTCAGGAATGAACAGTCTTATTGAATAGGTTTCAGTCAGAGAAGACAGGTTCCACAGGAAAACTGCCTTTCCAAATGGTCCCATTTGTAGACCTAAGACATTGTAACTCAACTCTCTCTACTCTTCCTATTGTTTGGCAACAGGGAGATAGAACAAATCAGTAACCTATGCACATATGCCAAAGATGACATGAGAGCATTGTTCAGTGTACAATGAAACAGAATCCAGAGGGAGATTTATGTGGGTGCTAAGGGCTGATCCTAGAAACAAAGGGTCGTAGAAAAGTTTGTCTTTGTGACTTTTTATGCCTTAGTACTTTATTTTTCCTTCTCCATGGTTACTCTTCTTGAATGTTTTACATTTTGCTAGTAAGGTGTTAGCTGATAATTGCTTAGTGTCTGATCTATTCTAGAATATCTGAAAGTGTCTTGAAATCTATTATTTTGACCTTAAACTGCTCGGTACATACCTGGCTTTAACCCTTTCATATCTGTCTTTCCTACTTAGTTCTTGTTTTGACTACAGAAACCAACATTTGAAGAAATCATTTTTCTTTATCTCATACTTGCCAGTGGGTTTGTTTGTGTGGAATCCTTGAATCTGAGGGAGTTTATCAATGAGCAATTGGTCCACTACTTCAGAAACTTACTGGTTTTTCCATTAAATTTGGTGATTCTTTGGCCCTTCTTATATCTCAAAGAAATCACATTAAATTAAATTTGATGGGTAGGAGAAGAGGATGAGATGCAATCCACTACATGTTTGGTTGATCCTTGATACAATCTAAATTACTTAATTTAGTTTTACTGTAGGATATGGAGAAGAGCAGAAAGAGTAGTCTATAGTCTCCATCTTGAAAAGGACACTCCTGCTTCTCTGAAGATAAAAAGTTGTGTAGCTAGTCTAGTGTTGGCTTCAGGGAACCTACAACATCTGACTGTATGCTAATACCGTGTATTTCATAATAGGCATTAATAGATCATTAGTAGTTAGTAGATATTAGGAAGATGTTTAGTCGACATTTGAAAGAGAACTTAGTGTGACTACCAGAGTATCCAAGATATCCCCCAAAGTGGCAAATGTTTTGGTAGGTATTATCCTTAATTTTTCAGGCTCAAACATGTAATTTTGTTAACACTTAAACAGCAAGGACATATCTGTAGTAGATTGTTTCCCAATAATTGTTACTCCTCCCTGAATAAAAATAATGTGTTGCCACCTTCTTGAACTCAGGTGAGGTTAGAGGACTTGCCTTACTGATATCATTTCTGGGTAGAAAATTTTCATGTTCTGTTTCTCTAGCGCTACAACAATAACCTATGACATTCCTGTTAGGAGATATTCTGTAAGCTGGGAATCCAGAGCGAGGATCATATGGACAAGATCTGTAGATGTCTGTGTGTAAGTTACTGGGATTTGGAAGGGGAGGGGCATATCTCAGAATAACTTATTCTGTCCTGATGGATAAAATCTCTCAAGGATGCACTAATGTTATCCATGACTGATGTGTGTACTGAGATAAATTTACCCATATAAAGTAAAAATAGAATCCACATGGGCCAGAATACTTCTGTGTGCATGACCATTACATTTCCTACACTGAGGTAGAACTTCAATGGAAAGCTGAATTATAGACCCAATATCCTTGGTTGTGAATTTTTGTTCTTTGAGAGTGGATTTTGTTTTAGGAAATAGCTCTAAACAAGTTATTTGGACCTAAGTGTAATGTATTAAAGTGGTTACAATTTACAATCTCAGAAAAATGGCTACGAGTGGGAGAGCAGTTGTCTACTTTCTACCTTCCTGAAAATAGCAGGATTTCTTACCCTTCCATTTGCTGAAATATTCAGAGATTTGAAAAATAACTTTCGTGATATTTGACATTATTTTAATTAGATCTAAGACATCCTCATTCTCTAATATCTTATAATTTTTTTTCCTCATGATGTCATTCTTTACCTCAGATGTAATTTCCTTTCTGGCTAAGCAAATTTTTTTTTTAACTTAAAAAATTTAAAAAAAAAATTTTTTTTTTAAGTAAGCTCCACACTGGGTCAAGTTCTGACCAACTTCTGACAAGGATCTGAATAATTACTTTAGAATAAGGTGTAGAATGGAGTCTTAAACATTTTCTCTACCATTTTAAAAATGATTTTCATGACGTTTAAATCACTGACTGATAAGTAAAATTCTGGCCAACTACTTGTCTTATAATCTCTGAAAAAGAGGGAACACAAGCAGGGGGAGTGGGAGAGGGAAAAGCAGGCTTCCAGCTGAGCGGGGAGCCCGCTGCGGGGCTCGATCCCAGGATACTGGGATCATGACCTGAGCCAAAGGTAGATGCTTAACAACTGAACCACCCAGGCACCCCAAAATTAAGCCACATTAAAAAAAACACACAAATGGATTTAGAAATTGGTCTCTTTTGACCAGATAACTTTGTAATGTCATAATGATTTTTTCGTTTCGTTTTGTCAGCTGAGTTTCAAACCTATCCTTGCAGAATTCATTTAACGAAAGTAGTTTCTTCCCTTGGGAGTATTATTAGGATGGATTTTGTAATCTTTTTGAGGTCCTTGGAATCACTAGGAGAATTTAAATTTTCAATACCCAATAAAAATTAATATATTAGAAATATAAACTCAAGTGTCTATTTGCATATGCTGATGATATCAAATGTCTGAAATATTTAATTAAAAAATCTACCAACACAGGTTATGATCAATACTCAGAACATCAGCCTGAAGGAAAATCCACTTAGTATTCTTTTTTTTTTCCACTTAGTATTCTTTATCCAATCTTCAATTGTACATATAGAAAAAGTTTGTTAGGTGATAAGCATTTTTTCCCCATTTAGTGTACCGTTGCTAATGTGGGGGCAGTTCAACAGCCCAGTATGTCGTTACTAGTATTCTCATTTCCTGGTCGGAGAATCCATTGTTTGTGTACTTCATGAGAGATTGAACTCACTTACCTCTGTAGAAACTGAGGTGGTCATGGCATGTGATTTAGACCTGGCCAAACAGACATTTCTTTCTCTCAGGACTTTGGAATTTTGATTGAAAGATACAAAGGGTATCTGAAGGTTATTCGTGGCATCTGTGGTAATGAGCTGATCAGATCTTTCTTGCTTAGGGATCATTGAGGCAGTGCTTTTGGCCTTACCCTTAGAAACCACCACTCATTATTTTAAAAAGCTGATTCTTCAGCCTCAGTCAATTCTAAGATTCTCCTGATTTGCTTCCAGTACATTATCTTCTGCTAAAGTTAGTCAGGGTCAGTTTCTTCGGTTTGTAGCCAAGAAACATTTCTACCGAAGACAATGGGAAAAGTTGAAGTTTTTTAAGTTTACATGATAATGAGTATGTAAACACTTAGTTTGAAGGTTTAGGTGACTACAGATGAATGCATTTAGAGCAACAAGGAAATGTCAAATTTTAGTTCATCAAATTAGCAAGGATGAAACAGATAAAACTACACACTAAGACACACTAAGGAGAGAAGGGAGAACCCTCACATGCAGTGTTGATAGCATATAAGTTGATAATATTAATCCATAGTACAGCTTGGTATAAATTAATATTTATTTATTTATTGATTTATCTATTTATTTATTTATTTATTTATAGAGGGAGAGAGGGATGTGGAGAGGCAAGGGGAGAGAGAGAGAGAGAATCTTAAGCAGGCTCCATGTCCAGCACAGAGCCTAACATGGGGCTAGATCTCACAACTCTCAGATCATGAGCTGACCAAAAATCAAGAGTTAGACACTCAACTGACTGAGTCACCCAGTCGCCCCTAAATCATCTTTTAAAATGAGCATATCTGGGGTGCCTGGGTGGCTCAGTTGGTTAAGCAATTGCCTTCAGTTCAGGTCATGATCCTGGAGTCCTGGGATCGAGTCCCACATCAGGCTGCCTGCTCAGTGGGGAGTCTGCTTCTCCCTCTGACCCTCTCCCCTCTCATGCTCTCTCTCTCACTCTCATTCTTTCTCAAATAAATAAATAAAATCTTTAAAAAAATAAATAAAATGAGCATATCCTTTGATTTAGCAATCCCACTCTAAGTGCTGACTTCTAAAAAATAATAGCCCTTCATTCTTTTGCATGTTGCTGTCTAGTTTTTCCAACACCATTTGTTAAAGAGACATTCTTTTTTCCCATTGGATATTCTTTCCTGCTTTGTCAAAGGTTAGCTGACCATAGACCATATAGTTGCTGGACCACTTTCTTACACCATACACAAAAATAAATTCAAAATGGGTCAAAGACCTAAATGTGAGACTTGAAACCGTAAAAATCTTAGGAGACGACACAGGCAGTAACTTCTTTGACATCAGCTATAGCAACCTCTTTCTAGATATGTCTCCTGAGGCAAGGGAAACAAAAACAAAAATAAACTATTGGGACTACATGAAAATAAAAAGCTTCTGCACAGTGAAGGAAACAATCAACAAAACTAAAAGGCAACCTACAGAATGGGAGAAGATATTTGCAAATGACATATCCGATAAAGGATTAATATCCAAAATATATAAAGAACTTATAAAACTCAACTCTCCCCAAATGAATAATCCAATTGAAAAATGGGCAGAAGATGTGAATAGGCATTTTTCCAAAGAGGCATATGGCCAAGAGACACATAAAAAGATGCTCAACATCACTTATCATTAGGGAAATGCAAATCAAAACGGCAATGTGGTATTACCTCATACCTGCCAAAGTGGCTAAAATTAACAACATATGAAACAACAGGTGTTGGTGAGGATGCAGAGGAAGGGGAATCCTCTTGCACTGTTAGTGGGAATGCAAACTTGTGCAGCCAGTTTGCATATTGGAAAAACAGTATGGAGGGTCCTCAAAAAGTTAAAAATAGAACTACACTACAATCCAGCAATTCCACAGCTAGGTATTTATCCGAAGAATAAAAAAATACTAATTTAAAGGAATACATTCACCCTGATGTTTACAGCAGCATTATCTACAATAGCCAAATTATGTGATACACACACACACACACACTCTGGAATATTCTCAGTCATAAAAAAGAATAAAATCTTGCCATTTGCAATGACATGGATGGAGTTAGAGAGTATTATGCTAAGTGAAATAAGTCAGTCGGAGGAAGACAAATACTATACGATTTTACTCGTATGTGGAATTTAAGAAACAAAACAAATGAACAAAGGAAAAAAAGAAAGAGAGACAAACCAAGAAGCAGACTCTTCACTATAGAGAAAAAACTGTTGGTAACCAGAGGGGAGATTGATGGGGGATGGGTTGAGGTAGAACAACCCAAATGTATATTGATGAATGAATGGATAAACATATATGCATATAATGGATAAATATATATACAATTTAGCCTTTTAAAAAGTGAATTCTCACTATTATGGACTTAATGTTTATATTCCCCATGAATTCATATGTTAAAATCTTAATCACCAATTAATAGTATTAGAAGGGCCTTTGGGAGGTAATTAGGTTAAATGAGGTCATGTGGGTGGAGACCCCATGATGGAATTAGTATCCTTAAAGGAAGATGAAGAGGCTAGAGCTTTCTCTTTCCACCGTATGTGGACATAGCAAGAAGTCCGCAAGCAGAAAGAAGGCTTTAACCAGAACCTAACCACACTAGCATGCTGATTTTCCCATCCTCCTTTCTCTTGATGGCTGTATTGTATATATACCACATCTTCTTTATGCACTTATCTGTTGGTGGGCATCTGGGCTCTTTCCATAGTTTGGCAATTGTGGACATTGATGCTATAAACAATGGGGTACAGGTGCCCTTTGGATCACTACATTTGTATCTTTGGGGTAAATACCTAGTAGTGCAATTGCTGGGTCATAGGGTAGCTCTATTTTCAACTTTTTGAGGAATCTCCATATTGTTTTCCAGAGTGGTTGCACCAGTTTGCATTCCCACCAATGGTGTAAGAGGGTTTCCCTTTCTCCACATCCTCACCAACATCTTTCCTTTCCTGACTTGTTAATTTTAGCCATTCTGACTGGTGTGAGGTGGTACCTCCCTGTGGTTTTGATTTGTATTTCTTCTGATGCCAAGTGATGTTGAACATTTTTTCATGTGTCTGTTGGCCATTGGATGTCTTCTTTGCAGAAATGTCTGTTCATGTCTTTTGCCCATTCCTTTTCTTTTTTTTAAAAGATTTTATTCATTTATTTGTCAGAGAGAGAGAGCACAAGCAGGGGAAGCAGTAGGCAGAGCAGGCAGAGGGAGAAGCAGGCTCCCCACCGAGCAAGGAGCCCGATGCGGGACTCGATCCCAGGACCCTGGGATCATGACTTGAGCCAAAGGCAGAGGCTTAACTGACTGAGCCACCCAGGTGTCCCTTCTGACCATTTCTTGATTGGATTATTTGTTCTTTGGGTGTTGAGTTTATTAAGTTATAGATTTTGGATTCTAGCCCTTTATCTGATAAGACATTTGCAAAAATCTTCTCCCATTCTGTTGGTTGTCTTTGGTTTTGTCAACTGTTTCCTTTGTTGTGCAAAAGTTTTTATCTCGATGAAGTCCCAATAGTTCATTTTTGCCTTTGTTTCCCTTGCCTTTGGAGATGTGTCTAGCAAGAAGTTGCTGTGGCTGAGGTCACAGAAATTGCTGCCTGTGTTCTCCTCTAGGATTTTGTTGGATTCCTGCCTTGCGTTTAGGTCTTTCATCCATTTTGAGTTTATTTTTGTATATGGTATAAGGAAATGGTCCTATTTCATTCTTCTCCATGTGGCTGTCCAATTTTCCCAACACTGTTGAAGAGACTGTTTTTTCCCATTGGATATTCTTTCCTGCTTTGTCGAAGATTAGTTGACCATAGAGTTGAGGGCCCATTTCTAGGTTCTCTATTTTGTTCCATTAATCTCTGTGTCTGTTTTGTGCCAGTACCATACTGTCTTGATAATTACAGCTTTGTAATAGAGCTTGAAGTCTGGAGTTGTGATGCCACCAGCTTTGGCTTTCTTTTCAACATTCCTTTGGCTATTTGGGGTCTCTTTGGTAGCATATAAATTTTGGATGATTTGTTCCAGTTCTGTGAAAAAAGTTGATGGTATTTTGGTAGAGATTACATTGAATGTATAGATTGTTCTAGGTAGCATAGACATTTTAACAATATTTGTTCTTCCAATCCATGAGAATGGAACATTTTTCCATTTCTTTGTGTCTGCCTCCATTTCTTTCATGAATGTTCTATAGTTTTCTAAGTATGGATCCTTTCCCTCTTTTGTTAGGTTTATTCCTAGATATCTTATGGTTTTTGGTACATTTTTAAATGGAATCAATTCCTTAATTTTCTTTCTTCTGTCTCATTGTTAGTGTATAGAAATGCAACTGACATCTGTGCATTGATTTTATATCCTGCCACTTTGATGAATTTCTGTATGAGTTCTAGCAATTTTGGGGTGGAGTTTTTTGGGCCTTCCACATAAAGTATTATGTCATCTACGAAGAATGAGAGTTTGGCTTCTACTTTGCCAATTTGAATGCCTTTTATTTCTTTTTGTTGTTTGATTGCTGAGGCTAGGACTTCTAGTACTATATTGAACAACAGTGGTGAGAGTGGACATCCCTGCCATTTTCCCGACCTTAGGGGAAAGGCTCTCAGTTTTTCCCACTGAGAATGATATTCAGTGTGGGCTTTTCATATGTGGCTTTTATGATATTGAGGTATGTTCACACTGAGAAGAATTTTAATCAAGAAATGATGCTGTACTTTGTCAAATGCTTTTTCTGCATCTATTGAGAGGATTATATAGTTCTTGTCCTTTCTTTTATTAGTGTAGTGTATCCCATTGCTTGATTTGTGGATGTTGAAAGACCCTTGCAGTACAGGAATAAATCCCACTTGGTTGTGGTGAATAATCCTTTTAATATACTATTGAATCCTATTGGCTAGTATCTTGGTGAGATTTTGGAAAAGGAATTTTGATACCCATGTTCATCAAGGATATTGATTTGTAATTCTCCTTTTTGGTGGTATCTTTGTCTGGTTTTGGGGTCAAGGTAATTCTGGCCTCATAGAAAGAGTTTGGAAGTTTTCCTTCTATTTATAGTTTTTGAAACAGCTTCAGAAGAATAGGTATTAGTTCTTCTTTAAATGTTAGGTAGATTTCTCCTGGGAAGTCATCTGGTCCTGTGCTCATGTTTGTTTGGAGATTTTTGATTACTGCTTCAGTTTCCTTGCTGGTTATGGATGTGTTTAGGTTTTCTATTTCTTCTTGTTTTAGTTTTGCTACTTTACACGTCTTTAGGAATACATCTGTTTCTTCCAGTTTGCCTAATTTGTTGGCATATAGTTGCTCATAATATGTTCTTGTAATTGTTTGTATTTTTTCAGTGGTTGGTTGCAATCTTTCCTCTTTCATTCATGATTTTGTTTATCTGGGTCCTTTATTCTTTTTGATAAGTCTGGCCAGGGGTTTATGATCTTATTAATTCTTTCAAAGAACAAGCTTCTAGTTTCATTGATCTGTTCTACTGTTCTTTTGGTTTCTAGTTCATTGATTTCTGCTCTAATCTTTATTAATTCTCATCTCCTGCTTGGTTTAGGCTTTACTTGCTGTTCTTTCTCCAGCTCCTTTAGGTGTAAGATTAGGTCGTGTATTTGAGACCTTTCTTGTTTCTTGAGAAAGTCTTGTATTGTTATATACTTCCCTCTTAGGACTGCCTTTCCTACCTCCCAAAGATTGTGAACAGTTGTATTTTCATTTGTTTCCATGAATTTTTAAAATTCTTCTTTAATTTCCTGGTTGACCCATTCATTCTTTAGTAGGATGCTCTTTAACCTCCATGTATTTGATTTCTATCCAAATTTCCTCTTGTGATTGAGTTCAAGTTTCAAAGCATTGTGGTCTGGAAATGTGCAGGGAATGATCCCAATCTTTTGGGACCAGTTGAGACTTGATGTGTGATGCAGTATGTGATCTATTCTGGAGAATGTTCTATATGCATGCAAGAAGAATGTGTATTCTGTTGCTTTAGGATGGAATGCTCTGAATATATCTGTGAAGTCCATGTGGTCCAGTGTGTCATTCAAAGCCCTTATTTCCTTTTTGATCTGCTTAGATGATCTGCCCATTACAATGAGTGGGGTGTTAAAGTCCCCTGATATTATTGTATTATTACCAATGTGTTTCCTTAATTTTGTTATTAATTAGTTTATATAATTGGCTGCTCCCATGCTAGGAGCTAAATATTTACAATTGTTAGATCTTCTTGTTGGGTAGACCCTTTAATTATGACATAGTGTCCTTCCTCACCTCCTATTACAGTCTTTGGTTTAAAATCTAATTTGTCTAATAGAAGGATTGCTATTTCAGCTTTCTTTAGATGTCCATTAGCATGATAAATGGTTTTCCACCCCTCTCTTTCAATCTGGAGGTGTCTCTGGGTCTAAAATGAGTCCTTTGCAGTCAGCAGATTGATGGGTCTTGCTTGATTATCCAATCTGATATCCTGTGTCTTTTGATTGGGGAGCTTAGCCCACTTACAGTCAGAATAACTATTGAAAGAGATGAATTTAGTGCTGTTGTGTTACCTGTAAAGTCACTGTTTCTGTGTATTGTCTCTGTTCCTTTCTGGTCTATGTTATTTTTGGGCTCTCTCTTTGATGAAAGGATCCCCTTTAATATTTCTTGCAGGGCTGGTTTAGTGATCACAGATTCTTTTAATTTCTGTTTGTCCTGGAAGGTTTTTATTTCTCCTTCTATTTTGAATGACAGCCTTGCTGGAAAAAGTACTCTTGGGTACGTATTATTCTCATTTAGCACCCTGAATAGATGATGCCAGTCATTTCTGACCTGCCAGGTCTGCATGAATAGGTCTTCTGCCAGTCTACTGTTTCTCCCCTTGTAGGTTAAGGACCTCTTGTCTTGAGCTGCTTTCAGGATTTTCTCTTTGTCTCTGAGATTTGCAAACTTCACTCTTACATGTTGAGGTGTTGATCTATTTCTAGTGATTTTGAGGGGTGTTCTCTGTGCCTCCTGGACTTGAATGCCTGTTTCCTTTCCCATAGTAGGGAAATTCTGTGCTATAATTAGTTCTAATATACCTTCTGCCCCTCTCTTTCTCTTTAGGAGGAAAGTACCCACATACACCATTTTGGAATTCTTTTGTATGGGAGATATGTCCTTTTCCTTTAACTTATTTATGCAATCATTTATTTGTATCAGTATAGACTTGTAGATATTAATTTTATACTTTGGGTTATAATTCACTACTATGCTATTTATTTTGCTGCTTAAATTTTTCTCGTTTTAGCTATTGGGACTTTGTTGTTGTTGTTGGCTCCTATGTCCCATTATTTAGGTTTTGGATATTTCCTTACTTTCTGGCACTACAAGATGCTCCACTATCATCCTGTATTTTCCCTAACCTGGTCCTAGAACTGGTCATTCTACCTAGGATCCCTGATTTCTCTTATTGGAGAATGTTATTAGAAACCAAGTTCTAGATACTGAATGGTTGTTGCCACTGGGGTGTTATTGCTTCTAAGTCCTCTAAGTGGACAGAACTAGAAAATATATGAATGTGTACTAATCTGTGTATATACACATCTGTATAATTATTTCTTTCTCTGTCCATCTGTATCTATACTAACTTAAAATAGTTCATACTTATGTCTTCAAATCTAATCTAGTACCATGTGGTTCCTTCTAGCCTTCTCCTCTTACATTTCTATATTGTTCTTTTCCAGCAGTGAGAAGCCTGTTCCTACCATCAGCTATACATTTACTTATTTGTTCAATCCTAGTATATGTGTATAGCAGCTTCAGAATTATTAACCTGTTTTCCTGTGTGAAGATGTTATTTAAGAATTTCTTTTATGCTTTAGTCTTACAGTGTCCAGTTAAAAGTGTAAAATTATTAAAAGGTGATTTTCAAGTAAGTGCTTAAACTTTACTTTTAAAAAATGTTTTGAAAATTATACAAAGTATATCCAGCTACATTATTATTATTATTATTACTATTATTTAATACTTTATTTTTAAGTAATCTCTACACCCAATATGGGGCTCGAACCCACAACCCCAAGATCAAGAGTCATATGTCCCATCAACTGAGCCAGCCAAGTGCCCCACTATCTTATTATTATTAAAGTTGAGGGAATATAGAAGATATAACACAAAAACATGGCTCAGAATTTGGTTTATATCCTTCTAATCCACTTACAGTGATGTGTATGTGTGTATACACATGTGCATGTGTGTGTATGCATACTAAATCTATGAAGAAACTTCTTGTCTCATAGTTTGGAGCCTATGAATCTGAAGTCAAGGTGTCCACTGGGCTATACTCTTTCTGACAGGTCTAGGAGAGAATACTTCCTTCCTTTTTCTAGCTTCTAGTGTTTGCTTGTGATACTTGGTGCTCTTTGGCTGTTAGATGAAGCACACTGGGCACGTGGCCATCTTCTCCCTGTGTATCTTTGTAACGTCTTCCTTCTTTGGGCACCCGTGTTTACAAACTGTTCTCTCTCCTGTAAGGACACCACTCATATTGGATTGGGGCCCATTCCACTTGAGTATGACCTTATCTTAACTAATTTGTAAGAAACTTTTTACTAAATGAGGTCACATTCTGAGGTACTGGGGGTTAGGGCTTTAACACAACTTTGGGGGACAAAATTCAACCCTGTAACAGTGGCTTCTCATTTTTTTGCCACCAAAGGCATTAATACGCTGAAAATAATTTTGTGTACATTTTTGTGCATGTGTATGATAGTCTTCAGAGAGAGTTTCAGAAGAGGAATTGTTGGGTCAAATGATGTACACCTTATACTTTTTGTAACATTCTGCTAAATTGTTTTTCCAAAGGATTCATTCATTTGCCATCTTTTCAACACTGCATGGGAGAGGCTGTTTCCTCACATCCCTATGAGTACTTACTGTTATTTAAAAAAAAAAAAAAAAAGCCTTTCTATTGGGACAAAACACTATCTTAATAAAGTGGAAGATAGAATATTTCCCTTTTTGGCTCTAAGGTTAGCTTTGATTGTGTTCTAAATCTTTCAGAGTCTATTTTTAATTTTTTCCCTGAACCCAGAGGAGCAAAAAAAAAGCTAACTCTTGGGTCCCAGTAGCAGAGAGACCCATCTTTCCTTTCATCTGTCATCTGGGCTCTGCTCCAATCTCAAATTCTTTATTTCTTTTACCATCTAAAAACAAAACCAAAAAAATCCAGAAAAAAACCCCCCAAACTCCTGGATACATGAATGGATGAAAAAAGGTGTTGGAGATGGGGTTGAAAAATGCTATTTATACTAACAGTTTCTGAGCTTCAGTTAAGCTGGTTAAAAGGTTCATTAACCATCCCTTATTTCCTAGTTAGACTTTTAAACTCCCTAGTTATTTCCTAGGGAAACTCTTATAAACTCTTACAAAAGTGTCCATTATCATCTAAGAATACATCCTCAGAGTTTGGGGAGGGGTACTGTGGCACTTTTTCAAGGGACAGTGGCTCCCATATGTAATCTACCAGCTCTTGTGAGACTTCCTGGTACCTGTACATTTGCTTGGGACCTAGAGCTCCAGGCACAGTTGATGGAAACAGGAATAAGGGTAACTTTTTACATCACAGCCACCAACATCAACCTGCTCTCTCCCTCTACCGAGTGAAAGTGTCTTTCTATTTTAAAAGTAGAACATCCCTATCTTCCCCCTGGGAGGCTCAACCTTTACAAAAGTTAACAGATGTCCAGTAGATCTGCAGATGGTTGTCCAAGAGAACTGAGTATTAATTAGTATGTGAAAGAACTGCCTAAAGCCAGAAGAAGAACCCACCAGAAAATTAGAGAAAAGAGTAACCAGGGCTCACATAAGGGTCATCAGCCACAGTGGAAAACCTCGTCATTCACAGGATATTGGATAGAGTAGTTTAGGCCTAGATTAAACACAGAATTGGTCCCACATAACACATGTTAAAAGCAAGACCCAAAAGGATTAAATAAAACTCAAAAATGTTTATAGTGTGGGGCCTAGGTGGCCTAGTCCATTAAGTGTCTGCCTTCAGCTCAGTTTGTGATCCTAGAGTCTGAGGATTGAGCCCTGACTTGGGTTCCCTGCTCCGTGAGGAGTCTGCTTCTCCCTCTGCCCCTCTCCAAGCTTGTGTGCTCTCTGTCTCACACATGCTCTCTCTCTCTCTCTCAAATAAATAAATAAAATCTTAAAAAATGTTTATAGGAATACAAAAATATCCAGCAATGAAGCTAACATTCCCAAGTTCAGAGATCAGTAAAAAAATTGCCAGACATGCAAAGAAGCAGGAAAATATGATGCATGATGAGGAGAAAAATCAGTTAATTAAAACTGACCCAGAGTGGCACAGATATTAGCACTAGCAGATAAGGACATTAAAATAGTTTTATTGCAATGTATGCCATAGTTTAAAAAGCTAAAGGAAAGATTAAATCAACTATCCAAACTATCCAAAATGAAACACAGAGGAAAAAAAACTAAAAAAAGGAACAGAGTATTAGTTATGAGATAAACTTCAAGAAACCTAATATAGATGTAATTTAAGTCCCTGAAGGAAAGGAATTTAGAACAAATATTTGAAGAGATAATGGCTGAACATTTCCATACTTGATGAAACCATAAAACTATAATGCAAAAGCTCAACAATTTCTGATCAGAAGAAACATAAAGAAAATGACATCATGGCACATAACAAATTGCTCAAAACCAGTGATTTTCAAAACAAAATTTTGAAAGCAGCCAGAATGAGAAAACATGTGATGACATCAAATTTCTTTTCAAGAAACTATTCATGTAAGAATACAGTGAAGCAACAATTTTAAGGTACCAGAAGAAAAAACTAGAATTCTATACCCAGCAAAAATGTTTCTCAAAAATGAAAGTGAGATACTTTTTCAGAGACATAAAGCTGAGAGAATTCATTATCAGTAAATTTGTGGTACAAGAGATGTTAAAGGAAGTCCTTCAAGAAGAAGGAAGATGATACCAGATAGAAAGGTGGATATACAGAAAGGATAAAAGGCACAGGAACTGCTAATTGTATAAGTAAATCATGAATTTTTTTCTTATTATTTAAAATTTTAAAAAATAATTGACTGAACAAAATTAATAATAATTTATCATGTGGATAATACGTAGTTATGATTAAAATATCTGACAAAAATAGCACAAAGGTTGCAAGGGGAGAAATGGAAGTATAGTATTGTAAAGTTCTGTTGCTATGTGTAAAGTGGCATACTATCACTTGAAGATAGACAGGGAGAAATTAAAGATGAATATTTGGTGGTGGCCCTTAAGCCACCACTAAAATAATAAGACAAAGATTTATAGCTGATAAGTTAGAAAAAAAGAAAGAAAAAAAAAGAATTATAGAAAAGAATTAACTTGAAGTAAGTCTTAGAAAGAGGAAAAGAGAACCAAGAACAGATGGGACAAAGAGAAAATAAATATCAAGATGGCAGATTTAAACCAATAATCACAGTAACTATAATTGCTTTAAGGTAATATGGGACATTAAAAAGGTACAGGTATTTGTTTGCCACAAATATTCTGTCCCCCTCTCTTAAATAATAGAACTCCTGAGTGTTACCTGTGTACATAATTGTCCAATAGAGACATTTCCCAGCCACCCTTGCAGCCAAATGTAGCCATAGGACTAAGTCCTGGCCAAAGGTCCATGAACACAAGTGTTGTATACAATTATAAGATGTGCCCCTAAAAGGAGTGGCTTTGTGCACTCTGTTTTTTCCCCTTTTCCACATGGTGGAAGATGGTGAGAAGTGGAACAGCCAACTCAGACCATCCTGTAATTGGATAAAGAAGTGACATGTTAAGGATGGCAGGGTTACACCATTAGCCCTCAACTGTACACCTCTGGACTAGTTCAAGAAAGAGTGATAAACCTTTATCACATACAAGCTACTTCCTTAATTTGGGTTATCCCAGACCCGACTATGAGAAAAGGACTTGTTTGCAGTTAATTTATTTGGGAAGTCATCGTAGAAAGCAAAGGCAGGAGAGCAAAGGCAATAAAGGGAGCACAAATGTGTGCGGAACTTCTGTAGGCACATTCTATGGGGGATTCTCCAAGAAACTCATCTCAGAATCACCGAGCAATAAGTAGGGATTCTGGGACATTCACTGACTGACTCCCTTTCCCACCAGATGAATGCATTTCTTCTTTAGGGTATTTACTCTCCAGAGCTGTCAGTTTTCCAAGTGAAGGTGAAGGCACATTCACCTGCCACTGCAAGTCAAGCAGTCAACAATGTGGGGCGCCATCATGTCAGAGCAATACAGTATTATTCTTGTGTGTTTTCCTGTATAAAAGTAGCCCAGCTGTCATAATGAAAATGGAGCATTTCTAATATGAAAGTTAAAATTATTTACTATTTTGCTCCTGAGATATAACTCTATCCTTTGAAAAATAGTGCAGAATCACTATTTTTTCCATATTGTTTTATGTAATAAGAATAAGTATTTTAAGCTCTGATTTGTTTATATTAACTACACTTCATAAATTTGGTGTAAAAACATTGACATATGGCCTTCCTAATTTTAGTAATTACCAATTTTCCATTATTTGGTTAACGTTTTCAAGGTCTAGTAGATCATTGCTTTCAACATTTACTATGGATATTCTGACATCACGGGCTAGCTAAATTATACCATAAATACTCAGTTTTGTTTGTCACATTGCAAATTCCCAGACATCATACTTTAAATATTTTTCCTAGTAAATGTAATATCTGTTTTATGTTGGGGCAATAAGTTATGTGCCCAGTACGTGGCCTTTGGCTTCTCATTTAATGCACAGTAGGTGTAAATTAATATATCACAGCACAGCTTTCTGAGGGCTATAACTAGACTGTTCCTACAGCTGGTTTGCAGTAGAGAAAATTCTCTTCTAAAAGAGCTACACCTTTGTGCTTGTGTCCAAAATGTAAAGATTTCCTTCTTGGATGTGCCATATGTTTCACAGAGTCTACTTTGCAGAGCTTTGAAGAAAGGTCTTGCAGAAGTTCAAGAATTTCAGGTAAGAAATTGTTTATTTTTACATTGCTAGTAATCAAGAAGTTAATTTTTCCCTACTAAGGTTTGAGGAAGGATGTATTTTGAGGAGATAAGTGTAAGATCTGATAAACATTTCAAAGTTACTGTGGGGGGCATGAAGAATGCTAAAAGTTCTTAAAGTTATATTTCGAAAAAAATAGAAATGGAAATCAGGATATCATTCAGAAATGAATGAGCACCTTTTAACTTTTTAAAAACGTTTCTTTAATGACTACATTTGGATGTACCACTTGAGCCAGTTTTATCACACCTAAGAGTTTAGAAATAGGATTATATAGTTATTCTCTCCATTAAAATGAGGGTTTCAGAATCCAGTACTGCTAGAGTCCATTTTTACTGCCCAAACCAGAACCCCAACAACTCTACGACTAGGGTGAACACTTCTAATGGCAAGAATAATATGAAAGAATACATAATCAAGGTCTTTTGATGGCAAATGGTGGATGAAATCATACTCGTTTCCAGGGTGTATGTTTTACAGTTATAGAATAATGTTGCAAGATGAAGTTGTGGAAAAAATAGTTATTAAATATACTGTTCATGAGAGTGTCAGTGTAAACTTATATACGGGGTAATTGGGTGATATCTCTCAAAAATTAAATATGGTCTGTCCAGCAATCCCATTGTTAAGAACTTATCCCATTTGAACTAATATACAAAAATCTATGTACATGGATGCCCATTTTAGCAGATTATAGTCTAAGAACTGGAAGCAACTTAAATATATGTCAACAGGAAATTAAGTAAATTATAGAACAATCATACATGTGATGACATTTAACTATTAAAAAGAATGAAGTTTATTTTTATGTACCAACAAGGAAATCTTCCAATATGTATTTTTAAGGGAGAAAAGATAATGCAGAACGGCAGGCATATTATGTTTCTCACATGTATGAAATAAGTATATACTTACATATATACTTGTATTCTTGTATATAGACCCAAATTTTCTATAATGAGATGCAAGAAACTATTAATTTTATCACTGGAGAGTGAGACTTAGGTTTGGAGGACAGGGAGCTATTTTTTTTTTTTCCTCTTACTGCCTTCAGCCTTTTTGAATTTATAAAAGAAAGTCATGTGCATATGTAGTTTTTCTAATAAACAATTACATTACAAATAAAATTGAACTATTTTTGAAGTCTTCCAACTTACTGATAATGAAACTATGGAGAAACATAGTAACATAGGTTCATTGACATCCTAATCTTTTTCAAATACACTGCCTCTAGGGAAAGACTTAGGTAAATTGATATTTGATGATTTTTAGTTCTCTCTGATTTTGTTCTTTCATTTGGTTTGTTTGGTTTGGTTATTAATTTAATTCTGGCTTTGTAGGAGAGTACTGATTTGTCCTAAGCTTTTTCTTAATAAGATAATACTGGTTTCCTAAAGAAGTCTTATATAAGCTATAACCAAATTCAGCAGACATGGTTTATTTTTCCATCATGTTAAGTTGTTACAAAATAGCCACAGGCAAATTCCATTGTGGCAAATTCTCCATTATAAGTACAAGGAGGTGGGGAATTGGAAAGGGGTCTGGGGAGACTTGCTTGCAGAATTTGCTGGTAGCTGTCTTAGTGGGAATCATGGGCTCCTATCTTTCCCTACTAAACTTAATCTCTGAAATGGGGCCTGGATATGATGTAGAAAGTTCCTCCACAAGAGGAGTCTGCTTTGCTGCTCAAGCTGCAGGCGTTTTGAGAATCACTTCTAGTCTGGAAGGAGAGGCTTATTTGCTTTATGCAATTTTTATTAGT
>CM052899.1:108890216-108925223 GCA_028534135.1 Potos flavus
TCTTCTCTTCTATTTTCTGCTAATTTTGTAGTTGTTTAGAGTGGTTTGATAACTATCTAGGTGAACTTCTGGGATCAGACACTATCTCTGCCTCTTACTCTTCCGCCATCTTGCCTCCTCTCTTTTCATATTATTTTTTAAAAGGTTTTGTTTTCTTTAATTAATCCTACACTCAATGCGGGGCTCAAATTCATAAGCCCAAGATCAAGAGTCACATGCTCCACTGAATGAGCCAGCCAAGTGGCCTCCTTTCATACTATTTTATTACCTGAACCTCTTGGGTTCTAATCTCCCTGTTTGTTGTATTGCTTACTGTATTCATGTTGGAGTATTCCTTTGTAGGATTTGTAATTTGGAGTTCAGGTCAGCTTTTTGATGATTGTGTGTATACTTGTCCGGGACCAGAGAATAATGCTGAGGAAAATAACCATCAACCTAGATTTCTACAATGCCGATACAGAGTAGTTTTGCATTTTCCTCTTTTGGGTGTTTCAAATTTAAGAGTTGGGAATAAATCATCACATGAGTTTTTTGGCTTAAGATTTCCTATGCCATAAGATAACATAGACTGAATCTTCACTTTCTCAAATGAATTTTTACTTTTTAAATCTTCATAGAGCCTTTGGAAGAGACAGTGTCCTTTTTCATCTCTGGAACTTTTGGATGGAATGCTTATCTTAACTGAAGGGGCAGCCCCTTTCGGGTCCTAATTTCACAAAAGGTCTCATTTCTACTTCTTTATAGTGTATGCGTTCAAGGCCACATCTCTGTCCCTGTATGGAAATTGAAACCTTAACCTCTGGCCCCTAGATCACGTAACTTCTCTATTTTTGCCTGAATGATTTCTTGTAAGTTGCCTATTTGGGTTCCTCCCTGGCACCTGGATGTTTCTTTCTTTCATTTGACATCAGCTATGTATTTGTCTTTCTGTTATAGTTGTACTTAGCATTTTAATGTTTTTAATACCTTTAAATTACGTTTTATTTTAAAGCTATTGTGTTCAAAATCAGCCAAATATTAGTTCTAAATATATGGAAACATTGAGACTGTAAAAATTTTTATTTTTCATCGATATGCTTGGCATTTCAGAATAAAAAGTTCAAGGGGTGACACAAACTTATTTTTCATAAATACTATAAACTGGGAAAATATGGGAATGTAAAATAAATTGGGAAAACAAGGGCTATGAATATTAAAACTGTGATGTTGGATTCACCAAAATACAGGTTTTGCCATTCTAATTCCAATAAATTAAAGTGATTAAATTATATTTTCAACTGTAAATCAATCCAATTTCTTCTAATCAAGGGTTGGGCTGGGAGATGGGAGGTAATAATAGGGAGGAATATAGTAACAGGTAGCTTATCATAACTTCGAGTTTTGATTATTTCTTCCTTTGACAATACTTTATTTTTGGTGTCAGAATTGTGTCCAGTGGATAGAAACTCCAGGGAAACACAAGTACATGAAGAAAGAGCAAGAATACAATATCATTTCTAAGGAAACATGAGTTCAGAATAAATAATAAAGTTCCTTCTTCAAATAGAACAATATTTCAGGCTCTGTCATTACATAGTAGGATGGTCAAGATGGGTAAAAAAATAACTCAATCTTTTAAGAATCATATTGAGGAGTGGGGCACCTGGGTGGCTCAGTCAGTGAAGCATCTGACTCTTGGTTTCAGCTTAGGGTCATGATCTCAGGGTTGTGAGACTGAGCCCCACGCAGGGCTCCACTGTAACACTGAGCCACATGGAGACCCATGTCGGGCTCCATGCTCAAGAGGGAGTCTACCTGAGATTATCTCTCTCTCCCTCTCCCTCAGCTCCTACCCCGCCTTCTCTCTCTCTGAAATAAACAAATAAATCTTAAAAAAAAAAAAAAAGGATCTTGTTGAGGGGCACCTGGCTGGCTCAGTTGGTGCAGCATGTGACTTTTGATCTTGGGATTATGAGTATAAGCCACATATTACATGTAGAGATTACTTTTTAAAAAAATAAAATCTTTAAAAAAACAAATCTTGTTGAAAAAATTAGACATTTTTTGAATAGGACGCAATATGGAAATATTTATACTGAGAAAAGATCTCAAAACTTTTAATTTTGAGAGATAAGTGTAGCTAAGAATTTAGTAACATCTATTTTAAACTTTTTTTTTTAAGTAAACTCTACCCTCAATGTGGGGCTTGAATTCACCACCCCAAGATCAAGAGTCACATGCTCCACCGATGGAACTGGCTAGGTGCCCCCAGATGAGGGTAAATTTATTGATTTTATTTTTTAAGTAAGCTCTATACCCAACGTGGGGCTCAAACTCATGACCCAGAGATCAAGAGATGCATGCTCTACTGATTCAACAAGCCAGGTACCCTTAACAGCGTCTATTCTAAAATTAGAATCACTCTGTTTGAATCTACTAGCTCTGCTGCTTTTGGGAAAATAACATAATGCTAACTCTCAGTTTACTTATCTATAAAAAGACAACAATACCGAACTCCCATGTTTCTAGTGGGAATGAAAAGGAGACATTCATGAAAGAATAAAATGACACACTCATGAAATATACTATGTAAACCCGTTAGCACAGTGCCTGCCTGCAATGATCGTTAGCGCAATAGCTATTACTGTGAAATCAACACAGAGGTTTCAGAATCACTAGAGGTGAAAAGGCTCCAGAAGACTAGAAACGTGAGGAGCTTATCTCTTAACTAGCTAGCTCGAATTCTGGGATTTCTAGAGACACAACAAATAGAGGAGATAATATTATCCGCATAGCTTGAAAATATTGTGGTGAAAATTTTTTTATAATGTGAGTTGCAATTTACAGAAAATGAAGCCCTGTTTGAGAAGGAAAGAGAACACTACTTTTTGTGAACGAGCCTCTGTGGGTGCTCTATGTTAATGTGTTTGTTCTGGTAAAAATACTTCTATTGTCTGTTACCTACCTGGGATAAAGACTGTAATGGGAAAAGTTTTCAGGCCACCATGTATCTCTTTTTTTCCCCCTGGTCAAAAAGTTTCATATCTGGATAATTTTTGTAATGATTAAAAAGCATATTCTCGAATAAAGAAGTCTATTCCCTGTTTTTAATTTGCCTATCCATTTTTCCAAGCAAATTTGCATCTTCTGTGCTAGACTAGGAAAAAACGTATATTTGTCTTATTCTTTAGAAAAGGCAGTGGTGGCATTGAGTCACCTGAGTCCCATTTCTGGGCAACAGTGACAAATGGTCACTTGCAGTGCAAAGATCAAGTGCTGAGAGTGTGAGGTCAGCTGCTTTACACGACACCTAATGGGACTGTCATTTCTCAGGGTCCCCAGCCAAAGGCAGGGTGGCGACATGGTGTACCCATCACTAAGGTGCCATGTCTGGCATCTAAATGGAGCTCAGTAATTCCAGCGGAGCCAAGTTATTAGAGATCTAATTGCCATTGTCTAATAAATTCTTTTGAGGTCTTTGTGTTGGTTCACTTAAATATTCAATGTATCTAGCTCGAAGCAGTTATTAAAAATGTAATTGTTTTGTAAATTTTTATCTTTCAATTCCAAAACACCCTCATGAATTAATAAACAGTGTTCAGATAAAATAAGAATATTCATCAATAATGCAGGATTTTCTGTGTCATTGGAGGGTGTAACCTTACTACACTGTTGATCCGAAACTCTGGGGAAATAACATATCTCCTGTAATACACTTCCATCTTGGATAGTCTAGATCATGTTTAGCTGGAGAGTTTTTACGTTGAAGGAAAATGTTTTTATTCATATCTGATTTCCAATGGAGTTTATTTGAACTCATCATCATTCTAAGTTTATTTCCAGTTATTACTTTCTGGCTTGCCTTTCCAAAGCTAGCTATGAATACACAGTGGACTTTAAAATAGCAAGGCTCTTTGTATTTAAAATGAGCCATGATCGTCTTGTCCCCAGCTAGGGAAATGGAACATAACCTTCCCAAGGCATTTAGAGGCTTCCCAAAAGACTGACCCTTAGTCTACAAATGGGGAAATATAAAAAGTTCTCCAAAGGGATGAGTGCTTCCTTAAGTGAACTGATTGACAGCTCTAGGCCTGCCCAGTGACACTGTCATCTGAGGGACCCTACACTTTCTTTCCCAGGTTTTCTGAAGTCTCTCGGGTATCACGAGGGGACAAACCCCTGTGGTACTGCCAGACCCCTCTCTGTCAGAGGGCTAAGACCTGGACTAATTCATTGCAGTGCAGTTTAATTAAACTGCGCCAGAGTTGTTTCCCTGGTAAAATAAGTGTGGGAAGAGAATGTGTGTCAAAAGGGACATGCCCCTTACTGTGTGTGCTTTATTGTTACACCACAGCTAATATATTGTGGGAATTCCCATGGAGTCAATGATAAACTATATTATCGAGCGCCATAAAATAGGCATTCTACTAGTGCAGGTTACTGTAGCTCACAATTCTATTAATCCTTCTAATTTATTATATTATAGCTGTATGTGAGGTCTCATAAATTTATTATACCCCTTTCATCTGAAAAAAAAAAAGCACCATGCTTGTTTCTCCTCTCAAATAAAACCTTTTATTATTTGTTGTGTCTGTCTCTAAAAATGTAATAGCCACTTGTAAGAAAATATAATTACTGGCTGAGAAATGTAAACTGCATTTGACATGTCTTCTACTCTAAAATTAAAAAATTCTATTAAACCTTGCTGTATGTGTACAAGTACGGGTGCATGAACACCCATTGGTTTTTTGTTTGTTTGTTTCTAGTTTTCTGGCAGTGAGTTCACATAAATGACATCTTTATAATTTTCATTGTTTTCATCATTTTGTTGATGATAATGGAATTTACTTATAGCATTTCCCCTCTTTATCATTTCTATTAGGGGTCAGTAGAAGGGCAGACAACGTCTGCTTTGTTCATTTCTGTATCTCCAATGCCAAGTACGATGTTTGGCACATATTAGAAGTACAATAAATAGATGTTAAATAAATGTAAGGTGAATGAAATAGAAAATTCTGCAAATACTTGTGCAGATCTTCATAGGATTTTTACCTGTCGACTCATTAACATGTTTTACTAATGACAGCTTATTTTTTACATCGTTGCTATTGTACAAAGATTTGGCTTACCGCTTAAAAGGATGTCTAAAATATGCAGGGAAAAAATAAAATATGCAAGAATAAGTTCTTTAAGTTATGAAATTTCAGTCACTGCTTTCAGATTACATTTTCACTTAGTTTTGAAAATCTTGATGCCTCAAAAGAAATGACACCTTGAGCACTGAAAATAAGCAAAAGATTCTGTGGGCTGGCCCTTCTGCAATAAGAAGAAATGTACATTGAGCGACACTTCATAGCCATTGCTGATCATATTCATATCTCTCCTGTTTGTAAATGAGCTGAGATGAGCTTAGAAATATGTGAATTTCAATTAGGCAGCCTCATTTTGTTATCCTGAAGTGAAAACATAAGTGCTGATCGACACAGACAGACTGTACATGGAATAGATCTCTACTCAGTTACTCTCTCAGATCCCAGGTGAACAATGAAAGTGACCAAAAGTACTTTTTTAGCACGCCTTGCTTTAGAGTAATGTGCATGAAGGGAAATGATGATTAGTTTCAATAAGGTGGTCAGAAATTAGAAAAGGAACAAAGATGATTGGTACTGTGAGCATATTATTAGAAACTTGAGAGACCAAACCAAGCTTGGAAATGGAATTGCTGTTTCACGGAAAAGCATGTCTGTTGTGATGCAATTTGGGTAACAATAATGAGGTTGGCTAATTGTCTGGTGTTGGCTAAATTTCCCTTGTTTCTGTTTTGGAAATGAAGATAAATCTTCCGTTTGATATCACTGTTTTTCCCATCAGAAGAAGAAAAAAAATCTTAAAACAAGGTCAATAAATGGGTCCTGAACTGACAACATGGGTGGTCCAGTGACACCACTTACGTAACCTTGGTCTTGGATGCCAGGTTGAATGTATAGGCAGTGTCTTGTCACAGATGAGATCGAACTTGTTCAGTGATCACTAAGGGAGTTATGCAGCATAGTGGAAGGGCAGGATTTTTGGAATGCATCACTCCTGGATTTGAATCTTAGTTCTACCTCTTCATAACTGTGCAAATGCAAGAAAATTACTTAATTTTGCTCAGCTTTCATAATAGAATTTTAATGAAAATTATACTAGATAGTTTATGCCTTGTGCTTAGCATAGTTCCTGGCACACAGTACCTTCTCAATATATAATTGTAATTATTTACCATTATTATCTTTACCCCCAAGGTAAGGATTGTATAGAATAATTTGGCAAATCCTCCCATAGAGATTTCTATAGAACAAGTTTCCCACTATTGGATTATTAATTACCTTTTACGGATGAATTTACATATTATATCTCCAAAGAACAGTGAATTAAATTGTAGATTATAAGGGGGCAATTCTGCTATTAATCTTCTCTGAGGTTTTAACTAGTTTCTTTCTTTTTTTGCTACATTTTCAAAATAGACCAACTCTACTTCTCCATAAAGCAAATGAGAGGGACATGTTTAGATCACTACTCTACTTTTAACTTACATACATATATGTATTCAGATATTGCACTAAGAAGAATGTGCTCTGCTCATTCTCTAACTACGGAATTAATGGTCTCAGGGAGATAAAGCTGAGCTTCTAGAACTTTCCAGCCAGAAGGGATTTTGGACTTCACTAGCCTTATGCTTTTTGTTTGATTAGCATCTCCAGTACTTGACCTAATTATTCCTTGTGCCAAGTACTATATCACGTGTGTTGTGTGGATTATTTTATTGAAACTTCACAGTAAACCTAAGAGGAAGGTGCAGTTATAACCTCTGAATGATGAATTGGGACACCGAAATTTAGAAAGGTTATGTAACTTGCTCCAGGTTATACATGTAGCAAATCGTAAAGCAGGGATTGAAGAGGTAGTAATCACTAATAATCACTCCAGGTCTGTGTCCCTGTTTTGCAATCTCTGCAACCCCCAACCCGCCGTGCCCCCTAATGTAGGTCCTTTCTATTTTTCTGGGCAATGTCTAGTCAATACAAGCTTTTGGTCAACTCATGGAGGATATGAAGCTTAGGAGAGGTTGATTGGCCTAGAGAATAGCATAAGGGGATCAACTTCTTTAGAATCACTGTCCTAATGGTTACTCGAAGATGAAGTTTCTTCCTCTTGGAATCACATGCACATTTAAGTTCTTGCTGTCATAAAACATGCTATAAATCGAATATGTAGCATGAATGATTTCTTTCACATTTTGAAGTGCTACTTTAACTCTTTTTCCTTAAAATAATGAAGTGGAGTCTAATAATATATAAAAGAAGCAAACTCTTGATGACTTTATAGAGTCATTTTAATAAAAAAATTAAAAATGACATTTAATCTATAATTTGAAAGCACAGATTGTTTCTGTATGGGCAAAACTAACAAAGTCCTTATAAAATATCTAATGTTTTCGATTCTGGTATTAAAATATGATAAAAATATGATAAAGATGTAAAGTTAAAAGTTTTTTTCTAATGCTGTGTCTCATTCTGTTGATAGAAAAATAGAATTAGTATAAATACATACTTAAGGATGTTAACTCATTCTTATTTACATAATGCAGATTATCATTCTGGTTGTTTAGGAATATAGGTAAGAACTTATTTCTTCCTGCACCGAGATAAAAGAGCAATTTTTGACACAGTGATTGACAACAGCAGTTTACATGCTGTGTCTCTTAGAAGTGAACAAAAACTTTTTCCTATTTCCTATTTTGTGAGATTAGGTAGATTTGTATAAGATATTATGTGAATTAATTCAAGAGTTTTAAAAATTTATTGTGTACAACTAGAGTAGCTGCTATTAGAATTAGTATATTGAAGATAGTTTGCCAAAATAGTTTCAAAATATGACGTTTTCCTAGCTTTGAGGTGAAATGAGATCAATAAATGTCAAATTAGTATTTTTACTTTGATTTTTAAATTCATTTCTATATAATATTAAGGCATAAAATTGGATATGGAAGAGCTTTAAATCATATGAAATTGTTAGGAGGGAGAGATCATGCCATGTCACAGTAAAAGCGCACCCCAGAAAGCACAATAATTCTTAGAAATGAAAGCAACATGGTTTTAGCACTATTTCTTCATTCGCCAAAATAACTGTTGTACTTTCTGTACATCATAAGTCAACTCGAAGGCATTCTCCACACTTTGTCAAATCAAAGAAACCCATCTCATTTAATATTTGCCATTCTGATGTGTAAGCCTGATGATTCACAGACAAGTACCCCTGGGGCAAATAATACATTATATGTTAATAAAAAAAATATTTGCCATTCTGTTATTTTATATCTTAGCTAGCCTTGGATTTGATGTTTGAGCTAGGTTCTTAAACAATGTTACAGTTGTAATTTAGGTGCCTGCGTTCTTATGACTTTTCATGTGACTTATGTGAAATCTCTGTTAAAATCTTCTGCCTTCTTCTGGTACATAACCCAGCGTAAGAGTGAGCATCTGGAGATAGAGGGCCCAGTGGAAGAGTAGCATGACCTTTGACTTGCTTGTGACATACTGTATAAAGATTTTGGGAAATGCTGTCTAGGATAATCCATCATCGAGCAATTTGGTATAACCTTGATGACCCTGTTCTTCTAGCACAAGTGTAATCCTGGTGCAGCCAGTGGCTTTTAAAACATTTGTGTTTGTTGAATAAAGACATATACCCTACAGAGCAATAAAAATGCAAAATGCAAGTTTGTCAAATTAAGTAAGGAGTAGATATCTGAGAAGATTCTTAGTGTAAATCTTGACGTCTACAGACACTGGGAACAAGTTTTCAAGCCAATCAAATAGGCCTTGCAAATGAGAACAAATGCTATTTTTCTCTTGGTTGTCACCACAAGGGTGACACTCGTTTATATCTCTGAATATAATTTGTAGCTGAATAATACTGTAATAAGTTCCTGTGTTGATATGAAAGATACTCAGAACAAATTTAAAAAACAAATCCAGGTTGAATTAAGTAAAAGCAAGAAACAAGAACTAGGCCAAGGAATAGGAACTTTTGCAATGTGAAAAGTAAACAATGAGAAGAGGTGGCTATAACTAAGATCCTTGGGAAAAAGGCAAAAGATTCGTGTGATCTGAAGAAAAACCACAGTATTCCATTTCTACTGCCTAAGTTCAATCCACTTTTAAGTCTCATCTGCTTGACTGAAACTGCTCTCTTGGTGTGTTGGAATCCATCTTGACTCTCCTCCAATTAATTCCCCAACCTACAGCATAATGCATCTTTCTATTTTATTTTATTTTATTTTATTTTATTTTATTTTATTTTATTTTATTTTATTTTATTTATTTGACAGAGAGAGACACAGCGAGAGAGGGAACACAAGCAGGGGGAGTGGGAGAGGGAGAAGCAGGCTTCCCGCTGAGCAGGGAGCTGGATGCAGGGCTCGATCCCAGGACCCTGGGATCATGACCTGAGCTGAAAGCAGACGCTTAATGACAAAGCCACCCAGGTGCCCCATAATGCATATTTCTAAAAGGCTAATCAGATCCAGTTACTTTTCAGCTTTAAAGTCAAAGCATAACTGGGGCAACTGGATGGCTCAGTCAGTTAAGTGTCTGCCTTTGGCTCAGGTGTCCTGGAATCGAGTCCCATGCTGATCCCCATGTCTGGCTCTCTGCTCAGCAGGGAGTCTGCTTCTCCCTCTCCCTCTGCTCTGCTCTCTCTCTCACACTTGCTCTCTCAAATAAATAAATAAAATCTTTAGAAAAAAATAAAGTCAGAGCAAAATAAAACCCAGCAAAACATAAAGAAACAAAAAAAATCTTTAGTACTTCACCATTAGCCCAACCAGCGAAATCTCAGCTCACAGTTTTCCCCTACAGCCTTAATTTCACTATTGTTACCTTATGTGCCAACCATATTAAACTCGTAAGTCTTCAAAAGTGTCATCTTTTCTCTTTCACACCCAAACCCTGGCTTATCTCAGCCTGGACCTTTTATCCCACCTTTTCATCCTTCATGTCTCAGTGGCACACTTCACTTCCCCAAAAGGCACCAGTCCCTCAGATTGGGTTGGGCACCCTATGTGTGCTTCCAGTGTTTGCTTGGGCACTGTTGTGTCTACAGAAGAGGAAATGGAAGACCTGAGAGCCTGACTTGTTTGCAGAGTTTTACGCATCTACAAAATGTCAGGGCCAGATCTCAAATTCAAGACTTCTGGCTCCTGTCCAGAGCTCATTCCATTATTCTCCAGTAATCTCTCAAATGCTTAATTTTACCTGGTCAAATATGGGTTTATGTAGAATTATTTTTGGTTCTGTGAAAGTTCTATGTGGCTTCATTCCTCTATTCCTTTACATGTTTCCCACCTGTGGGTTAGTTTTGTGTTTGTGTCCACCTGGGAAATCTTACTCATTTGTTAAGACCCCATTGTAGAATATGAAGCATTATTCTCAGATCAATCCTCCTTTTCAGGCTCACTGTGTTACTTAGTCCTCACCACCGTTGAGGGACTTAAGTATCTTGATGGAAGTGTCCTGTTATATGTTTAATACTCCTGTTAGACAGTGAGCTTCCTGTAGCAAAGATTTATTTCCATCACTTCTATTCCTGCCGGCACCCACTATACTGCCTAATGCATAGTAGGTCCAATATTTGAAATTGAATCATGGAAGCGCATGTTAGTAATACCCGTATGTTCATGTCTCATACTTTCTCTCCATGATAGTATATAAATCATCTAGCTTATAGTTGTAAATTGTCATCAGGTTGTAAGGTGTGGCCTCTCTTTGCCTAAAACAGGATCTTACATGACTTGTCATGGCTTCCAGTTCCAAGACCTTGCCCCAGGAGCTAGGTTTTTGCACAAATTTTACCTGCTGCATGGGAGTTTGATTTCTGATATTTTTGTCTTCATACATTGATAATATGAGATTTCAGAGATTTATGGAGGTCTCTCATGTCGCTATTACATACATACACACACATACTCACACACACACACAGACACACACTTACTGACGTGGTTATCTCCAAACTCTTCTTCAGTCTGGAGAAATGAGAGCTATGTATCTAGAGGAGTAGGGCAAAGAATGAGGAAGAGCCTTTTAATTGCCTTTACAGGGTAGAACAAGTTAACCAGAGTAACCTAGGTTTTGCATTTGCATTTGAACTACGGGATGTCAGAATTTTCCTTTCTTCTATATGCTCTTCCCAATTTCCCATCTGTTTTTGAGGTTGCCCTCCAGTTAGGCAATGGAGTCAGAGGCAGCTGTGCTGATGGAGAAGCCACTGCAGCAGCTCTAGTGTCATGGGAGGGACATTTTCCTTCTGTCTGGACACAGACACACACAACTGCTCTCAACCGATGCTTTGCAATGTGTTTTTGTAGCTTACTTTTTGCATTAGTGTAAAATCAAGTTGTCATCGTGTATGGTGGCATGAAAATTCTATGGCTTTAAGTCCTAAGTAATCACAAACCTTTTTCCTTGCTCAGCAGGGAGCTTGCTTCTCCCTCTCCCCTGCCCCTCCCCTCTGCTCTTGAGCTCTCTCTCTGTTTTTTCTCTCTCTCTCCAATAAATAAATAAAATCTTTAAGAAAAATAATCACAAAACTTCTGCTGAAGTATTCTTTCAAATCTTTCTTTTCTGTCTTTTTCTTTATCCATCCACTATTGCCAATGAAGAATAACAAACCTTTGATGTTTCCTCGGAATTGGTGGAAATAGCATGAATTAGGAGCCAGAGGATCTTGGGTTAGAATCCATCTCCACCATTTATTAGTGATGTACCTTCAAATAAAGTGCATCCTCATTCTGAAGCACTTTTCTCACCAGTAAAATGGACTTGATACTGGCCACCTCACGGTGTTAATGATGCTGACTCCTGGTGGGTCTAAGCTCAGCAAGTGTTAGTTCTCCTTTCTTTCTCCTCCTTACTTTCTCCTCTTTTTTCCCATCTCTTGATTCAGTTGTTAATGGGTTGTCAAAGTCCCAAAATACAGGACATAAAGGACAGGAGAAATACAAAGTAGCTACGTAATAGCTCTATTATTCACGAGGAATGGGAAGCAGATGTGTAGAATTGGGGGGGAATATGTTTGACAGTCTCTACAAAGCTCATCATTAAACCTTAAAACAGGTTTTTTTTAAATTTTATTTATTTATTTTTTTAATAGTTTGTGAAGCTTCATGAATGGTTCACTCTGTCCTTTAGAAATCACTAACCCAGGGGCACCTGGGTGGCTCAGTCGGTTAAGCATCCAACTCTTGATTTTGGCTCAGGCCGTGATCTCAGGGTCATGATCTCAGGGTCGTGAGAGCAAGCCCTGCATCAGATCTCACCCTGGGCACGGAGCCTGCTAGAAATTCTCTCTCTCTCTGCTCTCCCCCAACCCCTGCTCTCTCCCTCTCAAGAAAAAAAAAAGCTAATCCAAAGAAAGACACCTAAATTCCTTTTTAGGCCCTAAATCAGTGATTCTCAACCTTGGCTGCAAATTAGAACTACCTGGAACACTTAACGCCAATTATTTTTTTAAAAATTAATTAATTAATTAATTTTAATTTTTAATTTTATTTTTTTTATTTTTTTAAATTTTTAATTAAAAAAAATATTTTATTTATTTATTTTGAGAGAGAGAGAGAACATGAGCAAAGGGGAAGAGCAGAGGGAGAGGGAGAAGCGGACTCTCCACTGAGCAGGGAGCCCAATGTGGGGCTTTATTCCAGGACCCTGTGATCATGACCTGAGCTGAAGGCAGCTGCCCAACCGACTGAGCCACCCAGGCATCCTACACTAATTGCTTTTTAAATAATGAAATTATTTTAAGGTTTCTAAAAACGTAGAGATGCTGGGGTCTCGGCCTGGACTTCTTCAGTTAGGATCTCTGGGGACGAGGTCTCAGCATCAGTATTAGAACAAAGTTCTCTCAGTTATTGCAGTGATGGTTATAAACCGTGGCCTAAATTTAATCATAAATCATAATGTCACTGTAATGTTCATGCATATTTGATTTGGATCATAAAATATAATAATAGTTGTGTAAAGGGACTTTTTAAAAAGGACATAAACCAAGGGAAATTAAATTGACAAAATGTAGAAAGGATAAATATTATTTAAAAACATTATCCATGGCTATGACAAAATAAGATTTCCAAGGCCCCCAAAATACTATAAATATGATCAATTCCAAAGGGAAGAGCCATTCTTTTTCTTGTGAACTGAGATGGAGTGGCTTTGGGAGGTTGCTAATTAGATTCAATGAAGGGTTGAAAATGTGCATTTTCTTTTTTAATTAGGGAAATCAGTTATAGAATCCACATTTCTGAGAATAAGAAACTAAAAATTAAAATATGACATGCTATATTCAAGGAAGAAGCTAAAAAGTGTATTTGATGGTCTAAATGGAAATATTAACCCCTTGGAAACTCCTGACATCTATTTAGTCAGAAATGGAAAAGAGCTCTCAGATAACAGAGCCTATCCTCCCGGGGGCCTCCTGGATTGTGTCTAGTGCCCAGATAGAGGATAACGTGCCCCTCCCAGCCTACAGGCCATCCTCCTAAGTACTCACTTGGCAGACATCCTGGAAAATTGTAGTGTTGTAAGGGCTAAGTTACTCTTTGCAGACATCTCTATTGGACACGATAAAGAAAAAAAAAAAAAAACCCTCAAAGCACAAACTGTATACAATCCAATGTACATTTTAAAGGATGTACTAGGGAGTATTTACATAGTGGGTCAGATTTTCATTCTGTAAGATTCAAAAGAAGAAAGGAACTCTTTGAGTTGAGAATCTACCTTATTGTTTTTAGTGATGGCGTTTAGAGACAAGTGGTCCAATAGCCACTACTTTTGAAGATTGTGATTTTATAAGCAATGGAAGTTTCAAGTGTCAGTGATCCATGTTGCACTGGATTAAGGTGATTGTCACAGTTATTTCAAAGTCCTTTAACACTGTTATTTGTAGAAAATAAATCTGACATAATAAGACTTTGATGAAAACAGAGACCTCTCTTTTCTTAACTGACATCTATTGTCAATGAATTGACAATAAAAGGCAAAACAAAAAAGAACTCAGCCTTTTTCTGGGACTCAGTTGACTGACACATTTTCAGAGTAAGACTTGCAAAATGAATATAATTATTAATTAATATTGGTTATTGCATCTTCTCAAAGAACAATCCAAATTATCTCAATGATAAAAGCCTTGATAGATCACACACTATTATCAATTTATTTTGGATTATTTTTCTTTTCTTTCTTTTTTCTTTTTTCACATAGAAACCTCATCATAAATACCAATTATTTAAAAAGC
The DNA here is from genome assembly GCA_028534135.1 of Potos flavus. Lineage (NCBI taxonomy): Eukaryota > Metazoa > Chordata > Mammalia > Carnivora > Procyonidae > Potos > Potos flavus. The sequence continues at coordinate 108,904,530 of CM052899.1, forward strand.
ATATTTCCTTAAAGACTTACTTTTTTTGCCAAACTGATATTGTCAGGAAAATTTCAGCAATCTTCAGATTGTGTACAAAATAAATTATATCCTTTCTATGAATGGCTGTTACTGAAACCAGGTTTATATATTTTTGTTTTAGAATGATGCTGATCCTCAGTTAAACATTTTTATTTACAGATAAGTAAATTTAAAAATCTGCCTATGAAACATTTTGCATGCTTAAAAGTTTTGAGAACTTGTGGTATTTTCTCTCCTTCACTTTTGTTCAGGATATACCTTAGATTTTTGGCCAAATACTATTGTCAGCTCAAAAGGGGTTGGCTACTGCTTGTTCTTGGTAGCTCTTTTGGTTCTTCTGAGCCATGAATCAGAGGTCATTTGGTCATTTGATGGAGACTCCGCTGTCCTCCACCAAAGAGAAAAGCATTTGCCTCGAAGAAGTGAGTTCCTTGCCTATCTGCCTACCATGTCAGGATTCAGAAATAGAGTGGCTACAACTTATGTTCCAGCTGAGGATACCTGGAATGGAATACCGTATGCAATTAGTATTGGGTCAAGCTTCCTTGTCACAGCCCTGGATTTTAGTTTGGGTGAAGGTTGTCACTGCATGGCCAGAGCCTCGACAAGTTACAATCCTCTAAAGGAAAGTATTCAACTTATAAAATATAGGCATAAGTTCCTACAAAAATGATAATTAATTTTATTAGGTCCATTGTTCCATAATGCATAAGTTTAGTACAATATTACTCTTTGGTTAAGGACTTTATTACTTTTCCATTTGCAAAGTGATTATTTACTTCAAAATGTACATTAATTAACTGATTCATACTATCACTCATTTCAGAAAGGATTCCAAGTGGCCTAAAGGAAATGCCACAATGAGATAAATAAAATACAAACATAAATGGAAAAGAAGGAAAAGAACATGAAATATAAGGAAAAGAAGATGTAATGCACATAGAATAATCTACATATAAATTTAAGGTAACACTATTCAAATCTAAATAAAATTAGAAAATCATATGCTTTCTAATTTTTTAATTCAATTGCTTATGAAATGAAATTGATTCAGAGTTATTTTTATTATAATATCCCATATTTTAAATTAGATGATATAATTGCTGTATGTTTAAAAAAGTATATAAAACTAGGTACATGGGAATTGGTATAAAATAAATACCCCTCACATTAGTCAGTGGCTGAACAACTTTGAAGTTTGTTTCACAGAAAGCTCTGAACAGAAGTTGTGTGTGTGTGTGTGTGTGTGTGTGTGTGTGTGTGTTTTAAACCAGCCATGACTAAGCACAGACATTATAATATCAAAAGTAATTCTCTCTGAAATGTTGAATAAAGAAGAGGAATAGTTAGAGTGGAGAAAGTGCAAGATTCCCAGGAAGATTTGATTTATGATTGAGAGGAAAATGAATTCATTAATTTTTTTGTAAGCAAATATCTTTCAAAAGTGTAATAAGGGTTGTATTCAGGAGGTAAAATGAGAAAATGTTGATTTTAGCAGTATAAAAAAGGAACAGAGGGATCACTAGCTACTCATTTCATGAAGAAGACTAAACCTAAATGATAGGCATTTGAGAAGATGGCTTCTGAACATTACATTGTACCATGAACATTATATGGGCAGAAGAACCTGATTTCACTAGATGTATTAATTTTAAGCAGAGATAAAAAAAAAAACAACACCACCCAGATCAGTTCAGCATAAGCACACAAAAAATGCCTATAATTATTTTTATGTTATAGAATATTAACTTGACAATCTAAATGTTAGGACAAACAAAACATTTACTTCAGGTAATGCTTTACTGCTACGGCACAAATAATGCATGGTTTACTTGAATTACAGAAAACTCACTGAGTCATGGGTTATCATTTAAAAATATCTCCAAAGGTGTTGATTGCAGTTCACTGTTTCATTATGTGATAAACACTTCCTGTTGAAGATTGAGGAAAAGGATTTGCAACACTCAAAAATACTCTTTGCATGTTTGGTAAACTTGGGAAATCAGAGAAAAACACGGAAGGCTTAATTTTCAGGAATGTTTTGGGCATTTTCACTTGAAAGATATAATTTGGTCTACTTAGCCATCATACACCCATAGGAACACAACTAAATACAAACCAGCACAAAAAGCTACTAGACATAAGCATTCTTGTGTCTGTGCCGGCAAGAGCCTTCTGGGAAGGTGGGGATGGGGTTGTAGGGGCTCCACCTGTGGTGGGAAAAAGCCTCCTATGAAAGGTAACACATGGCAGGAAGTTGTGTCTGACACCGTCCTTAGCAGTATGGGATGATGGTTTGAGAGAATGTTTGAGGTGGAGAATACAGCTAGGTTACTAGGACAGGCCACATGAGTTCTCACTAGCAGACCGTCTTGCACTGTGAGTCTGAATAAAACCCCCATACGGGATATATATTTAATTATCAGGATGCAAGAAGAGTTAAGGAGCAAAAGCACCTAGTAGTAATTCAGTTAAAGTGAGGTAGCCTGGTGAAGTAAGAGGGAAAATGAATGTTTCACTTGATTCTAACACATTTAATTTGTCTTTCAACTACTACACAAAAATAATTATTTCAGACAATAGAACATTCTGTTTCAGTCTCTGATTAGTCCTTGCCATTGGATTTTTTTTTGTCCCTAGGTTTAACAAGAATCAGTCATAGCAGTAATTTCCTATGAAAAAGAAATCCTAGCAGGCTCATGTCTGGGTCTGTGGAGCTGATGGATTGCTTCTTTTTTATAGAGCCAAATCATTTTTGTAGGAATCAGCTTTCAAGTGTATAAATTTCAGTTTGGAAATTATTTCTCGCAATATTTGCTTTCAGTAATTCTCTTTTTAACATTAATTAGCTGAATAAATCCACCAAGGAACACAAAGTGTTTCTGCAAAATAATACGATAATTTGTATTGAAAATGTGATTGAGTACTGGGAAGAAATGAAAGAAACAAAAGGATCACAAAGGGAATAAGTCTGTTATAGCTATTCAAAATATGGAATGAAATATATTTATACTTTCTTCTGTTTGATCTAGTAAATCTAATTTTTCATTCCGTTTTCCCTTTCTATCCCTCTATCCTCTCTCGATTTAGACAGTGTCTCCTCTTTTTATTCGTTACAAAGATTTCAGTTGTGACTCACAGAATAAATGCTGACAGCATACAGAAAAAACTTTCAATTACTGAGATAAGTTTCAACATTAATAAAAAAGTAAGTCTTTTTCTGCTAATATGTTTTTGATCAACATTAAGGGTGCAGTCAAGCCAACAAATTTTTATTGCTGTGATTATTATATTTTGATCATTTGTATATTTATTATGCATTTGTAGGTATAAAAATTCAGTCACAAAGAGCATGTTAAGATAAATATAAATATCCTTAATGAGGATATCCTTATGAAAAATGGTCTTTGTCTCCTTGAGAGGAAGTTTAACAATATTTTATATCAAGAATGAAATTTAGCTCAATTATAAATCAGGGGTACTCTTTGAGTTCTTTTGTGGTAACTGATTTTATTTTATTTAAAGATTTTATGTATTTATTTCCAGAGAGAGAGAGTGAGTGAGAGAGAACACAAGCAGGGGGAGCCGCAGGCAGAGGGAGAAGAAGGCTCCCTGCTGAGCTCGGGGGCTCCATCCCAGGATGCTGAGATCATGACCAGAGCCAAGGCAGACACGAACGCAACTGACTAAGCCACCCAGGTGTCTCTTGTGGCAACAGATTTTAATAGTGTAAATACATTAGCTATTGTATTCCATGATCAGGTGCATTGATAATGCACAAAAAGAACTGGGATCAAGTGGAGAAAATGCTGGCATCAGAATTCTATAATCTTGCTTTGGATCCTAGTTTGCCACTCAGCTACTGATAAGGTCTTGCTGGAGTAAGTCAGTTTGTCTGTCTTGTCTCCATTCTTCTTGTTTAGTGGGGATAATAATTCATACCTCATAGGTTTTTTGTGTGTGGATTAGGTATCACAATGCACATGATAGGATCATTATGAATTTTACCATGTGGGAGTTGAATCTGTGCCTTGGTGCCCCCCCAAAAACTCTTCCCAAGTTAAATGATAACATAGTGGGATTGTGAGGGAACGCCAATGTTGAAAGTGGATTATCAAAATGGAAATGTAAAGTTTTAAAATGTAACTTTTGGAGATTTGCCTCTAAGCTTAGCAGCAATGACAGATGCAATAGTAATAGTAATGAAGACCGAAAAATTGTAAGAAATAATAGTATTGACATTTAAAAAAAATTACTGCATTTGCTTATGAGAACAAAGAAAGAAGAAAGAAAGTCTAACTTCGTTCTGTATACATCTATAAACAAAAGCTGGTGAAGAACATCAGATTTGAACTGAATTCTTAAGTTTCCTCTCATAGGAAATTACGTTTAAAGTTCTTTAAAAAAGGAAAGCTTAGTTCTAAGTTTTATGTAGAAAACATGTCAATAACTTCTAAAAAACTATCACTTCTTCTTCCTTTAGCACTTATTAAATCGACTCATAATTATTTTCACATGCCTGGTACTTTTATCAGACCATGAATTATATTCTCCAGAGATATGAATGGAAAAAAGAAGGAAAGATAGAGGGAGATCCCCTTCCTCATTAATTTAATAAACATTTATAGAGTACCCTTTAAATGGCAGGTTTTGGGTGTGTGAAGTAACAGCAAAACAATGACCCTGATTTCTAGTCTAGATTTCTAGAGAATCTAGTCTAGCAGAACATATTGGTAAATGAAATAGGAGGCAGCTAGTTCAAGTGCTAGCAGACGAAGATATATAAAGGATGTTTGGAGAGTGGCACTTAAAAGGAATTTCTCTGGGAGGTAAAATGTGAGATAACTAATAAGTGAGCTAAAATGAAGTTGGGGAGTTACAGTCCAGCCAAGTTAAAAAGCAGTCTAAAAGCAGAGAAGCAGGAAACAAGATCATAAGATCTATCTAGGTCAAGCTATGGAGTCTGCGTTTGTTTTAGAGTTTCAAAGAAGCTACTAAAGGAATTTGAGTTAGGGAGTGACACAATTGATAATTGAATTGTCTAAAAGTTAGTCTGCCATCAGAGTGAATGATAGACTGAGCCGGGTGGGAGTTGGGGAGGTGTGAGGGAAGGTAAGGGGGCTAGATGGGGACTATGCAGTGATTAGAGTATGAAATGAAATAAAGAGGCAGTAGTAAAAATGGAGAATGGCATATAAATTTGAGAGTGATTAAGGAGGTAGAAAAATAGGGATGATTGTGGTGATTGACGAGTGATTTAGGAGTCTAGGATGACTACTAAGAGTTTTGCTTGAACAAGTATGTCATGGTGCTAGTAATCAAGGGAGAAAATAGTCAAGGGGTTTTAGGGATAAGACAGTGAGTTGAATTTGGGACATACTGACATATTGAATCAAATTGAGTTCGAGATGCTCATAGGACATCCAGGAGGCGTTTAGCAGGCAGTTGAATATGTGAATTTACAGTTGTACCATCTGATAGCAATAGAATGCAAACCATGTGTATAATTTAAGGTTTTCTAGTAGTTCACTAGGGATATTTACATATAGGTTTTTGTGTGGATATGTTTTCATTCCTCTGGGATAAATGCCCAGGTGTGTAATTTCTGGGTCATACAGTAACTATATATTTGGCTTTTAAGACACTGCCAAATTGTTTTCCAGAGTGGCTATACCATTTTGCCTTTCCATCGGCACCGTGTGAGAGTTTCATTTAATCGGCATCATTGCCTATACTTGGTATGGTCATTTTTTTAAGCTGTTCTGATATGTGTGTAGTGGTGTCTTATCACAGGTTTATTTTGCATTTGCTTAATGACTAGTGATGTCAAACATCTTCGTGTGTGCTTATTTACCATCATGAGACTTCTTTGGAAAAATCTTCCCATTTTTGGATATTTTTGGGCGGTGGGGTGACCAAGAGTCGCAGGCTCCACTGACTGAGCTGGCCAGGCACCCCTTAAATAAAAACTTTTAAAAAATCAGTTAGGAAATGCTACCCTTTCTATTTTCAATAACTGTCTGTTATGTGGGCAGTTGTCTACCCTGTAGTTCATTTCTCAAAAACTGGTATCCTGCTTGAGGTCAGATCCATACATGTGCAGCTCCAGATAATGTGGATTACTTTCTTGAGCTCCTTCCCCTTCTCCAGCTCCACAACACATTCAGTTTCTAGAGTTCACCTTTCTTGGTCACTTCGCTAGAACACTGGGTTTTAGTTACATGTACTGCTGCATATTTCCACATCTGTCTGTCCCCATGGCCAAGGGAGAGAATGGGAAAAAAATACCAGAGCATTTCCCCCACTCCTTTACCAGTGGAGATGCCCTTTTTATTTCCTTGGACCAGAAATTGAAATCTTCTCTTGAAACTCTTTCTGTTTGCCTCCAGTCCTTTTTTTTTTTTTTTAGGTTTTATTTATTTAAGTAATCTCTACACCTGACATGGGGCTCAAATTCCTGACTCAGAGATTAAGAGTCATTTGTTACTTCTGACTGAGCCAGCCCGGCACCTCGTGCCCCCAAGTGTGCAGTTCTGGGTTTCTGGATACATATCCAAGACAGGAAATACTGGAGGAAAAAAGAAATGGAAAACTCAAATCTAGTTCAGTGGTACTTTGAGTTCTGATTTCTTTAGCTGCTCTATGCATCTGTTCAAGGTTTTTAGTTGCTTGTTTGAGCTTACGTCATCTAGAATGGAACCAGATTCCTTCTTTTCATTTAATTTGATTATTTTGTTTCTGATAATTTTTTAGGGTGGTGATGATGAAGAGGATGGCTGTAGGTTAAGGAGAAGCAAATGCGGGAAAGGAAAACGAAGGACATTTGCTTCCTCTTCCTCCTATTCCAAATACTATTGACTTTTATTCTACATTTAAAAGGGGGCCTTGTAAGGGTGTCTGGGTGGCCCAGTCAGTTAAAACATTTGATTCTTGGTTTTGGTTCAGGTCATAATCTCATGGGTCATGGGATCGAGACCCGCCATCGGCTCCACCTGTGCTTAGCAGGAGTCTGCTTGGATATTCTCGATATTCTCTCCCTCTGCGCCTTCCCTGATTTATACACTCCTTCTCTCTCTCTAAAATAAATATATAAATAAATATTTAAGAAAAAAAAAGAAAAAGAAGCCCTTGCAAAACATGCATGGATATGAAACAACCGAATTTATGTTTTAGAAATATCTTTTCTTTTGCTGTATTGAGAAATATGCCAGGGAGAGGAAAACCTGAGTAATCGGGAGTGAGCTCTTTCCTGGTTCTTGCCTGAAGGATAAGTTACATTTGGGTATAGGATAATTTGATTTCTGTTTTGATCATTCTGACCCTAAGAATGCTTGATTGTATTTAGTAAAAAACAAAGACATTAATAAATTAGCAATGTAAGTATTTTATGAAGCAAATTCAAGTAAGCCAAATTATTTAATCATTTTTTCTAAATGGAGACGTTAAGTGTATCCTCTATTTTACATTTTAGTTTTATTATGCTGAAATCATTTCACAGGTATAAGTCTTTTTTGCAGTGAAGGTTTGTTTCTTCTTTTTAGGTTCTGATATCAATTTTTTGAAAACTATTTTTGTTAAGAATGAAGTTGGAGCAGAGGACTAGTTAATCTAAGGGTTTCCCTATGATTTTAAAAATTTGGTATGATTTTGGACTATTTACTTTGCTTTACATACTATAGTACTTAAAATTGCTGTGAAATTTGCCATTTTAACTATCTTAAAAGTACAATTCAGTGAAATTTAGTACATTCATAATGCTGTGAAGCATCAGAAATGATGTTTTAGTAATAAACTTTATTCAGTAATTTTTTGTCAAATTAAATTTTTAAAGATTTATAGATTAAATTTTTCTTTTGTACAGATTAAATCATTATTAGTTTAACTTTGTGTCTATTAGCATTATTATCTAAGGTATAGTACTTTAAAATTAATAAAAGGTAGTTTGTGGTTATTTCTCAACTAATCCATGAAAAACTGTGAGCAATTCCCTCTGGATTTTTTTCAGTTTTTCTATTTTTGGTATGTGGATTATTAGAATGTTACACTAATTCTTTACTATACTTGTGACTACTGAATGCAGAGACCACTAAAATAGTGGTGTTGTTGATGAAACACAGAGCAGATCCTGGGGCTAAAACAGTAAGATTAAAATATTTTTGAAGTCATAGTCATAGAAGTCATAGAAGTCACTTGACATAGATGAAAACTGTAAGGGTAAATGATGGCTTCAAAGCATCTTGCTTTGTCTTCAGCACCATGTTGGCAGGATATTATGAGTCTTGGGGCTTATTTCCTGAGAAAACTTAGGCATTTTATTATTTTGGAATCTGTCTGCAGGCTGCGGTAATTCTAGAGAATTTACAGTAGTTGGGATAAGGATAATAGAAAGATTACCAAGTACTGAGGCTTAGCTTTTATTGTTTTGTAGATTATTGCATATGCAATTTCATATTTGTAATATATGTCAAATAGTGGTGTGCATAGTTATTTTAATGCAAAAACTAATTTACAATGTATGTTTTTGTTTCAGTGAATCTTCTTGGGAATCCTGAAGTATAGTCTTTTTTTTTTTTTAAGATTTTTATTTTATTTATTTGAGATAGAGAGAGAGATCACAAGTAGGCAGGGGGGTGGGAAGCAGGCTCCCCGCTGAGCAGAGAGCCCGATGCGGGACTTGATCCCAGGACCCTGAGATCATGACCTGAGCCGAAGGCAGAGGCCTTAACCTACTGAGCCACCCAGGCGTCCCCTGAAGTATAGTCTTATGTCACAACCCAAACACTGGATTTCAATCTTCTTAGAACAAGTTATATAGGAGAGTGAATCATTCAAAATCCATGTTGTTATAAGGCTCATAATCTGAGAGGACAGACAGTAAATTAAAGCTATCATATAATTTTAGATAATGATAAATGCTGTGAGAGAAATAAACTGTAATCATTTGAAAATAGTGACTAGAGAGGAGATTCATATTAGATAAGGTGTTTAGTGATGGTATTTCTTTTTTTTTAAGATTTTATTTATTCATTTGACAGAGAGAGAGATCACAAGCAGGCAGAGAGGCAGGCAGAGAGAGAGGGGGAAGCAGGCTCCCTGCTGAGCAGAGAGCCTGATGCGGGGCTCGATCCCAGGACCCTGAGACCACGACCTAAGCCAAAGGCAGAGGCTTTAACCCACTGAGCCACCCAGGCGCCCCAATGACAGTATTTCTTGATGTAGAGCTAAAACCTGAAGAGAATGCTGGGCAGAAGGAAAACAACTTCAAAAGCTTTGAATTGGGAAGGAGTTTGGTGAACTTGAAGAATACAAAGAAGGCCAGCCTGTGTGACTGGATCATAGAGACAATTAGGAGGAGTGAGATGTGCTGAGGTTGGAGAAATAGACGGGGATAGATTGTAAGAGGCCATTTAGGCAAGAAAGAGACATTTGCAAATAGTTCTAAATGCAAAGGGAAGCCACTGATGAGTTTTAAGGGACTTAGCATGATCTATTTTACATTGTAGAAGGATTACTTGGATGGCTGTATGAAGAATAGATTTTAGGGGTTCTAGAGAAAAAAGAAGAAGAATATTTAGAGGCTACTTCAGTACCATCAGCAAAAGATGACAATGGTATGGACACTGGTGGTAGCAGCAGAGCTGGAGGGAAGGGGACAGATAAAGAGGGTCTTTGTGGGGGAGGCAGAGCTGGGCAGGTGAGGAAGTACATGAGCAGGTGATGTGAGGAGGGTAAGGGATAGAAGGAAGTCAAAGATGTCTTCTAGGAATTTTGCTTGAACACATGATTAGTAGGGGCGCCCTTTATTAGCGAGGGAAGACAAGGAGAGAAACAAGTTCAGGAGCTTGGGAGGAGAGCTCAGAGCTAGAGATACAAAATTGGGCATCAAGAGCACACCACACAGATAACTGGACGGGATCTCAGCAGAGAGTCTAGATAGAGACGTGAATAAAAAAAAAAGAAAAGAAAAGAAATGAAGGAAACCCAGCACTGAGCCAGCAAAAGAGGCTGAGAAGAGGGTCCACTTCTATGGAGAAAAACAGGGACAATGTTGTGAGATGGAATTAAAGAGAATAAGGTTTTTTCGGGAAGGAAGGAAATTGCTGCAAGGTCAAGTCAGATGAGGACAGAGAAGTGACAACTAGTTTCACATCATGGACATTATTCTTACCTTGACAAGCACAATTGCAGTGGCTGGAGAGGAGATAATCTTCACTGGGGTGGGTTGAGGATACCAGTAAGATAATAAAAAGAAGTCAGTAAATCTGAGGTAATAATTGGAAGGTAATGTAAGTTCAAAGGAGGGTTTTGTTTTTTTTTTAATGGTTTGTATGTTTGCTGGAATTATTTAGTAGACCGAGTCTAATGATTTGTGAAGAATCACAGGGTAATCTCTGACTTGAATTTCTTGAACATGGGAAGAGGGGATGAAATCCAGAAAGTAAGAGGAGGAGTTGGCATTTTTAGGCACTGGGGAACTTTTTTTTCCATTGTAATAAGAGGAAGGCAGAGAATGTGGCTGTCGATATAGATAAGTTAATAAAGTTGGTGGTGGGAAGTTGAGGGAGTTCCCATCTGATTGCTGCTCTTTTTTCAGAAAAGAATGAGGTGCGTTCATGAGCTGTGGAGGGGAGGGAGGCTTGGAGAGAAAGAAGATCTGAATCTTGTCTCAAATGGGAAATGCAGTAGGATTCCTGGGCCCTGGTGAGCATTCTTCATACATTTAGAGAAAGATCAATCTATGTGGTTGTTGATTTTCTCCAGGAACATTCAGCTCTGGGGTAAAGGTTCAGAGAAGTAGATGACTGAGTTTAACCAGCGTTGGTGTGTAATTAACTGGGAACGAGGGAGAGAGAGAAAACAGAGTTAAGAGCAAGTTGATGGTAATAATCATCCATGGAATCTAGACTGGGAGAGGTAAAAACTAAGGATGTGAGCTGATGGGAATGGAAAACCCTTTGCTTTTCTCCACTAAGTTGAATAATTGCTGGCACTGTAGGTGGGAAAGGGAGGAGCAGGGAAGGGATGCATGCCTAAAAGGTGGGAGCTTGACATTGAGATGTTTTTTTGCTGTGGTATATTAATTAGTTGTGCCAAGGTCCAGAGTTACAGCATTGGACACGATGACTGTGGTTAGATGGAGGAAAAGATTGGAGAGAAGTTCTAAGAACTGAGAAGGCAAGGGATTAAGAAAGCCATCACTTTCTGTTAAATGGTCTCCAGGGGAAAAAAATACACTGGGGCAGTTCTGTCCAGAACTGAAATAGTCACTCTGGCTATGCAATAGAATTTTCTCTTCCCATCATTTTCCGCAATGACTTTCGTCATTGAGATCAGTGCATGAGGCTTTAGCCGTGGCTTGAGGCGGTGCCATTTGAATCATGTTGCACACAGCAGTGCTCAGAGCATGTGGTTTCCTCACACCCACCCTTGCAAGACAGCATTCCCAGTGGAAAGTAGGCCAGTTACAGTCCTCAAGTCTTAACCACAGCAGAGATAATTTAAAAATTTCAAACCCTGAAGGTCACAAGATGGGCTATATAAAAATAAAGAATTGGGTGCCAATCTCCAGTTTTTCTCTAGGGTAATTATTTAAGTATTGAACTGAACATTTTCTCATTTGAGTAACTGCCAGGCTTTGGTAGTTTGTAGCAAGGGGCATTTACCAGAGCAGGGCTTGAATAGTACTGGAAAAAAAGATTTGTCAAAATCACAGTATGAGAAGGTCAAAGTTGAAGGCTCTTGAGATTCTTTTTTCTGTCTCCCAATATAATGTCGAAAAATAAAACAATTATTAGGATCTGAGGAATTAGAGTATTGTGGATTTAGTAGCAGTTGTTGGAAAAATGCAAATTAGGATTAGAATATTTCCCTGTTTACCACGAAGAGTTAATATGTCCTTTTATAGTGCTTTATCCCAACAGGAAGGATTGTAGGCACGGATAAAACTGCTTTGTGTAATCCTTCAGCCAGCAAATGTTTATTGCAGGCCTACTGTGGGCAAGGCATGAACAAAGCTAAAGTCCCTACCTCTGGGGCTGTGCATTTTGGTGGGAGGGGGCAGACAATTCGAAATACATATTTAATATATTAAAGTGGGTAATGGCTATGAGAAAAGGAAGGAGGGTAAGGAGAAAAGGTGTGAGTTAAGAAGGGGTCTTCTGGGAGGACCTCTGATGAGGTGACGTGATATTTGAAAAGTGACATGAAGGAAGTGAGAGAGAATACAAGCTCTATATGGGACTTCAGAAGTTAGCATTTTCATGTCCAAATCTACCAGCTTCTGCCTGAGCTTCTTGCCTTTCTTGGGACATGTCCTGCTATCACACCTAATGCTTTTCAACTTGGCTCCCAGAGCTCTGCCTGGCCCTTACTGGTCCCAAGGCAACTCCAAATCCTGTGAGGACTTGGTCCTGACTCTCCATACCAGAAGTGAGATTGGATTCTCCCCACTTTGCCCCTATTTTGTGCCCCTAGAAAGTTCTGTTATGGCGCCTATAAGATGTTATTACTTTTTGTGGTTTTGTACCTTTCTCCTAATGCTAGGCAGCAAGGTCCGTAGGAGTAGGAGTTGTGTCCTATTCATCTCTATATCCTCAGTGCTCATCACAGGGTCTGACATATTATAGGTGCCATAACTTTGTGTTGAAAAAAAAAAAGATATTTAGAGAATAAAAAGGAATGCACTATATCAAGCCATGAAAAGACATAGAGGAACCTTAAAAGCAGATTGCTTGTGGAAGAAACCACTTTGAAAAGGCTACATATTGTATGGTTCCAACTATATAACACTTTGGAAAAGACAAACTATAGAGACAGTGAGAACATCAGTGGTTGCCAGGGGATGGGGGTGGGGGTCCCAGGGGAGGAAAGAATGAGTAGATGAAGCACAGGAAACTTTTATGGTGGAGACACTATTCTGTATGGTATTAAAATGATGGATACATGTCATTATTGACTTGTTAAAACCCTCAGAACTGTATGACACCAAGAGAGAACACTAATGTAAATTATGGACTATAGCTAATAACAATAATAATAATGTATTAGTATTGGTTCATCAATTTTAACAGATCAACCCCATCCATTAATGCAAGATAGTAAACTTAAAGGAAGCTGTGTATGGGGCTTTGGGGAATGAGGAGTCATTATAAGGAATGTTATGTATTGTGTACTCAATTGTTCTATAAATCTAAAACTGTGCTTTAAAAAATCTATACATTATTAAAAAATAAAATTTGGGGTGCACCTGGGTGGCTCAGACGGTTAAGCATCTGCCTTCAGATCATGATCCCATGGTCCTGGGATGGAGTCCCTCAACTGGCTCCCTGCTCAGTGGGGAGTCGCCTTCTCCCTCTCTCTCTGCCCCTCCCCCGTGGTTGTGCACTCTCTCCTCTCTCTCAAATAAGTAAATGAAATCACATAAAAAATAAAAATAAAATTTGGCAGTGAAAGTAAGGATTGATGTAGGATAGTAGATCGACTACTTTTAAAGATTGCTTTTCAAAAAGAAATGCTTGACCCTGTTAATTATAATGGTGTGAAATACTTGATGTAATTCATGAGCAGCTACCTTCCTTCTTAACTTCTTTTCTAACCCATGTATAATGGAAGGGACCAGATGGACAGATTGTCAGCGTGTCCGTGTGCTGCAGAGAGAACACGACATTCAGGCAGACATGGGTTCGAGTCCTACCTAGCTGTGAGATCTCGCTGAGCCTCAGTGTCCTCCACTGCATGAAGATCATACCACTGGCCTCAGAGGGTGTGGTGAGGATTAAATGAGACACACTATTACATGGTAGCACAGAGACTGGTGTCAAGAGTATGACTGTAACATGCTAGCTTTCTTTATTGGCCCTTTCAAGAGAATATAAAAATAAAGTAAAGGTCAGAATAAATGATGGGAGAAATTAAGAACACAAAAGACTGAGCATATGTTGGTGTAGCACTGAATTCAAGTGCTTAAAATTGAGGGCTAACCCTAGTTTCCATTTGGTTCTGTAGGTTCCTTTTTCTTTCTTTTTTTTAAAGGATTTTATTGATTTACTTAGAGAGAGAGAGTGAGCACGAGGAGGGAAGGGCGGAGAGAGAAGGAGAAGCAGACTCCTCACGGAGCGGGGCTAAATCCCAGGACCCAGGGATCAGGTCCTGAGTCAAAGTCAGATGTGTAACTGACTGAGCCACCCAGGTGCTCCTGTTAGGTTCCTTTCGAACAGGCATCTACACTGCTTCTTTGACACATTTTTATCTTTATTAAAACAACCTCTATATGATGACAGGTGAAACGACTTTTCTCATGTTGGGTTTTCTCAGGTAACAGGTGAGAAGTGTGAAGGTGAGAAGGTAGAATCTGTCAGTTAGAAATATGGGAAACACTTGGAAGTTTCTTGATAGGGAACGTGGCATCATTAACAATATATCATGACTTATAATTATTTGGCTACAAGTCTCAGTTTCCTTACCGAGGACAAATTACCATGCCACATGTTGGCTATCTTTGCATTTGTCTCCTCCACCAAGAGGTAGTGTAATATTGAGTAGTAGGTGCTCAATAAATATTTATTGAATTGAGAATATATATAGCTTTTCATGAAAAAGCAGTCCTTTTTTCTTTTTCTTTTTTTACGTAGGCTCCACACCCAGCGTGGAGTCCAATGTGGAGCTTGAACTCATGACTGTGGGATCAAGACCTCAGTCGAGATCAAGAGTAGGACACTCAATCAACTGAACCACCCAGGTGCCCTGAAAAAGGAGTCCCTTTTATAAGAAAAAAAGGAAGCTCATCTATTAGACTCTCATGTATCTACACAACAAAGACTGGGCTGTAGGATATATTTAACATACACACATATACACACAGACATGCACACAGAGACACACCCACCCATATATGTAAAAGCAAAACATTAATCTGGGCACATACTTTCCATGTTTCTCTTTCTCAGCTTCTTAGTTTGGACAGCTGTGCCAAACATCTTGGGTTTAAAAGCAGTTCAAAGCAGGCTACAAAGAAAAGAAATCCACTTAAAATATCTCAGCTTTACTCTCATCATTCTGTACAAGGTTCAAATGTGACTTGGACACCAACACACCAGGCTAAGCTTTGTGTGAGGAAGTAAATGTCAGACTGAAATGGGAAACTGAAGGAGGTCATTCTCCCTTTGTTGAGCTTCTCCTTCTTGTCAAACCACTGGGCTGCACGTTGTCGTTCTTGTTTGTCACTGATAGCCTATCACAAAGCCTCTTCTGTTAGGATGCTGTACCTGAGACTCCCACTAGCCAGCAGAGCATAAACACCAAGGTGGAGCCACCTTCCCCAAACCTCTCACACAATAGCTACTGCTGTCACAGCAGGACAATTGAGTGGATCTTATGGTGGTATATTTTTTCCCATCATATGCATGACAGAAAGTCTAATGGACCTTGTTCATTTCTTGAGTAGCTTTTAAGTCCCTATAAAATGGCCTGTTATCAGTTCCATCAGTGTTCCCAAGATGTCTACCTGGATATTAGGGAGCCCCGACAGTAGCTGTCTTTTCAGTCCTCCAATCAGCAAGGAGAAGACAGTAATTAGCTGAAAAGTTAGAGAGGAAGATTAATTTGTACCCCAGAAGAAACAGCTAAATACTGATGGTATTTTGTGATAAATAAAATTCACAGCCTTTAAAAATGGAAGGACTAAATGGACTATATTATTTTGTACAAGGGTTAATCATGTGCTTTGGCAAAGAAATTGGATCACTGCCCTTAAAAATAAAAATGTTAAAAACCTGATATGATTTTATAGCCAATCTTGGGATATATTATTCTCTAAGTACAGTGCTAATTAAACCCTGGTATTGTATTGGGAACAAATATAAGAAAATAGAGAAGAGCAGTAAAATAATATTGGAAAGACATTATTTTTAAAATTACCATTGAGAATGTATCGGTCATTTTCTAAGAATTAAGTGTTGATGTAAATGGGAAAGATTTTTTGACATATAGAAGGAAAAACTATATCTGATGCTGATATTGCCACCCATCTAGTGGATTTCCTCTAGAATTTAAACTACCTTTGCCTCTAGTAATATGCTGGCTCTTTGAAATATTTTCTGAAATTCCTAACTGCTCTCCCCACCCCCAGATGGTAAATACTACCTGGGGCTCCTTATTAAGTATAAGGGCTTAGGCTTTCCTGTTCAGTTTGTTATTGGAGATAATTCTCAGCTCATATATGCAGTGTGCAAACTAATTTCTATGGCTCTGGGCAATTAATCTTGGTCTGCCTGTGGAGCCCTGTCGTCTTCAGGGAGATGTGCTTGAATTGGATGGGGTCACGTAGTGCAAGGCACTGGAGTAGTATGCATCTGACCAAGGAATCCTTTGTCTGGAAGGTATCTTCTCTCATTCCTACATAGGTTGCTAATCACTTAGACATCTCTTGTTTCTCATGTCATGGCCCCTGTCAAACTGGGCGATAGTCCCCATCACTTTCTACTATGCTTTGCCATGTGGTACTTTAATGTTTCTGGTACTTTAAGCTGCATGAGAATGGAAATCTGTGAAGTCGTTTGTGACCTATCTTCTCATATGTTTTGTGCGGTATTTCTTCTCTGGCTTCACAGGGATCTGGCCAGGGACAGAACACAAGGTGCTTCTCTCCACCACCCACAGCCCACTGCTCTCATAATCTTATCTCTCTCTCTCTTTTAAATTGAAGTCTAGTTCAGCCACGATGTCACATTAGTTTCAGGTGTACAACATAGGGATTGATTCAACAAGTCTATATGTTATACCATGCTCATCACAAGTGTAGCTACCCTCTGTCACCATATAGTGCTATACAACACCATGTAACAATACCATTGACTACCTTCCCTATGCACTCATAACCTTCTCTTCTGTTTCATCCTCTCATGGGGAATCTTTTTAAATTCTTGGAGAAATTCCTCCCCAATTTGCCTTGGAGGAATCTTACATTATCTCAAGGGATAAGATTTTAGGAAATCAAAGCAGTAAGATTGATTAGTAACTGTTTTTTCATTATGAAATCTCATTTTGGGAATAGAAGAGAATTGAGAGCAGACCATCTGCTTGGAGACGGGAAAGGAACAGGGGAAACAAGTAAGTGGGGCCAAAAGTAATTTATAGCTCAAAAATATTTTTCTGCCATCAGTGCTACATTGCTTTTTACTCAGAATAATGCCTACACATATAATGTATAATCCGTACAATGTTCATGGAGTAAATCTAGGAATTCAAGAGGGCAAACTCATATATGCCTTTCAGACTTTATTCTCCTTGATGTCGGGAGAACTTGAATCATTTTGTAATGTTGATGGACACATGGAAAATGCCTCTGTTGTATACTTGGAGATGATGCTGAAACATCATTTCTTAAATTTGTGAATGGAAATTATGATTAGGTATCTCTGACACCAGGCTGCATGATTGTGCATGAAAAACAATTCACAAATGTTGTATGACTTCAGGTAATGAGCCAAGGAATCATGGAGGCACAAAATATAAGTTGAGTTTTGATTAGAACAGTGATTCTCAGTTTGGTCTCTAGACCAACATTATGAGGAACTTATTGGAAATGCAAATATCCTAGATATACTGAATAAGAAACTCTGAGAATGGGGTCTCCATATCTGTGTTTTAACAAGCGCTCTTTGTAATCTCGTTGCATGTTAGAGTTTTGAGAACCCCTAGACAAGGGGATGGTTAGCTTGAATCAAGTGAGTGATCTCAGATAGGTAGCTTCGCACTTGAGTCTCAGTTTTCTCTTTTAGAATTAAAAATTACTAAAAAAAAAAAAAAAAAAAAGAATTAAGAATTACTCCATACTTAATCTAATGAGAAGAGCATCCTTTTGTCGAACTCTTCTTAGAACAAGGTACAAACATATGTGCCAGCTAGTTTCACTTGGTTTATTGGTTATAACCTATGTCCTTGATCTTATCATTTGCCTAAGAAGAATGGGAACATGTCTGTGTGTTTATATATATTACACATTCCCTAAGAGTCAGTATGCAAGATGGATAAGGGTGCAGTTTCTCTGGAAAGATAGCCTGGTGTCAAATCACCAGCTCTAACTCTTAGTGGATGACTTTCAAGAAGTTTTCAACTTCTCAGTTTCCTCACCTGTAAAATTAAGATCATGCTGTAATCCTCCATACCCCAGATAGGTAGAATGAGATAATGTCATGCGAGAACGAGACAATACAGATGAGGTGCTTACAGCAGGACCTGGCACTGGTTGCCTAATAAATGTTAGCAAGTTCTGGGTTGAGTGCAGGCTGGTATCTGTTGTAAGGTCCAGAATTGTAACAGGTGGCATCTCTTCACTGAAGGAGCTCGTTAGCCCAGTAGGAAGAGTTAGACATGTAAACTTATAATCCCCAAAGTTATTAGAGATCTACAATTGCAGCCGGAAAAGACGAGAACATAATAATGGGACAAAGGGTCTTGAAAGGACAGTTCAAATAGAATGAGAAGATCTATCACTGTGGCTGATGGGCAGTCAACAGAATGATCTTCATATAATTGTAATGAAAATGCCAATAACTAATATCAGTTAACACTTAGTACTTATCAGGCCCTGTTTGTTATTTCAATTAGTCTTTTCAGAAACATATGAAGCAGGTATTTGTATTATCATCATTTTACAAACTAAGAAATTGGAACTTAATGAAGGAAGGGACTTTAATTACAAAGGTGGGAGTTCTGACTCAGAGATCTGTATTTCTCAGGATTTACTTATTATTAAACTTATTAACAATAAACTTATTACATTGTTACTTATTAATCAATTATATACATTTTTATATAATTATTAAATAATTATTAATGATAAACCTATTAGAACTCATGTAAAATGTTTTCAGCTCTCCCAACAATTTAATTCTTTATATTTCACAAGTTTTAAATAAGAGATAACAATTCTAAAGAAATGAAATGATTTGCCCTTAGGACCTGCCCCCTTCCCTCCGTTATAATTTAAGGATTGCAATTTAAGACCCTGGCTTTTCTTCCATCTCCCTTCCATCTCTGCTTCACTGAGCGAACCGAGCTGCCATCTTCTTACTCATAGCAAAACAAAGCAAAACAGAAATCAGAAGATGATACAGAAAGAACCCGCCGTTTCAAAGCACTTTATAAAGTGGGGGAATGCTTCGGAACTCAGACAGAGGGGCCCCTAAGATTGTGTGGCAGTGCTGAGCTGCCTGATCCAAGCAAGCCTGGGAACTCCCCTCCTCTGAGCGTCGGGATTCTTCATCCCCTTTCTTGTAGGACTTCAACTCAGTCATTTAAACTTTTCCTTGCTAATTCCACTGCAGTTTGAACAGCTTCTCAGTCTCACCCAGAGTCTGAATTACTTGAGAAAAGTTAAAGGATCACTTATTCATCACTGTATAACAAATAATCAATTTACTTGACTAATAATTTTAGCTAAATAATTCCATTTGAACAGGCAATATACTTTTAAAAGATGAAATAAAAAAAATAAAGAGAAAAAAAATCATCCTGTCAAGGAGCAAAAAAAAACAACAACAACCTACAAACAAAAAACCAACAAACCAAAACTATTTTGCCTCTCTTTTAGACGAAACAAATCTTTTACCAGCCTTTCCTAAAAGCCTTTAGTGGAGAACATACAAGGCGAAAGAATCAGTTAGGGATTTACAACTGTCAGTGAGGTACTGAAATTTATTAGCAAGTAGATGCCCCCTTCACAAGTGAACACTAAAGCCGATTGGCTTCCCTTTTGTGCCCCCAGATGAGAAATAGGTAAACACTTTGTATATTTTCCCTTGGTTTTGAGACTCGTACAATACATAGGTCAGGAGAGTCAACAACATTGAAATCGTTAAAAGATTTTTTTCTGAGTCTTCTGGGAATGGTCAAACAGGATACAGTCTTTTATTCTCATTTCCCTTCGTGAAATGTAGTCTCTTCTTTTTGGAACACATGATAGTTGCTGTGCAGACAGACAGGTCCTAACAATGCTGCTCTGACATTTAAGCATTTCACCTTCTATGCAGTACAGCCTGTTTGTCCTTTTCAACTTGGCTACTGCGCCAAATGCAAAGGAACCACTGTGTGACTTTTTGCTTATCTTCTGTACCCAAGCCTACAAAGTTAGTGCTTGAGTGTGTCAGGTATCACCCAGGGACTTAAGAAGGAGGCTTTTTACAGTTAACCCAATCCCATGACCTGTACTACACTGCCTTTGATTTGAAGGCAGTTGAGTTAACTACCAAGCCTGCCCACTACATGAATCGGAATCAAGTTCACCTGAGATGTGGGCACACAATAATTCCTAGTTTTCTGCATAATGGCTTTGGGCATACTCCATTACACGCTGGAGTGCCTGCCAGTGGGAAACAGCAATGTTTTTCTTCTTGTTCGTGCTGCTTCATTCGCAGAGCTGCTTTTATATTTCTAACTTTTTATTTGGAAATACTTTCAGAATTTTAGAAAAGTTGTAAGCATAAGTAGAGTTCAAATAACGTCTTGATATTCATTACCCAGATTCACTTACCTCATTTGGTTTATCATTGGCTCAAATTCTTTCTCTCTCTCTCTGCACATGCATACATATATATTTGGAATCACTTCAGGGTAAACTACATATATCATGGTCCTTTACCTTTTAATACTTCTGTCGATATTTCTTTTTTTTTA
>CM052899.1:108925723-108944052 GCA_028534135.1 Potos flavus
CAAGACAGCACTGGGGCTACTTCTTAGGCATTCGTTTTACTTCTTGACTTGTGCCCGGTTATCATTATCCTTTTTCCTGTCGTGTTAAAGGATATGACCACACAGTTTTTGAGAAATAATTAGTGGATAAGCAATTTTGAGAAAATAAAAAAATATCCACAAATGTAAGGGGATATTTTGTCCATTACAGTAGACTGGATATTGAATAACCAAACTTATTGGATATATTATTTGCTAAGGTAGCTAATAATTATTACTCCAGAAAAGTCAACATTTCCTCAACTAAAAATATTTTTCATTGTCACTTCCTTGTTAGTAAAAAGATATGAAAACAGTAGTCTTCAGTCTCCAAGATGGATAAAGATACATTGCACTGGTAATTGCCTACAGCCTTGGCATTTCTGATGGTCTTTTTCTTTCTGTTTCCCCCTTCTAGTCCCTTCTCTTCACTCTATGCCTTTTCCAAATGAAAAGTCTTAAGAGCTCTACAGTTCTTTATGAAGAGACTTAAGGACACACAATTCATAGGAAGAAAATTTCTGAGGTAATGCTTAATAGGCAGAATTTTAAAAGATGAATATGTATTATTCAATGAGAACGGAGTTCACTATTGAAACTAGAATTGCTTGGATAGGACCTTAGAAAGCATCTCCTAGAGGTTGCAAATAGCTGGCCATTGGGCAATATATGGGCTATTGATGTGTTTTCTTTGATTCACACATGGCTTTAGTTTTGTTTTCATTTGGGGGTTTCTTGTTTTTGTTTTGTTTTGTTTTGTTTTTAATTAGTTGCTAACATTTTAAAACAGGAGTTTTACCTTAGAATATGGATTTTCACCTTCTTTTGAACAACTGGAAGCTTTGATAACACCAGGCCAACAGTCTCACCAGGGACGCCATCTGAGGTGGCTTTTGTATTATTCTTTTGTTGGCTAAAGACCCCACATGGGCTGCTTCATTTGCCATACTGCTGGCCCCTATGTGATCTGAGTTTGTGATTTCTGTTTCTAGTCTAATTCCAGCAAGTTCTTCTACCTCTTCACTTCGCTCACTCGACCTCTTATCTCGCCATGCCTCTCACTCCATTTCCATCTGTCAGAATCCTTACACCTCAAAGAGCATTTCCTCCCCATGGCTCTCTTCAGCCACTCATCATTACCTCCTAGAAGTCTCTCCTGCTCCAATTCTTCCTCTCTCCTTTGTTAATTGCACACAATCTGCCTTGAGTTATACTGATTGTATTTTCATTTTGCCTCCTAATAATTGTGGACACTTGAAAGGCAGGGACCATCTTTGCACCACACACAGTGACTTCTTACACGATGCCTTGCACGGAGTATGCCCTCTGTAGATCTGCAGTAATGCAGTAATGCAGATACAGATATATAGTAATTATATATATATATATATATATATATATATATATATATATATATATATATATATTTGTCTATGAAATCATTGAAATCAGTACTTGGGAAATTAAAATTTCCTATCCAAGTATCCAAATAAAAGTGGGAGGAACAAAGAATGAAATTTTCTAAAAGGGTAACTGAGAACGGATTATATTACAACTATCGTTCACTTCAGTAATTGCTTTCCTTTTTCGGCTGTGTTCAATCACAGCCCAAACCTCTTTGGACGGTATCACTGGAAAAGAATGTGCCTCAGTCCTACCTCCTACCTACACATTATTAGCAATTTGGCATCATTTCCCCACTTCGATGTTCTCCTTTGTGTGGGGGTGGCAGGACACTTGGGAACTACATTCCCAGAATCTCTGATACCACGTTCTGTGTTAGGTGCCGCTAGGAGATGTGTTCACATTGGATCCATAAGGTGCTAGAGA
Source organism: Potos flavus (assembly GCA_028534135.1). Lineage (NCBI taxonomy): Eukaryota > Metazoa > Chordata > Mammalia > Carnivora > Procyonidae > Potos > Potos flavus. The sequence continues at coordinate 108,927,572 of CM052899.1, forward strand.
GAGGGAGCCATGTCTTCCTTCTTTGGCGGCAGCAGGCAGGCACATGGGCTTCTATAGACGAGAGATTTTGCAGCAGTCTCCTCTGAGCCTTTTTTTTTTCCCCTAAGAATGACCCGTTTCCTTATTGAAAGACTTAGAGGTGTTTCTGCTTTCCCATTTCCCCCATGAAACTCCTACTGACACATTTTGAGAAGGAAATAGGCAACAGGGTACCTTTTAGTAAATTCATTTCTGACTTTGACCTGGTCAAATACTTAAAATCAGAGTTTCACCAAGTAGAAAATAATATGAAGGAATATCTCCGGAATAGAAAGAGGAGATCCTCCCCATAAAAGGAGGAGAAAGGTGAAGATATCTCAGGTTTTCATTAGGTGACTTATAAGAAGAATGTATTTTCTTTTTATACAAGAAATTATTTGCAAGATAAATACAGTTCTGAAACACAACCTAGGCTGTGTTAACTGACAAAAATACTGATAAAAATATTTGAAACCATAAATATTTCTTACCCTCAACCTAAATTCAATGGCTAGCAGAGTGTTTTGTGTACCATAGATATTTAGTAAATGTTTACTGATTTAACTGTAAAGAAAAAAAGAAAAGGTGCCTTGCTTCTTTTCAGTGAGTTCTGGCGTGTGTGAACAATATTCTTTGTGTGTAATAATTTAGATGTTTATTATTTGGCTTTGTGGAGCATAATCAATGCACTGAGCACTATGACATATCTAGAAATGGCCTTGGTTCCTGTTCATTAGGTAAGAAAAATGGCTTATTACAATTTCCTTTTGCCTTACATTAGGATTTCAGTAAAATTGCTGCTGCAAACTTATTTTAAATAGCTTGAAACACAATAAGCGATTTGACTATGGCTTAGTCAGAGTCCTGTGGTATAGAAGGCTAGTCCATTGAGGTTCAACATGGTGAGTTAGGGGGTTAGGAATACTCCCATGAGCCTACCCCTCAAAATTGCCCCCAGCCTACAAGACAGAGCTGTCTTGGTTGGAATTCAAAGTAACTCTTCTTTGAAAAGATGGTTAGTTACAGCTGATTGCATGCTTTTTCTTTGCTATATTTCTATTTGTGCTTGGTTTTTGTTGCCTGCTAGATTTCTTGCATCAGATACTTTGACTCTTTCTTCTTGAGGGTGAATGGATGCAAGTTGAGTCTGCACAGGTAAAGGTTTTCTGGGAGATGCTGCTTTGTCCTGGTGAACATGATCTGTCAGCCATTTACCTTGCTTTTTACATAACAGTTTTTTCGAGGTAAACTAAGAAAGTTGAGAAAACAGTCTCTTATATTGGATAGTAAAGATGAGACTTGTTTAAAAAAAGAACAATAATACACAATAAACATATTTGGATGTATGGTGAAAGTAATTGGTAACTTGGTGTATTTAATGTATATTTGTAACAGTGACGATCACTTTTTAGAAGAAAGTGGCGCTAGACATAAAGTCTTTCTTTCCTCCTCATCCCTGTAGCAATATACTGGGAAATGAACAGGTAGAACTAAAAGCAGTGGAACAAAATCTTGATTTACTTCAATCCAACTAATAAGGAGTCTGGAAAATGCAATTGACTAAAAAATCCTATAAAACTTAAATTGTTGCAACTAGATTTTCTTTCAATTTTCAGAGAGCCACAGAGTATTATAACATAATAGAATTTTATATTAAGAGAAATATGCAGGCTGTCTCTAGTGATCAGTCTTGATTCATAGTCTTGTGGTTTTTGCACATCTGCTACTGTAATCATTAAAAAATCCAGAGAATCAAAGTGCTAAAATTTGATTCTAATTTGTTAAAAATAAAAACCTTCTTCTTACCAAAACAAGATTTACTAATACATATTCTAATATATAAAAATTATGTATAGTTTAATTTACATACATGTATATACTAATATAAATATTTCACCAAAGTAAAAGCAGAAACTATTTCTGACAATTAAATGTATTTTTTAAAAATATAAAGTAGTATTTATTAGTGGAAAATCCCAAACACATAGAAGTGTATAAAACATAGTCCCTTTTCTTAATCCCTTGGACTATAAATAATGTCAATAATTTGACATATATTTTCCCAGTTTTCTCCCATATATTTATAAACAAACATATATGTTTATAGTTCTGAATGGGATGACACTAATTGTACTATTCTGTAACCTGCTTTTTTTCTCTCAATAATACATTGTGGATATCTTTCTATGTAAATATGTAAGGACCATAAAATGATTTTATTTTATTTTATTTTATTAATTTTTTGAGTAGGCTCCATGCCCAACATGGGGCTTGAATTCACGACTGTGAGATCAAGAGTGGCATGCTCTGTAAGTCAGCCAGGCACCCCAGGACTGCAAAATAGTTTTATAAATAAAATAATTAAGAAGTTAAAATAATTGCATACACTTGTATTTTGTATTTCATAACCTTGAGCTTTAAATTATTTGCAACTTGTTAGTAAATTGTACGCTTATTAATACATCGTTGAAAACATTTTCTTAAAAGTGATAATGAAAGTTAGTTTAAAACTTTTCTTATTTTTGCTTGCTTTAGAAAAATATATCAACTGAGTACTTAAAATAATTGTTGTAGAGGTATTTTGTTATTGAACAAATGTAAGGTTAATATAATCTTTAATTATGTTTTATGATGCTCTGTAAAGAAATCATTCATAAGATTGATAACCTGAAAGTCTTAAAGCAAAAGTTTATTCATCTTCATGCCTCAATGAAAACAGGGATTGCACTATTAGTTATAGGTAGGAGAAAAGGAACTAAGAGTTTAGGAATAACCTCACTAGGAGAGTTGGGCAAGAATAGGAATAATGTTATAAGAAATGTAGAACTATCTGGATGTTTGGTAATTAGATGGCTTGCAATTTTTTTCTTCAGACTTAGTGTTTCTGTGTGAGATAAGATAGAAGTGAGGGCAGACCACCCTCAAGATTATTATGGCATATGGATTATGTTGGGTCAAGATATCTCCTACATTTTTGATGTGCCTAACTGAAAATTTAATTGCTTGGGAGAGAGGAATGAGGAATTACCAGTGTGACCCAGGATCACATTGCTAAATTCAATGGTCAATGCTTATTTCTCATTTTGCTTGTCCTTCAGCATGATTTGAAATAGCTATATTCTTTTTTTAACATTAGTGACTTTAAAAAATCTTTTATTTTTTTCTTTTCCCCAGCTTAACTGAGATATAATTGACATCTAACATTGTGCAAGTTTAAGGTGTGTTGATTTAATACACTTACATATTGCAGAATGATTACCACCATAACTTTAGCTAATACCCCCATCGTGACACATAATTATCATTTCTTTTTGTTGGGGAGAACATCTGGGATCTGCTTTTTTAGCAACTTGCAAGTGTATAATACAACATTATTAACTATGATTACTATGCTGTACATTAGATTCCCAGAACTTCTTCATCTTATAACTTTAAGTTTGTACTCTTTGACCAATATTTCTCATTTCCCCTTACGTCTAAGTACCTCATAACCACCAGTCTAGTCTCTTGAGACAGATGTTTTCTATTTTAAAATTTTTAAATATGTAAATCAATGCTACCATTCTCACTATTTGTTGTTTTGGAAAATATAACTCACTTTTTAAAAAAAAGATTATTTGAGAGAGCGAAAGAGAGCACGAACAGGGGGAGGGGCAGAGGGAGAGGAGAGAGAGAATCTCAAGCCTATAATACAATATTATTATATGTATTGTAATACATTGAACAGGGCTCAATCCCATGACCATGAGATCATGACCTGAGCCGAAATCAAGAGTCGGATGCTTAACCAACTGAGTCACCCAGGTGCCCCAAATATTGCTCATTTTTATTAAAATAATTATGTATGTTAACATATAAGGGGTTTATTGTTATGTTTAAATGAATGAATAAATAAATGTTTCTCAGTTTTAATTTCTAGTATTGTAAATATGGATAGATATAGCTCACATAATCAAAAGATCTTTGAGGGAAGCCTGGGTGGCTCAGTCGGTTAAGCATCTGCCTTCGGCTTGGGTCATGATCCCAGGGTCCTGGGATGGAGTCCCACATCGGGCTCCCTGCTCAGTGGGGAGCCTCCTTCTCCCTCTGCCTGCTCTGCCTGCTGCTCTACCCGCTTGTGCTCTCTCTCTGACAAATAAATAAGTAAAATCTTAAAAAAAAAATCTTTGAGATCATCAATGCTTTTTAAGAGTATAAAGAGGTCCTAAGTCCAAAAACATTGTGAAATGCTGGACTAAATTAAAGGAGAAAATAGGTTAAAATAAGATAGAAGGATGAAACAATAATTTTACCATTAAACCTGGGGGGAACCCCAAGAATGATAAAGATCAGAGCACTTTTACTTCAAAGGCATCATTTTTGACATGCCATTCAAAGTTAAGAATTTTGATTTAATATGTAAATTAAACTGTTAAAAAAGATAACTTCAAAAAGAAAATGTAAATTAAATATGGAAAACCAATTAAAGTACTGTTAATATAAAAACACAGAGACTAGGCTTGAAAGTTCTCTGAGCAGACAAAACCAGTTTAATCATAGAAACAAAGCTTAGTTTAGTTTATTTTGCAAGGCTAACTTGATGTGGGTCATTTCTCACTTATGCTTCTGCAAATCATAAACAAAAAAACTGTTTTCCAAGGTTGATATGAGGTAACCACTGATCATTCCCTATCACTTAAGAAATTCTACCATAATCAATCACTGTAAAGAATAAACAATCACTGCTTTCTCACTATGTAAGCTGCTTTATAACCAATATACCTGAGCCTCATTCCATGTCTTGGTTTGAGTACTACCACTTTGTAAGCTGTCTTTTTGGTGTGTTCACAATCTATTTCTACTAATTACTACTTCAGTGATTCACAGGTTTTACTTCTGCTATTTCTGAATTTTTGACAATAACGTACTCTTTTTTAAGCAGTTCTCTGCTCCACCCATGTTTAAAACATCTCCTGAAGTAATTATGGAAAACCTACTTTTAAGTCTTTAGATATAATTATAATAATAATAATTTTTTATTTTAGGGAGAGAGAGAGAGAGTGTGCACGAGCAGGAGGAGGGGCAGAGGTAGAGAATCTCAAGCAGACTCCAGGCTGAGTGTGGAGCTGGCCGTGGGCTCCATCTCCTGACTCTGAGATCACCACCTGAGCCGAAATCAGGCGTCTGTGGCTCAACTGACTGAGTCACCCAGATGCCCCAAGACTTAATTTTAATTAAATCTTGAAAAAAACAAAATAAACACGGAGCAGAAGTCAAAGCCTAATAACTCAAAGATAAAAAGCAGGCAAAAAAAAAAATCAGAAATGTTTGCATTCTTTTTTAAAAAGATTTTTAAAATTAGTTAATGTATTTATTTATTTGAGAGAGAGCGCATGCGCCTGTGCTCGCGGGTGTGGACATGCAGCGGGGTGGGAGAGGGATAGGGAGAGAGAGAATACTGAGTGGACTCTGTGCTGAGCGGAGAGTGGGATGCGGGACTGGATCCCACCACCCTGAGATCATAACCGGAGCCGAAATCAAGAGTCGCATGCTTAACTGACTGAGCCACCCAGGGGCCCCTGGGTGCATTCTTTAAAAAGGTTTTATGATGAAAATAAATCCCAAAATATAAGTAACAGTCAAGTTAACTATGTCTCTCGGTGAAAATAAATGAAGAAGATAAATCAGACAGATGGAATCATGACCCGAGCTGAAGACAGATGCTTAACCAACTGAGCCACCCAGGTGTCCCCTGAATTTACCTGATATATTGGCACGGATGAGCATGAGGGAGACCATACCAGATCGCAGAGTTCAGTGCCTGAGGGGAGTGCTCAGAAGACGGACTAGCTGAATGGCATGAGCTTGAAAACTGCTGGCCTTGTCATGGTTTTATTTTGTTTTTAAAAAGAAAGCAGAGGAGGAATGGTCCAAAAGTTTTATCAGGGGAGGAAGAGACATCAGTCCTAATTCTCAGGTATAGGAGGTATGAAAGATTAAAAAGCCACAACTGGTTGTGGTGGCCGTGAGGATGTGCCTTGCAGACCTCGGAGTCCAGGGAGGTTCACTAACCAAGGGCCCCAGCAGCGGGCTCTGGTGCCTCGGCCATGCTTCCCAAGTGCTGCCCCCCAGCACTTCCTGAGGGAGGCAGGAATGCTAATGCAAGATAGTTCTTGGGATCCATGGGTCCACTTTGATGGCTGCTTTTGCCTCAGGGACTCCTGGAAGGGGTCACCCATCCTTAGACTGCATAACAGTTGAGTCAGCTTGCCTCTCTTCCCCCTTCACTCATGTCAGACCTGTGTCACAGTCCCATGACTCTCCCAGCCTTTTCTGGCTCCTTCCTCATTTTCTCTTACTCGGGAAATTGTCCCTAGGAAAATCTTCATACCTTTAATTCCACTGTAGGTCTGCTTCTCAGAAGAAGACAGACAGGAACAGACTCCAGGAGGAAGGGCTTCAGTTCAAGCAACGACCTGCAGAGCCCGCACAGAGATTAAGGCCAAAGGGGGTTTGCTGATGATGGCCGAATTGTCCTCAATGGCGGAAAGGAAGGGGTTGAAGGAAGCACGTTTCTCAAAAATGGCACCTTTTGAATTATATTAAAAAAGATTGTTTCTACACATACTGACAAGTATGAAGACTATGAGAAAAAGATGGTATAAGAAAAGATATTGTAAAACATTCCTGAGAGCTATGAAAAGTGTGTGGTGTTTCTTTTTTTAACAGTCCCCATCATTGACAAGTGGGGAAAATCCTTTTGTTCTTCACCAAGAAGCACCCCTAAATTCATTCTTCCCTTCTGTTTAGGTAGAGCAGAGGTAAAGCTCACACCCCACTCCCACCCCACCCTGTCATTCAGGGTTTTTGCTATCAGATCTCAAGTCCATTAATATGTGGGCTGATGCCCAGGACCACGATGAGGCACACCTGAAGGGCAAAGCTTAAGAGGGCAGGTTCAGAGGGCATGTTCCCCACCCTCAAACTTGCAGGGGCTTAAGAGTAAATGCCTTCTCATTTGCCTCACCCTAGTCCTGGCACAGTGTAGGCCATCCAAGGACTCAGAGGAGGTACAGAATTTACTTGTAGGAGCTTTTAGCCCAAAGAATTAAGGCAATCCAAAGCTTTCACTCCTCTGTTCAGGTCCCAGGAGGCAGACACTTAGGTCCATCACTGTTGGGAGAACAGAGGCAAATCATGCCTGGAACTACTTACTCTTCTTTTCTTCGGCTGTCAGGAATTTTCTAGAAATAAATCTCTATGTGAAAAGACTCAAGGGTATTTTGTCCCAGTATAGTAGGGAAATTGGAGATAATTCTTTATACAGGAGCTCAGTGCTTTTTCCCCCTAATGATGAGTAAAGCTACTTTCTTATCTCACACCACCAGCTTCCCTGAGTTGTTAGCCTTTGCAATGATTTCAGTTCTCCAATGCAATTGGTTTGGAGATGATTGTTCAAAATTTTTAAAGATCGGTCTTTTGAGTAATATAAATATAAGCAGTGTGTGCTGACTTGGAATCATTTGGAAAGTTCCAATGCCAATATTTGATAGAAAAGACAGCTGAGAAGGCATGTTGAGTAGCAAGGAGAAAGTTAATAAAGGTAATGAGATCAGAGTGAGAACAACAATGAAAATCCAGCCACGTATGAGTATTTCTTTTAACAGGATCAAAAATGTCTAATTCACTTTCAGATTGGCAGGGACTGATACCTTGTAGTTGTCTGTGGCTTTTAGAATTGGCCACAACAGTTGTGATGAATCAGAATAAGAATAGGTCAGCTAAATTCCATTGACGCTTCCGGAGAACCAGCTTCAGCATCATAGGGCTTATTAAGAACCTTCTTAGGTGCATACATTTCATAGATCTGTAAACAGTTTTCAATTTACAAAAAAGAAGTAGAGTATGGACATGGGTTTGCCAAGTATTTTCTGTTAAGTAAGGACATTTAAAAAAACAGCTACTGTCTATTACCATAATGGTTTGACTCTCCTAGACTAGAATGGCAAAATCCCAAAGGAAAGTAGGGTCTTCTCCCAGGAAAGGGAGGTTGGCATTTTACAAACATCTCTCTCTCTCTCTCACTCACTCACACACTCTACTTTGTCCTTAATATTATTTTCTCTTTTCAATATTGACTAAGTCTTTGCCATAGACTAGCTCTATTCCACAGATAAACATTTGCGAACTATAGATTTTCCAACCTACTTTTAAAAAAGCAAGAAGTTGGGGCGCCTGGGTGGCTCAGTGGGTTAAGCCTCTGCCTTCGGCTCAGGTCATGATCTCAGGGTCTTGGGATCGAACCCCGCATAGGGCTCACTGCTCAGTGGGCAGCCTGCTTCCTCCTCTCTCTCTGCCTACCTCTCTGCCTACTTGTGATCTCTCTCTGTCAAATAAATAAATAAAATCTTTAAAAAACAAATAAAAAAATAAAAAAATAAAAAAGCAAGAAGTTAAGATATTCTAGAAAGATAGATATCTATTTCACTCCTTAAAATCTATGATGGTATTTTAAAAAAATATAATACTATTTTTTTAGAGATTTTATTAATGTGAGAGAGAGAAAGAGTGAGCATGAGCAGGGGGAGGGGCAGAGGGACAAGCCGACTCCCTGCTGAGAATAGAGCCAGCAGCAGGGAGGCTCCATCCCAGGACCCTGAGACCATGACCTGAGCTGAAGTCAAATGCTTGACCGACTGAGCCACCCAGGTGCCCCAAAAGTGTAATATTATTCTGACTGCAAGGGTTTTTTTTTTAATTCGTGTCAAATACTGCCTGACTTAATACATACTAATTTATTTTACTTTTATAATCTCATAGTAAAAGACTAAAACTTTCCTAAGCTCTTATTGCCAGAAGCCAAATACCTTAGATTCCTATATTTCTTGAATAATTATTTTATTTATAAAATTTTCAAATCTTTATTTTGGGAGAAATGGAGGCGGAACACTTGGTGACCCTCTTATCGTAAGAAGTTCAATGCCTCATCTAGTGCAACATCAGACAAGAGGTTTCCATGACCATTTTTGCAGAGTTCAGATGTCAGAACATGACTCATTAAGTGAACTGCAAGATTAAAGCATAAAGGAACATCAACAGCCATCATTCAAACAAAGTCATTTATGGTTCTCTTCTACAACACACCTGCTACTCCAGATGAAATTCTGCTGCTCCATGACGTACCCTAATTTGCATGGACTTTTAGTGACCTATCTGTAAGCACACAGCAAGCACACACCTGCCTGAAAGGCTGGGCCCTCTTTTTTACTTACTACAGGGAAGTATAATAAAACAAGACAGAATAGATTAAAAATTATAGACATTAAAGAGGAAATAGGAATAGCAAATGATCAGATTAAGTAATAACAGTGTGATAGAGAAAGGATAAGACAGAACCAAAGGTCAAATTGATTTATATCCAGGAAATTCTTTGTGGGCTCTGACAGTTTCTTTCATGAAGTTGAAACACAGCAAGGTATAACTTCTTTCATTTATAGGTCTTGCAAAATAATGAACTCAATTTGTTGGAGAAAACTTGAGGGCAATGGAGCTTTAGCCTCTGAATGGACAGTTGGCTTATGGGGTTACGATAGAACCTAGGTCCACAGAGAGACAATGAGTGCAGGCAGCTCTCAGAGCTTCTGACAATCCATAAGGACACCCCTTCTAACTCCACATGGTATCTTCAGATCTTGGTTGAGAAATATGAAGGCGGTAGGTACATCTTTTCAATGCATTTTTGTAAGGCAGTTTTAGAAAGTAATTCATATTTCCTTGAAACAAGATTGGTTCTACTACATAATAGGAGCACAAATGGGAACTATACCACGGGATGGTGGGTAAAACAGATGGGGGGAGTCAGGAAGCCTGGATTCTGATCTTAACTTTGCTGAAAACCATCAATGTGTTGCTAAGGGGAGACTACAACTATGTCTAGACTTTGTCCTCACCTGTAAAACAAAAGTTTTAGATTTGATCTTTAAAAGTTCTTTTTCAACTCTAAAATGTTATAATGCATGATGTGCTTTCTATCTCCTGAGGAACCTCTTTCATAAATGTTAATTTCATCGCGGTTTTCTTCCCTGTTAGAGATTTTCAGACTAAAATCAATATACAACGCTGCTCATTGTTAAAACATTCAAGGAGTCAATCAAAGTGATCTTGAAGAAAATATGTCATACTACCTCATACAGGTATACCAGAATAAAGACACTATCATATAGATAAACCAAAATGAAAATAAGAATTAGTATGGTTAACTAGAATAAAATGGATTATACCCGCCATTGTTACAGATAAAGTCATCCTAAAGTTCTTCTCACACAACCTGTTTGGGGCTTGTTTTCGTTTTTCACATTTTGTTTCTAAAACATTTTTCCTAAAGGTGTGTTGCATTAATCCTGTAATCCATCACAGCTGAAAGATCATTACTGAAGCTATATTCAGGAAGAAAGTCTTAGCCACAGGAAATTGACTTCCCATGCATTGAAGACTGCAATTCAGGCTCTCTTGGCTTTCTTGCTCCTCCTATAGTGATTTTTCTTTCAATATCTCAGTTGGTCATGCATCTGCTAATCCCACCATCAATTTTCTTTTTGTCTTTGCTTTGATCTGTGCCCTAGGCCAGTGATAGAGGAGGTTCTTGTTCTCGAAGATGGTGGCACTAAGCTCATTCAGGCTTCTGGAGGGGTTTGGCTACCAGAGGCAGGGCAGAAAATAAGTGGACAGGAGGAGAAGTTCAGGTTATTTCTTCCCTCCCCTCTGGCTTTGGCTCTGTGGATGTGTCCCTGTCACATAGATGACTTCTCACTTGGTCTGGAAACACTACTTCTTCCATTTGCCCAATAGCCTTATGGTGGTAATGGTTTCCTGCTGTTGTGAGTTCCTGGCTGGCTCACCATCTATTACCGGTTCCTTTAATCCTACATGAGACTCCGAGAATAGTACCTTTATTCAATTCTTTTCATGATCCTAGTGAGAGTGTCTCCTCCTGACTAGTATGCCAACTTTCAAGAGTTTTTAAAGCCTTCCTCTCACAGAATCAGCAAATGTAAATTTATCCCCCAGAAGGCGTACTTTGGTTTTAAAGTTTAATTTTAATAGTTCCTGTTAATTTTTAAAAATAAAGGTATTACATAAAAGGAAACAGATTTCTTTGTAGTTGTAGTAAGCTTTATAATTACTTGGGTCCATAATCAGGACAACCTGCTTACGGCCAATACTGGCAGAGCTGACAATGGAACAGTTTCCATTATGCCTTTTTCATTCTCTTAGACCTTCCTTCTCACCCTACTGAAAAAGAAGTCAATCTCTTTCGCGCCTCCCCCCTCCAAAAAAAGAAAAAAGAAACTTACCCAAATCTTTTTGGATACATTAATTCTTATCAGTGCCACTTTATACCTGAGAGAGCAACTATTTCTATTTTGTGATTTTTTTTTTTCAGCCTTCTTAATGTTTATGTGGCAATCACTGGTCTAAGATTGACTTTCCAGTGTCACCACACAACACATCATAAGGCATCCACAAAAGACCAAAGATACTAGAATAAGCCAACTGATAACTGAGCTTTGATATACTGAGCTGCCATCATCTCTCTTTTCACTTAACGAATTCTTTGAAAGGAAGTTGGAAATAAAAGGCAAGGAGCAAAATGCTCAGTTGCCCAACAGAGATTTCTTTAAACTAAAGATCACCTAACACATTTGTTTCTCCTTCCTTTTTTCTCGTTAACTATGTCTGATCCTGCCGTACAGGTGCTGGGTTAATACATTTTCCCTGTGCTGCTTCTCTCTTTTCTCTACTTTTAATTCTTCCTGGATTCAGAATATTTATGAAAAGATTTTATCAAAGAACTACAGTCTTGAATTGAGACTTAGAATATCCAATCACAGAACACAACTAAAAGGCAATTAAATTTTGTAAACTCTTTATTAAAGTCTAGCATTGTGACATTTGGCATGGGCTAGTATATGTAGCAAGAAAACTGCTTTACTTTTGATGGACAAATTTTGGTCATTTTCCCATCCTCCAAATTGTGGAGCTTGCTACTAGGATAACAGAGCATCTCAAAAATCCATGAAATCAATGCCTGTGGTATGCTCCCTGAGTTTTTCCCCTCCCCTGTCCCACTCCTTTTGCTTTCTCCTTTTTTTAAGGGTTAAACTAGGTGGTTTTCAGAGTTTTACAAGAGAACTATTAGTGAAAAACAATCTGATACATTCAACTTACTAAGGCCCTACTCTTTCCCTCTAATCTTTCAGCAGGGCCCAAGGGAGGCTAAAGTTTAGATCAGTCTATTCTCCACAAGAACTTTGATTCACTATTAAATTCCGTCTAATGAAGATGACTTTGCCATCCCACGGCCATCAGCAGGCTATGTGTGGGACAATGCAAAACCCACCTTGTATAGAGGAACATTGTTCTTTCTTCTTAGTTACTCCAGTTGAATAGAATCTCATGGAAATTCACATGCACAAGAGACCTGTGAAATCACTAAGAGTATTAATTTCTAGGGTGCCTTGGTGAGTCAAGTTAAGGAAATAACTATTTTGCTTAAGTACACACTTGTTCATGTCTTACAGCATGTCATGTTTATGATAAGAGCAAACAGCTGAGATAGAGACATGGAGGGGAGGGGAGAGAGGAAAAGGGATTTTCTTTTCAATGATAAAAGTTAAGGTTATAACATAAAAATAATGTTACTATTTGCAGAGTGTGCGCTAATCAGATTGAATCTAATTTCTTGCCTTCTTGCCTTGCAAATAAGAAACAACAAAAAAGGAGAATGTGCAAGTTCTTTAAGCATTAAAGAATTTCTGATATGTCAATCATATGTACTGAAAAGATAACAGATTATGAAATAAACTTTGGTTCTGAAATTAAGCTATTCTATTTAATAAAATTCTATAATTACAATTTTTCCCCTTCTATTTACTATTAACTTCGCATGTACATTAAAAATCGGGCAAAATTAGACAAATGTGACTATGTAAATAACACTCTTTCTGTGGTAATGATCCAAGTTAGTGCTAGAGACAGAGACTGGTATTTTTAAGAAGCAGTACAGCATAAGAGTTATACGTGTGGGTTCTTTCATTCCACCATATACTACCTGTGTAACTTGTATACGTTACTTAAGCTCTTTGGGTCTCAGTTTACTCATTCGTAAAACGAGAATTACTCGTCTATAAAACTACCGCCAGAGTTGTACGTAATAAAGTTCACTGAGATAATATATATAAAGAACTTAGAGGAATATTTGAAACATTAAGTAATAAATGTGTTCTTATTATTAATATTTTATTCATCAGACACCATGCATGCAACAACTTCAAAGCAATGAAGTAGAAATGCTTAGCATATTAGAGATCAAATAACAGTTTTAAATATAATATAATTCATACACATTATTTAACATGAAGCAAAATGTTAATTCCTAATAATTCCTTTTCATTAAAGTAGTTAGAAAAAATGTATATATATCATAATTTCTTTACTCATTCATCCATCAACGGACATTTGTTTCCATATCTTGGTTATTGTAAATAATGTTGCAATGAACCTGGGGTGCAAACATTTTTCAAGTTAGTGTTTTCCTTTTGGGGGATAAATACCCAGAAGTAGAATTGCTGGATCGTATGATATTCTATTTTTAATTTTTTGAGGAAACTTCATAATGTTTTTCCATGGTGGCTACACCAATTCACATTTCCACCAACAGTGCACAAGAATTCCTTCCCTTTTCTCCACATCCTTGCTAACACTTGTTATTTCTTGTCTTTTTGATAGATAACCATGGGTGAAAGAAGAACTCATCAGTGAACTTAGGAAATATTTTAAACTAATAGTGAAAACACGAAGGTACAAAAATCGTGCAATGCAGCTAACAGTGCTTAGAGAAATTTTTAGATTGAAAGTGTTCATATGAAAAAAAGCTTAATATCAATGAAAGGAGAGAAACAGTTGAGAAATTTAACAACATTAAAAGAGCAACAAAATTAATAAGCTCTACCAAGAGAAATCAAGAAATAAAGAGAGGAATATTCCTATATGAGGAATAAAGAGGGAATATCACTACAGAGCTTATAAAGACATTAAAAGGAAAATAAGAGAATATATGGACAGCTTTATGCCAATTCATCTAACAACTTAGATGAAGTGGATAAATTTTTTTTATTATTAACATACAATGTATTATTTGTTTCAGGGGTACAGGTCTGTGATTCATCAGTCTTACACAATACACAGCACTCCCCACAACACACATCCTCCTCAATGATCATCTCCCATCCACCCCATCCCTTTCATCCCCCTCCTCTCCAGCGACCCTCAGTTTGTTTCCTGAGATTAAGAGTTTCTTATGGTTTGTCTCCCTCTCTGGTTTCTTCTTGTTTCATTTTTTCCTCTTTTCCCCATGATCCTCTGCCACATATCAGTGAGATCATATGATAATTGTCTTTTTCTGATTGATTTATTTTGCTTAGCATAATACCCTCTAGTTCCATCCACATCGTTGCAAATGGCAAGATTTCATTTTATTTGGTGGCTGCATAATATTCCATTATATATATACCACTCTTCTAAAGTGGATACATTTTTTGAAAAATACAACTTACCAAAACTTCCATGAGATAAAACAGAAAATCTGAAGAGCTCTATATTTTTATGAATTATAAATTTTTATATATATAAAATGTATAATAAATGTAATATAATGTATAATTATAAATTATACATTTTCCTCTTTTAATTTCATATCTCATATTTTATCAGAGAGTCTTGATGTATTTGTGCGTGCCATGGACCCCTTCTATCTGTTTGGGCTGCTAGAACAAAATACCACAGCATGGGTAGCCTATAAACAACAGAAATTTATTTCTCACAGTTCTGGAGGCTGGAAGTCAAAGATCAGGGTACCTGGGCACCTGGGTGGCTCAGTTGGTTAAGCTGCTGGTGCTTGATTTCAGCTCAGGTCATGATCTCAGGGTCATGAGATCAAGCCCTGAGTCAGGCTCCACACAGAATGTGGAGCCTACTTTGAAAAAAAAAAAAAAAAAAAAAGGACTGCTTTTTCATGAAGAGCTGTATATATTCTCAACTGAACCACATTGGCAGCCCCGCGTGGGGCTCTGCACTCCGCAGGGAGTCTGTTAGAGATTCCCTCTCCCTCTGACTGCCCCAATCAAATAAATAAATAAATCCTAAAAAAAAAAAAAAAAGATCAGGATGCCAATGTGATTTTGGTGAGGACTCTCTTTTGGGTTGCAGACCTCCCATTACATCCTTACATTGTGGGAAGGGCAAGGGATCTCTCTCTATGGGTCCTTTTTATAAAGACACTAACCCCATTCATGTGGGCTCTACTCACATAACTTAACTGCCTGCCAAAGGTCCTACCTCCTGATACTATCAGACTGGGCAATAGGATCTCAACATATGAATTTTGGTGGGATTCAAGTGTTGAGATGATAGTACCTTCTTTGGCAGTGAAGAGAAGCCACCCTTTTTAGAATAATGCATAAGAATACATTTATGCATAAAGCAAAAATATACAAGATTACAGAGGGAAATTATTACATCGAAATACAAGTATTAAAATATTTGTTATAGTATTTTATGTGCTTCCTTATTAACACCTTAAATAATCAGATCTATTGGTAGATCTAAGAACTATCATTATTTCAGAGTAATGTTGAGTATAAATGCTATTTTGAGATATCTGAAGTAACAGTATTAGGATACCAAAATATCTGAGATTGCTGATATACCTGATTTTGATAGATTTGTTTTTTTGGGTCATTTATTATTTAAATATGACATTCACTATGAATGCTGCAGGTATGCAAATTATATAAGTAAAGACCTTACCCATAGTGATGCTTAGTAACAGTTATTATTTTTTACTTTATCTTTTTGGTTTGCTCCTAAAATAGTGGTGGAAATCAGGTCTGTTTAAGATTACTAAACTATTGGGGCACCTGAGTGGCTCAGTGGGTTAAGACTTCTGCCTTCGACTCAGGTCATGATCTCAGGGTCCTGGGATAGAGCCCCACATTGGGCTCTCTGCTCAGGAGGGAGCCTGCTTTCCCCTCTCTCTCTGCCTGCCTCTCTGCTTGTGATCTCTCTCTCTCTGTCAAATAAATAAATAAAATCTTAAAAAAAAAAATTACTAGACCGTTGTGGGAGTTCCAGAAGGTTGCATCTGGGGACTCTGCTTTATTTCACATAAGGAATTCAGGCCTGTTTAAAGAGCAGGAACAGATTCGTGTTCTGGAGTAGGCAAGTTGGGTGAATTAGGTGTATTAAGTTGCTATTATTTGCATTTTGCAAAGAAATCTTTGAATGAGGAATAAATGAAACTGCTCGAAGAGAAAGAAGACAAAAGATAAAAAGGATAAAAAATGGCACAAGAGAAACACAAAACATGGGTCAATCAAAGGTTGCTTTTTCTGACATCTTATTCCAATGAAAGAAGCTCTAGAATG
>CM052899.1:108944552-109000049 GCA_028534135.1 Potos flavus
GATTTTTGGAATACACCAAAGGAAAATGTGTTCTCCTTGTTATAATTAGTTTATTACATAATTAATCCAGGGATTTGCTTTGTACAGATATGTGGGGTCTTTGTGTCCCATAGATAGGCCTCTCTTGAAGAAGGTCAGTTTTTCTCATTTTCAGCTTATTGGTGAGTTCAAGTCTGCCCAGGGCATTGGCCTGAATGCTTGTAAGGAAGTCAGGGGAAAAAAAGATGTAACACTGATGAACTGTATTTGAATATAAAACAGAAAATAAATAATAAAAGGAAAGGTATAGCTGAACACAGGTTCAGTTAAAAACACCAAGAAGATCTTTGAGCTTATTTTCTATTAGCTTAGGGAAAAAGGAAGAGATGAGATGGAATCAGGTAGAATGTCCTACCAGATTTTGATGCTCTCTGGCTCAGCATAACTGTACGCAGAACAACAGTGACATGGCCTTCTTTATTGAATTGAGTCTATAGATCGGCACCCATAGGAATTTCCCTAGGTCAATATATTTTTGTTAACAAAGGATTACACAACCCTATTTCTATTAAAGAGAGTCTGGGGCTACCATTGAAAGTGAAGATGAGAATATAAAAAAATAAACAACATAGGCTCTATTATTTAGTTAGAGAAAATTAGACAGTTTAAATGAAGGCAAAATAAGTAGCAAATGAATGGGGGAGTTTTCAGAAGTTAATTTTTTTTCCTTAGGTTTGCTTTATCAAGCACAAAGAAGAAATCCGAAAGTGACTTCTCTTTTTCCCCATCACCTCCGTCATATCTTATTGGTTAGAAGCACCGATTCACATTCAAGGAGAGATGATTTACAGGATGTCAACATGGGGGCCCATTCCGTCTCTCCGCTATAATTGGCCCCTTGGCTTCCAATAATTCATGTCCCTCTCATATTTAAAATACATTCACTCTCATTCAAGTTTCTCAAGAATCTCATCCCATTACGTCTTCAACTCAAAGTCCAGAGAAATTGAGTGCAGGTATGGCTGAGGTTCCCAAGTGTGATCCATTAAGTACAGTTTCTGGGGCACAATTCTTCTCCAGCTGTGGGACTGTGAAACTAAAGACACAACCATGTTATCTGCCTTGGACACTCCAAACATACAATGGTGGCATAAGCACAGGCTAACAGCTGAAGACATTCCAGTTCAAAAAAAGGGAAGTGGAGGTAAAAAGGAGTCATTGGTCAAAGCAGCACTGAAATCCAGCCGGCCAAACTCCAGCCAGAGTTCCTTCATTAGGCTTCAAGATTTGGGTTTCCAGACCTCGTTGGCTCTTGGCTCCATCCTCTGGCTTCTTGGTCCGGCCCTTGAATAAGTCTTTTTTCATGACAGGTCGCACATGTTTGTATTTTTGAGTTGTTTTATCATCCTACTTCATGGCAGTAGGATTCAGGAAGTCTAACAGCCTCCTTTTGTTTTGTACTCTCTGTCCCTTTTGGTCTAAGCTGGAAGTGTTTCTGCTGACATTCTTTTCTCAAGAACTTAGTGGGTCTTCTCTAGATCTTAAAGGAGTTCTCTCCACTAAACACAGGACATATCTACAGATATTTTTCAGATAATCTTTTCTGTACCTCCTATGCATATGGCTAAGGGACAAGGGCCTTAAGCTTCCTAGAGAGTATATGGTCAGATGGAGACAGTCTGTATGGGACACCTGTAATTTTTCTTTTTTTCTTTCTTTTTTAATAAATTAATTTTTTTAAAGATTTTATTTATTAAGAGAGAGAGATAGCAAAGAGGGAACACAAGCATGGGGGAGGTGGAGAGGAAGAAGCAGACTCCCCGCTGAGCAGGGAGCCTAATGCGGGGCTCAATCTCAGGACCCTGGGATCATGACCTGAGCTGAAGGCAGACACTTAACTGACTGAGCCACCCAGGTGCCTCAACACCTGTAATTTCTTGAAACAGCCTTTAGCATGACTGAATACTCTGATTTTTTGATCTGAGGTTTTTAGCAAAAGGTTGTGGAGTCAGACCCTTAGCTTTTTTCCTAGAACATGCTTTCCTGACAGTGAAAATTTTAGCGTCTTTTGCAATCTGGAGAGGTTGCCAATTTCCCAAATCACCCAGACCTGGCTCCTTTTTGTTCACACTTCTTTCTTCAATCTATCTCTTTCCTCTTGCACTTTACCACAGGCAGTAAGAAGAAACCAGCTACTATCTTCAACACTTTGTTGGAAAGTCTCCCTCACTCTACAACTAAATTTACTACTTGTAAGTCCTGTCTTCCATATAACTGCGGAGACATTATCACTAAATATCTAACCACTACGTAACAGAGATTCCCCCTTTCTCCAGTTTGCAAGGACATGACTGCCCAGTTCCAAAGCTGCTCTGCTGTTTTAGATATGTGTTACAGCAGCATTGTACTTCTACGTATCAGTTTTCTATACTGTGTAACAAATTATGAAGGCTGATAGCTTACAATACATATCTCTTATTTCATGGTTTCCAGGGGTTAGGAGTCCAGGTAGAGCACAGCCGGAGCCTCTGCTCCAGGGTCTCACCAAGCTGGAATCCATCTGCTGACCAGAGCTGCAGTCTTACCATAGGCTTGACTAAGCAAAGACCCACTCCAAGCTCCCTTAGGTTGTTGGCAGGATTCTTGTCCTCATGCCTGTGGAACTGACTTCCCTGTTTTCCTACTGTTGGCTCAGGCTGCTTTCAGTTCCTAGAGGCTGCCCACAGTTCTTGGCCCTCTGCGCCTTTCTTTAGGCCCAACTCACAACAGGATAGTTTACTTCTCAAGGCTAGCAGGACAGCCTCTCTACTCTCTCTCAAATAATATTGTCTTCCCCATTATTTGGGTGAAAATAACACAAGCAGTACCAGAATATCATAAAACAGAATGGATTGCTTTCTTTTTGCTCCTAATTCATCTTTTGAATAGCTAAAATGGATATGCCTCCGTTAAGTATTGGGAAATGAATATGCAATTAAAGCATGGAATTTCCTTATTTATTAATAAATAATGACAAGAATAACTACAATTATTTTAAATGAATTATTTCCGTTGGTAATAGTTTATTCAATAGAAGAAATTAGTTAGAAAGTAATAGATGTTCCTGGATATTATCACCGGTTACATGAATCCTGATCATTTACAATGAAGGACTCCATTTGCTCACCTTTATACATAATGTAATTGATGCACGGAGTCAATTGCTATCACTATGTCCGTGAAGAAAAATTCAGCTCTATCTACAGGGAACCTATTTTTGAATGGTTCTCGCTAACAGCAACTCAAATCCAGTTTTGTTATTTTTTATTCTTTCTTACATTTTCAACTTCCATCAGACTATATTAGTTCTTGGCATTAATTTATCCAATTAATCCAATTTCAGGGACTGAGATGATTCTGAATGGAGCAGTAATTCCCCCTTGATAATTTATGGATTTATGGTTTGCTTTTCATTCTAGGGTGCCTCTTTTCCAGGTCAGGACCTCTTTGTTGTTTACTGGGATGACTACAATTGGTCCACATTTCGAAAATTCTTGAACACCTGTTTGTCTCCCCTGTAGACTGTTTTCTCCATTGCCAACATGGTTGTTCTTAAAAACGACGACGACCACCACCAAAAGTTTATTCTCCTGCCATGAAAGCTTTTTCCAAAGTTCACCAAACATCTATGTGCTGAGCTCCAAACTTAAAATTAGAGCATGAAAGACCTTCTGGCTTCCCTCTACCTACTTTTAGTTACTCTTTCGCACGCACTTGCTACATCAAACCTCTCATTAGTCTTTGATTATCGCAAATATTTTCATGGTTACCTTGCTGCATTCTTGCTTGCCAAAGTCCACCAACTCCTCTTCTCTCCTCCACCAGGGAAAAGCTTGTTTGTTCTTCAAGTTCCTCCTTAAATTGTCACCACTTTCGTGATGTGTTCCTTGGTCATTTTTCCTATCGAGGCATAAATACTTTCTCTTTTACTCCTATATCATCTTAGATATTTGGCAAGGTACTTTTCACAGCTTGCCGTAAATGCTTTCGAGTCTATCATCTTATGACAAGCACCATGCCTTTTTAAAAATTCTGGTATTCCCTGACACCAAACATAGGACTTCAAAGGTTTGTGGAGGGATCTGAAAAATTAAGTAGAGCATGTCTCTAGACCTAGGTAAGACTCTCCAATGCTGTTAGAATAAGATTTAAAAGTAGTTGTTCTCTATCTTTAGCACACAATCAAAATTAATGTCATCCATGATGGGGCAAGTTGATATAGTGCGCCTCCTGATATGATGCACTGAGAAGGGCCCAACATCACTCCTGTGGTCTTCTTACCAACAACGAATAATCTGAATTTAGTTATGAGAAAACATCAGGGAAATCCCAATTGAGCAGTGTTCTAAGAAACAACCAGCTAGCATTCTTATAAGCGTCAAGGTCATGAAAGACGAAGAAAGACTAAGGAACAGTTCCAGATTATGGGAAAGTAAGTGACATGACAACTAAATGCATCTTGTAATGGTAGGTTAGATCTTCAAGGAGAAAAAGAACATTTGTGGGTAAATTGACAATATTTGAATGGATTCTATAAGTTAGGTAATAGTCTTACCCAATATTAAAGCTAATTTTTTTTTATTAAAGCTAATTTTAACATTAATTTCTGGATTTTGATAATAGTGCTGTGGTTATATAACATTTATAAAATATGGGTAAAAGGTGTATGGAACTCTTTGTCCTACTTTTCCAACTTTTTTGTAAATCTAGTATTTCAAAGTGAAAGTTTTAAAATTTTTCAAATTACAATTTAACAGAAAAGTAGGTCTTGCGCTTGGCTTGTTCTCCTCAGCAGGCCTACAATTATTTATGGAATATTTACTCTCTTCTAGTTTTATGGTAAGTTAGAGGCAGACACAGTCTCTGTGCTCCTTGAGTTTGCATTCTGGTGGGGGAAGACATTTATTTAAAAAAAATACGAGAATACAAGCAGATTTTTCTACCACTAAAAGCTCTTTACCATGAACTAGGCTGCTGGGGCAGAATTTGAAAGTACCGCAATTTTGGTTCTAATCTTATAAATTTAAGTCTTAATACTCCAATTTTAAATCCCAAGCCAACCAGTTCACTCTACATTCATTTTCCCTTATTTACTTCCTCATTTTTATGTTACAAGGGCATCTCCCCAAACAGGCAAGTAAGAGATGAGATTAGCTTTCTCTTCTGTCTTTGCATCTTCCCCTGCTTTGCACCTAGTACACAATAAATGTTAAATAATTATTTGTTTATTATGGACTTACTTAAACTCCTTAACGTTTGTTCATGTATTTTGAAAGTCACAAAATAAAAATAGAGAGTCCTAAGGGCTCCCTAAAATGAATATAAATTTTTCAGAATAAGAAACAATTAACAAATCTGCATACGTATATGTATTTTGCTGTAGACATCAGACAATACTAGATGTCAATTGCCTACATATTTAATTTTTATTTTAATTATAAGTAAATTAAAAAATTAAATATCAAGTGATAAGACTCAGTCTCTTCTTCTTTTCAGAATATTCTATCCTTATCTCTGAAGGGGGCTCATTTGCCAAATAATTTGCCTTTATGCTCTCAGTAAGTTAGTACAATGGTTTTGGAAAAAGTGTTCTGACATTCAAAGTTCAAAAAACATAATGAAGTATTTGCATTCATGTTTGATTTTCTGGTCCAAGTAATAAATGACATTATAAATACAGGATTTCTTTTACTTGAACAGATCAACTTTTTTTGCTCATCATGGGCCTCAAAGTACAAACTCTTATGGATGAACATTTTCGTCTCCCAGTGATGATCTAAATCTTCATATTTTAAACTTTGGATCAATTGTTCACTGTGCAAAAAATGTTTTCTTCCACCTTTCATTAAGCTTTCAAAATCCTCATTATGAATAGACTCTTTCTCTCTCTCAGGGCCTTTTAATTTTTAATCACTTGTTGTATCAAATGCTGATCATATTTCTGAGAAATTACTTTATGTAAAAAATGGAGCAAGATAGAATTGCCACATACCTTTTTATCTTTTCTGTGAAATTATTTGGACCTACAGTTGTGGTGACAAGGTTGCTTCTAATAGGTTCTGTTGCCATGGAAGCCGGCTATTGAAAAGAGCAAGACTCAAGGCCTCAAAGACTTTGCATGTTTATGCTCATACTCATAAATATACAAACCTTAGTTTTAGATGGCAAAATATATAAAATAACACTTGTTGACCGTGCAATATTTTTCAAGAATGAAAGTTATAGATACTGATATAGCAGAGTGGACCTTGTTTACAATCAGGATTCTTTTACATAATAACTTGGTAATCTGAAATAAATCTCTAAAAATATTTTTAGGAAACAGAAATGATCACTTTAGATCCAAAATGAAGGAAAAAATGGAAAGGAAAGAAAGAAGGAAGAAAGAGAGAAAAAATAGCCAACTGTTTATTCATGGAGCGCACACACATATTTGGTGTGTGGGTGTTCCCTAAGAATACAATCAGTATCTATCATACTTTCTTTTTGTATTCTTGTTGTTTAGCCTAGTGCATCACACATAATAGGTGCTCAGTAAGTATTCGTTGAGTGAAGACATAGGGGGAACAGATAGTAATGTCAGTAGCAAAGAGATTTGGCTAACCGTGGTGTGACGACTCCTAGAGAAAAGTAGTATCCCTCAGAGTGTCATGTACATGAAACCAGCCAGACTCAGCTAGATCCTCCTATTAGGGTGACACAGGTGCTTGGGCAACTCACCCATGGCAAGAGTTACAGAACACACAAGGCACAGTGTTCAAGAGCTCTTGGCCAACTTAGCACTTGGCAAACAGTCAATAATAGGAGATTAAATAGAGTAATACAATCATCCAACATGTGGTTAGGCTATAGAGCTACTTGGAAATCCAGGTAGACAGTCAATCCATGGGCGATCCAACAACTATTAACAAAATGCATGCCATGGGAATGGTTTATGCAGTCATGGGAGGATTTCTAGACAACGGTACAGGTGTCTCTTCCTAACTATTGCAGTGCCTTATAGGGGTTTGAATTTGATATCTTCACTCTTTTCCAAATCATAAATATATATTTTTAATAGATACATCAAAATAAAAACTACATAAATTAAAAAAAATTTTTTTTAAATATTTGACTTTGAAATAATTTTAGAGAAAGTTGCAAAAGCAGTACAGAGTTCCTTTGCTCAGCTTCCCTCAATGGTAACATCTTACATAAACACAGTACAATGATCTAAACCAGAAAGTGACAGTACACTAATGTTATCTAAACTAAAAGCCTTAGTCAAATTTCCTAATTTTCTCCATCAATACCCTTTTTCTGTTCCAGTTATCTATTCTAGGATCTCATGCTGTATTTAGTTCTCACATCTCCTTAGTGTCCTCTGACCTGAAGTCACAACTTCTTACAGAAGAGAAAATTTTTACTCTTCATTAGAATAAAATGTGAAAAGTTAAATTTTCAACTACTATTACTGGTATTTCTTGGGTCCCCCACCACTTTCAGAGCACGGGCAAGGAAAGGAAATAAGAGTCTATGTTTAATTGAAGAGAAGAGTTGCATCTCTTTTTTCTGGGCTTCTCCAATAATTGCTTCGTATTGTTCAGCTTCGTAGTTTCTGCAGAATTTGGGAGGACCATTCAAAAGTCACTGACCACTTACTTGTTAGTTAACCAGTTGCAGCCGTTGTGAACTGGAGAAGAGAGGAGAGGAGTAGAATAGAGAAGAAACCAGATGGGCTTCATTCAGCAGGACATTCTGCTGCTGAGAACTAGAAAATATGTATTAGGAACTGAGATTGCAAATACCACCCGAGGGACAGAGACAAGGACAGACCTCATTGGCTCCAGTGCTAGACAAATATCATAAACAAGTGAAGTGGGTACAAAAAAACAGGACTATTTGATGATCAAAAACAGTTTGTCATGAGAATGGCAAGGGTCACTCTGGCTGAGAGTCAAGAATGAAACATGGTGTGGGGACCTAGAGTGTACACACCACATTGAAAGAGGGTAGCTGGTATTTACCTCTGCTTGCAAAAGGTAAATTATAACCAGAATGTGAGCTCAGTGTTGCAGGATCTCAAATGTTCTTTTCAAAAGGAGTTTTTTTCTCCAAGAGAATTTTATGTGAAACTCTTATTTTTAAATGTTAGTAACAAATTGGTCTCTCTGCACCAATTCTAGAGTTTCTCTTGCAGCTCCTTCTACCCATGAATTGTCCAAGAATTCCCAGGACTTCTTCTCATTCAGGGCTCAGTCTTCTTCCAAATACTGTTAAGGAGGAAAAAACTGGTGTCTGGTGAGTCTTCTTTTGCTTTTACTTCTTCCTGCCATAGAATGGTCATTGTTAAAAATGGGTTTGAACAGGTGTGGGTCCACTGCTGTTGGGTGGTCCTTGCTGATCCAGATCTTCCTAGGTCATTGTCACACTGAACTTCAGCACTGCAACTCACGTTCCCACACTCAGCCATCGCTCTCTACTGCCCAGAAACCATCCTAGACTATGTCCAGCGAAGCTGCCAATGTCATCCAGAAGCACTTCCCATGACAGGTTTTTCTTGACGGTCTTTGGCCATTTTGTGGAACTCCAGTCTTTGGCCCAGAATCCTGCTTTTCGCAGTGTAAATTTATTTTACTTGATTCATTCATCAGTCCTACAGCTGGGCCATACTATGTGCCACTGTGTTGTACTCTCTACCAGCAAGACTCCTCAATTCTGAATTTTGAGAATAGGGACAGGAAGAGTTGAAACTTCCTTTTTTTTTCACCCTCCCAGGAAGCTGAAACCTTTTCACATGAATTCATCTACATCTTCCTAGTAACCAGCTCTACTGAGGTAGCTTTGGCCTAAAACACTAAGTGAACAAATAGTCTGGTTACAACTGTCCTGGAGGATACATGTAGGGTCACACTGTACTCAATGGTGCCATTCAAATGACTCAACCCAAAACAAAGAAGGTCTGGTCAAATGTGACCCCCAGTTCTCATCCTTAGACATAAGAAAGGCTGCACTAAATTTAAAATTTTTCCCTCAACTAGCACTTAGATTACTTCACGTTAATAGACACGCTGTTACCCTGATTTGAACAGTCTGATAAACTTGAAGCCATTTTTTTTTTATAGGAAGTCAATATAGGAAATAAAAGTGAAGAAATACAGAATTGTAAGTTAAATATAATAATTTGACAGAAAAATCTTACTTCCCCATTCCGAAGTTGAAATTGGAATTGAAAATAAGCAAATTGATAACACATATTTGGTAGACTGTAAGTGCAACCCATATACCTGTCTTAATATATGTATTCAAATATCTGCAAGAAAATTTCAACAACCACCTATATATTCATGTGTAGATACAGGTTTGTTGCTGGTTAGATCTTTCACTTAACCTTCTGTACAAAGTGAACAGCCAAGGAATGCTACAGCCTTCAGTGAGTTTGCAATGATTCACCTTCTGTGGGTTTGTTTTGTTTTGTTTTCTTCCCTCTGTGGGTTTCTAGCAAGAAGTAGCCTTGATACCATTGATGGCAAGGTTACAAACGATTCTGTTTGTGAGAGTCTGTATTTCAAAGGTTCTTTGGTACTAAATTTCCTTCTTGATCAGGAACAATACTTTATTTTGCTTTTCTTCACTTCTTTTTCCCGAGGGACCTAAGAATTGTTTCAAACTTGTACTCTGTATTAACTTTCTGGATAGACCTTAGCAAGTGCATGAGCTTTGAGAGAAACAATGCTTAGGGAAAAGTTCCAGACTTGTGAGAGGACTCAAGGAGCTTGCTTTTATCTCCAGAGCACTGAGAGATGCCCCCAACTCACTGGTAATAGCAGAAAATAACATTGGCTCTGTGGGCTTCACAAGACTGTGTGAGAAATAAATGAGATAAAAGATCATTATTTGATAAGTCCAGAAAGTACAAATATAAAATATGAGTACAAGGTGGAAAACTGTATAAGTTTCAAGGTGAAAAAGTTATTGCTGATCTAATGAAAAAGTCAATATGTGTTTTTCATTAGTATACTCATAATTTTATCAATGACAGGGAAATAATCGCATAATATGGCTAAATTGTTCATACTGATGACCTATCTATACACTCTTTGAAAAAACCATAAAATACTGCTCTTTAACATGACAAACATGGGTCAAAATGTTAATACGAGGCACCTTTATTACTTATTTTCCTGAAAAAAATAATTGCAACATGAAACAGAGCTGTGGATAAAATAGGTCCTGGACACAAATTCCAATTTGTGGCTTACATTCCCTCAGTCTTATGCCCATTTGGGGCATGCAATTCTGTAATTATTGTCTTTTTTCCTTTGAAGGTTCACATTTGCATTTGTATGCAGATGTTTCGAGAACCTGTTTTTGCAAAGTAGACCGGAGCAGTGGATTTGCAAAGACCATGAGGGATCAGTGATCCATTAAGCAAAAAAAACCCCCAAATTTTACCACACACATGGTGTTGTCACAGCCTTTTTAAGAGAAAAGAAATAAATGTTCAGAGCAAATTAACTCAGAGCGTCTCCAAGATTTCTTCATGTAACTAAGCATCTTTAGAAGGGCTTGGTTTCCCATTCTAGGGCTAACCAGGTCTGACCCTGTTTAGCTTCTGAGATCAGATGAGATCTGGTGTGATCAGGGTGATAGAGAGAGGCAAACCAAGAAACAGGCTCTTTTTTTTTTTTTAAGATTTTTTTTTTAAATTTATTTATTTGACAGAAAGAGAGAAAGATCACAAGTAGGGAGAGGCAGGCAGAGAAAGAGAGAGGAAAGCAGGCTCCCTGCTGAGCAGAGAGCCCGATGGATGCGGGGCTCCATCCCAGGACCTTGAAATCATGACCTGAGCCGAAGGCAAAGGCTTTAACCCACTGAGACACCCAGGCGCCCCAAGAAACAGGCTCTTAACTACAGAGAACAAACCGATGGTATTGGAGGGGAGGTGTGTGTGGGGATGGGTTAAATACTTGTAGTGAGCACCTGGTGTTGTATGGAAGTATGGAATCACTATATTGTACACCTGAACCCGATATTACACTGTAAGTTAACTAACTGGAATTTAAATAAAAACTTTAAAAAAAGGAAATACTTGGAATTTTTGTTTTAATTGGTATTTCACATTAATAAGCTGGCATTCCTTAAAGGCCAGAAGTCAGGGCCATTTGATAGAGCTCAGTTACCCATGAGAACTAATCTTCAAGATTTGATAAATAATACTAGGAAGGATGGGCCAAGATGATTCCCATGATGAAAATCAGCGCCATGATACTAAGGGCAAACCATACAAGTCCAACATGGCTGTAGGCACTTCTCTGGATGCTAGACCTATATTACCACTTTCCTAAAGAGCTTATTGCCAAAGTTTTACCCATGACCAACAGTTAATTCTACTAACTTTTAAAATATGTAGTTCATGGATAAAAATGTGGAGTACACAGAATGACTCATTTTAAAATGGATTCAATTTTCAGACCAAATAAAGTCTTCTCCTTTAAGCATAAAGACATATATGGCTCTTAAGTGAGATTTACTTATGCCCAAAAAGCAATATTATAAAAAAGGTCATATCACACACATAGCATGACCTTTTGTATCCACAGAAAGACACTCACACACAAGCACATACACATATTTTCATTTGCCATGTTATATAGCTCTTGCATGGTATGGCCATACTACCTTTGTAAGACTTTTTAAAAAATGTGTAATTGAAGAATGCCCAAAGTGAAATATTCAGGAGCAAAAATTTTGAGACATTTTTCTTCTTTCAACAGGTTGGTTTAGACTTTTGTTAACATGACAGGCATTTGGAGGTTATACTTTGATAATATTACATTATACTTTAAAATATTTTCATACAGGTTTCTCTTGGATTACTATTTGTAGAAAATTTGTGTATTGGAAAATATAGGGCTATGTTACAGACTAGAAGAGACTTTCATTATAAGCAAAGGTTATAGATTTGAGTTCTCACAGCCATTTTCTTTCTAGCCAGCCTATGGAGACGTAGGAAAGGTAATGCTATGCAAAGACTGCTTTCTGATAAATTGCCTTATCTAAATGATTTCTTATTCACCTGTTCCTCTTCTGCTCCTGGTCCTAAGTAAGGCCCAACGATACTCCTGTCACCAGTTCCTACTCCCTCCTCCCACTATTCGTAAAAGGGATCTGATTTTGGACCTTAGAGTATGCATTTAGCTTTGAGAAAGCTCTTCGTGACCAATCCTGCTGAGAGGACGCCGTAAGCTCCTCTCCTCCGAAGTCCCGCCCCTGTTTGATTGTCCCTGCTTCCGGCAGCCTTTCTATCAGTTTTGTGATTGGAGTTCCTACTGTTAAGTTCATAAAGATGGATTTTCTCTTTCACATCCTTCTTGTTACTTTTGAGCAACGTATAGGAGAGGAAGGAATGACAAAATAATGCTGCTATCTTCAAACAGGAATCCCTTCCAATACATTTAATATGAAGTGCTTTGATTCTAGTTTGGTTATAACTCCGTTAAGAATTTCATTTTGATATTCTATTTAGTGTGTTGATTTTTAGAAGTGAATTTTTAAAATTTCCAAATAGAAAGGATCGTTTTTGGGGGTGTGTGTGTGTGTTAGCTTGTGAAGGGAAGCTGCCTTTTTTTTTTTTTCTTAAAGATTTATTTATTTATCTTGAAGGGGGCAGGGACAAAAGGAAAGGGGAAAAAAAGGATTTCAAACAGACTCCCTGCCATGAGCAGGGAGCCTGATGGGGGACTTGATCTCATGACCCTGATAGCATGACCTGAGCCGATATCAAGAGCCATCTGTTTAACCTACTGAGCCACCTAGGTGCCCCTATCTTTTGTTTTTATTTCTAACTGTATTAGCTTTTGGATTTGCTGAGCCTTTTCTTTTTGAGATTATGACTGTTTTTTTATAAAGTATAGGAATTAGGAATATTTTCATGTCTACGAAAAGAAGTGGTTAATATATGCTACAATACATCCATATGATGGACTCTTATGCAGACATTTTTGAAAAATCACAATTTCAGAAAATACTTAATGACAGAGTCCATGTTGTCACTTAGAGAACTGTCAACTTACAGTATGATTCTAATTTAGAGGAAGGAATAAATCAATATGTATGTGTACATTTTATTTCTTTAATTTTTTATTTAAACTCCAGTTAGTTAACACACACTGTAATATTAATTTCAGGTGTACAGTATAATGATTCAACACTTCCATACATGACCTAGTGTTCATCACAAGTACCCTCCTTAATCCCCATCACTTATTTAACCCATTCCCTCTGCCCACCTTTCTTCTAGTAACCATCAGTTTGTTCTCTACAGTTAAGAGTCTGCTTCTCAGTATGCCTTTCTGTCTCTCTTTTTTTTCCTTTGCTCATTTGTTTTGTTTCTTAAATTCCACATACGAGTAAAATCATATGGTCTTTGTCTTTCTCTGACTGACTTATTTTTCTTAGCATTATATATTCTAGCTCTATTCAAGTCTTTGCAAATGGCAAGATTTCATTCTTTTTATGGCAGAGTACTATTCTTTTGCATGTATATATACCACAACTTCTTTATCCATTTATCAGTTTGGGACATTTGGGCTGTTTCCCTAATTTGGCTATTGTAGATAATGCTGCTATAAACAGGGTGCATGTATCCCTTTGAATTGGTATTTTTGTATTCTTTGGTTAATGTATGTGTACATTTTAGAAAGCTAGAACATTATGTGAGGGATTCATCTTCTCTTTTATGCCTTTTCTCTATTTTCCACATTATTTAATCAAAAGAAAATAAGTGTTAAACTAAGTTTTATAAGGATAATGAAGCTTGATTATAGTTGGTTTAAGTTTTCTAGTCTAGCACATGGACAATCTTTACAAATGTTCTATTAGTATTTGAAAAAATACTATATATACATTAGATCAAGCTTAGTAATTATCTTACTAAAATCGCCAATTTTTTTGATGCAAAAAAATCACCAATTTTTCTAATCCAATTGATTTTTGAAGGAGAGGTAGTCAAATTTTCCACCATAATTGTGGACTTGGCAATTTCTCTTTGAATTTCTATGGGAATTTTGTTTGTTTGTTTTCTATATTTTTAAGCTACATTATTAGGAAAATAAATCTCAGTGGCCGATGTTTAAGTAGATTTGAATTTACATCGCAAGTTTTTCTTCCAAGCAAAGGGGTAGTCAGATTGGCAAGTGGAAAGTCACAAAAGCATCTGCTAAATTATGACCAGAAACATTTATATGAAGCATGAGCTTATAATCTTAGATGAAGGTAACTAGCAAACTTCTTCATGGTTTCCCAGATTTTTCACTATTATAAACAATTCTTAAATAAATATCTTTTGAGGTGATCTTTTTCCTCCCCATTGCTCTAAATTCCCAGGATTAATATTACTGGCTCAACTGACATGATTATTTTTGAAGATTTTGATAAGCATCGTCAAGTTGTTTTTCAGAAAGATTGTACCACATAACCCTCCACCATGAACATGTGCATGTGCTCATTTCAGCTCACATTTGCTAACATAGACAACTATCATTTTGGGATATTTGTTTGAATTATGAAAAATAGCATCAGAGGCAGTCAGTGGCCACCCAAATCCCTTCCTCCCTACTTCTGCAGCAGGAATCCATACTTCCCTCTTGGATACAGGACTGCTCAGCTACAGGCCTCATTATTCCGTCCCCCTTGCAGTGGGTTTCCCTCTGTGGCTAGACTCTCAGCATCATGAGCAGAACATGGGCCACTTGTGGATTTTGGCCTTAAAACACTGAGTGCCTGCTTTCCCATATTTTATTTCCCTGTCTTTGAGCTGGAGCAGGAATAAACTTATGGTAATGTATTTGGGGTTCTTGAGTGATAGCGTGAAACAAAACTATGGGGCCCACTTGAGAATACTCACCTATGACTGCTGTGAAAGAGAAAAATGAACTATGATCTTTAAACCACTGTATTTCAGGGCCTGTTTATTATAGCAGCCAAGCCTTCACCCTGATTTATACAATCACTTTATTTTGAGTTATTTGCTGAATTTATATTGCAAAGTTCTTCTTTTGTGCTAAATGGGTTTGAAATTACTCCTTGTACATTAAAGCTAATAGTCCTTTGTTGTATATAATTTCTCTTGCCTTCAAATTCTGCTTAGGCAATTAAATTTCTCAATCATGTCAGCATCATAACCCATGCATTCCTTCAGTTTACTCCATAAAACATTATATAATAATATGTATAATGCCATTAATGAGAGTCCTTACACTAATATTCTTTCTGCTTCTTTCACTCACTCATCTGTAAAATTAATTTCTAAGGCCTCTTCTAGTCCTATAACTCCATGATTCAAAATAGCTTTTATACTTGGGAACTAATAAGGACACAAAAATCCAAAAGCTACAACTTTAAGCCACAAGAAGAAATAGGTAAGTATTGGAGATTATCTAACTGTTTTTGCCATTTCCACTTTTTTGCTGTAATTTTGAGAGATTAACCACTTCTTCCTCTTTCCTCTTTCTTCCAGAACCCTCAAATTAATTCAAAGTTCAGAAAAATATTAAAGGACAAAAGAATTGGAGATGGAGAGTAGCACAGGGGACGTTTCAATAAATTTTTGGAAGGTAGAAATTGGGAAGAGGAATAGTAATTGAACTAGCTGAGTTACCATCTAAGTAATTATAGCTGGGGGTCTACCGATGTAGCAAATCACCATGCAGAACCTATAAGAGCTTCATCAATTAAAGGCACCAGGTATTATGGAGGATATCAATAAACCCTTTCTCATGTCTCAGGAGATGAGAGTTTTATTCAGGGCTAAGATACCTGTCATTTAAGGGTTACAGGAGTGAGATGTGGAGCTGAAAACATAGTACTTAGTGAAAGTTCAAACTGAACTATGGGATCCTTAGTCATCTCTTTTATTCCTAGACTTTCTGAAGTAATGTGTATAGGAAACTCTGAATGACCCTAAAGAAAATATCTTGAAGTAGTGAAATTTGGATTTATTTCCATGCAAAGTGCCTAACATCATGAAAACCCACATGGTAGTATATCATCACAAATTTTCAGAATAAGAGTAAAGAAAAAAAGTCCTAAAGTCTTCCCCAAAGTAAAACAGGTCATGAAATAAAAGATAAGAATGGCATTAGGCACCTCAAGAGCAAAACTAAAATTTAAAGAAAATAGAGCCATCCCCACAAAATTAAAGAAAAGTAAATTCCCACTCAGCTAAGTGTGAGGATAAAGATATTTGCAAACTTTCAGGATCTCAGAAAGCTACCTCCCATTCATCATCCCTCCCACTCCTGGGGGAATTGATTGGAGTATCTGTTCCACTAAAATGAGGGAGTAGACCAAGAGAAAGGAAGAGGCAGAATACTGAAAAGAGGGGAAGACATTGTGATTGGGATTATCAGGATGATGGTTTTGTACCAGATCCTGAAAGGAACCAGGCTGTGCTGGAACAGGAGAATGGGGGAGCTGGACTGACATCTTCAGGACAGACTCTCTGAAGTACTAGAAAATTCGGAAATTTTTTTTTTTTTTGCTAGGTCTGTTCGAATCTGGGGAAAATTGGAAATAGGCACATAACAGGCCAACTCAAAATAAATAAATAAATAAATAGTCAACTATTAATTAGGGAAAAGAATTCTATGAAACACCAATGTAATTGTAGTATACTTGGCAACAAACAATATTTACTTGTCACAATACCGTAAACCCTGACTGATTTCACTAAACAATCGTAGTATAAAATATATTGGAAAGGAGGGGATAGGGTGGGATATGTGTCTATGAGATTACTAAATCTTCCAACTGTTTCCAATGCCTTTTTATTTTTAAACAATGAGTGTTGATTTCCCTAATAAAATAAAAATTAATTTTAAACATGGATATTCATACTTTGCATTGAATTTCCAGAAATTTTCTTGAAATAATCTTTTTAATTTAAAACTGCTATCTATGCTTTCAGAACCGATCACTGTGATGCTGATCCAATTATAAGAGGAAGAGCAAAACAGCTGTATTTTTTTTAAGATATCTTAAATAGACTTTGAACTTCAAAAGAATTAATCTTTGGTCAACTCCATTTCTTGTTTTTTCCAAAACTTTATTAATGTTTCCATATCCTTTTATCCACTTGTTTTCAGTGAATGCTGAAACCAACTAAAATTCCATGGAATCCTTGGTAACAGGCTTCCTTATCATACATAAAATGGAAAATAGGTGATTTGATGAATAAGAGTCCACACTAAACAGAATAAAAGGGAGTTACCTGTCACATTTTTATTTGGGCTCAAGTTTTGTATCTTTAAGCACTCATAGTAAATTACTTGCTCTTTCTTCTATCCCTTTGTTCTCCAGAGGTCTTGGCCACGCTCTCTGAATAGAATATCCTTCCTATTACTCGTTTCTTGATCCATATTTGTGCCTCTATCAAACATCCAGTTAAAATAAATCTTCTTCACCAAGTCCACTTGAATAGTTCTACTCCACACTGATCATTCCATTATTCCATTTCTCTTAGCGCTGACGTTTTGTGTTACATTAATTTGTACCTGTTTTCATGTCATCTTTGCATGTGTTGTTATATCTTTTCATCTGCATTTTGTTCCCCTATTATATTGTAAATTTCCTGAGAATGAGGACAATGTCTTTAACTTCATTTGCATATCTCCATGACATCCACTTGAGAATGCCATTTGAAGACAGCACTCATTAAATCACATTTTCACTGACAAAATCATGTCTAGCTTCAGAAAATATGGTTTATGAAGCACTTGATATAGATGTTATATATATTTTCTCTCAGAAAGTCTTTAGGAAATATATAGATACAATATTATGTAGACGATATGTGCTCAGTGGTTCAAAAAAGCTTACAGCCCAATGTACTGAAATAAAATAAAAAAAAGTTTCAGATAGCATGTAACACAATACCATTGATTGATATATATAAATGCATATGTTGGACAGATAATATTAATTAGTCCACTCTAATAGTCAAAATAAACAACATAATTTCATATTATGTTCTTTTCTCCGATATCTTAAACAGTAGTCAGCCTGACTTTATATATTTATATAAAAATGTATGTTAGGAATGATAGAATTTCTATCAGAATTTGGCTTTCTATAGGATCCAAAATACATACAACCTCTTTGATTGATTGATTGATTGATTAGTAAACTCTACACCCAATCTGGGGCTTGAACTCATACCCCAAGATCAAGAGTCAAGTGGTTGGTTTTAGCTTGGTTTTGTTTTATAAACCTGCCTCAACCTCCTTTTTTAATCTCATAAAAATTGTGTCAAATTTTCAGTTCCAGCATTCTGCTTATGGTTCCCCAAACATAAAATCTGAAAATATCAAAGAGCTCATTAAGTTTTAACAATATCCAAATAAGATTCTAGACCCCATCCCAGCAGTTATCACCTACAAAGTAGGGTCTAGAAATCTATTATTTTAACAAGTTCCCTACTTACTCCTGATGTATTGGCAAATCAATGATTTAGTCTAGTTACTTCATTACAGACATAAATAAATGAAGACATTATACATATGTACGTGCATGTGTGTGTATATTGGGATTTTGGGATTTAGAAATAATACATACAAATGATCAATAGCTGTTAGAATAAATATTCTTGTCCCGACTGGCTTGAGATTTTAATGAAAAAATCAGAGCAGCCTGTTCCTCAAGGAAGAGCTTTGACAGAATCAGTTGTAGAGGACACTCTCCTTATTGTCATGTTGCTAATCAACATACATCTCTTTTGCAAGGATCTAAACGTCCTATGTGACTCTCTGAAATTTAATGGATCACCGAAGTGTTTAGTTGAGGATTCCATTTGACAAGGATGCAGGGTTTTAAACCTTTTGTAGTAAGTAGTAGAAGACAATGGACTTCAGACCCTCATTCCTATGCCTGTCCTTGCAGTAAATATTTCTGGAGGTGCACACATGTTTTCAGATCTCTAGAACTCATTTTAGCCAGTGACTGTCAAAGTTTTACCAAGAATTTCTTATTTTTTGGATTAAGGCTCAAATTTTCATTTGTTATAATCACAAACTTTATTCTTCTCAGTTTATGTAATATAATACATTTACCAATATTCTTCATATCATTTGAAACGCATATAGAAAAAAACCCCAGAAGTTACAGTTATACATTTTTTTAAAAATTTGCTTTGGCTCCTCATTAAAATGGAAAAGTATTAATATTGCTCACAGATTTTATTATTATCAGGAGACATCTACTTTTGGATTTACTACAGAACTTCTTTCCTTTGCTTATAATCATTTTATTAGTTATTGTGGACAATATCTCCGAGATATAGGTTGGTATTGTTATCTTAATTTTATGGTTACTACATTTAATCTGTTTTATGCTTATCTCTGGTCTCCAGTTTAGGGCAATATACATCCTGGCAAAAAGTGTCTGCAACTTTCCCACATTCCTGTGATGTAACCCAAGCACTTTGTCCCATATTCAAAAATAGCAGCTTCCTCTGAACCATACTTATCTCCACAGGCATGAGGATTTCTACAGATCTTCTAGGTGTAAATTTATAGCAATGCATTTATTGCCTCAAGTAAACGTTAGCAACCAGCTGTGGCTGAAAGTACCCCAGTGGGATTTTATTCTTTTGCATTCAATGACGAGGAAAGTCCGTGCATGCCCACCTGGCTCTATCAAAGACTTTCAATTTT
Organism: Potos flavus; assembly: GCA_028534135.1. Classification (NCBI taxonomy): domain Eukaryota; kingdom Metazoa; phylum Chordata; class Mammalia; order Carnivora; family Procyonidae; genus Potos; species Potos flavus. The sequence goes on from CM052899.1 coordinate 108,964,262, forward strand.
GTTTCCTCCCCTTTCCCCATTTTTTGTCCCATGCTCTGACATAGAAGTCCTCATTTGTTCATAAACAAATTTGATGTTCTCAAATACAGAGAAGAGCAGCAAAAGGAAAAGTAGGGGACCTGAGAAGCAGCACGGAAAAGGGTTTGTAGCCCACCCTCTGTAGCATGATGGCCTGAGTAGTTTGTGACTTTGCCATTAATAGCCAGGTATCTTGGGAAAGTTACCTTACCTTATTGTGTCTCAGTTTCTCCATCTGTAAGAGGGGGATTAAAAGAGAGTTTATCTTATAGAGATGTTCTAAAGATTAGATACATTAGCATTTGTAAAGCACTTAATATGATGCAAAGCACAGAGAGTGATGCATAAATAGATAAACAACAGGTGTTCAGGGTGATTGAAATGGATAATGGAGAAATAACTGATTACACTTGTAAGATTTTATACCATCTTAAGAATTGGAATCATTTTCATATAGAAATCAACTTAATATGGAAATCAATTTAATATAGAAAAATCAAGGTTCCTATTATTACATACACTTCATTCCTTTGTTGCTTTAAGCCATTAATTATACAGTGGCAAAGAGATCACAATGGTTAAGTTGGTATTTTGGAACGGCTACTGTAAGAGAAAAATACTCTTCTTGCCAGGAGATAACTAGTCCATCTTGTAAGTAAATATGGAAATAATGCTTACTACTTGCTCTAGGAATCTTCTGGGCAATTCTACAAAGTTCTCTGCCTGTAAATGCCTATAAATAAGTTGCTAACAATTTGCTAATGAGTGAGTCATTATGTACATTAGCAGTCTTTACCTACATAAGGAGAACACCCTTTTCCAAAAACTCCCTCTTCGCTCAGGTGTGGCAAGGCTTAAAACATTTGTCCAAACATTTAATTAGCATTCTGTCTTTCAGACATTTTGTAACCATTTGAATTAGGTTTCTAAACGAGTAAATCTCTAGACAAGCATTTTATGAACAAAAATACCACATCAGTGTCAAAAACCACCGAGAGACTATGCCAGAGTTAAGCTACTCTTTTCATCCTCTCACTATGGGCCCCCATAATAGGTCCTAAAATATCTGTTTGCGTGAAAACAAATTACAGTTAAATTTAAATCTCTGATGAAAAAAATCATGGATATAAAGCAAATGAAGTCTGAAAATATATTTTAAATAGTCAAAACCAAAACTATTGTATTCCAATTCATGAAAAATATATCTTGAAAGTGTAAATTTCAATTTCTCTCTTGGCAAAGTCGATCTCATCCTTATTACTTCATTTTCCATAAGCATATTCCCCAAAATACTAGAAGTGCTGAAGATCTCTGACTAATTTCTGTTTTTTCACTTTTTTTTTTAAAGATTTTTATTTATTTATTAGAGAGAGAGAGACAGCATGAGAGGGGAGGAGGTCAGAGGGAGAAGCAGACTCCCCGTGGAGCTGGGACCCCAATGCGGGACTCGATCCCAGGACTGAGCTGAAGGCGGTCGCTTAACCAACTGAGCCACCCAGGCGCCCTGTTTTTTCACTTTTAAAACAGGCATGTAATTTGAATTTGCAGCACTGGCGTAATGAAATCCTTCTCAGTTATAGGCTTGGGCATTTATACACAGTGAAGAGAAAGACAACTAATATCTAATGTATATATTAAATTTGTTTGTGGTGCTTTGAAAGACAATATATGTCTTGTATATATGTATAATATATGAACATCCTCACCAATTCAGTGTCGACATCATAAGTTGGGAGATGAAATCTCTTAGCCAGTCCAATGAAGATATCAGTACTCTCCAGCAGTGAACAATCCTTTACTCTACAGGCCTCAGTTTATCCCTCAGAGATCAGAGGTTGGTAAATCCATTTGTTAAAAATGTACACATTAAAAGAGATTACATGAAGGATTGGCCTACTGCCATGAAGCAGGTCAGAGAAATTCCGCAACGGCAAGATGTTAAGCTGAATTACCAGGGGTATCAAAAGTCTGCTGCTTTTTGACCTGAGTCCATGGGCAACTAAACCAATGACAGAGTCCCCACACTACCAAGTAAAGGCCTAGGAATCTACTGGGAATGAGTCCAATTTTGCACACCTGGAAAATCAACACATTCAAAGAAACACACACACAAAAAAACCCCTACTGCTTTTGTGAAAGAAACTAGAAGCCTAATTTCCAATTGGTTATTTTTTAAAATGCCCACATATATGCTAGGTTGCTAAGTTTATATTTAAATGAGAGGCTCAAACTAGCATTCAAACACTTGAGGTGTAGAGAAGCTACAGAAAAACCTCATAAATTATAACAAGTGATTCTTTCAAAATACAGCTCTTTATTGAGGTGATAGAAAATATAGGTAACATAAAATATAAATAGGGTGTCTGGAAACCTCATTGCTTAGTTGCATATTGGACTACACTATGCAAAGGTAATTTACACTTGATAGTAAGAGTGTTCAGTGTAGATGTTTGTTAAATGTTCTGACATATGGGACAATTTGGATGATTATTCTGTGGCAGCCACAAGATTTACTGAAAAAAAAAAAAGATGGCTTATGGAAGTTTAAAATGCTCATCTTTCATCCAAATAAATGATTTAAATCTAAATCTGTGGGAATGTGTGCCTTGATTTTAATAAACATGTTATAAAATATCAGTATATTTTCTTAATCAAAATGGTATAATCTTAGTCTTGTGAGAGGGGTCTCTCCTAAACTGCAGGTATATTAATTACAACTATCAAGTTAACATGCTGTTGTGTTTAACTGCCTATGTCACAGAGCTGAATATGAGCAGAGTGTGACAATTATTCAGAAGAAACTCATCTTTGTTGATGTGAGATTTAATTGCTGAAATTGAAGAGCCCAAATCACTAAGTATGCTTTATGCTATCAAACTACAGATGCTGTCTGTGTCATACCCTGAAGCAACTTTGTAGGCATTCCATATGGCTAGCAGAACTACTAACAAGTACATACAAAAAGTTGTGGGATGAAGTAAAACCGACTAATTCAGACAATTGATTTATGTGCGATAAGTGTCACTCAAGAAATTTTATGATATTGTTTCAATTAAATAATTGTATGGTGAATTTTAATTCCAGCTGTATAAGTCATTGAATGATTGTAATTTTGAAATTAGGTTAAGAAACATAAAAATCCACGGTCTTCCAGAAATAATTTTTTTTTTGACCTTAGGCTGGTAAATAAGCTCTAATTTTAAGTTAGGCAGGTTGGTACTGCATATAAATATAAATAATATAATAATTAATAGAAATAGAACATGATATTAAGCCTATAATTCTATATAAGAGTTAAAGAAATTCAGATAATTGTGCCAGTCTAATCAAATACAATCTGTGAAATAAAAAATTTGAATAGATTGATATACATGTAGTCAGAAGTCCTGGTATGTTTGGAAAAGAGCACAAGACTTGAAAGCAGAGGCAACAAGGCTTGGGATCCGATCACTCACTTGGCTTTAAACCTTGAACCAGTTATTTCACCTCTCGAAGCCTCAATTTCTTTATTGCGGAAATTTGGGAAATAGGCTACCTGATCTTTAAATTTCACTCAGCTTTATGATTTTCTGGTTCTGTTCACCTCCTATTTTGTATGTGTATCTCCTCAAGAGAGAGGGCGAGGATAGGAACAAGGTCATACTGGATGAGAGGCTGTCGTAGAGAAACATGAGGCTCTGAATGGCTTTAACTCCTGCTGGCCCGGCCAGATTTCTTCCTAGATTCTAGAACTATGATGAATGGTCTTTGAAGAAAAGTAGAAAACACACATGATACCAGGCAAATAATCTTCCATTTTTCCACCCAGAGGAAAGAAAGTAGCTGTCAGATACAGATGGAGATACTTGTTCAAGATTCTGGGGAAACCAGGACACCCTTCCTGCTCTCAGGTCCCATAAACCAACTGGAATTCTTCCTTCAAAGTCTTTTTTGTATTTAAACTGGGGCCCAGGGGGTTTGTTGGTTGCAGCTGAAAATATTTAGTCAAAGACTCGTAATAGCAAAGTGAATGGACAACTAAATAGCTCTTTTACAACTGAGAAAAGAGACACAGGGAAATAAATATATTCTACCTCACTAAAGCATAAAGAAGTGCAATGGAAACAATGCGAAATCCTTCTTTTGCCTACCAGACTGGCAAAGATTAAGATGCTATTCCAAGATTTTGCAAGAGAGAGAAAAATACGTCTGTTGTTGGATGTATAAATTACCATAAACAATATGGAGGGAAATTAGGCAACATATATCAAAATATAAATTACGTATATCATTTGAGCTAGCATCTCACTTCTAGGACTTTATATTACAGAGATAATTGTTCAAGTTCAAAAAAGGTTTTTTGCTAAAGAATCTTGATTGCGGCCTTTAATAAAACAGAATATTTTGAAATAACAATTATCAATAGAGGGAAGGTGATACCTTGTAGACTACCATATGATGAAATAGTTTGTTATTACCTTAAATAATATGATACAATTTATTCATCTATTTATTATTGTCTGTCTCATCTCACTAGCATTTAACCTTCATAAGGCAGAGATTTGTCATTTCAGCATTTTCCCACACCTATAACAGAGGCTTTATAAATGTGGTTGAATGATTGAATGAATCGAAAAGGGCAGAGTCTAGGTGTGAAAATATATTCATGATCTTCTGTTGAAAGAAGAAAACGAACAAAAGAAACTTCCAGCCAACAATTGAGAGACATGAAAATAAAGATGAAACAAACAAATTAAAAATAGAAAAATAGTTAACAAAATCTCAAAATTTCCATGGAAGTTTGTTTTTGGATTTTAACAATGGGATTCTAAAATTTATCTGAGAAAACAATTGGGTGGTGTTAGCTATGAGATTTTGGAAAAGAAGATTAACTGGAGTTACATGTGAGTATGGGAAGCAGGGAGGAAGGGCTTACTCCATAAGCTATATGCAATATTATCAAGTTAACGTAATTTATGTGTTAGGCTGGCTCAAGAATCAAATGATAGGTCAATGGAACAGAATAGATTGTCCAATAATTTATATAGCCATAGGACTCTGAATCGGCAGGGAAAAAAAATGGAACTGAGATGATTGTTGGAAAGCACCATATTAACTTTATTATGCAATGCATTTCAGATCAGTCAAATGTTAACTGTAAAAATGTCAAAAATACCACCACCACCCCAAACTAGAGTAGATGTACCTATAGAATCCCTGGATTGGCAAGGCCTTCCTAAAGTCCAAAGGAAAGAAAGACTTTATGAAGGCAGAAAAGAAATTTTACTGCAATAATTAAAAATCTTTGAATTTGAAAATAATAGAAAAATAAGAGACAAAGTACAAAATAAGAAAACCATTTGTAATGAAGTAATAGAGGCACTAAAAACCTAACATGTAAATGAGCAAAGACATGTCAATGTAACTGATCAAATAATATATGAAAATGGCTAATGAATATATGAAGAAGTATTTGACTTTATAAAAAATGGAAGGTATACAAATTGAACCAGATATTTTTTTGGTTATACTGATTATTTATTTGATTATTAATTATAAAAAATAAAGAATAAACAATATTAGCAAGAATGGGGTTAGACATATACTCTCACACCACTTATGGAAATGTGAATTGGCAAAAACCTTCAGCAGTATGGCTCAACACCTCCAAATATGCCCCCTGTGAGCAAATTTCTTTTAGTATTATTCATTCATTCACCTTGTTCTTAAAAGTAAATTACACAAGTATTATCGAAACATATTAAATTGTCAAAATGCATTCAAACAATGCAGAAAAGACAGAAGTTCTTCTATTCCACTTTATCCTCATTTTCAGTAAAGTATAATGAGACTTACTGTGTTTTCTTACAAGTCGCTTTCACTGAAATTCCTATGTAGATGGAAAAACATATTGTTTGGCTTTGAGCATTTTTTCACTTAGTGTGATGTAAATGTGTGTGTGTGTGTGTGTGTGTGTGTGTGTGTGTGTGTATATGAAGGGAGAACAAGTGCAAAGGGAGTATTACCAGCCCAGCCACAGCTTCTGCTCCTGCTGCTTCTGCTCTTCCTGCTGTTCTGCATTGTCTTCATTCTGAATCAACTTCAAAGTTACAGAAAAATTACAAGCCCAGAACAAGGGGCCTTTCTTCTGCCCGAGTTAGCAGCAAGGCAATTGCCGGCATAATGTCCGTTACTCTTAAACACTACTGTGTACTTCCAACGAACAAACAGTCTTCCCTAACCAGGACACAACCATCAAAACCAGAAAAGACGCCCTGCAGGTACATCACTGCCATCTAACCCCGAGACTCCATTCCGTGATGCCAGCAGTTGCAGCTGCTTTAACCTTCAGAGAGAAAGCATCTGGTCTGTCATCTCCTGTTGCCATCAAGTTGCCAGGTTTCTGTCCTCCTTCAGTTCGGAGTAGCTCCCCAGTCTTTCCTTGATGTTCATGGCCAGGACATTCTTGAAGATTACCAGCCAGTTATCTTGTAGAATGTTCCTTAATTTATGTCTGATACTTCCTCGTGGTTCAATTCAGATTATGCATCTTCTGTAGGAATATCGCAGAAGTGATACTGTGTTCTTTCTATTGCATCTTATCAAACGGTGCACATTTTTGTTCATTTGTTGGTTGTGGGTTTTTTGTTTGTTTGTTTTTGTTTTGTATAATGCGTCCTTATTTTATTATTTATTTATTTATTTTAAAAATGGTGCTCAACTTTATTGGTGAGGTTAATTTTGATCACCTGCTTTAAGGGGTGCCTGTCAATCTCCTCCAGATGTAAAGTTTACATTTTTACACTCCATAATTCATAAGTATGTTGTTGTCAGTTACTTTGAGATAATGTAATTATCCTGTTCCTCGTCGAATCAAAAATGTTTTCACTTATGTGTTCTATCAGCATAGGCTCTGGGTTTGTTTCATTCAAAGGGTTATAATTTGTTTACTGCTATTTATTTTGTTGCTAAAGTTGTGCCAGAGTTAGCCAGTGTTATGTACATTCGAGCTGGCTTATGTGGGCTGGCTTCTTTTTTTTTTTTAAAGATTTTATTTATTTATTTGACAGAGAGAGAGAGAGAGAGCACAAGTAGGTAGAGAAGCAGGCAGAGAGAGAAGGGGAAGCAGGGACTCGATCCCAGGACCCTGAGATCATGACCTGAGCCGAAGGCAGAGACTTTAACCCACTGAGCCACCCAGGCACCCTGTGGGCTGGCTTCTTATAGTGAAGAAGGATATTTATAAAGCAGTATCTGGGCCCTAGGTGTATGTTTTGCTATTGGAGGTCTGTAACTCCTAGGCTTCTCAGTGGCCAGAGCTAGAAAACACACACATACGCACATACACATGCACACACGCATGCATATGCATGTTCATATCATACCTATATCTACATATAAAGCTTCAAAGTCATGATTTCATCCCTGTATTTCCAATTTCAACCCAATACCACAGAGTTTAATCTAGTTTTCTATATTTGTAACTCCCATCTCTGACAGCGAGAAAGCTGGCTACCATCATGTGTTTGTTTAAGCAATCTACCTTTCTGCAAGCCTACTTATGGTACTGCTCTCCCCTGCTCTCCTACCCCCACCAACCACCACCATGTGCTCTCACTGCTGGCTTCAGTACTCTCCTCTGGGCCATATGAATCCCCTCCTCCCCAGGCTTTCCCCCACCCCTCTCAGTGTAAATGCATATCTTGCTCAGACCCAGGAATGGCTTTTGGATTGAATTGTTCAGGAAGAGAAGAAAGAGAAAGGGAAAGGAAAGGAACAGGAGGGGAAATGGGAAAGAAAAGGAGAAGAGCGAAAGGTGGGAACAGAAAACATAGGGAAAGAGGAAAAAGAAGCTGGATGCTCCAGCATTTTTAGGCCCAATGATTGCTTGTTCCGCTAGACACTGTCAGAGAGCTGTGTAAACAGCTGCAAGGCTGAACACTGTTCAGAGGGAGGAAGAGCTCCTTCTTATCTCCTGTCTCCCCTTGGGCAAGGTCTCCCTCCCCCACCCCGGAATTTACTACCCTATGCTTCCGGTTGCCTCACCTGGCTTTTGCAGGCACTTGCTAGGGAAGCTAGAGGCCCCACAGACCTGCGCAGGCAGCAGTGGCGCTCTCTCCTAGGTGGCCCTCATCTCAATCCGAAGAGGTGGCAATAGCAGCAGCAGCTAATGGGCTCAATGACACACAAACCACAGCTAGAGCCATTCTGACGGGAAAACAAGGCAAATGTGTGAATCTAGAGTAGTCATTGAACTGAGCTAGTACACTCCATCCCTTTCCTGAGAGCAAAAATGCAGTCCAGTTCTTCAAGCTAGTGGCCAGTTGTCGTTTCCCAGAATATTAGCAAATCAAGCTACAGCTCAGAGTTGTAATTATTACTTGATATCTTCTTCCTGCACCACCTATTCCAAATTTCTCCTTTCCGATGGCCCTTCAATAGCCTGGATTGCTTGCAGTGGAGCGACCCAGACTTGTGTCCTCAAGTGGTTTGAGCCCTTGCTTCACCTTTTCTTAAGGACCAGGGTTTCTGGTATTGCCCATTTGCAGTTATCTGGTCATAGAAGTATGAAGAGAGCCCACAGTGCGTCCTCTGGGTTCCTCCTGGTAATCAAGTTTGGTTATCCCAGGTTCTGCTTGCCGGCCTTCCGGTATGAGGAGTCTGCTACTGCCCATTTGCAGCAGCCTTTGGGCATGGCAATCTGAAGGGTGAATCCTAATTCTCCATCTTGATTTTTCAGATTTCCGTATGCTAACTATTAGGAATAGAGCATCACTTACCAGCGATTGGTTTAGTGCATATATGCATCCTGGAGGACAGGATCCAAAACCCAGAGGCGTGTTCCTTAGGCTCGCACCTGATTGGACTCCTCAACTGCCATTCCTTCCTTTTCCTCTTGTGCCCGCTTGATGCAAAACAACAGATGACTTTAGAAGCCATATATAAAATATGGCAGAGCCACATGATAAAAGGAACTGAAACACCCCATGTAGGGGATCACTTACCTATTAGGAATATCCATTTTGGATTTTATATGAGCAAATAAACTCCTTTTATTGTGCTTTAATCATTGTACATTTTGGACATTATTTGTCAAATTAGCTAGTGTTACTAGTAATGCACTGCTTTCTTGAGGCCAAAGCTCTGAGCTAAACTCCCACCTTTATAGAAACTCAAAATCATAATTACATGAAAATTAAGTCACAGAAAATTATGCACCTTTGCTGATACGGACCTAGTCTTAGATTATTCACAGTTGATTTTAAAGTTGCAGTGTCAAACCATAAAATGGCAGGCCCCACAGTGGGTATAACGATACAGTTTTAATCGCATAGACCACTCATCCTGAATTTGCTAAAATTATTATTACCATCATTATCAACAATGGCAGTTGTATTTGTGTGCCACATCTCAGAGTGCTCTGCTGTGATTGGTGCAGAGTGAAATCCTAAGTGCCTCCCGTCTTTGGTGGGGGGATGTTATCAAGTAGTCCCTACTGACATAAAGAGAAAAGTTCAATTTCATTTGTAATGGTGATGTAATGTGTGCAAAATAAAATAATGTATGTACTGCATATATTGAACTACTTTCCTAAACAGTTTTCATAGGCAACTTTGACTCCGAAGGAATGTGGGGGTAGAAAGTGATTATTCTTCAGTACTACTGATTCCTCTATGCCTTAGATCAGTGGTTCTCAATGGCCATTTTGTCCCTCAGGAGACATTCAACAATTCAGTTCAAAATGTCCATAGTATTGGGGAACTCTGACCTAGGCGATGATATATTTTTTTAAGATTTTATTTATTTATTTGAGAGAGACAGAGAGAGAGCGAGCAAGGGAGCACATGGAGGGAAGGGAAGAGGAGAGGGAGAGGGGGAGGGAGAGGGACAAGCAGATTCTGTGCTGAGCACAGAGCCCCACTCGGGGCTGGATCTCATGACCCTGAGATCATGACCTGACTCAAAACCAAGAGTCAGACGCTAACCCAACTGAGCCACCCTGGAGCTCCTAGGTGATGTTATTTTAAGCTTCCTTCTTTAATGTAGCTTAATTTGTAGTTAGTACCTAAGCCAAAGCAAACCAAAATAAAACAACTAAAACCACACGGGGGGAGTTAAAACAAACCTAAGTGTCAGTTTGCAGTAATACTATTCCATTCCTGATATCAAAATGCTGTGAAAGAGATGCAACACTCTCCTATGTACATGATCTGTTAGAATTGTAAAGCCAACCTAATTGTTGCAATCATTCTGAACACCTATATACCCCTAGTCTTGGTTTTCTTGGTTTCCAGAATGCAACATCTAGTACCAGGTATCTCCCAGGTTGGCACATTCTCATGGACTTCATTATCAAGAGTGAGGTGAATGCAGAAATCTGCTCCTAGCAAAGGAAGATCCCCTGAACATATGCATGCATAGGGAGTCTGGAGGGCAGGGGTATCACAAGCACACATGACGACAAGGGTGGGTAGGAAGAAAGCCAAAATGCCTCGGTGTCCTGCAGTCTTGCCAAGCATTCACAGCTGTTTTGGAGAAGCCCTACACACCCAAAGGTTTCCTCAGAGCTACTCTGGGCTTAGAGAACAGAATGGTGTGAAAGTGTAAACTCACAGTGGAAGGAAGGCACAACACATCCTTTCTTGCTGCCTTAACATAGACTCTGTTGAAGTTACAGGACCTCATCCTGAAAGAGCAGAGCAAGGCTAACTCCATTTTGTGCTACACCCGCCATCTTATGTATGTCCCCCACATGACCTCTCATGTATAACCCCCATATGACCTCTTATGTATAACCCCCATATGACCTGCATCTGAAAACAACCACAGAATGTAAACCCCGCCTTTAGCCTGCCAAACTCGCGCGCCAATTCTGACCAGAGTGATAGGCTAGTTCAAACAGCTACTTTAGGGAAAATCGTAATTCAATTGGCCATCTGCATATGGCCTGTGTGTGCTACAATCTTATTGGCCACTAAGTGCTTGTTACAAACTCATTGGCCCCTGGCCCCTATAAAACTGCTGCGCCTTCTGAAACTCGCTCTCTTTCTCCGCAACACGTGGCTGTGTCGGGTGAGTGTGGGAGGTTGAGCTCCAGCCAGCTCCAATAAAGGCTCTTTGCTTTTGCATCAGACTCGGCTCCCTGGCTGTCTTTGGGGATCTAAAATCTGGGCATAACAATCCTAGTCTCACAAACCTGGCAAACAAAAAAAACCCAAAACATCCTGGCTCACCTGGTGTTTTCTTTCTTTCTATTTTTTTTTTTTTTTTCCTTCTCTCAAGTATATTCAAGTTTTGGGAGGTGATTCAGACTTGTCAGTCGGGGGAAAAAAATTGGTGGTATCCCTCCTGCTCAAGGCGATGGAACTGACACAAGAAATCCACACGCATTTGAGGACTATATGCGAGATGGCTGATCTGCAGGAGGAGGAGAAAAGAAACACAAAATAAACGTATTCCTACTTAGAATACTTCTTTAGAAACTAAGTGGTTCTATTTAAAAGCTTAGCGTTTGTAAATGTAGTTAAGCATCACTGACGTGGACTAATTATAGGCAAGGCCCATAATAAATTAAAGAAATACTTGAAGAAAAGCAATGCTCTAACTTTTAAGTACTTACAGTAATTTGTAATCATGCTAATAAACTCATCCTCAAGAAGGATCCCTCTAGAAAATTGTTTTGGTGTTTTGAGGTATAAGCAGCAGCATCTTAATTCATTAACTAATTAATTAACTAAATTTTTTTGTGCCAGAAAGATGATTTTTTTTTTATTGAAGCATGGGGTCTGGACCCGTGGGCAGAAAGAGCTGCTGCCAGCATTATCTTAATTTAAAAAGCTAATGTTAAAGTCACTAGAATAGTTTGTGGTAATTAAGTAGGTTTAAAATGTCCTCAGATGTGGTATTTCTACTACTAATTTGCTCACTAAGCCTTTTTTTGTAGCTTGGATGAAGGAAACCTTTAGCTCTGATTAAAGCAATTGATAAGAATTACAAATTAGAAGAGTTATAAATGAGTGAGACATATTACACTATGCCAGAGAGAAGTTCCACTGGAAATAAGATGTTGACCTCGGTGAGTCAGAAGTTAGGATAACTTTAGGGGACAAGGAAAAGAACCTGCAGTGACTGAGTGGGATTTAAGGGAGAGGAAATCAGGGAGGTGAGTAATAATGAGATCTGAGATAGAGACTGAAAATGTTGGCCAATGATGGCCATGAGTTTCTCTCCGGGGGACGAAGCTATGCAACTTAAAGCTGATGACAATTGTCAAAGTCCGGAAGAGTCATTTTCCGTAGAGAGCACGGAAGAGAGCCCGCTGGGGAAATTAAAGTGTTGCCAGTTCAGGTTGAAAACCGTAAGGTCACAACAACAAAAAAGGCCCAACGACAGGAAGTCAAAAACAAACAAAAAAGTCATGTTCACACATCTGGGACCTCTATCTGTTAAGGCAAGCCCCTGACTCAAATCTTGTTCCCTTTGTCCCATTTTGGCAATCTTCTCCGTACATCTAGTCTGTGGCTTCCTTCTACTTCAGCATGTGAGGTGAGGTGGCCCCTGTTTCAGTCCTCTCGCCTCTCAGTGGTCAGCAGCAGATCCCAGTCTTGTCTTCTAAGAATTGTTTGCACAGCAAACTTGGCAGCTGTAGCCCTTGCTTGATAAGGCAGTTCATTGATCAGACTCCAAACTTTAAATCAGTTCTTAATAAACTAAATATTAGATTGTGGTTAGCTGTGATTGGACAATCACAAGATTTGCTGAAGGGAAGAGGGGAAAGGATATGAATAAAAGGCGGAAAATACAGATATAAAATTAACCGGGCGAGGTGTTTTGTGTGAGGGGGAAAAAAAATTCATTTTAATCTGATCTTGGTCAAAGGGCCATTGTTTTCTTGCTACAATGTAACTGCCCATTTAAAACAAGATCTTGTTGAGTCAAGATCCATTAACTGGTTACTCTTAGGTATATACTGGATTTAAATCTTTAAGGTGTCAATGAAAAAAGGTTATGTTAAGATAGGTAACAGTATAAATAAGATTAAAGAATGAGTATTTACTTGTGAAAGTAAAATATTTTAACACCTCTTCAAGAATTCCATAGATCTTTCTAGCACACAAACCGATAAGCCTGTTGAAAAGAGAAAGTCCGGCATACCAAAGTCCTATGTTCAGCTGGAGATAACAGCAGTGCATCTTGTCAGTTTCATCTCCTCCAAGGTGTTTCACACACCAAATGCAGTAGATTCAATAGTGCCGAGATTCGAAACCACGGCAGCTTCTTGGTATGACTGACAGAGCTTTTTAAGTGCTATTCTCCAGAAATACTAATTTAATTGCTGGAAGTGAGGCAGGCTTAGATATTTCTTAGTTTTAAGATCTCTCTGGATGATTTCAATGGGCCCAAGAACGCTATGTTAGTAAATTGTGAAGCAAATTACTTGGGTCATGAGCAGCATTTTAAAAATGAAATACAATATGTTTGCAGTAAGGGTAATCTTAAATTGTGAAACTTTTGTGCCGGCTATGTTGGTGTCAGTGTGTAGATATGGGTATTTACTTGATTCCTATATAAAATATGTTTTTGTCTCTGGAATATGCTAATCACTGGAACTGGTCCTCTACTTACAAACAATGAATGAAGTTTCTATAAAATTATTTTTCTATTCATAAGGACCTTCCTTTTTTATTTTTTTATAATTTTTTTTAAAGATTTTTATTTATTTATTTGACAGAGAGAGAGAGATCACAAGTAGGCAGAGAGGCAGGCCGAGAGAGAAGGGGAAGCAGGCTCCCTGCTGAGCAGAGAGCCTGATGCGAGACTCCCTCCCAAGACCCTGAGATCATGACTTGAGCCGAAGGCAGAGGCTTTAACCCACTGTGCCACACAGGCACCATCATAAGGACTTTCCTATGAAACCAAATTGACTGGCAGTGTATAGAGGTTAGAAACAGAGTTTGTGAAGCTAAACTAACTGAGTTTGAATCCCATATCTGCCACTAACTGACCTTATCACTGTGGGTAAATTCCTCAATCTCTCTGACCTCAAATTCTTCAACTGGAAAGCAGAGAAAATAAGAGTTGCTACCTGATAGGATTGTTATGAGGATACAACAAGTTTGTATAGCATTACAACAGTACAGTATAGTTGGTAATATGTAAATATAAGTACATTTTTATTAAGTAAGTAAAATTAAAATAATTCATTTGGACCTTCATTCAAAGAAACAGCCAAACTTTATTCTAGGTCACAATACATTTCAATAACAAAAGAACATAGTCAAAGCAAGAGAATTTTAACTAATACTTTGCTGGAGAAAGAGGTGCAAAAGTCAAACCTAATTTCATCTTAAACTGCATGGGAGACGAGGTCCTAGAAATGGACTGAATGTGTTTTCAGTTGATGTCTATTCAAAAAACCTTTAAATTCACTTATATCTTTTACTTTAGCACATTGAACACCTCAATATTTAATAATGAAATTATTTCTGTCCCTATTTCAGTCAAAATTTGATAGGATCCATAGCCTTTTGAACGTTGTGTGAACATCTTATAATCTTTTAATGCGCCTATTCTCTTGCCCAAATGAAGTTTCCCTGGAAGATATTTTCTTTAGCACTTTTGATGTTTCAAGTTAAGCACAGGAGTAGGAGCAGGGAAAAAAATTTCCGTTTCTGTAGTCACTTGGGTAGATGTCAGTTTTGGATTAGGGAAATTATAGGCTCCATGATAAATATTTCAGGCTGCCGACTACAATGAAAAGTAATTAAAGCAGCTATGACAACAGGTGCTGTATGGGGGAAATGGTGCCTTTTATCATGAGGTTGTGGGTGCATGTGTTAAATGTGCTCATCATTTTCTCTTTTCTATTCTTCACTGAATACCCTGGGGAGATTATTCTATTGCCAGCATTTATAGGATATAATGAAACCACATTAAATATGTATCTGATTGCTACCAACTGTGTGGAAAGCGTATGCTAACTATGGTTATGTACGGCGAGTTGGAGTCAGGGACCAGTGAAGTTCAACTTCACCGTGACTTCTTTGTGCTTGACCCACGGGCCTTCACTGTTTCACTGACCTTTAATTTAAGCATCAGATATCTTTTTGTTTGTTTGTTTGCTAAACGAAAACTTGAAGAGGGCTGTAATAAGATATATACTTCTTTTAGACCTAAGCGTTTCCATAAAAGGAACTAACTCCTTGACATATGGCATGTGAACAGCCACGATGAAAAATTATTTTAATCTTATCAGTTTTAATTACATATTTCTTTGGAATATTAAGCACCATATTTCACCACACATCTCGTTTTAACTCCCATCAAACTCGTAGGCTTCTCCTTAAAAACAAAAAAGAGAGATGTTTTAAATAATGCGGTGGTTCAATTTTAGTAAATAAGGAATTACATTCCTATGAAACATCTAGAATGGGGAGATGAACAAGAGAGTGTTTTGTAAAATAAAATGCTCAATTTATGACAATGCTTTTTAAAAACTTTCTTTTCTTAAAGGTCAACAAAGATAAAGTTTCTAGTCTTTTGCTTTCCACTTATATAGAAGATGATTATAATTGGATGGTAATCAAACCACTTCTTTAAATGTAGAATTAACTTTTATGTGTGTATTACCCTTTTTTATTATAACGTTTCATTTATATAAGGATACACATTCTACCAAGGTTGAAAAGGTTCAAAAGTCACTTCTATGTATATGTAGATCAGGACTTGTTCATAGATACAACTTGATCGTGGATAGTTAGATTTAGTGACCTCGGAAGAAAAAAAAATCAAATTTGATAATGCGTAGCAATCTTTAATTATTTTACTACAAATCTAATGCAATAAATTTGAAGATTAAATGTCTTAAATTTGCATACACTGTTGACTATCAATTATATTCTTACAATGTTTCAAATAAATTTCCTATCAGAATACCTGAGAACTTTGGAAATGTCATATGAGAAACCATATCTTCTATACATTGTGGCTTTGTGAATATAGGAAGATAGGAAATATCTCTAAAATTTTATGAAAAACTTTGAACCTATTTTGAGATTGAAATCATTTATTTAAAGAAATGTTTGCAGTTGAGTGCCTACTCATGCTTGGCCCCGGGTCAAGCATTTAAGACAACCAGGCTGAGTAAGGGCACTATCGTAGAGCCAAACCCTTAGGAACGCGTGCTTTCTTGTCAGAGTGAGAGATGAGCGGCAGGGTGTCTAGCTCAGTCTTAAGAGGGGTAGTGGTGAGCACCCAATAAAGGCTGTCTTGAGGAATTAATAGCTGAACAAAGACCTGTAAGAAGAAGTTAGGAAATTGTGGGGGCAGGGGAGAGTGGAGGAAAGTGTCCAGAAGAGCAAGTGGACTGAAGGTGAGGAACTCATGAATCAAGAAAAAGATCTGTTTGCCTGGACCTCAGGGAGTGAGGCTGGAGGCAGAATTAGGGATTTGTAGTTTGTGTTAAGAGTTAGAACTTTGGGGGTGCCTGGGTAGCTCAGTTCATTAAGCCGCTGCCTTCAGCTCAGGTCATGATCCCAGGGTCCTGGGATGGAGTCTAGCATCAGGCTCCCTGCTCAGCGGGGAGTCTGCTTCTCCCTCTGCCTGCTGCTCCCCCTGCTTGTGTGCATGCTTTCTCTCTTTCTCTGACAAATAAATAAATAAAATCTTTAAAAAATATTTTTAAAGAAAGAGTTAGAACTTCGTCCTGGGGGCAATGCAGAGCCATCTAATTGTATTGAGCAGTGCAGAGACTAAAACAATCACGATAATAAAAAAGGGAAGAAGAGAGGCAGCAGAGAGACACTAGTAGGAGAATGTGACAATAATCTAGGTGAGAGATTTTTGAAGAGGGAACTGTAGTGTAGCGGCAATGAGCATTAAATGAAAGTTAAGCGAACTGTTTAGGAACAAGTATAGGAAGAATTTCATATCGCTCAGGTGGTGAATGAGGGAGAGGGAAGAATCAAGGAGGACTGTCAGATTTCTAGTTGAAGTAACTGTGTGGATAGTTGTGTCATTCCTCAATACAAGAGGGACACAGGAGACAAATGGTGCTTATGAAGTTGGTTTGGAAATACTGAGCTTGAAGTACTTCTGTAATATATTAGAGATAGTTGGACTGGAGCTATCAGCGATCAGTGAAGCAATGAGAATGGGTACATGAGCTTACTTAGAAAGAGTGTGCATAGGGAGGCTGGAGAAAAAGGCCTGAACTACAACCAAATAAAGACATATATAAATGCAGAGGACCCTTAAATGGAGTTTTGGAATAGTCAAAGAACCAGAAAGCAAGCTATCCAGGTTCAGGATGATGGAAGCCAGCAGCAGGTTTTCAAAAGGAGGAAGTGACAGTCGGCATGCTGGGTTGCTGAGAGGTCAAATAAGATCAGGATGAGTATTTACACTTGTTCCTTTGATTAAGACATAGAATATTTTGTCATTTTTGCCAATCACGTATATAATTTCCGTATTATATGTTAGGTGCAGCAACTTTTTCGCTGTTCTAGTGCCGCGATATCCTAAGTACTGTGGTAGGCATTTTAGGTTATGTTAGTTTACATGATTTTCAAAATATCCCTATGATCTGGTAATATTATATCAATTTTACACACAAGGAAGTCAAGCTTATGAAACTCGTTTTGAGCCACAGATACTTAATCTCGGATGCAGGTTTGCTTTTTCGCCCTACACCACGCTGCTTTGTGGGAGTTCTGGCCCAGTACCTGAGGATGTGGTATCAGGTCATATCCATTGCAAGGGGAGCCCTGATCTCTTTTCAGTTAACTTTATGTCAGCACCTGGTTCCCACCTTATAACCCCAATTTTTACTTCAGTGTTATTGTTCTCTAAGTTTTGTCTTGGAGATCCGCCTAGAGCAGAGTTTCTAAACAGCATGGCTATTAAAATTTTGAGCCCAATCACTATTTGTTGTGGGGAGGCTATCCAGTGCATTATGGGAAGCTTAGCAGTGTCCCTGGCTTATATATACTAGATGCCAATTGCATGTCCCACCCCCAGACGGTAACAATAAAAATGTCTCCACACATTTCCAAATGTCCCTGGGAGCAAAATGGCTCCTAGTTAAGAACCACTAGCCTAGAGCTGCAATCCATTTAAGACTGAGGCTCTGTCAGGGTGCCCGGGTGGCTCAGTCGGTTAAGCGACAGACTCTTGATTTCGGTTCAGGTCATGATCTCAGGATCCTGGGCTCAAGACCCGTGTTGGGCTCTCTGCTCAGCCGGGAGTTGGCTTCTCTCTCTCACTCTCCCTCTGGGCTTTCCCTCTCTCTCTCTCAAATCAATAAATAAAATCTTAAAAAAATTTAAAAAAGACCGATGCTCTGCCTTACGCTTACCAGCCTTTTCTCTCTTCCTCTTCCATGCCACTAAGGAAACTGGAATCTAGTTCCTGACCACTGGGCAAGTTGTTATTATGCCCCTATCCAATCACCCCTGGCCCCTGATTTAGATTCTAAGTAGCCTTCTCCTGGATATACTGCCACTGGGTCCCCTCTGCCTGTGGAAAGAATTGTGTTATACCACCTGAAACCTCCCGCCTGGTGTCCTTTGCCACATCTGTGTCTACCCCAGCCTGTTGCTCGACTGCATTTCTTCTTCATTCCTACAGCCGAGTGACTGCCTCTGTAAAATCCAGTTTAAGGTCTTAATGCTCCCTTTCTGTTTCTTTTGCTATAGTTAACTAGGTAGTTATTGTCCATATTCTAAGACATGAGCCTTGGGAACACTAATAATGACCCAAAAACATGTTTCAGAGGGAGGGGATAGCACCCCTCAAGGCGATTTCCAAAGCATCTCTACCTTCCTTTAAAAAAATCACATTATGGGCACCTGGGTGGCTCAGTCGTTAAGCGTCTGCTTTTGGCTCAGGTCATGATCCCAGAATCCTGGGATGAAGCCCCGCATTGGGCTCCCTGCTCAGTGGGAAGCTTACTTCTCCCTCCCCCATTCCCCCCCCCACTTGTCTTCCCTTTCTCACTGTGTCTCTCTCTGTCAAATAAATAAATAAAATCTTTTTAAAAAATCACATTATATGTCCAACATCTATCAGTTCATTTAAATCCCCTTCCAAACTTTATTTTCTGTGTTATCCGTTGGGGTAATGTATCAAGTAAAGTAGTACTTTATTTAATATTTAATATGCATTAGAGTGCCTTTTTTTTTTTTTTCAAATTCTAGAGTTGCATGCTAGTTTTAGAATTAAGGACTTGAGTAAGTGAGATGATGTTCTTTGTCATACTCAAACCTATGTCTCCAGTCTTAATGATCATCTTCATACTTCGGTTTTTCTTTAGTTATTCAAAAGTGTTTTCCTCTACTTGGTTATTTCAGTTGCTATAAGTTTAATACTCTTATTTTATGTTTGTTTTAGATTTGACAAACAAAATTGCATGCAGTGTTCCAATGCAAATCAGTCAGGGTTTTGCTTTGTTTTGTGTTTACCAGTAAAGTCATATTTTCTGTTAATAAACATTCTTTATTTTGATTCTGATTCTGAATATTGGACCATATCAGACAATTTTATTAAAAATAGAAACGAAACAGTTTAGTGAAATATTCAGTTGCTGTAGTCAATGACAGTTTATGGCAAACACACTCTTCTACATCAAATAATTTATGTTGTTAATTTACACAATGAACTAACTATATCTATACATATTTATTTCTAAAATAAACATCCATCACCCAGCTATGGCCTGTGAGAAGATTATATCCTCATTATTAGGCCTGATCTCTTTTGAAAAGGTGTAATTCTGGGTGTCAGCCATCCAAGAAATCTAAGGTATAATGGATTTAGACAGGAGAGGGAATCCTATTGAGTATTCTTTTTTTTTTTTCCTATTGAGTACTCTTGAGGTTTTACTCTCTTAAGCCCAGATGTGATGAATCTAAGAACACTAAGGAGAATCCCCAGATATCAGGAATTAAGAGTATAAATAATGCTAGCCACAACAATCATTCCTATGAGTGAGGCAGATGAGAAATTTATTTAATTTAATCTTCACAGAGACCATATGATGCAGGTGGGCACTATATTATTATCCCTACTTTGTAGTTAGAGCCACTGAGACAGAGTTTAAGCAATATATCCAAAGTTACTTGGGTAGTAAGCGGAGAACTGGGCTATAAACTCAGGTCGGCTTAAATTAAAAATCCCCACTCAAAGCCAATATATTCTTAGAAGTTTCTGCAATAGTGGCAAGCTAGCAGTGAGGTAGGAACCTTATTAGAACATTTCCTTGGAGGACTGTCCAATAGAAATATCACACAAATCACACGTGTGATTTAAAATTTTCTAGGAGCCACTAGAGATTAGAGTAAAAAGAAACACAAAAATTGTTTATTTATTTATCTTATTTAAAAAAATAATTTTAATGGTGTATCTTTAGCTTACCTAATATGTCAAAAATGTCATTTTAAGATATAATCAATATGAAATTACTTTTTAACCAATATAAAACTATTAATGAGATATTTTACATTCTTTTTGTGAACTCCATCATATGTTTGATGCTCACAGCACATCTCAGTTGGGACTATGCATGTTTCAAGGGCTTAATAGTCACTTGTGGCTAATGGCTACTGTATTAGATAGCATGGCTTGAAAGATCTCAAAACTGGATTTGGGTAATTTATATTTTAAAGATTACCTTGTATGGTGCCATTTTATCTCCTTTTGAGGATTTTTCTAGCCTTGAGTAACTTCATGTTTGAATGATCTTTCTCTCAATCGTGTTGTGAGGAATTAAGAAGTTGGTGAGTAACCCTGTACTTCTACTAGTGATCCTCATAATGGGGGCAGGTGAAATTAGGAAGGAATTCCCAAGGGAAAGAAAAATCAAAGGACAAAAATTGGATTTTAGATCTAGCTGTTCCTCCTCTACCCTGGAATTTTCTTTTCTTGGAAGTTAGTGATTGCTGGGGTGCCTGAGTGCCTGTCGGTTACAACTCTTGGTTTCAGCTCAGGTCATGATCTCAGGGTCATGAGATTGAGCCCTGCGTTGGGCTCCACACTCAGCACAGAGTCTGCTTGAGATTCTCTCCCTCCCCCTTTGCCTCTCTCCCTGCTTGAGCTCTCTCTTTCTTGCTTTCTTTCTAAAATAAAAGAAATAAAATCTTAAAAAAAAAAAAAGAAGTTAGTGATTGTCTTAAATTTGATATAACAGTTTGGAATTTGAGCACTTGTGATTTTCAATATATTAAGTCTTCCACCTTTCCTTTCTTGCCTAATATCTTTTTATTTATCTGGTGAATTTGCAAACAAGTTGCTTGCTGGAAAGTGTAGACACAGCCTGAGGATTAATCTGGTGAGTGAACTGATGCCAGAAATGCAACAGTGTAGGTAGCAACCAACTCCCAATCCCATTGGTATGCAATAGTCTCTTCTACTTAGAATTTCTAGACCACAGTAGTTTAAACCCAAATTAAAATGAAGAGATTAATAACAGACAACCGGGCAGGAAACTCAGCCTCCCGTAGCTGCTGACATGACTTTATGAGCAAGAACTGGTTCATAAAATGGGCAACAGAGTATGCTATAAAGCACAAAGAAACTAGATTTTTACAATGAAGAGCTTGGGGAAGTGGTAATTTTACCAGTGAGATATTTCAGGACAGTTGTGATGGAATCATGGGAAAATAAGTAAAGGATGATAATTGTAAGCTATGTGATAAATGAAAAATTTTGAATCTTGTACCCGTTAAATTCCATTACAAATGGAATTTTCTGGAGAACCCTAGATTTCATCAACTAAACTAAAACAATTTGCAGCAACATGATATACATGACAATGATTATAGCAAAATATCCTCAATATTCATCCTCACCTCCTGATGGAATCTTTTAAATATTTTCCCTTTTCTTCATTCTTCTTTGTTCACATGTGTTTATGACTCAAGGTAGTTGTGAGTTTAAGGAACATAAGCAGCATGTGGAATAAGTCTACATTTGAGAGCTCCTGAGACAATCAGGGCAGGTATTATGACTTGTGACAAATGGAAAAGCCCAACAAAGACAGCCGAGAGTACCTAATAAGATAAAACAAGTATGATTTAATGATTAGGCACACATTGGACTCTGTGCTTTGTACCAAGCAAGCTAACAACTTGAATTTAGAGCCCCATTTTTTCACTATTTCTTCAACAGACTTGAAAATGGAAAGGAGTTACTATAAAGTGATAAAGTTACTCACTCATTCTTTTCACTCTCTGCATGCAACCTTATCTTCTAAGACCAAAGCAGATGTTAATCTGGGAAGCACTTCAGCTTAATTTCTAAGCATGTAAGGTGTTCTGTTCAAATTTCCCTAATTTGTCACGATGTGTATCACCGAGACTAGGTCCTGAACAAAACCACAGCAACAACCAAAAGGACAATGGGAAATGCAAGTGGACATCAGAGACATTTGTCCTTTATCAAAGTGAGCGGTATTGCTCCCCCGGCCCCCTCCCTCTCTCAGTGAAAAGACTGTGAAGCCCAAGGAAATAGGAATAGGTTTTAAGTTTTTCTAAATAGTTCCATGACTTGAATCTAGCCCAGTTCCTGATTATTGAAAAAAAAATATATCATTATTTGGGAAATTTAAGCATAAATGTCTTGGAACTAGGAGACCTTGTATAGAAGCAAAAAATGGTGAGCTGCATGGAAGATTCTTCCCTCTCTTTACTGCCTTTATTTCTTCAAATAAAGAAGACTACAATGGAAGATTTTTATTGATATCCCTTATGATAATGTTTCTAAGAAAATCATAAGGTTTTTTTTTTTTACCATCATGAAAACTTATTTAAAAATCATATTTAGCAACGTCAGGTTAGTTTCTCAGTTCTTTGAACAACAGCTTTTTGCCTAGACTTTTAGACATCTCATGGGGAAAATATTTTGTGTCTATTGAAGAAGGAACTTGATTTTACCTGGATAATTCATCCCTTGCCCTGGGCAGACAGTGAAAGGGGCAAGCTCTCCATATGCTGAACAGCATTCCACATTGGCATAAGCACACAGACAGGTTTTGTGGCTGTTACTACTTGTTCCTAAGTCAGGGACATTTTCATTTCTCAAAACTTTCCTGATTTTTTTTTCCCTTTTCTGTACAGATTTTACTGATCTTAGCAACATACCAACATCTGTTTAGTAGGATTCAACTAGTACTTACAAAGACATGAAATCTCTTTCTAGCTACCTGCGTGGTCCTTTCTTTAAAAAAAAAATCCTTCAAATGGTACTGCATCTGAAGTCCGGTGAGATCCTTATTTTATTTTTTCTTACACAATTTACTTATTTATTTTTTAGGTAAACTATGTCCAATGTGGGGCTCGAACTCATGACCCCAAGATCAAGAGTTGCATGCTCTACCAACTGAGCCAGCCAGGTATCCCTGTGAGATCCTTATTATAATCAGTCAACCTGGGTGCATCAAATTTCACAATCACATAAATAAACCTCCATTTTTAAGTGGTTTAAATTCTGGGGCACCTGGGTAGCTTGGTCTCTTAACCTTCCAACTCTTGATTTCAGCTCAGGTCATGATCTCAGGGTCCTGAGATTAAGCCCCTCGTGGAGCTCTGTCCTCTGTGGGGAGTCTGCTTGAGATTCTCTCTGCCTCTCCTTCTGCCCCTCCCCCACCTCTAACATAAATAAATAAATCTTAAAAAAAAAAACAAACCCAAAAATTAATGGTATAAATTCTCCCTTATAAGGTGTGAATTGCCAGATGGTCCAAATACTAGTATACTCCAAAATCCATCCCATTAATCTGCTTGCCAGACAGAAATTCTTCTTATTAAATCCTTTGTTTCATCTAGCCTCTGTAGGAGAGATGTCTGCACCATGCTGCTATTTAAAGGGAAAGATAGCCTGTATATAAGATATACAGAGTAAATAAAATTTTGCTCAAATGTATCAATTTATCTTTGATCTCCCCTGTGTAGTGTTAATAGTGAGTGTTGTGGGGTGTGAGACCTGTATTCATTTATATGCCAAACTAATCATCTTCTCTACCATGCATTAAGAGAGAGCTGGTTTGCTTTCTAAGTAGAGGCTAAAAGGCAGAAAGACTGCCATGCCCAGCTCCCTACTGATTATCTGATTCTACTAAAATCAAAGAATCAGAGGACTGGGGAATTATTGGCTCACCTGCACACCAACCCACCTTTCAGCTTTTCTGAGGAGATAAGAAATTGCCCTATTGGTATATAAAGTCTTTCAAAGGAAAACTTCTGACAGCAACTCGTGTATAATGCACACTCCTGATGGGAAAAATCTTTCCTACTTCCTAATTAAGTTTACAGTCACTGCAAAAATACCCTGAAAAGAATTATAGAGAAGTTAAGACCCATGGGAAAAAATTCCCTGTAAGTTAAGAAAGCCCAGTTAAAATATTTTCTTGATGACAAAAATTATAACCCAGAATTTCTCGAAACTGAGTAGTGAAAAGTTCACATATTTTCAGATTAGCGTATCCTTGAATATAATCTGTAACAGTGACATCTGGTGGCTTTTATTATAATGCTGTGGCATCATTTGTGCAGAGCCATGCCACGATTAAATAGAATTGTGACATAGCTTTGTGCTTTATGCATGACAAAACAAATATCACATTAGCTTTTACCAAAGTATTCCTAATAAACTAGATATAACGAAATGTCAAATATTTTTGCAAGTTCACAAGTTTGAAACTTTCAGATAAGAGTATACAAATTAGTATTTTAACCTTAAGCTTTTTGGTCACATTATCTTGAACTTGCTGGCTTTGAATTTATGTGTATTTAACTTTCATTCATTTTCCTTGAGTGGATGGGAGAATAGGCTCAGATTGGCATATTCTTTCATAGCTGCTTCCAACACCAGGCTGTCACTCATGGTAGCTAAAACCCCAGGCCGTCTGGAATAAATTTAATTCATTGCCCTCTTAAGCTCCACCGGGGCTAAATGGAGAGGGAAGGGTGAATAGGTGAATCTCAGTCTTTCTCTCTGGGTGTTAAATGTTAATGATGACCTTGATTTGTCCATGTACACTTCTCCCCTCCCCCAGTTCCTCAAGTCTAGCAACTTGTACTCTGAAAACTTTCCAAACATAGTGAAAAACTAGGAGAATATATATTAGCAACAAAGAGTCTTCCCAAAAATTATGTTTTAGCTCCATACAGTTTTTAAATACAGTCTTTAGATTTGCATTTTTTACAACTGGTTGAAAAGCAATCAGGAGACTGGTCTCTGGCAATTCCCATCCCTTACACTTTTTTTGACAGTTGGACTCTTTTGTAAGTGTTGGCTGATGCAGAATTCCTATGGTGAGGTTCTACCATAAAGGGACTTTTAACTAGTGATTTCTGTAGATTAGGCACTCATAATTTACATTAGGTAATCTGCTTTTATTTGCACTGTTGAGTCTAGAAAAGAAATGTGGCTCAGATAGCCATATTTGCACTTGTGTGTGCAAGTCGAAAGTAATCTAAGCATCAGGCCAATTGTACAATGCTCTGTTTAAATGTCTAATAAGCAAAGCCATTGGCTCACTTCAATAACCTGCAATTTCTGCTTTCTTTCTTCCTGTCAGGCATGTTGTTTGTGGTACATAACAGCACTTACCAAGAGAAATACCTTATTAGAGAATTAGAGAAACAAACTGTATTCAAGTAAGATTTTCCTCAAGTAACTAAATTGCACTAACAACAATTTACTGTTTCCACAACACCAAGTTGTGAATATACACAGGCAAAGAAAACAGTAGATACAAATGCCATCTTGTGACTAGGCCATGCTGTAGAGTGATCAATTCAAAGAATAAATAGATGTTAATAAGTCCATTTTATTATCTCTTAATCCTTCATGGGGAGAAGGAATTCTTTTCCCAAGTATGTCTAATCTGTGAAATGATGGATCAGGATTAGTATCAGTCTGTACTTTATGACTGTTCATGTCAGTTGCCATACAGAGCAGAAGATTCCCTGATAAAGTTTCCCAGTCTGATGAACCATCTAAATACCAAAAACTCCCAAATTGCTAACTCCATGTTTCTACTAACCACCAGACTGTAGAAACTCTTATTTAACTAGATGTCTAGTTGACATCTCAAATTTAACATGTCCAAATAATTTCTGATCTCTCCCCAAAGCGTCTTCTCCCACAGTATCCACCATCAGAATAAATGGCACCTTCATTCTTCTAGAAGCTCACTCAAAAATACATTGAGTCATCTCTGACTCCTTTCCTTCTCTCATATCCCATATCCATTTCAATCTATCAGTAAATCTGTTGGTTTTTTACCATCGAAATACAACCTGATTCAATTGCTCCTCACCATTCTGCCATTATCTTTGTCCACGCCACTATTTTCATTTGCCTGATGACTCCACTCTTTACCCTACTGTATATTATTCCAGTAGCCCCAGTAGCCAGCAGAATCCTTTTAAATCTAAGCTATATCATGCCATCCTTTTTTTTTTTCAAATCATATCATCTTTTTGCTCAAACTTTTCCAAAAGATTCATTTCTCATACAGAGTAAATTCTTAAAATTGCTTGGAAGACCCTAGAGTCTGCTTCCTTCTCTACTTCCTTTAAATGATCTCCTTTGCATAAGCTACAACATCATACCCTTGCTTTTAGTAGACTACATTGCATCTGTTGCTTCAATACCTCTGCACTTTCTGCTCCCTCTGCCTAGAACATCCTTTACTCAGGTAAATTCTTTGCTGGTTTTCTCATTCCCTTAAGGTTTTTGTTGAGATTTGATCATCTCAGGGAGGCTTCCCATTTCCACCCTGTATGTGATTATGTCCCTCTATCCATCCCCATGTTCCCTATCTTCCTTCTCTGGTATTTTCCCCCATTTATCACCAACTGATATTATATATTTTACTTATGTATTTGTTTATTTTTTATTAATTTCTACTTATTTCCCAAAATATAAGTACCAAGAGGAGACTAATGTCTGTTTTGTTCACTGTTGTAATCCCACCACATAGAAGACTGAATGCCTGGAACATAACAAAAACCTGATAAAATGTTTATTAATTGAATGAATGGATTGTTTATCTGTAGTTGCATCTCGTAAACACATTTTTCTCAAAGGAAAAAACTTTCTCCCAGGTTAACCAGGTGTGTAGCATTATGTTTCTGATTAATCTGCCCTAAAAAGCTATTGTTGGTATCTTAGACCGTCAAAACTATAAAATTCACTACTCCTTACTTCTTCAGTGATTGAAGATGAGCCTCATGAATCTCAGTTGGGGAAAGGCTTGGCAGAGAGAGCTCGTCTCTGCCACACTTAGCCCCATCAAGAGTGGCTTAAAGGCTGGGGCTGGAGTCATCAGAAGGCTCACAGTGAATGGTGCCTGTGGGATGCTTTTGGGTTTCTTACCATATGGCAATTGGGTTCCCAGGGTAAGCATTCCCCTGGGAGAAGATCATGTAGAAACCATATCACCTTTGGTAAACCAGCCTTGGGAACCATGCAGCATCACTTTTGCTGCATTGTTTTTATCAAGGCCACCACAAATGCCTGTCCAATAACAAGGCAAGGAGAAAGAGAGTCTACCTTCTGATGGGGAAATGGCAAGATTCTGCAAGAGCAGGTGAGACAAGAAACATTATTATGGTCATTTTGGAAAATGCAACCTGCCATAGCCACTACAAAGTATCTGAGGCAATTTGAGCTCTGCATTGACTAAAATGATATTCTATTGATAAAATTCATGGTAAAAATCTAGGCTTCCCATGTTATCTCTCGAATGATCCATGTATTGCTATCCTACAGAGATAGTACGGTAGTTTTAAAATATGTCCACAAATCTTTTACAATTTTCCTGTCAAGAAGTGGCAACTCCTCCTTCCCTTGAATCTGGGTTGGACTTAGAGACTCCATTGCAAGCAATACGATGCAGCAGAAGTGGCATTGTGTGAATTCCAGGGTGGCTTTCACCTTCATCACTGGAACACTTGTGTTTGGAACTATGGGCTGCCATGTAAGGAGTCCAACTCTCCTTAGACCTCCATGCTGTGAGGAAGTCCAGGCCATGTTCAAGAGGCCAACCATGTTCAAGGAGCCAACACAGTCGGCAGTGTAACTGAGATCCCAGCTGACAGTCAGCATCAAGTGCTGGCTATGAGATGAGAATGAGGCTTAGATGTCCAGCCCAGGAGAGCGTGACAACTGTCAGCCCCACCCGCATCAGAGTGCAATCACACAAGAGACCTTACGTGAGAATAGACCAGTCAAACCCTCCCAGAACTTCTGACTCGCAAAGTCATGAGCAAAATAAAATGGCTGTTTTAAGCTACCAAGTTTGGGAGTAAGTTGTTAGCCATCAAATATAACCAAACAGGAGAGGTAATGGCCAAGAGGATCTAATTTTTGTTCTAGAGCTAATATTATAGTCTTCAATTCTGCATTTGTTATATAAAACGTAGGTTGCTTTCAAAGGTTAAACCCTTTATTATTCCTTTGCAATAAAATAATTTTTAAAACTGAGCAAAAACTCTTCAAATTCTTGACCTAGCAATCCTAATCCTTTTACAGGATTGAGAACATGCTAGTCTGTGCACAAACACACATAAGGATACTCTTAAGTAGGTTTTACTCAAGTAACTTTATAGTTGGAGAATATCGCCAAAGTGTATTGAGTTCATGATTATAAAATTAATTGCTTAATATTTTAACCTTTTTATTGTAACAAATCTATGTGACTGTTTACTTTCCTATAAATGTACACCTTATTATACTATTTTAATACAATTTTTATGTTGAAAGTCAGCCTTCTGTTAGATCTTTTAAAAAGTTAGGATGTTAGTAAATGATAATGATCTTTTAAAAATGACATTCCTCACACATGAAACAGCAACAGTGAAATGCATCTTGAAGTTAGAGAAATATTGGAGCGGTAAATTGAAAGTAGTGAGACAAATAATTTAAGAAGAAAATGAAAGTAAAAATTAGTTTCAAAAGTTGATCTGGTTCTTTCTGCTGATGAAGATTTACCAAAAAATCATAGTAGCAACATACATATTTACTCTTTTTCATTGTTTCTCATTCTGAGCTATAGTGCTATGACTTCAAAATTTTTTTCCAAGTACAAACTAAGCTTTAGTTACTTAACTTTTTTCTTGATAGAACAGAAACAAAGGGTGTGACTGGAGATTACTGTAATTAAGAGAACACCTTGCTCCTGGTGTGCTTGCAAATCCTCCTGCATTCTAAGAATTATAGTTTAGGTGTGTCTAGAGCAAATGTCAATTGTTATAGTTATTAAAAATAAAATCAAGTATATAGTGATCCAGTTGTCTGCAAACAGGAAAGCAACTATATATTTCAGTTTAAAAAGATGATAGCACCGTAAGACTCAAGAAAGGTAAATGCTCACATTTCATCTATTTTTATTTTACTGTTTTTGACTTTTCACATAGGAATTTATTTGAGCCTCCCACTCTCCCAAAAAACTTTCTTTTTAGACTTTCAGACATACAACACAGCTTTTTGAGAACTTTGGGATCATTTTGTTACCTTTGGGACATAGCTAAGATGGTTTTCCATTTCAAACAGCTTCGAATCTCAATCGTGTGTGTCTGTGTGTGTGCCTGCACGCGCACGTCTGCCTGTGTGGGTAAATATTACGCATGCCAGGAAGCATAAAACATTCCCTGCAGAAAGGTCCTGAATCTGGTTTGGCAAATCAGGATGCCACTGGGTATGAGGGTTTTACTTACACGAGCGGCAGCTGTTCTTGTGACTAACCTTAAGCACACTGGATAAGTATATTCTGAAGCCAGTGATAAACAAGTGTCTCAAAGATACATCCATACAACAGCACATGTTTTGTCTTTTATGCACTACAATGGGTGTCCCACATCAGCTTTCTTCTTCTTCAGGTTTCCTGCAGCCCGCCCCCCCCACCCCCGCCCCGACTGTCCCTGTCACCCAGTGCCAGATGGGAAGTGAGAGCTCAGCTGATCCACCTCTTTGTGGTGGAAACCCCCAGAGCTTCAGCTCTGGGCTACAGGTTACCGAAGCCGTCATGAAAAATTCAGAGCTGATATTAACAAGTCTGCTGAAAGTAAAGCGCGTGTCACATTATCCACCCTGCCTTTCAGTTAATACTAAAGCTACTGTCGCCAAAGGAAGAAACGCATACTTGCTGTGTTCGTGTTCGAAACTATTTGGGTTGTACCGTGGAGATTCAGAACTAAAGAAGAAAGACGTGAAAAACAGAAGGGAGAGAGGTCAGGCAGTTGAATTACCGAGAGTCCCAGAGAATGACTTTGAAGTAGAAGAGTGAGTTGGAAGCAAGGGGCCTCCTGATATTTGGAATGAAATACGGAAATATTTTTTACAAATTCCAGTTCTGTAGCTTCATTAAATAAATGTTTATGCTTGTTTTATATATACATGTTGCTTCTACTTTTATCCAGGAATAAATGAATTTCAAAAAAGTTTTGCTCAAAAGACTTAAAATTTGACAGAAAAAATTATGAGATATCAAAAAATTAATTACCAGGTATAATTTATTGAGTCCTTGCTATGCCCCAAGCACTGTTCTAAGCACTATTGTGTACTACCTCATTTCCTTCACACAAGCCAGTAAGGTAGGTACTATTTATTACTAATACCATTTTATAGATTAGGAAACTGAGGCACAGGAATGTTAGTGACTTGCTCATCATGGTCATGTAGTAAGTGGCCGATTAAAATCCAGCCAGTCTCTCCAGATCCCATCCACTTCACTATTACTCTATCACTACTGCTAATTCACAGTATTTCAAAGAATACAGAGAAATTCACAGGAGATTATAATTCTCAGCTCTCTAAATCAATAGAGATTTGGTGACCTTTAAAAAAAATAAGAAGCAGCATTTTACAGATGAAGTTTTCTTTGACAACAACCGCAGGTCTATTACCCTTGAATCTTCCCCAGAAGCAATTATTATGTGAACTTGGTGTGTATTTTAAAATATAATTTTATGTAAATATATATATATAGTATGATATCATACTGTAAATCTATTTCTACAGCTTTCTTTTTTCTCTAACATTTGTTTTTTGAGATCTATTTATATTAAATACAGAACTTTAAAAGAAAGCTTAGAGAACCACGTGAGTTTGTGAGAATTTAATGGGGAGGAAAAAAAAAATAGCGATAACCCAGCCATAGGCTACAGTACATATATTACCTCATGAGCTGAATGGGATTTAATGGGAGCACATAGGAGGTCTTAGCATGAATGCAATGATTTAGTAGCTAGACATACACATCAACCAACTGTCAACCTCCTTTGATTCCCACTCCCCATTCTAATGAAATGAGGGAGCCATACCTCATCAGAAACCTTAAAGAAAATACATCAAATCTCTTTACAATCAAGACATTACAGTTTTTTCTTTCCTTTCAAAATCTACTCATTTATGTTACTGTCAGATCATAAAGTCATCCCTGAAATTTCATCAGGGTTAAAAATGTCTCTTAACTCTAATGTTAGAGCATATACAATTTAAAGAAATAAGACTAAGTTATTGTGAAACTTTCATAGTGAAGTTCCCAAATAGCTAAGAATGTAGGCAAGTTTCTACTTTCCTTCTAACAGATGGAAGCTAACCTACGTCAAAGAAGAAAAATACAAAGTGAATTGACTATACATGATTTGACTAGAACCCAACTCTCTTTGGCAATCTAAGCAATGGCTATTTAGCTGTGAAAGCCCAGAACATTATCTGGGGCTCCTCCTTTTTAGTCTAACACTATTGCTGCTCTAAAGCAGTCTTTAAAGAAGGGAGGGAGGATGGTAAGCATCAATAAGTAATTTGACTATTATTCTCTAGTACATGTGCATTTTATAAGTATAAACAAGTGGTGTAAGAGTGTAATGAAATATTTTACCAGGAAACCAGCATAAATAAGCCTTATTTTCACTGGTTATTGCCATTTATTCAAAATTCACCACTTGAAGGCCAAGAATAAGATTCACCCATATTAACACTGAAATTTCACATATATTTAACCACAGCCCAATTTTAACCTCAAAATAAAAAAAAAATTGCTGTAATATGCTCAATTTTAGGAGGATAATTACAAAAGCCAATAATGCAATAATGCAATAAGGGAATAATGCAAGAGCCAAATAGATTGCTTAGTAGTCCTAATTCTTGCCATAGTTTGCCAGAAATCAAATAGGCAATGATACCCAAATTCCAAATCAATGAAACAAAATTCTAATATTGTTGTATTGTCATCGTGTGAACTTTTACCTCATTTATTTGTCAACATTTATACTTTATGACAGTGCCCCAGTGTGCAATGTCATTGAAGTGCAATCTAAAACTAATAAGTAAGTGGAAAAGCAGAACCTCTTCCTTCTTTTTTCTCTTATGAACAGTTCCAGTTACTCTAATACTGAGAAAAGTTGGCAGGATAGTCATTTTAAATATCACTCGAAAATACGCTAAGTAAAACATAACCTCTCATCCCTGAATCTGTCCGCTCAATGTTCCTGGACACTGTCTAACTTCCAGAAGTGGGGGGGACGTTAACTTAAAAACATAACCCCCGCTTCTAAGACTTAACATTTGAACATCATTCTAACCCATATCTAGCACTATTTATGATTGACATTATTTTTTCTTTTTATGACAGCCAACACAAGGACCTTTTTTTTAAGATTTAATTACTTTATTTATTTATCTATTTCTTTTTAAAGATTTGTTTATTTATTTGAGAGAGAGAAGGAGAGAGAGCATGCATAAAAAGGAGAGGCAGAGGGAGAGGGAGAGAGAATCTCAAGCAGACTTTACACTGTGTGCCCAGCCCAACCCGGGCTTGATCTCATGACGCAGAGATCATAACCTAAAACCAACATTTGGGCGCTTAACTGACCATACCACCCAGGCGCCCCTTAAGATTTTATTTTTAAGGAATCTCCACATGCAATGTGAGGCTTGAACTCACAATTCTCGGATCAAGAGTCGCATGCTCCCCCAACTGAGCCAGCCAGAAGCCCCAAGGATTTTTGTTTTTTCTTTCTTTTTTTCTTTTTTTATGAATTTAATTGCTCAGATGACTTCTATTCCCTTTGAGCATTCAATAGTCCCACTTATTCTGCGAGATGGTTGCCTGAAGACAGCCCAGTACAATGCTGCTTTTGCACAAAGTAAGTGTCCCATAAATTTTTATATTTCAGGAAACTGTATTGGTTTGATCCAGAATTTAAGTTTATATGAGCTTTGCATTTTAAATCAGCGCTAATAGCTGTGTAATTTTCAAATCAAAATTTCTGCAATTGGTTTGCAGACTTTGGAGTTTTTCTAGCTTTCACATAACCAACTTAGAATAAATAAGTAGGCAACATTGACAGTTTTATGTGATAAATAACAGGCCTTAAACATAATCAGTTCTTCCTCAGAATTTGGGTTTGCAAATATCAGTTCTTAGTACCCTAATGGCAGCTCCATGAAGAACAGGAAAAGATTTTCTTCTTGTCAGGTGGAAAGTGAACCACAGAGAAGTTTAGTGACTTGTTCAACATCACATGTTCATTCCCTCAGAAACTGTATCTTTTGTTTTCCTACACAGATAAAATTTTAAGATGTCTTAGCTCCTATTCATATACAGGGCTGAATTATATCTCCAACATACTTAAAAATGGGAACTTAAGAGAAATATGGTCTTACTTAGGTGGAGTTTTATTATCAATAATACAATAGCCTGGTCTCTATTACTAAAATAAACTATTGAAATAATCATCTGGATAAACAATATACTTCTTCATTCCTTTTTTTTTTTTTTTTCTGCGAAGGCAGCATTTTACTCTAACTCTTAAGCTCCAGAAGTGACTTTTAGAACCTGACTATGTTGACTTTTAGAACCATGCCAACATGTTTGCAACACGAAGAGCAATTTGTGGAGGAAAAGGTAAATTAGAATCTATAGCAGGGTAAAATGAAACAGCGATCTCTTTTGCAACAGTTTGACATTGAGAGACCAGGCTCAAATCAGGTTTTCTGATGTCACTTCCTTCCAATAGAGGTTGGAAACAAACATGTTATTTTATAGATATAGCCCCATATTCTTGCACGTGCCATCGGTCAAAGCTTACATGCGAACAGGATTGTATTATCCTGTGGTTGGTTGTCAGAATCTTGGTAGGAGAAGATTATAGCTAAATTCACAGAAAATGGGACAAAATTTCCACAAAGTTGGAAATTCTTTTTTTCAACTTTGTAAAAAAATGAGCTACTTAGCTTTAAAAAAATTTATACATACGCATGCATGCACACGCACACACACACACACATATATGACCTGATAGAAATGAGCATGAAAATCCCTACAGTAAAGAACTTGATCAAAAATATTGGTGCTGTCTCTACTATTTTATAGAACTACATTCACAGAAAAATATTTTAAAATTTTACTTATTTATTTGTCAGAGAGAGAGAGCACTGAGGCAGAGGGAGACACAGGCTCCCCCCGCTGAGTAAGGAGCCCAAAGCAGGATTTGATCCTATTCCTATACCCTGGGATCATGACCTGACCTAAAGGCAGACGCTTAACCATCTGAGCCACACAGGCATTTTAAAAATATTTTTTAAATGTATTTTAGTGACAAAATTCATGGCAGAGATCATTATTTTCATCCTAATGAAAACATGAGCTGAAAGAAAAGCTTGCCATTGATGTTTTTCCCTTTTAACTAAACTAATCTTACATACTTTTTCTTTTAGACAACATGTCTAGTCTTTTAAAAAGCATTTAAAATGTTACCTTACAATAATCTCTTTGATAACAAGACTGTTGAGTCCAAATGCAATGGATGTATCAAGAAAGGTTATTAAACTTTTATTTTTCTAAAATTTTCCATGATTCATTTCACATTCTGTTGTCAAATGTTGACACAATTATCTTAATGACAGCAATTAATAATTCACTGACTTGTAAATTTGAGTCTGTGATGATTATGAATGACACCCATTTTTTGTTTCTCAATTTTCTAAGTCTTTATTTCCTTCTTACTTAATTTTGTACTTTGCGGTCCTTACAACTTTTATACTCCTTTATTGTTTACTGACTAAATAATTGAGGGCCAAGCCAGAGAACTACCTTTCCCAGTTTTACTGCCTTTCCCCCTAGAAATGCTATTTTCAGCTCCTTCACTGCCTTAAATCTACCTCCTGAGGATAAAGTGCAAGTTTGAGAAAAAGAAACAAATGGATAAAGGAAAGTAAAATGAGGTTAATATTCTAGTTGATGCTTTTATCTTCTTAAAAATTTGGTTATCTATGTATTTCCTACCAAACACACATTTCATCTTTCCCTTTTCTTCAAAAAAGAACATAATTACAGCAATAACATATGCCTCACTGTGCATTGACTTATTTTGCTTTTCAAATTATCCCAGAGTACAAGTAAAAAAATGAGCATGTTAAAAATAAGTAAAATATTAGCAGCTTAAAACTAACAACTTAAAGTAATTTGAATAATACTTTGTGCTATTTGAGAAGACTAAATGGAATAAACAGCCAAGTATATATAGAATTTGTGTATGGAATTAAAAAAAAACTCGATGATTCACATTATGGATTCCTTGGTATTTTATTTTATTTTATTTTATTTTATTTGCTTTGTTGTTTTTTTTTTTTAACTTGTGTTATGTTAGTCACCATACAACACACCATTAGTTTTTGATGTAATGTTCCATGATTCATTGTTTACGTATAACACCCAGTGATCCACACAATATGTGCCCTCCTTAATACCCATCACCAGGCTCACCCATCCCCCCCCAAAAAC